>OY293831.1:26268347-27468347 GCA_958507055.1 Crioceris asparagi
CCTCCACATAGCGGAAATAAACATATTTTATTCTTTACCATCGCTCTAACTCGGAAAACGTAACTCTTTAATTCTGCCGTTTCAGATTTTGGATTTTCGAGAAACATTGCCCCGTCCCTCCATCTGGGGCAATTTTGGAGGGAAAAGGGATTTGCGATTTGAGTTTTTCTATATACGGGACCATTTCTCAACTCTCCTCTTATGAATTAGAAATCATCAAAATCGGAGCATGGTTATTATGCAAAACGCGCGAACATCCAATCATAAATAGAGCAAACATACATAGATAAAGTATTCCTTCTCCTTTTTTGAAGTCGGTCAAACAAATGACGAAACATAGCAGTCGGTTGGTGCTACCAAATGGCTGCGGACGTATTATAGTAACGTCTCAAAATTTAGGTATTTATTAAAAAAATAAGGAAAAGTGAGGAATAACAGGAACAAAAAATGAAATGAACACTGAAAGTGAACAATATCACAAAAATATCATAACAGATAGTCTGTTGGCTAAGGAGGTATACCCACAATCTTCACTTTAAGGTTCCGTACACCCAATGAAAATATAGAACTGTTATATGGTGTCTGTCTATCTATCTGTCTTCTACATTTTCATTTAAAGCAAGTTAAAAATGCAGCTTGCATTAGCAACTTTATCTAGTACAGTTGCTACTCATGTTTTTTTATATATCCGCGTCCAGACAGTCAATATGCAGATTAAAAAAAATAAGTAGCTGCAAGCTTTGGATATTAAACCCGATACTTTTTATCTGTTAACTTCTTTGGTCATAAGGTTACTGCTAGCATTTTTTTGAGCCGGGTTGCTGAAAGTCTTCACTAAGACTAAACGATCGAAATCATTGATCGAAACAGAGTGGAATTTTCACTGACTAAAATCCTTTTTCCTCCGTTTCTACTTCGCCTTCTCGTGGAAGCTTGGAAGTTTGGGCTCCCTCATTTCGTCACATGGGCTTTCTCCGGTTCTTCATTTTTATGGTGACTTTCTTCTTGCTTTACGCTTGTCCGCTTCGGATTTCCATTCAGATCCTCTGGCGAGTTCTAGCAAATACACGTAAATTGTATTTTACAGTTGTTATGAAAAATGTAAGCGATCTTATTTCTGATTATTCGATCATCAATGTCCCCTTTCTTCTTGCTTTACGCTTATCCGCTTCGGATTTCCATTCAGATCCTCTGGCGAGTTCTAGCAAATACACGTAAATTGTATTTTGCAATTTGTTATGAAAAATGTAAGCGATCTTATTTCTGATTATTCGATCATCAATGTCCCCAGGTGCTTTCGACTAGGGTATACGCCTTAGTAGTTCACATTTAATAATGTGTCATTAACTGTTAAATCTCCTCTTGTCCTGATTTTTGCAATGTGTTTTTGAAACAATTCGTAATGTTCTTAATGTGTCAGCACTGCAACATTCAGCTGTAAATCAAATACAAATAAATCAATATTAAATTAACAAAGAAGAAGATCGCTCTCTCAAGAATATTGTATATTATATACACATGTATAAATATACCTAAAGTCGAAAATCAATACCGAAGTATACTGAAAACATGGTTCGTGTACCTATGAGTTTTCATTGCGCACCTAGACATTGTTTAAACAATCAGGAGGTGTTTGCTTTTTCATCACGTTACATACACGTTCAGTAATTTCTCTGTTCGTTTGATTTTCGAGCCAATATTTGAATCTTGAGATAAATAATATTGATTTTCTGGAAACGGTACATACCTATATAAGAATATCTTTAATTCTAATGTTTTTCGAAATAAAATAAAATTCAAATGCATTATTTATTTAAGAAAGGTATAGATAGGTATTTTTCTGCTACAAATATTATGTTTCTGTTATTTAACTACTCAAATAATCCGCATATTTGTCTCTCAAGAAAATATTCGTTAACTGAGACATGGTTCAAATATTTTGAATTTATATTCAATCCTGGGTACCAAGTAAATTTCTATTTGTGATTTTTTCTGTGCGCGCGTTATATTTAGTAATCCTACTCCGATTTTGATGATTTTTGATTCATTTGAAAGACAAGACTTGACAAATGGTCCCATATTCGTTAAAACTCAAACCCGAATTCCCCTTCCCTTCAAAAACCACCTCCGAATGGGGTGAAGGTGACAATTTTTCTCGAAAATTGAAAATCTGAGGTCGTATAATATCCCGAAACGTTTATATTGAATTTTTTTCAGAAGTGTTACGGTTTCCGAGTAACGGCGATGTTAAAATCTCAATCATATGTATTTTCGGTATAATATGGAGGCCACTGTATGAAAGACCAGATTATTTGTAACAATATTTATAATGAACATTTTTTCTTAGAGTTACGGTTTTCGAGTTACACCGATGGTAAAATGGTTAAATCTAAAATAATTATGCGTATTTCCGCAGAGATGTTCTGAGATCTCTACATAATAACAGGTACAATCAACGAATATACGTGGGTAATAGAATACGTAGTGGTATCAGTGAACGTTCAACGATTTTCTTGACTAATGTTACCCAGAATGTTACACTCAAAAGCGTGAAATAATTATTTTTTTACAAAAAATTGGATCGACGTTATTAGTTGCTGCACTGAAAAATACAAAATAATATTAATTTTATTGGTGCTGGTATTTGTGAAGTTGGTGCCAAAAGTTATCAATCTAACTGCAACTGCACAACTTCAAAAGTAAAAGCACCAATAGAATTAAAATTAAGAGGAAAGAAACACAAAGTCTTCTCCACAATTTATTAGAAAGGGTTATGCAAGCTTTGAGATATGTTTCGAGATTTTAAAATCTCATTTTCAATCAGTATTACAAAGTTGTGGAGATGATAATTCTTAAAGTTTTTCTTAACTAAAAGACTATAAAAAACCATAAAAAACATAAAAAAGATCCCAACCCGGAAGAAATAATATAAATTTAAAAGAAATTTTAAGCATTGTAGACAAAATTATAAGTTAAAGAAAATTTTAAAAACAAAACAAAAAGAAAATTCCAAAGTTACACTTGACCGGTGACTACATCGTTCTTGTCGTGTGGGCTGGCAACAAAGAGATCTCTTTGTTGCTTACATAACTCTTTCTAATAAATTGTGGAGAAGACTGTGTGTTTCTTTCCTCTTACCACTTCACTCCACTTTAAGAATGGACTTCTTCATGAATTAAAATTATTTAGTATTTTTCAGTGCACCAACTAATAACGTCGCTCAAATTTTTTGCTATTACCAAAGTACTTATCTTGCAAAATTTCTTTTTTTCCACATTTATGTTTTTAGTTAGAATTATTTTTACAAATAATGTTGTATTAGTATCAAACATCATGTCTCCATTTATGCACTGAAAAAGTTTTTTTTTCTGAAAAATATATGGACGACTGACCGAATTGATTCTTCGTCCTATTTTTTTCAAACAAAATGCATGGGGAAAACACAGCAAAAGTTGAGACATTGTTGGAGATCTAATTTTTGTATGAATAGAAGTTAATAATTTCACTTTTAATGCTTTTAATTGAATTTTTATGCCAGCTATTTTTTGGATAAAATAGAAGGAATAAAAAATAGGTACAAAATTTATGTTATAATTGGTCAATGTTCGACCCTTGGGTGAACTTAAGTATAAAAATATTACGTGAATCAAACTAAATGTATTTACAAACAAGCAAACGGAACAGAGATACAATTTATTGTTTCGTTATAAAGGATATCCCATTTGTTACGGACAGTGTATATTCTTATATAATGGAAATAATTTGAGCCAATCAATACAAAGAAATTAAGAGTTTAAACTGTATATCAATTATGCCATTAAAGTGACAACGTTTAGCAGAGTAGCAATCGCCCGTCTGGGACTGGGGAAAAAGGAACAAGAAGAAAAGGGCGCTAGCTTTATTGCGAGACAAAGATATTATTTAGCAACTCTGTGGTGGTGTTTGATGATGAAGGGTGTCTTTCGTATTATAGTCGTCGACATCATCATCGTCTCATAAAAGAGCTCTCTCTCTCTCTCTCTCTCTAGTCGCCACTTAATTTACCACCGCAAATGATACTCGTGGAATCCGCAATAAGCCAAGCAAGAATGCGGGATCTAATGTGGCTGTAATGTGCAATTTTCAGGCTCTTTTCCAACACCCACTCTGCCTTTTTGATGTCATTTATAATAAATATGAGTATCTCTGTATTATAGATGGAGGACAGTGTGTTATGAAGGGAGCAGTTGAAGGTCACCCATTTTTTTTCTTTGGAAAGAATGACATTCTCTAGCGTGCAATATCCAGTATTTATATTAAACGTTAATTGCATTATACCAGGGTAATGCAGAAAGGAATTGTTTTTTTTTTTATTATACCACCACTACCAAAAGCTTCTAAAAATGTTCGGTGTCCAATTAACAACAGATATTCACATTTTAGGATTCCCGGAATAAAAAAAACATTTTTCTCATTGATCTCTCTGCTTTTTTCAGCCAAGATTATATCGGGAACTCATGGAACGATTTTGTTGCTTTCTTGTTCGATTTGTAGGGTATCGCTACCGCTGACATGCGACACAAAATTGATATCCAGCTCCCAGTAGTTGCTAACTAATAACTGAAGAACGTTTTTTGATTTACTCCAGTTTTCATCTTTATCCCCACTCCCACACATCTCTAAAAATAAAAGTTATGCTGAAATGAACTGTTTAATTTTTTATTCATATTTCGCCTAAGCGGTTCTTCTTTGTGTAAAAATTTTGAATATGACCGTTGATTTGATCAGACGATTTTATATACGAAGAAGGTATAAAAATCATTTATATGTTTGCTTTTTTATGTATTTTCCCCCCTATTGCATAGTACCTACCTAAACTTGCCTAGATTTCGATCATTATTATAACATATTATAAGAAATGGTACCATACCAAAAAAATTTAAATCCAACATCTACTTCGCCCTCAAAATTGTTCCCAAAAGGGGTGGAGGGGGCATTTTTTTCGAAAATTTTACATTTTTACTGACAAAATTAAATAAAAGATCATTTCCATCAACGTTTGAGTTCAATTATTTTCAAGAAAAATCAAGCTACTGCGTTAGGAATGTACAAGACGCTTACCGTCATATGAATGAAGCACTCAAAAATGTTAACAATTTTTTTCACAAAAATTAATATAGACTCTACTAGTTGGTAAACTGAAAAATATCAAAACAAAAATACTTTTGAAGTTGATCCTATAAATATTCTATTTAGTCACAACTAGAATTAAAATTTCTGAAAAAGTTGAAATCAATGTCATCATTTTTATTTCAGGTGATCTTGTTACCACAAAAACTATTAACAACTTATATTAGATGATTGCCCAGAAAAATATTGAACTCTATTACTAATGGTATTTTTTAAACAGGTGCCAAGAATCTTCTGTCTTCCCTTAACTGATACTTACATACTTCATCTCTTGCACAATTCCACAACTTTCTTTACCAATAGAATAAAAAATATTAGTTTGTATAGTTTAGTATATCATCTAATAAAGTCAGTCTTCGCTTTTATCATCTTATTTAACTTTTCATCACTAAATGCAGCTGGAAAAATCGTTTCGCAAGCACTTCACTAGCAAAGAGAACTTCACTAAATGCTAAAATAATAAAAAGAATCGTCGATCAAAGCTAAATGTTAAACAGTTTTTTATTTCCAAATTAAAATTCTCTCTGTTTAATACCGTAAAATAGCGTAGGGATATTTTATATAAACACAAAGGCGCATTTTACTAACTAACTGACCGTTGGTTTTTGTAGCAGAGGTACTTGTAAATGAATCGCGTGGAAATTTTTCTCTATAAAAAGGCCTCTTTTTCAAATACACAAAACACACAAAAACTGAATGGGGGGAGGTGAATTGCGAATTGACGGGTGGGCAAGTTATAATACTTGTTGTATAAAATCCTCCATATAACATAACCAGGAGGTACCTACCAACTGGCAGCACCACTCGACATTTTGTTTTCAGTTTCAGAGTGAATGTGTTCAATGAAATACAGAAAACTGAAAGAAAGGCGGCAAGTGCTCTCTTTCCGCTTTTGTGTTGTTGATGGCTATATAGCAAGGATTGGAAAGGGTAGAGAGCGTTAATTGGACATAAGAGAATATTTATAATATATTTTGGGAGAGAAAAGATAAAGGTTTGCTGGTGATTGTTTTATTCTGTTAAATATCAAGATATTTCTACGTTTATTTATTATTAGCTTGTACTAAAAAAATTAAGAACATAGTAGAAAGCTATTGCAGTAGGTCCAAATGTCTCCAAAACCAAGCTGTATGAAGCTGTACTGGTTCCCTTCGATTCATAATTATGTAACAGTACTGAGCCGATTGTGTTTCCTCCACAATCTTTGGATACAACTTCGTTAACCATAATAACTGGTGTGTCCACTACCACGACATTCTCATCGCTTTGAAAATACGTCTTTTGGACTCTGGGTAAAAAATTAAATAGTAATTTAGAATCAGGTTTCATATGGCATAGATTTATTTCAATGAATTTTCCTTCCTAAGTTATTCAAATAAAGATAAAAACTTTGTTGCAGCATCTAAGCGACCACGCATCAACGTCGAAGACTGCTCCCTGGACGCCGACTCTGATTCCGATCAAGACCCAGATTCAGCAGCAGCTGTAGACATTAAACGCATCCGTCGATCCTCATCATCCCCAATAAGCAATAGTCATCAAATTCATCAACCACAATCCCAACAACAAACGGCTCTTCTAGCACCCACCCCCTCACCAGAACCAGTCACCAGCCCCGATCCCGATCTGGATGTCGAAGAGGATGACGACGACGAAGACAACACCAACAACCAGATGATGGAGGCACCTGAAAATCTGTCAGTCAAAAAGGAGAAACCTCCCAGTCCTGAAACACCACCACATCCGGCCAGCTTTGCGGCTGCAATGTATCATCATCAGCAGGCGTTTGCTGCCCACTTCCCAAGCCACTTTCAACCGCAGCAGCAACAGCAGTACAGCTCAGTACAAAGAAGTCCAGTGGATGTTATGATGCGGGTGTTTCCAGGCCGGAGGCGATCAGATGTTGAGGCCATTTTGCAAAGGTAATGAATTAGTACTTGGATACATTATGTATCCAGAGTGATTTACAGTTAAAAGTGTCTTAGAGGCATTAATATCTGCAAGTTGTTTTTGATAGCCCAAAGGATGGTGTCAGAAAACTCTTATTACGTCTTAAAGAGGAAACACACAAATATATAGTTCATTCACACGGATGATTTCAAGTATTCAACCGAGACAACTGCTTCTTCCTATCATCTTCCTCCCTTTATTTTCCTCGAGTGACAGAATTGCCAGGCGCTGGAAGATTTTATCGTAGGTCCGTTCTTCTTCATTTGTAATCCAAAAGTTGTCAAATCGTTCAGCAGCTTATTCTACGTTTCCTGGTCACCAGATTTAAAACCAGTTGATTTTATGTAGCAATTTCAGAAATAAACAATTTATCGACAAAAATTTGAGCTACATATATCTCAATGGATTAAGTGAGAAAGTTATCCAATTGTGTTAAGATTCCGTCCAATTTACTCAGAAACATGAAAATATCTGTGAATCACAACTTTGAGTATTGCTTCCTATAACAAAGATGTTTTATTATTTTTATTAGTAAAGTTATGGCAAAAAGAAAGCGCAGCTCTTACGTTTATAAATGAAATTAATTGTTATATTTACTATGGCAAATGATTTCTGGAATGCAATAAAACGCCCTAACCAGAATCTCATTTCTGGTGCATGGCTTCATCAACATTCTGAGCCCAAGCTTAGGAGATAGGGAAATGCGTATCGCCTGGCGCTCGGGGTCAATTAGAGGAAGGGGGAAATGAAATTAAATATTCGTTTCAATTGACTTTATCTGCGGGGATTTTTTACTAGTCGACTGGCCCATTAAAACCTACCAAAATCAATTTTACATTTTATTCTGAATTTGTATGCAACACAGTGATTCATAGATGGTTTCTATTTTTTTAAAGGTGTAAAGGCGACGTGCTGCAGGCCATGGAGCTGATGGTCAGCGGCGCCAGCAACGTTGGCGGTGGTAGCTTGCCAGAAGAAACCACACCGCCCCCACCACCACCACCAGTTCCGTCAGCATTCTCACCCCTAGGTCCGCCGCCCCATTTTCACCACCATCACCACCACCGCTACAGCCCGTCGAGGAGGTTCCTTTCGGCACCGTATGCAGGAACCGGCTACCTGCCCACCGTCATCCGGCCCCCAACAGATTATCTCTCCTTGGTGGGACCCACCACCGTCCATGACATTTACAACAAGAATGACAACAATGTGGCCACAACGGCCGCCTCATCGCCCGGATCTAATACCGGTTCAGATAAAACCAGCTATTCGGAATAGCAGCTACAAGCGATGCTGTTGTATCAACATCAAATTGAATACAGATAAGTTATGTTTATTATTTTGATGGTGATAATTGTAGTTTCGAAATACATGTATCAATTTTAAAGGTACATTTACATGCAGAGAATATCTCGCAGGATTTGTAGGGCAAGATATCGATATTCGTATCTTCCATGCGGCAAACTCTCCCCATGTAAATAGGCCTTAAGGTCCAATGATCGAGCAATTCTGTCGAAATCATTTAAATTGAAATTATCTAAACTGATCCATAAATTTGCTGTAAAACCGTATCTGAAAATATTTTTTTTCTTATTACTTCATTATCGATGAAAAATAAAGGGCATCCTATATCTGGATGTAGGTATTCATATTATACAGCATGAATTTGAAGTACTTGAGAATATTTTATACCAATATAAGATAGATAAGACACAAAAAGGCGTCAAAATTATCACATTTAGCCTTAAATACTTCACCACAGCAGCTCATTCGGAACAAGATCAAAACCTTCAACCTAGTTTTTCAATAACTTACGGGATATTTATTATTTTGTTACGATCAATACTTGCGTAGAAATGAATTAAGAAGATTATCTGAGCTCGACAGAATTGTTCAACGATTGTTCGACAAGTTGTCAGGTGTGAAAGGTGATTTAGAAAGAGTTTTATGAGTGGAATTTTCTTTCTATTGCAATTGAATGGTACATTCAGATATGAAGAATTCCTAATATTGCCTGCATTGACTAAATTATTTGTCCAAAATAGAATGAAAACTTTGATTCTGTTGAAAAAGAATTCTACTCTCATTTAGAGGTGCGTATACATAACAAATTGTCCATAATATACTTTTAGGAAGCGCAAAATTAATCAATTTATTATCATGTAGCTACAGGTGATTTTTCATACTTGACTACTTGAAATCTTCATTCCGAAGCTTAAAGAAATTGTTTTTGATTTTGCGTACATTCCGAACTAAATGTGAAAAAATAAAATGATACTGATAAATGAGTGATTTTTACTTTTGAGTAGCTTTATTTGAATTAGTCTGGAAACAGAAGTAACAACAGATGTAAGCTTTGCAATTTTCAATAAATTTTCGATCTGCAACGTACGGATAAACAAGAGAATTTATTAATGATAGAAATCCATCGCTTTATTCGATCTCATTTTAGGCGACTATATTATGACAAAATTGGGAAATGAAATTTGAAGGAAAACAATACTTTCGATATTTCATATTACCAAGCACTTTTTATAACAGTTTAAATCTATGTGGAACCTGAATAATTAAATTTAGGAAGGAATACTTAATAATGATTGATCTATTTTCAACATCCACTTTGCTTATCGGCGTAAACTTTTAAGTTCAAAAGAAAATAACCTATAAGCTTGATATCATACGATCTAAGCAAAGGTTTCAGTATTCCAAAACGTCACATTGCTGGTTCATGGAGTTTAGCTTTAGGTCACAGTTACAAGCGCTGTATGGCAAGTCTTGCTGAAACCAAGTATCATAGACATCATGACTTTGAAATTTAGGTAATAAATATGAATAATCATGAATATGTTGGTTTCTATGTTACCAACCTTTGTGACAGCAATTTAATGAAATGAAAAAAATCCATCATTAAATCCAAAGATATGAGCAGCGATAGAAAATATGGAGATATTCCGACATGCACTTTGAATTTGATTTATCAACATCGCAGAACTTAAAGGAGCTAACCGCGTTGCCAATTATGTCCAAGATGGAAATTTGAAACGCTGCTATCACGATTTACAACCAAAGTTGCCTCTTTATTAAAGACACATTCAGTGCCACGAGTAAATTAGGCAAAATTATAATGAAAGAGCTGCCATATCAAAGTTCATTCCTGTAAAATTATAACATCAACTCAATTCAATTCACAATAATAATAATAATAAATAACTGACAATTGAAACTCTCGCTCTCTTTCATCGAGTTTCTCGCTCGATGGCTGTGTTTTGTGTCTTTCCATTTATTATTTGACGACTTCAGTTTGGAATTTTCAGTTGAACAATCGCATCAGAATTTAATTATAAAATACATATGAAACGAGTTTCATCCCTCTATTATTAACACACAAAACTAAAAGGGCGCGCAGGGTTGACGGGGTGGGTTTTTGTGTTAATATCGGTGGGCTAGGGTGGGGGGTTTCGATGAAACTCACTATGCTATTGAATATATATATATATATATATATATATATCAAGCCAGTTATTAGGTCCTTCTATTGTCGGCCTGTAGCTACCAGATATATATAAATTATATTTTGTAAACAGTGGCGTGTGTTGAGTTTTATTGTTCGGTTATATAGAGACTAACTACATTGACTGACTGTGTGTGCTAGTTTTGATGGGAGGTATCGACGAGGACAGGGTGCTCGGGATTAGGGGAGTATGGGGTTGATTTATGCGATGATTTACAAGCGGTTTGTCATGCTGGGATATAAATACATATATTGGAAGATATTATACCTATTCATTTATGGTCTCTTTATAATAATTGCAAAACGTGTCTAGGATTTGTTCTAAGGGCTAATAGAATTGTTGATATATTATGTACAATAAATAGGAATCAAATATGTTTACGATTAAGAATCTATTTCGTAATTTAAATTTTAAACCTTGATTATTCAAATTCCAAATATGCATTAAGGAGAGATTTATTAGTAGGCCTTGACAACTACATGAAAATTAGTTCAAGTGTGGGCAGTGGGTTCCGTACCTAAGTATTTTGCCTAGAATTTCCTGTAAAGTTTAAAAAAAAATTTTGATTTCGTATATTTTCCTTAATATCTTCTAAGTTTTTGAATTTAAGATCATGTAAGGAATATATCTTGATGATTTTTTCTTTAAATTTTCTGATTGGGCCAACAGAATTAAGTATTTTGGAACCTTATATAAACCAATAAAATATGATATGTTTCTTTCTTTAGAAATACTCTTCAAGTTCAAAGATGCAAAGTTCATGAAGATCGTGTTTGCAACAACCTTTGTAATTTAAGGGTTTCTAATTTATATTATTAATTATATCAATTAATAGATATATAAATTATGTGATTCAAAATTCTAACCTCACATAATCTCCTTAATGTAAAAAGACTTCTTGGACAAGTTTCTCAGATCATGAATTATTTGGTAAATATTAGTTTATAAAAAACTACTGATGCCACTACCATAAAATCAACTAGCTTATTATTTAACCATACCTACTCCATTTCATAATGAAATATAGTAATAAATTATTATAATGAAAACTTTGTATTGTATCCGTTCGTTTTCATAATTTATTACTCTCTCTCTTTTTCAAATGGATTATAGCAACTGTGACGCGACTACGCAGATGGCACAATCGTCGCTTTCAAACTACGTTTCGATATACGTTCATGGAAAATGTGAATGAAGTTAATGTTAATTTCTCCCCGAATTCCATGAAAAACCTGAAACGCTTTTATAGTCTTAATATATGTACCTGTACCTATGACTAAAAATTAGGTAAATAAGCTCATTATGTTATAGTGGGCGGATAAAACGGAGTATAAAATCAATCTATCAAATTCTCTTGTTTATCTATTAAATGATTCGACAATTTCTATTTGACAGCTTTATCAATTTACCTAACTAAACCCTTTGAAATTGTCTACTTCTCAAGCCATAATATTGTGAAATGCTTTAAATAATTTTAAATTTCTCACGAAAAAATAAACGGAGGCATGAATACCTTATAATTTATATCGTATCTACATAGTTGATATTTGTATATAATTGTGTATAATAAATTTGTTGTGAAAATATAATTATTATTATTATTGATAATAATCTGTAAGTGTAGCTTAAATTGTAAACTGTAGATAGTCTTCATAATATTATTAGATATATATATATTATAAATATATTATATTTGTGTATATCTTATATGGAACTTTAGTGAATATAACAAATATGTAAAAAATAAAACAAAACATATTGTATACTTGAGGCAATTTTTTTCTGTTCCGGAATACTTATGTATACGATTAAAGTCATGGAAAAAATAAACTGAATGTTGACAATGAATAGAATATATTTTCATTTTCTGTCCATAGTATTTGTCTGTCTGTCCCATTTCCTCCTTCCCCAATTACCAAAGATATGTGAAAGATAATAAGATGGAAATATTTTATTTTACTTTGTAGTAGACAAGAATGTACAGAGGTGATAATATTTCACTGTAGAAGAAAACAGCAAAAATTTTTTGTGATTAAAGAGTTTTACAAAAAAAACGATATATTTCAACTAGTTCAAAAATCATGCATTTTATAACTGTTTTAAATATTCACAAGTCTAACCATTTTACTATAATAATACAGTTTGGAACGTACCAGATTACAAGATCTACTCGGACCTGAATTCATTGTTCTAAATCTTCTCAATTCAATCATCTTTTAAAATCCTATAATACGAAAATTCGTCTGTTCGTAGTAGGAAGTACTTCCGAAGGCAATGTTGTAAGAAATAACTTAAGCATTACCCATATATAATCAGCTGTCTATTGCAACCAAAACAAAAATTTTAGGTAAGGATAGTTTGAAATAATGATAATGTACCTATATCTAGACACCAGCAATAACTAAGCAACTTTAGAATCAGTTCAGTTTCCATTTGATCGTCTCTAGATCAAGATAAACTATTTTATTAAAATCAAACCTTGTGGTACGAAAACATAAAATCATTAAAAGTCTTGAGTATGGAACTCTTGTACCTCAGAGTCCTACTGGCACATAGAACCAGTCCGAACACCAACCCAGATACATCCACAGACATGCACCAAGAGAGAACCGCATGAATGTTTCTCCTACATAGGGATTTGCCGATATTGAACCCTTCACCTTTAAGTCCTAGTCGCACTGACAGACTATCTCAAAACAGTCCATGACATACTTCACACAAATATAGCGAAATATCCATGAAAATTCCCATCGTGATTCTGAAATCCCGTATGCCATTACATGATTTTTAAAATTGTTTATTGTTTATTGTTTATTGTAAATTGTACACTATTACAACTATACAATTTTTAACCCATCAAAAATATACATGGGGTGTCATACACAGTACATAGTAGAATTATGTCAAAAATTTAGATACTAGACACGAAAAATATTAACAAATTGAAGGCGCACATAAAGGTATATAACGGACAACTTTTTAACAATGTTAACAAACAGTATATATATATATATATATATATATATAAATATGTATAAAATCAGTCTATGGGGTCTGTGAAGTATTCTTCCAATGTGTAGTAAGCTTTTTGAACCAGTTTTTCTTTAAGTATTGTCCGAATTTTCTTCCTACTTAGCATTTTGTACGTTCCTGGCAACATATTATATATCTTCACTGCTGTGTGATTTACACTTAGTTGTGTTGATGACAGTCTGTGAAAGGGAACGATGAGCTTGGTTGCATTTCTGGTGCCATAGTTGTGGTTAAAGTTATTCTTCTGTAACTCGTCTTTGTGGTCGTGGATATAAGTGACACAGGCAAGTATAAACAAGGAAGTCAAAGTGAGGATGTTCTCCTGCCTGAACAATTGCTTACGGCTAGTTGTACGATCAGCATCGCATATTATCCTGACAGCCATTTTGTGTTTTATAAATATTTTCTCTTTTCCAGGCATATTTCCCCATACTAATATACCATATGCAATTGCTGAGTGAACAAAACCAAAGTATGCCACTTTTGCAGCTTGCTGGCCAACTAACTGTTTTATTCTCCTTACTACGAAGATTCCTTTCGAGACACGTTTCCCCAGATCGTTAATGTGCTGTGTAAATTTCAGGTCTGACTGGAGTTGTATGCCCAGGAATTTTAGGTGGTTGGTTTCAGAATCTCCCGGTAAAAAACATAATGACTGGGATTTTCCAGGGTTCATCCTCATCATGTTTGCATCGAACCATTGTTGAGCTTTTATTAACGTTGTTTTAGTATTTTTCTCTAGATCTTGTTGGTTACGGGCTACATTAAGGAAGTTCGTTTCATCCACAAACATGACTGTGTCTACCTGCTCCATATTTGCAGGAAGATCATTCATATATACCAAGAAAAGTATTGGCCCAATATGGATCCCTGTGGGACTCCTCTTGTAACCAATGCCCATTTCGAGCATTCTTAACCGATTTCTACTCTCTGGTATCTGTTTTCAAGGTAGCTGGTGATTAGCTTCAGAGTTACGCCTCTTATCCCATAATATTTCAGTTTTTTCAACAGCAGCGGGTGATCAATGGTGTCAAAGGCTTTACTTAAATCACACGAGGATATTTTACATTTATTTCCTTCATCGATGGCTTGAGTGATCTTTCTGAGGATTTCTGCCAATGCTGTTGTTGTAGATTTGCCCTCCAGGTAGCCATGCTGTTGATCACTCCAGATATTTTGCTTTTTGAAGAAGCTGGTGAACCTACTTTTCATTGCACTTTCCAAAATTTTTGATAGGGCAGGTTGTATTGTAATCGGACGGAAGTTACTCATCTCTCCTGGGTCTCCACTTTTGTGTATGGGATTTACTCGGCTCCTCTTAAGTTGGTCAGGAAAATGCCCTTCTGACATACATCTCGAAAACACGGCACTCATGGGTATGGAGACTTTAGGAATGATCTGCTTCAAAACTTTTGTTGACAGTCCATATATATCTCTTGTGTTCTTATTCTTCATTGTACTTGTAAATTTTTCAATCTCCTCCGGTGTAATTTCTTTCATGTAAATGGAATCAGTTGGTTGTTTATTACATTTTCTTAGGAGATCTTCTGGTGTTAGACTGGAATTGTAACAGGTCTCCCCAGTTTGTTTCCCGATGTTGATAAAGAAGTTATTAATTTCATCAACTGTATTCATCGGTTTGATCATCTGCGAATTGGATCCAATACCTTCTTTGATCACCGTCCATATCATCTTCATTTTATTTTCAGCTCTCTCTATCCTCTCTAGGTTCAAACTTCGGTTGATCTCTGTCAGTTTCTCCCTGTACCTTGTCTTATATGAATTGTATGTCCTTCTACTTACATCATCTCCCCTCACTTCACATACCGTGGCCAATATATCTAATTTTTTCTTGATCTCTATGATCTCTTTATCTGTTTTGGCTGTTTTTTTTCTTCTTTTATTATGAATGACTGTTTCTTTTTCTGGGGATGCTTTATTGAAAGCTGTCATAAATTTTTCCCAGAATGCGTCAAAAGCTATTTCTGCTGATTCAGCAGTTGTCACGTCATTCCAAATAATTCTATCGAGTTCAAGCTTGAATTTTTCAATGTTACCATGGCCTATGCTTCTGTTCCGTTTTCTGTGTAATTTTTGAAGTGGTGTTATCTCTCTTACTTTAAAGTTCAGAAGTTGTCCTTTGTGGTCTGATAAGTGGGGTTCGAATGTCCTCGTCTCTATTTCAACACAGTCAGAGAAGATGTTGTCGATCAGTGATTGCGATGTACTGGTCACTCTGGATGGCTCCAAGAACTTTCCTTCCAGGCCAAACTCCTCGAATAATTCTTTTAATTTTCCTGACTCCTTAATATCTTTGGACATATCTATGTTGAAGTCACCTGAGACGAATATGTGCTTTTGTTTCAGGTTCATAATAATCAACCTCTCCAAACAGTTTCTCAATCTTAGCAGGAATTCGTCTATAGATCCTCTGGGTGGTCTATATATTGCCAAGATGATCGACCTCAACTCCTTCGCCCAAATTCCGCATATCTCTATGACAGATTCAGCTGAGCCCTCCGCCACATGAGGTAGCTCTTTAACCTGAAGCTTCTGATTGACCAATATGAGGGTACCACCATAGTTGTCGTGTCTACAATGAAATGCATTGATTTCATATCCCGGAATGCATAACATGCTAATGTTATTTTTGTTCACCCAGTGTTCCGTTATCGTGGCAACGTGCACGTTCGTTTCCAGTAAAATTTTTTCAAGTTGTTCAATTTCACCATTTATTGATCTGATGTTAATGTTGAGAAGTTTGAATATGTTGTTTTTGTGATCTACTGTATTTTCCTTGGTCTCGAAAAAAACGATATCTCTTTATTTTTATACCCTGGGGCCAGAAGTCCTCCTGGTTCAGATCTTGCAACAATTCGAACTCCATACCCACTCTGAATGATGAAATTGTCATGTCCATCCATATCGACTTTTTGATTTTCCCGATTCCACCAACTCCGGGGATGATTATCGGAACAATATGAAATATATGTTTGATTATTTGTTTTTTTTTTTGGTGTACTCATACCTTATTTGAAGCCAAAATGTCTTCCTTATTGGCAACAAAATAATTTTTAAATCTCACGGTTTGTTTGATACCGAAAACCCTTACTAATATTATAAATGTGAATGTAAGTTTGTTTGTTAAGCTTTCACGCAGAAACTACTTGATCGATTTTGATGAAACTTGGTACAGAGATATATTAGAACCTGAGAAAGGACATAGGCTACATTTTAATGCCCGTGGGACTCTATGTGGTGGGTTCCGTACCTGAAAGTCTATTATGTATGCTTCTGTGCTCTATGGCTCGATTCTTAATGTAAGTATTTATTTCGAATATTATTAGAATGATCTGGTAGTGGCTCTAAGTGTGACTGGGCCTCCTAGGTGGAGGTTTCGATACCTGAGATACTCAAAGAAATATCTCTGAGCTCTATAGCTGATTCTTCGAGGATTTTTCGCTATATTTGTGAGTAGTATGTCACTGGACTGTTTTATGACAGTCTGTCAATGCAACTTAAACTTAAAGTGAAGGGTTCCATACCGGAAAATCCCTATAACATATGTAAGAATATCTGTGGATAATCTGGGTTGGCGTTAGGATTGGTTTTACGTGCGAGTAGGGCTCTGAGGTAAGAGGGTTCCGTCCTAAAGACTTTTTATGACTGTATGTTTTCTTACCAAACTCTACTTAAGTATTTGCCCGGGAATTGCCGGGTATAACAGCTAGTGTTATGCCATATTTCCTAAGTTCGGAAATATTAGCTCGTTTCTAATTTGTAGCAGTATTTCCGATAATTTAGCTACCGAAAACACGAAGTAGTTAAATTTTAGACAAAACCTAGTTATTTTGCATCCATGTTGAATGCACACTTTTTTAATCAAAAAACGTCCAAGTTAGGTCCTTAGATAGTAAAAACATGTCCACATGGAAAAATCTATAAGTACGTAGTTGCCTCCAGTGTACAATCTAATTCATGTCATCCAAAGTGTCAAAATGTTGACAATAATTAGGTACGTATAGTTACTTTTGTAATATCTGAGGATTATGTTCTTGAGAGCTGCTGCATTAGATGAAGATGAACAACCTACTACACCACGACAACAAACTACGTCAAATTCGGGTGCATCAAAAGATCAAGAAGATACAAAAATTTGCTATTTAATGTTGTTAGCAACATTTAATGGACTCATAATCATAGCTTTGATTATATTTCTATTGTATTATGTGGTTATGGATGCCATAGCTCGAGCAAGTTGTGCAAGTGAGTAGTTTTGATTGTTAATAGATGATAATCAAAGATAGAAATGATAATTAATGTGACATCATTGGATACTTCGTCTATCATCTTTTATCCTGAATCAGTGATTCATGTTACTATTGCTGCTTGAATCCTGTTTCCAAATCTGTGATGTTCGATCTTTGATCTTTAATTTTTCAATTCACTTCACTATACGTTTTAATCACTACAGAACAATATGTATTTCTGTACTTAGAGGTGACTTCAAATATTTGGTAAAAGTCTTGTTTAGCGGCTTTTGCTATAAAAGCTCTAAAAACTCAAATGTTAATAAAAAGGTAAAATGGTGTTCTTAGGATTAACGACTGTTAGCTGGAATTTTCGACTTGGAAGTATCTTATAATTGCATTTCATTAACCGGAAACATCCTTCATCATTAGCAAAAAAATTAGTGAAAATACTAATCATAAGTTCGCGAAAAAGTAAGGTTGAACGAATTGATGATATATTCAACATTCATGTGCTGTTAATATCAATGTTGCCAACGCTGGCAGTATAACTTTCGCAGCATTAGATGATTTTATGAATTCTACTTCTAAGAAAATTTCCTTTGGAATAAATTAACGACAATATCTTCTAGCAAAACTGAATTCATATTTTCGAATGCCTGAAAACATAGTTCGTCCCCTTCGTCATCAAAAGTTGCCATAATATCGTATTTCTCCTCTAAAGTATTTGTAAAAAATAATTATTTTGTAAATTTTAAACATGAAACTATAACTTTATAGACAATTAAAATCTGAGCACTTGGTTTATGCTTTCGATATCGAATATTTTAAAAAATGTTCAATCTCGCAAACGTTATATTGGCAGTTTTGTCAACATTGGATTTGACAATATTTAAATGTCAAACACACTGCACAAGTCAATCATCAATTCGTTTAACCTTACTTTCTCGCGAACTTATATTTACTATTTTTACGCGTATTTTTGCTAATTTTAAAGGATGTTAGTGTTTAATAGAATGCATGGATGACTATATACCATATGGGATTGAAAAGATACTTCCCAATCCAAGATTCCAGCTAAACGTCGTAAGTCCTAATTTTCCTAATTTCCTGATTGTTTACGGCTTTTATAGCAAAAGTCGCTAAACTACACTTTTACCAAATATGTTAATGGTAGTGTCAGTCAGATATATGGACATTATTGGTTTGAACTGTTGCCAGGACACAAGTTATTTATATACCTGTCAAAGAGGAAGAGTACTTAGTTTACCTGTATCTCCAGAGTAACGTCTTGGTTCTTATCACTTATTATTTCTAGGTAATAGCGACTCCGCTTCTCCAAAGAATTGTACAAATTGACACAAGAAGAAAGAATAAATATGTACTGTGTTTATATAAATGAAAGTAGAACAACATATAGGTACTTACATGTTGATGTAACAGAAAGTTATTTGGAACATATTTTATAGCTTGTTGAGCTATTACCTAGGTAACTTTTTTTTACAATATATAAAAGTTAAGATGCAAGTAAAATTTATCTAATTTCATAAAGTTGAATAAAGGCATACTATTCGAAAGATTTGAATTAAATGTGGCAGATACACCGTTTAAAATGTCCCTTAACTTGAGTCTAACCACAGCTACCCGATTACCGATTACTCGTGGTTTGAGCTTAGACTATCTATATAGTCAAAGGGTAAAGAACCGAACATAATTTTGATCAAACCTGGATATTGGCACCCCATCTATGGAATTATGCTATGTGAAAGGTTAGATAATGGTCATAGAAGGTCAGCCATCAGCAGTTGGTCAGCAGTGATCGTTTCGTTACTATTGTTTCAAGGTTACTGAACAATTTTATCACCCCAGTTGTAGAATTTTAGAGAACCAATTATATAATCTGAAAAGTCAGAGGATGGTCATAAAAGGACAGTCACTCCCATCAACTGGCCAGCAGTGGAAGTTTTTGTTATTGATGTCTCACGCTTTTCAAGGTTACTGAAAAATTTTCCCCATTTTCAGAACTTATTATTATTAGTCCATCTGAAAAGTCACAGAATGGTTATGAAAGGTCAGTCAGTCCCATGATTTAGTGAGCGTTGGATAATGTTTTATCAATGTTATAAAAGCACAATAATGGACTAAGTATTGTTGAACTTGACGATTATAATAGAGCTAATAACGAAAATAAAGTTCATTAAGAACTATGTAAATACTAACACAATATTGATATTTTGTATTGAGCTTTTGCAGTCCATCGTATGTTTGAGTGATTAATAAACTGAATAAAAATGTAAATAATTATTGCTCGGAGTGCCAATTGATATGAAAACCAGACTAATGATATTAATTTCATTTTAAATATTTGAAAAAATTCAATAATTTAGTTATTCTCTTGTTTTAAGTTTACAGTTCTGTAGACGTTCTTATTTCTTATTTAACTGGACTTCACTTGACCCAATCAATAGAGAAACGATTCCAATACTTTGCTTACGTAACTACTTGAGGTATAGCGGTAGGAAAATAAAAATGTAATAATACTACTCAGACACAATACTACCTTGTCCCTTTTGGAATAAGATTGCAAGTCATGAAGAAATAAAATACCTATATATTCATATAATTTAGGACTTTTCAAATTAGTGAACCAATAATTAAAGTTCAAAAATTCACATACTTCAAATTTAATAATTCTTATAGCACAAAAATATTTTTTACAAAAAATTTTACCGACTTTATTAGCTGTTGCACTGAAAAATACAAAATAATATTAATTCTATTGGTGCTGGTTCTTTTGGAGTGGGTGCCTACAACAACAAACTACAACGGCACAACTTCAAAATTACCAGCACCAATAGAATTAATATTATTTTGTATTTTCCGTGCAACAACTGATAAAGTCGGTCCGATCTTTTGTAAGAAATAATTATTTCACATTTTTGAGCGTAACATTAGTCATGAAAATTGTTGAACGTTCACTAATACCCAAAAAGTTATAGGAAAGTTTAGCTTATATATACTTGTTATTTATTATTCAGATATCTCAAAACATCGCGGCGCAAATGTACATATTTCAGACTTTACTGCTGTAACTCGAAAACCGTAACTCAATTTAAATGTTGCTACATATAATCTTTTCTTTAATTTGACCGTGTCATATTTTCAGTTTTCGAAATAAATTGCTCTTCCACATAGCGGAAATACGCATATCACATATTTTAGACTTTACCATTGCGAAACTCGGAAACCGTAACTCTTTTAAAAAAATGTTCAATTTAAACGTTTCCGGATATGGTCCCCTTTCTAATTTTCATACATCGAATTTTAGATTTTCGGAAAAATTTGCTCCTTCCACATAGCTGAAACACATATTTCAGACTGTAGTGCGGAAACGTGATTATTTTTAAAAATGCCCAATTTAAACATTTCCGAACATGAAATTTTCAATAATTCTATCGGATTTTCAATCCCCTTTTGAGGGCGGTTTTTGGAGGAAAGGAGATTTTGGATTTGATTTTTTCTCAAAATGGGACCTTTTCTCAACTCTCCTCTTTCAAATGAAACAAAAATATTCTAAATCGAAGGACGTTTACTATGCAAAATGTGCGAACAGCCATAAAAAAAAGAAATCTTACAACTGAATTGTATACCTTCTCCTTTTTTTGAAGTCGGTCAAAAACAAATTATTATTGGAAAAGAAGGAGACTAATCTGATGTGAAAACGGCGCAGAGTTAAAAATGATGAGGAGGGCGCGAAGCGCAAGGCAGGGAGACACAATTCACACAAACGGACACCCCCTCCTTGCCTTGGCCTGACTGTACGTTGTGTCTATCTGTCTGTCACTTGCAGAATGTGTCTCGCATAGTCGTTGTGCTCAAGTTAATACATAATATATAGATATAAAACCGATGAAAGAAAAAGGGATAATTTGCATTTAAAATGCTATTTTCGAGTGTGTCGAGACACCCGACTGTTTTGAATTTCTTTTATTGTATAGTATTGTAGTTTATCTGGTACCTACACAAAGGCTGCACTGCTGTGCATCTGTTTGGTTGATTGTTTGATATTTTTTGGTTTGTTTGGTTGACTGGCTCTCTTTAAATTATATTTGTTTCCTCAGTCTCCAATTAACTTTAATTAGATATATTGTAATTGATTTATATTAAAAGCTTTGATATTTGAATGAAAATTATGTGAAGAGTGCCAAAAAATGGTAGTCAAGGGTTAAAACGTTTGTTTATTTGCTTGTATCGAAGAAGGAAAGGAAACTTCAAAATTAAATACCTCACGAAGAAGTTGCCAATATTCTAAATAAGTACTTGAAGTAATGATTTTTGTTTTAACTGATTCTTCAGTATAAACGTTATGTATTCTGTATGAGAAAGGGCTCATGTTCACAGTGTTTTCATCGGTTTAAAATTAATTGAAAACAATTGATACATTTATAATTATTAAATATTTGCATCGCCTACCACTTTTAACAAAGTATATGTTCGTCCAATACTGAAATATGTTATCCTGAATTTGAAAAAGGACCAAACTATGCTTAAATTATTCAACGTCTCGCCAATATGTTGCCATGAGGACTTCTTATGAAAAAGGATTAAAGATTCTGAAGATTGATCACTTTCCTAAGAGACGCGGGGACCTTTTAATGACCCTCCGAATCCTTAATTAGAATTATGGTGATCTAAAAGATATATTTATGGTTGATATGGATAACAGGCTTCGAGGTAACAAGTTTATACTTAACACAAGAGCATTTTGACAACAAACATTGACAGAAAATCCTGCGAAACAGGATGTTCTATATACGGAATGCTTTCCCAGCTGATGTAATTGGTCCTAAATCATTCAAGATCAGACTCGATTAATTTATGTCATTTTTATTTTCCAGCCTTGATTTTATTTGTTTCAACCTCCACCTGCTGATCATAGTTATAAGCTAGTCCTCTTAGAATTGTACTTTTTTATATTAATTTAATTGGTATGTACTTTTTCTCTTGTTGATATTCAACCGTAATTCATAATTTTTTAAAGTCAAACGTTATTGAGTTTTTTGTCAAAGATATAATAATAATGGCATATCATTTTTGGGAATTTTGTTCTATTACGTTAGTTGCAAGCTTGTACAAACCAGCATTAGCGTGTGTTGTTTGCCTAATTCCGTACAATCCCTATTTATGAAATTTAGAATTTAATATTAGTAACAGTTCACAAAACTCCAATGACAGCTAGCTATTTATTTTACAATACAATGCATTGTAATGTTTCAATGACTAAATGAAGAGAATGCAGTCCTTTCATATACGTGACTTCAGATTCTAAATGTTTTAAATTGTAAAACTTGCCTTGTAAATGCACTATTATAAATATTAAAATTTCTTTAAATGACATTAACTGCGCATTTAAATGTATCCCTCAAAATAGTTGCATCAAAATATTTAAATTTGCGTTTGACCAGGGTTATCATTCACGAATAAAACAATGTGACCGCCCTGACTCGTTGACTTCACATTGCAATTGGGTTCATTATGCAACACACAATACACTTCTACCACGTAAACCATATTTTCTTTATTTAGTTAAAGATATTAACGCATAATACATCAAAATTTTAACTTTGTGCACTACTTCAACATATAAACTTTCACTATGCCAAATCTCATAATCCTCCGTGCACGTTTTATTTAAAAAATATAAAAAAAACTGTGGCAAAAACAAATGTTTTTGATTTCTTTGAAATTGTTGTAGGTATGTACAACTTCTTATGCTAGGATTGGGTGCAGTGTTTCCTTCAACACTAAGGCGGTCGGGGTTTGTTTGATCTTTTTTCCGCAATTTTGCCTAAACGATCATCTGACATTATTTTTATAAGGTCTCTTCCTTTTTTATTCCTGTTTCTTATCTACATCTTGAATCTCTCATATGTTCCTTTTTCGATCAGGCAAGGTAAATCCTGCTATTATTAGTGTTCGCAAAAATTGACAGAATGAACCTCACAAACCGTAATAGCAAATAAATTAATTAGTTATATTAAATATCATTAACAGGGAGCCACCGATCAGACTGCATTCAAAAATCATGACCTCAGACAACAGAATTTTACAAGAGCTACGATTTATTTTTGCATGTATGTACAGCACCCTAATACCGAAAAGGCAAATTTTCAGACCAAAATTTATTCGACTCTATAAACATTCCAAATATTGATGGTACACCTTCACTTCACTTCACACTGTTGACCTTCTACCTACTGCACACGCTCTCATTAAATTTTTCACACTTCACTGAATCTCCACCAAATAAATACATACACATCTATTTTAGCTTCAACCACAATGCCCCCCAAATGTATGTCTCTGATGTTGTTGACAAGTCTCTTCAACAACAAATACATATTATACAAAGTATCAATGCCGGTTCCCCGATGAACCATACATATCACATCAAATGCAATTTGATTTCTCTTTAGTATTACTGCAAGTAGTCGTGATGGTCCTTATCGCAAACGCACGTCATCACCGCACCCCTAATTAGTTCAATCGCCAGGCTTTTGACTCAGTGGCATATACTATATGTATAGCAATCAAAAGCGTATGTCGCCAAACAATGGTTGTATACAAATTTCTATAATATATCAATGTATTATATATATGGCAACCGTGTCGAGTTGAGGGTAGTAAAAGTGTTCGTGTAATTTATTTTTAAGTGGTCCAGCCGTCATCGGTACATATGCACATATTATATTTGAAGCCCCGGTACACACGGGATGTATGTACAAAAAAATAAATAACTTACGGCTAGTACCTACAGGTGAGGAACTTGAATTACTCCTCTAGGTATTTGAAGTTGGTGCCAAAAGTATTTTATTTACTCTCTCCAACTTCACCCCTTCAAAATAGAATTAATCCTATTAAACAACCAACAACAACTTTGGCTTTCAAGGACACAATTATTATCCCAATACATAAGAAAGGTGAAAATGCCTTGGCCAGTAATTGCAGACCAATATCACTGACAAAACAAATTATACAAAAATAATCGAGAAGGTTCTAAGGAATATATTAATATCATACCTCAATAAGTATAAAATATTATCTGATAGACAATTCGGTAGTTCCATCGATCCCTGAATTTATTCTAGTAAAACCTGATTCACCCTCTATAGAACTCAATCTTAGTTCACAGAAAAACCCAAACTAAAATCTTATAATTGACAGGAAGAATTATCCTTCTATAAATGTCCGATGACATTGATCTTGAGTATAAAAACAGTTCCGAACTTCTTCATTTACCTACTCATTTTTGTTTATTCATTTATATTCTATGCAATTAACACGATTGAGGTCACAATTTTGAAGGTATCAATTTCAAATTTGCTATAAAAATATGAATTATCTCAGTCAAGTATGTAAATGGGCATGATCGAACGGGTAGTTTCAAAATGGCGGCTGGCCAAATTTTAAAAAAGTCTAAAATAGTAACTAAGATTAAATGTGACCAAAAATACTTTTCTGTCATATATATAATCTGTACATTTAAGTTTAGCTTGAGGCTTTTCTTCCTGGAAGTTGTAAAAAAAAATAATAAAATCAAAAACTGTGAAATTTACCTATCTGCTGCCTAAGAGCCGTGGATTTTTTTTTCATTATCTGTTCAGAATCATAGATACATACCGAACCAGTGGTACATACACCCACTTGATTTTTTTGTTGTATCTATTCAAACCAAAAACTACCTTTCATTTCATACAAATTTTCTTTTTTTTTTCTCCAAAACGATTAAAACTAATACCTCAAGTATTCTCGAGCACAAGTAAGTATAGGTATATACCTTACATTAAATCATTTAGGTACCTTGCTAATTGCCCTTACAGAAGTAGACTTCTTTCAAATGATAAAAGAAGAACCGATCACTAGCACAATACAAACATAGAAGAGGAAAAAAACATGAACATATAGCGACAAAAACATTGATATATCATCCACGAATTTTATAAAAGAAATACCTTTTTCTGTTTCAAGTGGATACCTACTCGCTTCAAGACGTCGAAGGAAATATATAAAAAAAAACATTTTTATAGCTTTAACTGTTGAAAAAGACATACCTAATACTTATACAACTTTACATCAATACAATCTGGTCATGGGGCAAAAGTTGTCTTATTTATGCCCAACATAAGGTTTATATATACAGAGTGGCCAATCGAAAATGAAACAGAGCCATTTTCAGGAAGTGTGTCTGTCATTATTTTATGAAAAAGCAGGGACCCGTCGCCTTATGATTCAAGGGGGACACATTTTTTTCGGTATTTTTGACTCCACTAATTTTACCCCCTAGTGAGGGTAAGAATCACCACAAAATATTTAAATAGCATTGGGGGTCGAGTAAGATGAATTTTTACAGCTATTGTAATTCCCTATACAATTGTCATTAAATTTGGAAATTCCGCCTAATATTTTGAAAAGACTTTATATTTTAAAGTTTAAATGATCGTTTGTTGCGTATAGTTGATTAAATGTTCAAACTGATGACCATCTACCTCCATACAATAATAAAGATTGTGTTCGAAACGTTCACGCTCATTCCGAAGCCTTTCCGGAGCGATTCGACGGCACTCGTCAACAATTCTTTGACGCAAATCTTCTAACGACGCTGGTTGTATTCTGTATCCCCACAAAAAGAAATCGAGTGGTGCTCAATCTGGGGACCGAGGAGACCATTCAATGCTGCCTCTTCTTCCAATACAATGGCTTGGAAAATTTCTAAATAATGACGGACAATCAAAGAATAATGCAGAGGAGCACCGTCCTGTTGAAAAAGCAAATGATCTTCATCATACTGTTGATCATTTTCAATAATATCAGTAAAGACAGGATCTATAGCGTCTTCCAGTAATTGCTAATACATTTCGCCAGTTAAAGTACCAGGAAGAAAAAAAGAACCCACCAGTCGATCACCGAAAATGCCAGTACTTTTCAATTTCTCGTTTCTTATTAGCTACATTCCTTCTTGTCTCTTGAAATTGTTGTACTAACTCTACAACATACTTCCTACTGAGATGTTTCTCTTGATGTTCATTCAACAGCTGAGCCAATTTGCATATTTATTGTTCATGAAGTAAAGAGAAATGATATCAACCCTTTCCGCAATCGAATAAACCATGGTATTACATTTTTAAAAAGAATGTAGGTACAAGTAGATAATCTAACAAGCAATACTTCGAAATACGATAACAAATTTCATGTTCTTTGTGTGTTTGTGTTGTATCCATTCCAGTTCTTTCCACTAGTGATAACAAACTGCCACAAAACAATGCACAGCAAGAACTAAAAATTCACACCAGTGACGTAGTAACTGAATGTTTGCAGAGAAATTTAAATTTTAAAATGTAATTTTCTTCAACGTATAGGCGGAATTTGCAAATACCACTGTATATGGAATTACACGAGATGTTAAAAGACATCTTACTCGACCCCCAATGCTATTTAAATATTTTGGGCTCATTCTCACCCTCACTAGGGGGTAAAAGGGGTGGAGCCAAAAATACCGGAAAAAAGTGTCTCCCTTGACATATAATATGACACTCCTTGGAAATGGCCTGTTTTATTTTCGATTGGCCTCCCTGTATATACTCATATGAGTATATGTTGGTATTTAAAATGAAATCGAAATCGTCCAACATCGAAACGTAGGTAAACTTGTTGGTTGGTCAGATTGTGATGTGATAGGATATCGGGGGGTTTTATATACTTTGTGGTCTGGATAATATACACACATATATATATATATATATATCTGTATGGACACTGAAGGGCTCTCTCAAGTCCTTTTAGATGAGTTGTTGAAGGAGGTGGAGAGATTTGCGGACGGGCCGATGCCGCATCCTCAAAACGTACTTTTATATATAGGTACAAGAGTATCTCGTTATCCCACATGATGCAAACCAAAAGCAGATCATATTTATATTGTATAGATATATATATATCTATAGATATAATATGTATGTATATTTGTATTTCTCAATGCAGTGGTTGATTTTCTATTCTACTGCCTTCGATGCCATTGGCGTAGTTGAGTTGGATGGTTCAATAAGAATTATCATTATAAAATATAAAAGGTAAATATATGGTTACAGTCTAGTTTTGTTATAAAAGCACTAAGAAATCAAATGTTTGCAAAAATATGTATATTTTAGTATAATTTTTAATCACAATGAGGCGGAAGGCGCTGTTTTGAATGATTTGTTAATAAAAATGGGAAAATGTGTTCTTAGGACTTTTAGCTGGAAGTTTCGATTTAGAAGTATCTTTTCAATCCCAAATCCATGCATTCTATTAAACGCTAACATCCTTCAAATTCACAAAAATATGCTTGGAAATACTAAAGATAAGTTCGCGAAAAAATTGGTTGAGAATTGATGATTGACTTGGGCAGTATATTCAACATTCAAATGCTGTTAATATCAATGTTCATGTCCAAGAATATTTGCTTTAGAAAAAAATAACGAAAATAACAACTGAGCTTAACATATTATACAAATTTATAGTTTAATCTTTTTTTAATGGCAAGTGTTGGCTTTTTGAAGCTGTTCATTCCAAATGCGAAATTCGCGCTCAAACTTTGGGATATGTTTGGCCATCGTTAGACTATTTTTGCCCATAGATCAGTTTTTTGCCCTCTTCTAGTCATGGATCATAAGATTTGTTTCTTCAGAAAATGACAATATGTCCTCGTTTGATCATCATTTGAGCATGTTTGCCTATATATTAGTTTTCATTTGCCACCCTTAGATGGGTGGTTAGTTTGAGCCAAAAAAATATTTTTATTTCACACTTTTGAGTGTAACATTAGTCATGAAAATCGATGAACGTTCACTAATACCAAAGAAAATAGTCCTTATCCTATTCCTCTTGCATATCCTTTGCTTGTACTTGTTATAATTCAGAAATCTCGAAACATCGCGAATCGCGGTAGAAATACACATATTTCAGACTTTACCATTGCTGTAACTCGAAAACCGTAACTTTTTTTTAAATGTCCAATATAAATGTTGTTACACATAATTTCTTCTTTAACGTGGCCATCTCATATTTTCGATTTTCTAAGAAAATTTCCCCCTCTACCAATATATCAGTCTTTACCACTGCTGTAGCTCTTTTGAAAAAATATTCAATTTAAACGTTTTCAGATACGGTCTCATCTTTAATTTTGCCGACTCAGATTTTCGACTTTCGAGAAAAATTGCTCCCTCCACCCTTTCGAAGGTGGTTTTTAGAAGGAAGGAGATTTTCGATTTGATTGTTTCTAAATATGGTACAATTTCCCAACTCTCTTCTTTCAAATGAAACAAAAACATTGGAGCACGTTTACTATGCAAAACGCGCGCACAGCCATAGGTACATAAAATGGCAAACATACAACCAAATTGTATACCTACCTCCTCTTTTTTTCGAAGTCGATCAGAAACACCGTAATAGTTATTTGTTATTAGTTATTATATTTGAGGAAATGTATGCTTAACTCGGCTTCCCATCTTGGCAGATTTTCAATATTATTAGGTATTCTTCAATTGTGAAATTTTCCAATTGGTGTTTTATTTATGCCATCTCTCTCCGCCGCCGCTGGAACTTTTAACACATCACCATTATATCGTGTGCCCTTCTCCCCAAACCATATACCTTTTACATTTAAGTTATAATCGCTGGAAAATGTTATGCTCGACTTTATGCCTGCGTGAATGTCTGCAGCGCCCCCCTAAAACGCGCTAAATATGATGATGATTCGTTTTGCTCATCGATACGTAGGAAGGTAGGTACCTAAACTACCTATAGAGTTAAAAATCACCAAACGGATATGCGAAAAAAGATGGAATCATATATTTTCATAATAGAAATAAAATTGTCAACTCTTATAATATTATATAATATTTATTTGGGATGGATGTTCCAGTATGTTTTGTACAAGGGCACTTACAAGATCAACGAAGCAAGAAAATGTCCCCTAGTTCAAGGGTTTATGTGGTTTTCAGAGTGAATGATCGCCGCAACCAAACTAGCGTAAAAAATGATAAAATATAAACGATATTTCACTTGAAAGCCTATTGAAATATCTTCCTAATATGACACAACTTTCAACTTGATATCTTTATAGTCAAGCATAGAAATATATATCCTTCTGTAAGGGCTCACTTAGTTTCTTTTTTCATCAAAAAATCCAAACTTGTTTGGAAAATGATATTTTGCTTCAATGGTTATTGAAATTTCTGGGATGTGACAAATTTACCTTCCTCGATACGTTCAGTTATGGGTTTCGGAAATGTTTGTCAAAAAGCAAATCATCCAGAATTCATTCAACTATCGAAACAAACTAATCTGCTGTTTGATATCTATTTGAGACAAACAGCAATGGATACAATCAGAAAGGCGGTAAAATTGTTTGATAAATATCCATACATTGCTGAAGACAGTACAAAAGTGCGAGTCGAACTAGCACACGAAGAGTTCCGTGCCACTGCAAAAGGAACGAACGGAGGTGGTATACAATTTTATATATCTAGTAAATTTGATGATTCATTTGAAAGAGGAGACTTGAGATATGGTCCCATATTCAAAAAAATGCAAATCTGAAATCTCCTTCCTTCCGAAAACCGCCCCGAAGTACCAAAATATCCGGAAACGTTTATATGAAACATTTTTTCTAATGAGCTACGGTTTTCGAGTTTTTGCGGTGTTAAAATTTGAAATATGTGTATTTTCGCTATGTGGAAGAGGCAATTTCTTTCGAATATTAAAAATCTGAGAATGGCAAATTAATGACCAGGTTATTTGTAGCAACATTTATATTGAACATTTTTTCCAAAGAGTTACGGTTTTCAAGTTAAAAGAGTGGTAAAGTTTATAATATGCGTATTCCCGCGACAATGTTTCTGAGTAATATTGTGAAGTTGGTGCCGAAAGTTTTCCATCTAACTGCAACTGCACAACATCAAAAGTACCAGCACCAATAGAATTAATATTATTTTGTACTTTGCAGTGCACCAACTGATAACGTCAGCCCAATTTTTTGCAAAAAATATTTTTGAAATATGGCTGGATGGATGGCACCAATTTAATACGAAACCTTAAAAATGACAATAAATTCGAGAATAAGTACAGATTGGATTCAAATTACTTCGTGACAGAAGAAAGACACCAAATAATGCCTTATAAATACCTATTTTTACAAAAAAAATATTTATTAGTTGATGTACAGCGTATTCCAGTTTGGGTACTTTTGCGGGGTACCTAACCCTACCCTTTTTTGACCGACGAACCCCAAACGGAGGAGGTATACAATTCGACAGTGTGCTTTTTTTTTCTTTTGGTTTGTGCGCGCGTTTCATATAGTAATCGTACTCCGATTTTGATGATTTTTAATTCATTTGAAAGAAGAGGCTTGAGAAATGGTCCCATATTCATAAAAACGGGAATCCGACATCTCGTTCCCACCGAAAACCGCCCCCAAAGGGGGTAGAGGGGGCAAATTTTCTCGAAAATTGAAAATCTGCGTTGGTATAATAATTAAAGATAGGACAATATCCGGAAACGTTTAAATTGAAAATTTTTTCAAAAGAGTAACGGTCTTCGATATAGAGACATTTTAAATTGTCACATATACCTATTTTCGCTATGTGGAGATGGCGATTTCTGTCGAAAATTGAAAATCTGTTTGCAGTACATGAAAGACATAATTAATTGTAGTAACATTTATAATGAACATTTTTCCCTTAGAGTTACGGTTTTCGAGTAAAATCGGTGTTAAAATGGTAATAACTAAAATATTCAAGCGTATTTCCGCAACGATGTTCTGAGATCTAAATAATAACAACTACACACTACAAGTGGGTAATAGAATAAGTACTATCTTGATTGGTATTAGTGAACGTTCAACGACGTGACTAATGTTACACTCAAAAGTGTGAAATAAATATTTTTTACAAAAAATTGGACCGACGTTATTAGTTGGTGCACTGAAAAGTATAAAATAATATTAATTCTATTGGGGCTGGTACTTGTGAAGTTGGTGCCAAAAGTTATCAATCTACCTGCAACTGCACAACTTCAAAAGTAACAGCACCAATAGAATTAATATTATTTTATACTTTTCAGTGCACCAACTAATAACGTCGTCCAATTTTTTGTAAAAAATATTTATATAGATAGAAAGTTGCGGTTTTCTTGATAGTGTGTAAGTTTTTGTAAAACTAATAATGCCGTTAACAAAATTTTAGTTTTTAAGAAAAGATTATTTTATTTTCTGCTTTTGAGCCATTGCCCTAAAATTGGCTGGATTAAACTGTCACAACCATTATTTTCAATATGAATCATATAGAAAACATGCACTTAAAAAATATTACTGATATTTATTATATATAATCTTTTTGAGAATTTTATTGAAACATTACAAAAACTAATTTACACTTATAAATATATTTATGAAGTATCCTTTTATTTGTTCATTTATTACAATAGTTGTCTAATATCTCATTTTTTGGTTTTTAAATATTTCTGCAGCAAAATCCAACACCGAAGCAAGTAACATAATATTTATTAAAACGTAAAATTATAACATCTATACATAATACAAGTACCTAATTCAAAGCAATAAAAAATATACAATATCGACAAGAATTAAGTACCAACATTTAACCTCTTCTGAATGCAAACGCTGGAAGAAAAGCATTCGTAGCAGCTGTGTCCATATCAGCCTCTTCTAAATCCACTGAACGTCTACCTCTCCTGAAACCTCGTCTTTGGAAGGACGGCAAAAATGCATTGGTGGCCGCTGTATCCATATCACCATCTTCTAGATCTGCCGAACGTCTATTTCTTCTGAAACCTCGCCTTTGGAAGGATGGCAAAAATGCATTGGTAGCCGCTGTATCCATATCACCATCTTCTAGATCTGCCGAACGTCTATTTCTTCTGAAACCTCGCCTTTGGAAGGATGGCAAAAATGCATTGGTGGCCGCTGTATCCATATCAGCATCTTCTAAATCAGCAGAACGTCTATTTCTTCTGAAGCCTCGCCTTTGGAAGGATGGCAAAAATGCATTGGTGGCTGCTGTATCCATATCACCATCTTCTAAATCAGCAGAACGTCTACCACGTCTAAAACCTCTTCTTTGGAACGACGGCAAAAATGCATTCGTAGCAGCTGTATCCATATCTGCATCTTCTAAGTCAACAGAACGTCTACCTCTTCTGAAACCGTTGCGTCGAAATGATGGCAAAAATACATTTGTTGCAGCCGTATCCATATCGGCAGCTTCATCTGCAGGCTCAGCAATAGATCGCTGCTTACGTAATCTCATTGCAAACGATGGAAGAAATATCTGAGAATCGGTATCCAGATCATCAGCGGATCGTTTCGAGATCTTCTCAACCCCAGTCAGATCCATGTTGGCTTCAGTGTATAAGGAACGTTTTGGACGCTCTGGCTCGCTATCCTGATCAGCTGATCGTTTTGAAATTTTCTCCACTCCCGTCAAACCGATGTCATTTTCAGTGTACAAGGACCTCTTGGAAATCTTTTCTACACCAGTTAAGCTATTCTCATCTTGGGTATACAAGCTTCTACGTTGACGATCTGCAGCCCTTTTGGAAATCTTCTCCACTCCAGTCAATCCGATGTCATGTTCCGTGTACAAGGAACGTTTGGAGATCTTCTCCACACCGGTGAGGTCCAGTGGAGTTTCGCTGTACAGCGAACGTTTCTGTCGTCCATCTTCATTGCTTGGTTGACAGGTGATTAAAGCCGTTCCAAAAGCCAGGAAGGCAAAAAGGAGTTGCATTGCACTTGGAAAACACGCACTAGTATAGTGAAATATGTATGTAGCTTTTCTCACGAAAACAAAACTGTGAAGCTATTTAGAAGATTGATTTGATATTTATACCAATACACCAAGGAGTGTTAATTGATGTCCCCAAATTAATTATATGGCATTGACGTTCTATCATCATAGTTTAGAAAATATTCTGGTGTAAATTCCAAAAACAAACACAGCCAAGAGTTAGTGCGTCAGTTAAGGCTCTAGATGGTATTAAATTCACAAATGTATTGTGTTTGGTTTACCAATCACCATAGTGTAATAATGAAATATTGATGATTTCTTTTGAGATGAAATGGATAAAATCGATAATATATCTCATAAAATGTGTTAATGTGATTGTTAAACAAATAGAGCAATTACCGTGTATATGAGAATGTGATTATTGTTATTATAATTGGTGACAAATTTGTTTCGATGGAAATTAAGGTATTTACGGCTGACTTTATAAATATATAAAATAATGTATTAAAGGTGACACGTGTATGGATAAGAGGTTTTGGCTATCTGAAATTAAATAAATTGAATAAAGCAATTGAAAATCTAAATGGTAAGCATCAATAGCAAATTATTGAATGATTTATCAGATCTTCAATGACTTATAAAAAAACTCTCAACTAGAACCAAATTCGTCACCAGTGTTGCAAATAGTGTCCAAAGTTCAATATTTTTATAGACATTATAAAACATAGAAAATAAGTATACAATTCTACTTTATGTATGAGGAACGTTTTGGTATCAAACTTTTCAAAAAACAAATCTTTAAAATGCAATCCAAAGTGTAACAGATTTGCTTGAAATATTAAAGATATCATATGAATTAAAGAAGAGATTATACCCAGCCTGTACTAGATTTACTTTTTTTATTGCAGGAATCTCCGAAATAGGCTCCTTCAAGCTAGCGCTCTATGAGACGAAATTAAAGGTACTTTCATTTTACTTTTACTTATCTTTTTAGGAAAAATCAAATCTACAATACTTTAAATATATTTATTAGAATTCATTGACATAGTAAACATTCTTCAGTTCATATCTCAAAATTTAATATTTTGAGGAATACGTTTCTGCTACGTTGCCTCTCAGAATTTGGTGGAAATGATCTTTGATTATTTTTAAATTTTGATAGAAATAATCTACTCATTTTCTTCAGTGAAAACCTACGAATCTAAGTAGTTTTGAATAAAACTGAAAAAGGTAATCAATGAAGAGAAGAAAAGGAAACTTTCGTTTCAACCACGAAAACTAGATTTTCACCATGAGCTTCCAAACTCCAGCTTATAACTTTGGATCTAAAGTAATACAAAGTTATTTTAAATTGGATAATTGATCTAGGCACCACACTAATTCAAAATATAAGCCAAATTTTCAAAAAGTTTTTTGGATGTTCAAGCGATTTTTAAAGATTATTTTTCATGCTCAGTCGATGCTATTAAAAAAGGCGACATTCAACATGTCCTTTCCCTCAAAAACTAGTTTTTTCTCTATCTTGTCAAATAACAGGTAGGGGGAGGGGAAAATGTTGTTTTGAAAAAAACTAGATAACTTTGTTTTGGTATGAACTATTTTGAATAACTTTGATTCATTTTAGAACGCTTTTTTGGGCGCTACTACTGGAATAATAACATTTTAAGTTTAATTATTTTCCGAGTCGATAGATGGCGCTTTATGACAAAGTCGCGGATTCTTATGAATTTCTAGAATATTTCAAAAGCAATGGTATTTTTATTTTTCAATAGGAAGAAAGAGCGTGAAAAATTGAGGTAATTTAAGTTTAGCGTAATTAAATGAGAATTAAACTCAAATACTCAACTATAACAACAACCTAATTTATTATTCAAAAAAAAAGGACTCTGTGTAGGCCTTGACATGACAGAAACAAATCATACAAGAGAAAATAAAAATATCTTTCTTTACAATAACAAAAACTTTGTCATATTATTTTTCTTAGACAGTTATTTTACGATTTTTCTCTCGACAATGTCAGTTGTCCATAAGAGAACCAAATTTAAAAAAAACTAGAGAACTAGAGCTAAATAATTTAACTAAAATTTAAAAAATATTAATGACGCCTTTAATGCTCAAAGTGTCGTCTGTCCTGGGCAATACAAAGCTGTAACCTGCTGTGGGCATTTATTTGTGTTTAATTCTCATTTAATGTCACTTAAATTAAACAACACCATCTAGAGCGACATAGGTAATAAATTCTTTTATTTAATATTAAAGTAGGTTATATAAAATATAGGTAACTCTAATAAAAATTACTGATACTCAGAATGTTCTCTAATTATGTTACATAAAAATTCTACAATATAAAAATGAATCGCATTCATCGATTCATTTTTGCTAAGCGCAAATCTCGAGAGCAGCTGAACCGATTTGGCTAATTCTTTTTTTGTTGTGTTCATTATTGTCAGAAAAAGGTTTTTATGAACGAAAAAATTATGAAAGTTGAGCGGAACTTTAGAAAATTTAAGAACATTTATAAAAACTTAAAGACAATATTTATTTTACATACAGTATATACAGTTGTTTGACAACTGTCAGTTGTTTGAACAAGTCGATCAGCGTTATGCACACAATAAATCAATGAACAGGCCAAGTGTGGAGCAAGTTCAAATGTTTTTCCATCAGACAACGAATTGGCTGTATTATTCAAGACTGCATTCAATCGAATGCCATCTGATTACCACAAAATTGTCAGCAAAGCCGATAAGACGCCTGCAGGACACCACGCAAGACTCTATAATACGGCAACAATTGATGAAGTTGCTATTGTTGTCATGGGTGAAAATTTAGAAAACCAAGATATTGTTTTTGCTTTTTTAAGACAGGACAACGTCTGCCGGGTCAGCTAGTATTTAAATAAATCTAAGCGATCCTAGTGTCTCGGTAGCAGACCTACATATATATTTTATCTCCTATTGTTCTTTATATTATAACTTTGTAGTTATATTAAAACTAGACCAGATCATGGTTTTAAAGAATCAGCACTTTTAAAAGTATAAATACCATGACAATTGTAAAATAGGTCAGATCTAGAATAAATACGTCAAAGTGAACAGTTGTGCCTTACTCCACGTTCCCATATAACTTCTATAAGGACTAATCATATCGAGTTGCGGTTTTCACCAGTAACTGTAATTTTTCACGCTCTTTCTTCCTAATGAAAAATAAAAATACTATTGCATTTGAAATTTTCAAGAAACTCATAAAAATCTGCGACTTTCTCATTAAGTGTCATCTACCGACTCGGAAAATAATCAAACTCAAAATGTTATTACTCATTTGCCCCTCCCCCCACCCGTTATTTGACAATATAGAGCAAAAACTTTAATACAGAAAAGTTGTCTTATTTTCAGAAATTTACAAAAAAAAATAGTTTAACTTGGGTTAATTTTGAATACAACAGTGTTTTTGAATCCGTGGTCTGAGTTGCGCCCTCTAGCGGTAGACTTAGCAACTTATAAATATTTTCAGGTTTTTCTTTTGACCGATTTATCTCAATTTTCTTTTCTCCGTGTCGTCTGATTAACGGATCGTGAGATAAAGCAGGCGTCCTTTATTAATGGGCCACCTTGTACAATAATCACTCGAAACAATTGTCTATAAATATTATTCGAATGACAGCATCAAATTTAATTGAGGACAACTCCAATTTTCCAACAATTTAAATCCCTTGCCGATAGAATTTTATCAATTATTATATACCTATATAAATTTGAAATTAATATTCAATTGATAATATTTTTGTTAATAATATTCCATCTATATGGGGTATTTTAATAAGTTATTTATAGGAACAATAATATACATCATATCTGTGTATGAGATGTACCTACTTGAATTTTGATTTATCCGTCATAATGTATTACTAATATCAATAATAATAATAGTAATTTGATATCGGTATTATTATTTTATTCGTATGGGAATTATGAAATAGAAATTGAATTCAATAATAATTAATATAAACAACATACCTATAATATATTTGTGATGGATTGACATATGAAGAAGAGTCTATTAACTTTAGTTAAAAAATACTCAATTAATCCACGTCATAAATGAGTTGGTCCTCCTGCAACAATAAAATGTTGCAAAGGGGTATACTCCATTTGAGAAAGGTGTAGAGTAATAAATTATGATAATGTAGGGATCTATATTGTATTATCGCGCTTATATGGCAGAATACAATAGAAATTCCTTCATTATCATAATTTATTAGGTACTCTACACCTTTCTCAAATGGAGTATAAGAAAAATTTTGTTTTGTAATTAAATTCATTTGTCATATTTATTTTATTTATTACGTAAATATAAGGAAATATTTTTGAGATTATTTTCCAAAGCTCTATATAAAGCTTAAAACTGCCATTCGATGTATGAATCATATTCGGCCCGTTGAAGAAGTGTTTATATGTTATTATTCATATTCATATCCTAAGTAATATTATAAATGCGAAAGTAAGTTTGTTTGTTACGCTTTCACGCCTAAACCACTGAACTGATTTTGATGAAATTTGGTACTGAGATAGACTAGTTCTTAGGAGAGATAATGGGCTAAATTTTATTGTCCGTGGGACTCTATGTGGTGGGTTCCGTACCTGAAAGTTATATATTTCTGAACTATATGTCTGGATTTTAATGGTCTTTATCATACATGATGTTTGTAGAATTTATTGGAATGGTCTGGTAGTGGCTGTAAGTGTAGCTGGGCCTCCTAGGTGGAGGGTTCTATACCTATAATAGCCAAAGAAATATCTCTGAGCTCTATGGCTGAATTTTCTTGGATTTTTCGCTAAGTTTATGTGTAGTATGTCATTGGACTGTTTTGTGAGAGTCTGCCAGTGCGACTGATACTTAAATGTGGAGGGTTACGTTCCGGAAAATCCCTAAGAAATATATGTAGGAGACATTCTCATGCTATTCTCTCTTGGTGGATAGATCTGGATTGGTGTTCGAACTGGTTCTACGTGCGAGTAGGACTCTGAGGTAGAAGGGATTTTTTTATGACTATGTTTTCGTACCACAATCTACTAAAGTGTTTGGGTTACTTATTTGAAAGTTGTATATTTCTGAACTCTATGGCTTTATTTTAATGGTCTTTTTATCATGTATGTTTGTAGAATTTATTGGAATGATCTCGTAGTGGCTGTAAGTGTAACTGGGCCTCCTAGGTGGAAGGTTCTATACCTTTAATACCCAAAGAAATATCTGTGAGCTCTATGACTGAATTTTCGTGGATTTTTCGCTATATTTGTGCGTAGTATGTCACTGGACTGTTTTGTGGGAGTCTGTCAGTGCGAGCGAGATTTAAACGTGAAGGGTTCCGTTCCGGAAAATCCCTAAGACATATTTAGGAGACATTCTTATGCTGTTCTCTCTTGGTGGATGGATCTGGGTCGGTGTTCGGACTGGTTCTACGTGCGAGTAGGACGAGGTAGAAGGATTCCATACTGAATACTTTTTATGACTTTATGGTTTATACCACAATCTATTCTAAAGAGTTTGCCCGGGAAGTGCCGGGTAAAACAGATACAAATTAATATATTTCATTAACTAACAATTTTGATTTAATTATTATAGTAGTAGCTGAGGCCTTTGACTTAGAAGAAGAAGAAAACTTTGAAAATTTTATTCAAAACACCCATTTTACAAATAATATAAAATAAATATTTATAGCGGATAATAATAAAGTACGCAATCTAAGAACAGATCAGATTGTCATCACAAATTCTTTAGATCGTTACGTATTGCTTTTTTTCGGACTCAATGCCTTTTTATTTAATTTATCGTTGTATTTTTAATGAGTTCTTTGTTATAATTCAAATATTGCATTCTGTTCATCTATGTAGGAACAGACGACAACTGATACCTACTATTTTTCTTCTTATTACAGTACTGAGCTCATTTTTATGATCCATTAAAAACAGCAACAAGATTTGGGCGTACATCAAAAAGATAAAGACTTGAAAATCAAATTGGCAGACTTTTTTATTGCCTCTAGAGAACCCCCTGGTTGAAATAAGACCACCCTTCACCCTCCTAATTAGAATACAGAGTGTCTCATAACTGGATACTGATTTTTAAGAAAATGAGTCATTGGGTTCAGTAAAGGTCCACGATCGCTGTATTTTAGGGGTGTCAAAAGTTATTTTCTTACATTAAACAATGTTAATATTAATTAATATTTCTTATGAAAAAATTATGGGTCATGGCATTTTCCTCATATATTCTTTTAATTACCAAAAATCTCGCCTAGACTTTTAAACACTTTCATACATATAGCCATCAGTCCACCTTATAAAAAAGGAAACAACTGAAGTGAATCACTTATTATTATTGTCAATCCGCCGATTTTAAAGGATGGTCGCTGTATCTAGATAATAGGCAAATAGGCCCTATTATTGACCGATTTCGAAAAACTGACGATATATAAAATTCGACAGCAGCTCTGCTTTTTTGTGTTTTTCTCATAACAATACAATAGAAGAATTATGCTTAAACAATTTAGTGAAAACCGCGCCTGGATATCTTGCAATTAACCTAAAATATTGGAGATCGAAAATTCAATTACAAAATTTAATGGACTCAAAAATAAATGTATATATTTTTTTTAATTGGACCGACACTATTAGTTAATTAATTCTATTGGTGCTGGTACTTTTGAAGTTGTGCCAGTGTAGTTGGTTCTTGTGGGCATCAACTAGAAAAGTTTAACTAGAATTAATATTATTTTGTGTTTTTCAGTGCACCAACTAATAAACTCGCCTTAAACAACGCATGAGTTAATAAATGTATAAAAGCTAAAATATAGCCCCCTAAAGACAAAATTGCAACTATAAACCCTAACTGCAATTTTTAATAAAAAATATTTATTTCACACTTTTGAGTGTTACATTAGTCATGAAAATTGTTGAACGTTCACTAATAACAAAGCAGATAGTAGGTATAGGTATAGTATTACCATGTATAAGGCTTAGCTTGTACTTGTTATATTATTCAGAGTTCTGAAAACATCGCAGCGCAGATATACATATTTCCGACTTTACTGCAGTAACTCTAAAATCGTAATTCTTCTGAAAAACATTTAATTTAAATCTTGAATCCTAGATACAATCTCTTCTCTAATTTGGCCGTCTCATATTTTCAGTTTTGGAAAAAAATTAAAAAATTCCACATAGTGGAAATATACCTATCACATATTTCAGACTTTACCATTGCTGTAACTTGAAAACCGTAACTCTTCTCAAAAAATGTTCAATTCAAACGTGTCGAGATATGGTCTCCTTTTTAATTTTCAAATCTCGCATTTTCGATTCTCGAAAAAAATTGCCCCTTCCACATAGCTTAAACACATATTTCAGACTGTAACGCGGAAAACTGTGATTATTTAAAAAATGTCCAATTTAAACGTTTCCGGATATGGAATTTTCTTTAATTCTGCCGTCTCAGATTTTCAATTTTCTGGAAAAATTGCCTCCATCACCCCCTTCGAAGGATGTGATTTGAGGGGAAAGGCATGTCAAATATTGATTTTTTTAAATATTTTATTATTTTCAATGGGCCATTCCTCAATGCTTACGCTTACTATGCAAAAGTAGCGAACAAAAAAATGGGACATACAGTAGAGTTGTATACCTCTTCCGTTTGGGAAGTCGGTAAAAAAAATCATATATTATATATTCTGAGATTTATTCAAAAAAAATTACAATATTTGAAATGAAATAATCGATTTTGAATTATAATAAATATTTTTTACCAAAAATTGAACGAATTTTATTATTATTAAAACAAAATAATATTATTTCAATTGGTGCTGGTACTTTTGAAGTCGTGCAATTGTATTTACATAGAAGACTTTTGGAGCGTTTCTATCATATGCTAATTTCTAGATGATATTGAACCGTTTACTACAAGTTTACAACATACTTTATGAACGCACTCTGTATGATTTGAACGTTATGAGAACTGAAAGAAAAAAATAGAAAAAAAAATTAAACATAATCATCTCACATGAATGATTGGCAAATAAAAAACTCATCAGTGGCAGTAACCATCCATGCAAAAGATTGGTAAGTACTACGAGGGGGGGGGATTATACATATCTACCTACACATAAAAATAATAATGTGAATGAAGAGAATGCGTGATGATGTTTATCGATATATATTTATTTAGTTTTGTGGGTCAGTCACAATGGTTTTATATGGCTCCACTTATTATTATTATATTCAATTTATGAATGATATGCATAGCTTCTTCACCTGAATCATATCAGATGGTCTCTATATACAATACGAGAAAAAAAAAATGGGAGAAGGATATGTCGTGTGTATTTAACCATTTTTATTGGGCCAACTTTAATCATCAGTGAGTAGTATTATATACATAGAAATGGCTGAATATAATATGAATATTGTGAAGTGTTAGCGAAGCGTGTGAATATTCTGATATAATAATATATGTAGATGTTTAGATATATAGATATATGTATTTAACCCATTGATTACTATCAGATGCTCAGATAAGTACCTAGTTGGCTGTTATATAAAATAGTTGGGTATGTAAACCTACCTGTGAATTTTGGTCAGTTGTTGATATACTTAGACTGAAGTTGAAAAGGGAGGATTTTACTTTTTTTTTGTTAATTTAAATCTAGATAATATGAGAATCAGATCTTGCATAGAGAATCTTGGAAAAAAAAATGTTTCTCAGAAGGGAACATGAATAAAAATATTCTAGGAGAAGCAGCAGTTAGGTATGAATAAATAAGTCTTAAAAAAAATTGGATCGACGTTATTAGTTGTTGCACTGAAAAATATAAAATAATATTAATTCTGTTGGTGCTGTTACTTTTGAAGATGTGCTGTTGCAGTTAGATTGATAACTTTTGGTATCAACTTCACAAGTACCATCACCAATAGAATTATTACCTGATTGGTATGTTTGAAAATTCGGCAGGTTTCGTTTGGTCTCGCTAAACAAAACGCTCGTTGAGTTTTGTATCTCGAAATCACCAATTGTTTGTTTTTGTTGTATTTTGTTTTAGAGGTTTTGATTGAGTTTGATGTTTTTGTTGTTTTATTTAGGAGTTGAACATGGGTCACTTATAATTATTTATTCTCAGATGCTTCGTTGTCCATCAACATATATCATGAAAATTTATCCACCATTAACATGACAGAATAATTTACCGTTAAACCTTATAAACCAAACAATCATAGATAAAAATATATACTAGTAGAACATAAATAGTAAAGCGGAATTACTGACCAAGAGGAATAAATAAATAATCTTCAGTAAACTTGAAATTCACACAAACCCATAGACTCAATCATGGTACCATGGACTCAATATACAACTGTATATTATGTCTTGTTTGGTCTTAGTCCTCGGCAAATAATAAAAATCATCTTTTATTTCTATTCTTTGGTCCTCGGTCTATGCTTATATATTTTTTCACTATCAGTACAAAATTTCAAAATAACCGTCTTTTTACCTTCTTAGCTCCATCTCTCTCCACGACTTCTCTTTTTTCCGATAGCTGCAAATTAATGTACATGCGGAAATACGCATAAGTATTTTAGATTTTACTATTTTATCATCGCGGTAACTCGAAAACCGTAACTCTCTTAAAAAAAGGTTCAATTTAATCGTTTCCGGATATTGTTCTGTCTTTAATTTTCGTAGCAATGGTGATCTCAGAGAGCTTATAGAAAATGAAAGTATTTATCAACTTCTAAGTAGATTTCTTAGAATTTAGTGACTTAGTTTATAATAACTTGGGCTTAATAGTCCATTGCACAGATACATGAAGCTAATTAATGATGTGGATATTGATATATTTAATATCATTATACGTAAACTTAACTACAATTACACAACTTCAGAAGTACCAGCACCAATAGAATTGATATTATTTTGTATTTTTCGGCCCAATTTTTCATACTTTCCAGTGTAAGATTAGGCATGAAAATCGTTGAACATTCACTACGACCAAAGAAGATGTATATTCTTCGCTTGTACATACATAATATGTATATAGTATTATTCAGAGATCACACATCGCGTCGGAAATACACATATTTCAAACTCGAAGACCGTAACTCTTTTTTAAAAATGTTCAATTTAAGAATACGTTTCCGGATATAGTCTCATTTTTAATTTTGTTGTCTCAGATTTTCGAGAAAAATTGCTCCCTCCACTCCCTTCGGGGACGGTTTTGGAGGGAAGAAGATTTCGGATTTGAGTTTTTCTAAATATGGGACCAATTCTCGACTCTCCTTTTTCAAATGAATCAAAAATGTTCAAAACCGGAGCACGTTTACTATGTAAAACGCACGAAAAGCCATACAAAAAAAGCAAATATTCATCCGAATTGATACCTGAAAAACACTCACAAATGCGAAATATTGTTTTTACAAAAACTATGACTGACTTTATTACTTCTTCTTCCTCTTCTGTCAAGAAGGAAAGTTTTCCTAATCTCTTAAGGTTCAAATGATGATGAGAAACAGCTATCTGTCCATCTTTTTGGTGATATTCTTCATCCCGGTTTTTCGTTTTTGCATACCTTCGCTTTGATTATTTTTTTTATCTCTCATAGTAATTCCCGATATGGATCGTAATAGCTGCAAAAAATATAGAACTATATCAATTCTTAGTACTTTTGAAAATCTTCTATTAACCTATAAGTGCCCTACATTAAAATTACCAACACTAGTTAGAATTAATATTATTTTTTAGTTCACCAACTAATAAAGACAGCTCTAGTTGCTGTAAAAGAAACTACGAAGAATTTAAGATAATTTACTTCAAACCAACTAATCGTGTGTCACTTTTGTATGCAAAATTTCTGCATACTCATTTTGTTTAAATTTAATTCATTATTTTTTTGCTTGGTATTGGTCTTATGATTCAAGTGAAATACTTCTTAATCCTTCTCTGTACCTCTCTTAGTAAAAGAAATTGATCACATTATATATCGAAAAGAGAGATATATAGATATATATATCTAAAGCCAGAGGCCAGAAGCAATAAAATGCACTCATATAATAAAAATTCAACAATTTGAAACACACCCCTTCGCCAGAAGGGGTATTATTTTATATGTACGCATATAATACATATACACTACTGTGCAAGAAGAAAAAAGGGTACATATTGTTTGTGCGGTTAATCCATGTGTCCTTATATCATCTTTTGTTACGTCTGGACCATTTTTTTCGCTCTATTTAGAGGACTTGATATACGACAGCTATATATCTTCTCATTGAAGATTTCTATGTGGCTATCGTTTTTCTATTGATAACATTTTTACGAATATACAAAATTGGGAAAGTCTTGTTTTCGATAATGCATAGATACTATTTGGTATTTGGAACCGTTGGCGCAGATAGAATCAAAAATAATAAACACAGAATTACCACATTAATATACAGTGTTGGTGTTTAATGTGGTAATTCTGTGTTTATTATTTTTGATTCTATATACATGTTTCGGATAACAAAGCACAAAAAAATAATGTTTTCTAATAATAATAAAACAAAGAACAATGACAAATTTTGTAGATTCTTTGGTTAATGAGATAAAGAAAAAAAATTGTAAGAATTACTTAATCAGGATTGGCAGTTATACCAGAAGTAAGTAAAGAAGAAGTGGCAATGGAACGTTTTTGTGAATATTTTTGGAAATATATTCAATGATGATTTTCCCAAAAAACTGACCAAGAATAAGAAAACTAAGAAGTATTTCAGAACTCCTAAAATTGATAATATTCTAATAACAATGACCAACCGGAATCACATGTATAAGGAAGCTTACAAAAGTACAAAGAGAGAATATGACATGGCTTTGAAGGAAGAGAAAATCAAATTATATGAGATTAGAATTACAATATCAGACAACAAAAGTAAAACAATGTGGCAAATCTGCAAAGAAATAACAGGTATGGCTAATAGTTGAGCTGATTGCCAACTAACAGGAAATTTAGAAGAAACTGCGAACAATATGAATGAACACTTCAATAGGTACCTAATTCGGTAACAACAGTCCAGATCTATTTACCGCCAACTTCCATTGATTATTCCAATATTGAAATTTTGGATAAAACCCTATATTTGAAGCCAACAACATCCAAATATATTGAAAACTTGTCTAAAGCTATATAAATAACATTACCAGTGGAGACGATGGCATTCCTATTAAGCTCGCTACAATGAAACCTATTTTCAAAGACGGAAGTGTTGAGGAAACGAACATCTACAGACCCATAAGTTGGTGCCATAAGTCTTCTATCTAAATACAATTATTGCACAACTTCAGAAGTACCAGCACCAATAGAATTAATATTATTTTGTATTGTTCAGTGCACCTACTAATATTGTCGGTCCAATTTTTGGTAAAAAATATTTATTGCATTAACATTAGCCATGAAAATCGTTGAACGTTCACTAATACCAACAAAGATAGTACTTATCCCTTTACCCATGTATATTCTTCACTTCTACTTAATATTCAGAGATCTCAAAACATCGAGTCGGAAATACACTTATTTCAGACATTACCACTGCTGTAACTGGAAAACCGTAACTTATTTAAAAAAATGTGTAATTTAAATAATGCTACATATAATCTCTTCTTTAATTTGGCAGTCTCATCTTTTCAATTTTCAAAAAAAATTGCCCCCTCAACATAGCGGAAATACAGATAATGCAGTATTTACCATTGCTGTAACTCGAAAACCGTAACTCTTTTGAAAAAGACATAGTCTTATCTTTAATTGTGCAGCCTCAGATTTCGGATTTGATTTTTTCTAAATACGGGACCATTTCTCAACTGTCTTCTTTTAAATGAATCAAGAATCATCAGAATCGGATTACGTTTACTATGAAAAAAGCCCAAAAATACACATACCACCTCCTTTTTTGGAGGTCGGTCAAAAATGCCAACAACTTATTTCTTTAATTATATATGATTTAATCGTATTTGTAATAAGTTTTTGACGATTTTTAACCTTACTATTGGCAATTTTATTATTTCAGTGTACACTTTGTAATTTTACATAAGTTTCCGTTTGCAATTCTTCAAGTTTATCAATAAAAACAAACAATGTTTGGATGAGACATGTAAAACGAATCGTTAAAGTGTCTATGAAAAGATTGACATGTGTTCGTAGTCCATGTAAGTACAGCTAAGTTTTAGCCCAAATTAAAGGGGCAAATAATGACTATCACTGTCTTCAACAGGATTTAAGAAAGTTGTCGAAGAGTTTTTTACGCTATATGATCGCACAATTAAAAAATAGGCACAATTAAAAAATAGTTCAGTCAAGTAATGAAAAACACGATGAACTTTTGCTTAAAATAATTAGTTAAAAAATATTTTCCTGAAGCTATAAAATTTTCTAGACACGAACTTAAGTGTTTCTGTCAACTGAAAGCTCGCCCCGTAATGGCGGACGTGAATACTCATATCTATTATTTAGCGCCTTATTCTTAAATCTGTCCAATATAAGTTCAAGTTTTATAGGATTAACGACGTCGATTGAAACATGACAATATTTGACGGCATTAAAGGAGCGAATGGCCTACTTTTCCAGATCTTGTCATCCAAAAAAAAATCACAATTATGCGGCAGCAGTGGCTTCCACTTCATTCAAACATACGCGCAATCATCCAGAAAGACTCGAATGCAATAATAAAATTTTTCAGAAGCTACCAACATTGGCAAAGTGTCCTTGACCACACAAAACAACACATACCTACGCAGCATGGAACAACAAACTGCTGAAGAAGAGGCAGCAATTTAGCACTTGCTCCTCCTATCAATCAATGTCACATAAATAATTGCTTGATGACATTAATAACCCAGAATTTTCGGGTGCCACCTATACATACATGCCATTACCTATATACCTAATAATTCATTTATCGCTCACTCTGGACCAAACAATAATACCTAATCATTTGAAGGCTACTCTCTCCAGCACTAGAGACCATGTCATATATTCCTGTGTATATGTACGTAGAGAACCGACATTCTACATAATATAGAGAATGAGAATTGGTGTATGGGACAATGCCCATAATGGCGGCCGTGAAGTGACGAGTGTTTTGTATTTGATCACAACAACAACAACATTGACAGACGTATAGATGAACAGACAGACAGAGCTAGTGTAAAGTGACGAAGATGATGACGCGTGTGCAGATTCGCCTGCATACTCTCTCGGCAGTCTCTCTGAAGCGCTTTGTCCTCGGCCGATAACCAGGAGGAGGCCACACATAGAAAGGGTCATCATGATGATCACCGTCACTGACATCATCGTCACCATCATCGGGATTGACGATATTGGGGCATTGGTCGTCGAAACGCTGGTAGACTACTACTGGCCTTATGCGTTTGACACATTATTAGCGTCGGAGGTTGAGGAATCGGTCACGGAGGAGGAGAGTTGGTGTTTGTTTGTTTGTTTGCCTTGTTTGTGTGTGTGTCCGTCTGTTTGTCGATATACCGAAGCGCTTTGATTGTAGGTATTGTATTGTGTTGTGTTTATACCTACAGATAGATACCACCGGGCTGTTAATTATATTATGCTTTGTAGGTACAAAGAGAATTTGGAGTCAATAGGAGATGAACACGCCGAACAAGTAAACTCTCAAACGAAGTGAGTGTAAGTATTTGTATATTATAAAACTTCTTGTACATAAAGTAAGAACGACTTCTTTATTAGTTGGTGCACTACAAAATAATATCAATTCCACTGGTGCTGGTAATTTTGAACTTGTGCAGTTAATGGCGAATCCAATTACCACACCACGGGGATGGCGCCACTGTAGACAGGTAATGTTTGTCGGAATGAACAGCTGACTATGCAATATTTATGAGAGTACGTTTGTGTGAATTGTTTGATCTGTGTTTGAGGACAATTAATGTGTTTTGGATTAAAAATAGTCATTTGTTATTATAATATAAGGATACATTGCTGTAAAGTAGGTACAATTATTCATTAAAATTACATAGCATTGAAGATATAGTTGCTAGTATCATGGAAACGCAGATACAAGAATTTTTTGAAATGCCAAAGCCGGTCAAGGGTGATATCCTCTTTACTCATCGAGGTAGTTTAAAGAGGTGGGAGTTTAGCGCGTTGTGGAATCTAGAGCATTTGTACAATCTCTCGGAACAGAATTGATAGTAATTTTAATGTTTCAGGGTACCAACCTATAAAGTCGGTTCTACTTTTTGTAAAAATTATTACACATTTTCGAAAATTGATCTTTAATTTACGTATGAATTTCCACAAGATATAACTGTATTGACTGATACTTGATGGAAATCCATATTAGATTGGAATTGAAACAATATATTACATTTCCACTATCATATATTTTTTAAAATCTGACTTTCCTACCGCTCGCAGGAAAATTCCAGTGAATGAAAAATTTTACTCTATTACAATACTTTCCTTACATAGCGACGATAATAGCGGTAGTAAAGTAAAAATCCTCTGGTCAAATCGTGCTACCACTCATTTTTTTCAGCATGTCAAGACAAACAACAATGGTCATGTAACATTTTTTTCGCAAGATGAAACATTTAGCCAGAGTCTGAAGAAACATGTGGAAAATACGGAATTTTATTCAAGCATAACCTTTTTGTGCTTTTACTCAGAGATGACGCTATTTGTGGGTGGTAAAGGGCTCTCAGGAGAATACTTTAGGCAAGTTTAATCAAAATCGTTAGACCTGTTTTCGCACTATAGTATTGAGCAAATCACTTTTTTTGGTTATAGCTCAACACCCAATGTATATAGGATTCCCATTCAGTGCCACCGGCGACTGATATCGGTACCAAACAAAATAAAAAAGGAAGCAACAAAATACACCGATCCATTTCCGAGATAATGCTGTCACAGATAGACAGACAGACAGACCAATGGCTGAAAATATGTTTATTAGACTACGTATTTCTTTATTTATATATGATTAAATCATTTTTGTAATAACATTTTTGACGGTTCTTAACCTGCCTATTAGCGATTTTAGTATTCAGTGTAAACTTTGTAATTTTCCATAAGTTTCCTTTTGAAATCCTGCAAGTTGATTAATTCAATCAAAAATGTTTGAATGAGAGTTGTAAACCGAATCTTTTAAGTGTACCTATATGAAAAGATTCACATGTGTCCGTAGTCCATGAAAGTTCCGCTGAGTTCTTAACTCAAATTAAAGAAGCAAATAAGGTATAGAATTATCTATCGAATACAAAACTATCACTGTCTGTAACAGGATCTAAGAAAGTAGTACGCTATATGATCGCACAATTAAAAAATAGTTCAGTCAAGTAATGAAAAACACGATGAACTTTTGCCTTAAAATAATTCGTTAAAAAATATTTTCCTAAAACTATATAACATTGTAGACACGAACATAAGTGTTTCTGTCAACTGAAAGCTCGCCCTGTAATGGCGGACGTGTATACTCATATGTATTATTTAATTATTTAGCGCCTTAGTCTTAAATCTGTCCAATATAAGTTCAAGTTTTATAGGATTAACGACGTCGATTGAAACATGACTATATTTGACGGCATTAAAGGAATGTTAGAGCTGTTTTCGCGCTATAGTCTTGAGCAAATCACGTTTTTTGGCTATAGCTCAACACCCAGTGTATACAGGATTCTCATTCAGTGCCACAGTTGAGTGATATCGGTACCAAACAAAATAAAAAAGGAAGAAACAAAATACACCGATCCGTTTTCGAGATAATGCTGTCACACAGACAGACGGACAGACAGACAGACCAATGGCTGAAAATATGTTTATTAGACTTAGAAAACTCTGAGACGTCAACATTTGTAAAAATCTCGATACCGAAAATTTCACACGATTACAATACTTTCCTTATACAGCTACTATTGTAGCCTGGGAAAGTAAAAAATATAGTAGGTACTACGACAAAGTTAACCAAGAATCCATATTTTTGCCATCACAAAACTGTAATTAAAACTCATAATATGTACGCAATATAAAGACAGTGACGCCATACGCTATTTTTGTTTTTTATATGCCTAAGCGCATATAATTAATACGTTGAAACAACACGGCTTTCCAGAGAGGTTAAGAAGAGGAGAGGCAAAGGAAAACCAAACTAGAGTAACCGTCAAAGGATTGTTTGGAAAATAGCAAAATTGTTTACCAAATGGCAAGGCGTTTGAAGCACAAGCTTTTCTTTGTCTTTGTTGGGGGGATTTTAAAGGACGAAGTGCACAAAACAAAGCTCAATCCAATTAGTTTCTGTAAACTTACACAGAATGCAAACATTCATATGACGACACAACTTTTTGCAGCTCTATAATCCAGGGAAAATGGAACTTTGCAGAAAAACATTTCATGATGATGTGGATATGGGACGTGCACACTTTGCCTTATGGACACTTAGCCCAAAATGACCAATTCGCCCAAAATATCCACTTTACCACTATCCACAAAGCCCAAAATGGTCACTTCGCACAAATTAGTTTGATCGGACTCTGTTCGGGGCCTTAGTAATAATTTAATATTACAACTGTTCAAATTTTAAAATTCAAGGTAGTGGAATGTTAAGTTCATTATATTACTGTTTTTTTAAATAAAATCTTCAGTAATTCATGGGCTGCAAATAATCAATATTTAAATTTATAGATGTTAATCAAGTTTGGGAACTGTATTATGTATTAAATAATATAATTTTGTTTAAAAATAAAGTCAACTCTCGGCTTATCATCATCATTTATATTTATTGAAAGAAGTTCTAAATTAATTTCTCGATAACTTTCTTAATTAATGTTAAGTTGAATTACAGTACTATTTTATGCTGTTCTACTTTTCTTATAAAATGATGAACAGTTATAATATAAACTTCTTACTAAGGTCCTGAATTGAGTTGGATCAAAATAAATACATAATTTGTGCGAAGTGGCCATTTTGGTCTTTGTGTACATTTTGGGCGAAGTGTTCTAGACCCGTTGATATATGTGGTTCAACATAAAGTAAAGAGTACTTATGCTAACCCTAAAGTCATCAAATTTTTAGGAATCAAGCTAGTAGCACTACGTAAATGGAATCTAGCTGCATAAAAATTGATTTAGTTGTATTTACGGAAAATAAAAATGCTGTCGGTTAAACTACAGACACAAGTATTAAATATATAAATGGCGATTTACAGTTTTCTCAAAATAAAACTCACTTAAACGAAGTGATTTAACATGGAACGTACGAAAATGGCTTCTAGACAGCAGTGCCCTACATGATGATGATAATTTGATCTGCAAGCATGAAAGAACATGGTAAATGATCTAGCAAGATCAGGAGTTCCAAGTAATGGTAATATCAAAATTGCAAAAGTTCTTGAGGAGAAATACTAATCCGCTAGTAATTAGCAAGCGTGAATTTGATACCAAAACTATTGAAAATGCTATACCTACAGCACGTTTAGAAAATTCTTACGCAATATCCTAAAAATGTATCATTTTTAAATAGAAATTGCTGTATGAAATAGAGAATTGGGATAATCCTATAAGGTTTGATTTTACTTTAAGAATATTGACGTAAGTAGATGAAATTCGAATCCTCGATAACAGACGTTTTGTTAATTTATGGCCACCAAGATTGCCAGATCTCATGCCAACAAATTACTGAAGAATTAAAATATTCTATCAGGGAACAAATTGCTGCAATGCAACATAAAATGTGGACTAATGCTTTGTACTATTTGGAGAAACAGTTGATGATTTAGGTTAGGTAACACCTGCACCTGCTGGAAACAGGATATAAATTAATTATAAGCTGAAATATTTTAATTTAATTACTTTGAATTCATAAGTTTCAATAGTACCTACAGTTGGAGTTGTCAAATCTGGTCAAATCAATTTAATATTGACGTCTTCAAACATGACATGAGTCACTGTCATGTTTATCACAATACAAGGTCATTTATTTATCTCAAATATTTTGAATGTGGCAAAATATTATCATTTTGACAATTTGATAACGTTGAAAATTTCAAGCGTACCAACTCACCTGTGTCGTAATACAACAACTGATTATTTAATTACTAAACCTATATCCCTTGTATTATGACAAAAATGTACATTAAAATTATAAATAATTCTGGAGAGATTTCAATCGGGATGTTAGAGAAATTTTTTGTACCTTCCGACCATAAAAAAAAACAAAAAGTTTGATTATTTCTCATTAGTACAATGGGAAGTGAGAGTTTGCCATGGAGCCGACATTATTTTGTTGCTGACGCATGCAGAAGCTATTATTTAACAATATTATATTATGCAGGTATTAATGCGAAAAATATTATATTACTTAACAAAGATCTTCCTGTCCATTTTTTTTCTTCTACGTCAATCAAACTGTACTCACTGTACAACAAACATAATATATAACTTTTGATCGGGTATATAGTGGTGGTAGACACATAAAAGGGAAATAGTGAAAGAATATACAAGGCAACACAAAACAAAGAAGTATTCCCACGCATTTATCAATGGAAATAAAAAAGACTATTATAATATTAAATCGAAACACAAGATGAAGGTATTCAGTCCGTGTACCTATGTGTGTTTTTTTTTCGAATTTGCCATAAGCAATTTGATATTATTGTGGATAGGTTGTATAGAGAGTAAAATATACCTACCTACATGATGAAGAAGGTGTATGGTAAAAGGTTAGGATCACAAAATGCTTTATTGTGTGTAAAGCCTCCGGGGAACGAAGAAACAATGCTCTCATTACAATAAGGTTCTTTTTTTTCGTTGTAGTGCTAGGGATTTTCAAAAAGCTTGATTTGATATTATAATAATTCAGACAAATGATACGTGATACTTTATAACAAAGAAAATCTCGTCACAGTTTAAATGGGAACAGTGGAGAGATATATTATCACAGGCATAGGTTCCAAGATCTCGGAAATCAAGAAGTAAGTATTCTTACAGCAAAATTCAAATAACAACTAAATAACAGCCATACCAAGAGTATGAAGTTCACACTATTAAATGCCTACTTGATCTACACTTTAAATTAGAAACAGTTATCGATATAATAAGTAGCCAGAGTAATAATCACAGAATAATAATTGAAAACTCTTCATAACGGTGAAAACGTAGAATCGGCTGAAGTACTAGCTGAAACTTTTTCTTCCTCATTTATGAACGAACGTCATTGCCGTGAATTATCCGCGCGCTGCAGATTCGATATAAGCGATATAACATTCCCTGTGGAGATTGTTGAGAGGTAAATTACGGCGTCGAATGCAGGCAGATTCTTCCCCCTCCCGGACCAGCTTATTTTACACCAATGACTTTCAAGAACTTTTATCTTTATCATGGTTAAAAGCATCAGTAACTCCCATTTTCAAGAAAGTCGACAAACTATTTTCAAACAATTATCGTCCAGAAGGTATAACCAGTACCGCTTCCAAGATCTGTGAAAGGGTAATACTAAAACAGATGTTAAAGAAACTCTCGAAAATGATATCACTCCACAGAGTAAATCGGAGATATGTTTCCGTGATTTGTAAATGACTGGACGTGAGCTTCCGATGCTGGGACTCCTTTCGACGTGATCTAAGACTTTTGATTTTGACAGAATTCCCACTAAAAGACTCCTCGCCAATCTCGAACATCTTGAAATTAGAGGTAAGCTTCTGATGTGGATTAGAGCGTATCTTAGCGGAAGGGAATTTATCGTGCGTGTATCTGACGGTACCTCACGACCTAGACCAGTCGCCAGGGGTGTCCCTCATGGATCGGTCTTAGGCCCTATTCTGTCTTATTTATATACGACTGACCTACCACTCCTCCCAAGGTCTTCGTGCTCCCAGTTCACGGACGACGACGACGACAATAATTCGGCTACTATACAACAAGACCTCGATACTGTCAAAGGTCAAAGGTCTTCCATAAATGTGACTCCGATGTTTGCTGCAACATTTATAAATCATATGTTCGGCCTATTTTGGAGTTTTCCGGACCAGTATGGTGTCCTAATCTCAAGGGAGACATGGATAAATTGGAGGCAGTTCAAAGATCAGTTAATTGACTTCCATATGGCTTCAACCGCCCCAGCTACGACGAACGACTAAGAACATTTGGCTTAATCTTATTTAAGGACAGACGTGAGAGGGAAGCCTTGATTATTAATCCACAGAGCAAAACAAATTTGGGACAGAATTGTCTTCTTTGTTTCCACTCAATACAAACAAACTGAGGAGTCACTGCTACAAACTACGTATAAGGAGAACTTCATAACCAATCGTCGCCAAATCTTCCTATCTCATCGAGTTTTTGAAGCCTGGAACCATTTGCCCTCGGAGGTCGGTGGTGCTGCCACTGTGAATGCATCTAAAAATAAGTACGACGTCTTTACCAAGAAAACTTGTGTGCCTGAATTGGGATCGGTTTGTGACAATCTCTGAACTTTGTTTTTCTGTTGTTTTTGTACTGTTGACTGGCTCATTAATTATTTTGTGTGAATTTAGGCCTACTTATAACTAGACTTAGTCTCAGCTTTTATCGTAATTTAAAAATTTAATAATAATCTTTGCAAAGTAGTCTTTTTTGACTGGGTTAATATGACTCTAGGGAACTACTAGAGTTGACATTTGTTATGTAATAACATAAAAACATCATCAATTTCTAAAGATTTAGATGAAATTGTTAAAAATCCATTTGTGGATTTAAAAAAAATCGCTCATCAAAGAACTCGAAATCAATAATAGGCTTTTTCTCAAATATCTTTACCATAGGAAGACATATCAATAACTGTCAGTCATTCTATTAACAATTAAATCAACTTATCGATTTCTAAACTTTTCAAGCACCAAGTTACTATAAGAAACTCTGAGTACCTAAAGCCTAAAAGCCCTTTTCATTACTGCGTGCGTAAAGAAAATAATTTTACCTGTCAGAATGAAGTAATATACCCATCAGTTTGTGAAATAATGCGTAAATAGATAAAATACCCGAAGCCTTGTGGAATATAATAATTATTATGACTACCTACCTACCTGGGGGCTTTAAACGTAAGTGCGGTTTTTTCTCGAGAAGGTATTTTGCTCACGCGTCATTAAACACGCAAAATTGCAAAATTAAACACCAAGGCGCACGCGAATAAGCTTTTGACGTAATAGAATTATTATTATTTAGTAGTCTTTGCTAGAATCAGCTGAGAATTTTTGATGATATTTAATTCATTTAAAAGAGGAGACTTCAGAAATGATACCATATTCGTAAAAGCTTAAATTTGAAATGTCCTTTCCTCCAAAAAAAGCTTTTTCTCGAAAATCGAAAATCTGAAACGGCAGAATTAAAGATTGAAAAATATCCGGAAACGTTTAAATTGATTTTTTTTCTAAAAAGAGTTGCGGTACTCGAGTTACAGTGATGTTAGAATCTCAAATATTTTTCGAAAATTGAAAATCTGAGGCAACCAAATTAAAGGCCAGATTATTTTTAGCAACATTTAAATTAAACCGTAACCATAACACTGACAAAAGAGTCATAAACCTAATTTAATGTTAGACCTCCGCACTTAATTTAGTAGCGTACTAAGTTTCGATTATGAATACGCCTGTTTATATTTCGTAAACGGCTGCAGATGGACTTGATTTATAAAAAATGTCTAGAATTCATTGAAGAATGTAAAAATATTCATTTCATTGACACATGTAGCACTTTTATGATTCACCCTGTATACTGTTTTTTTCAAAAAAAAAATGTGTTTAAGAAAAAATTTGACTTGTCTGGGCGATTTTTGATTAAGTGGGTGATATTCCATAAAAAAGGCTGATCCGTTTCTTTATCGTCTCCCTGCAGATTGTAGATGATCAAGTAAAGTCATTTTCTCATAATATGACATGGCAGACTTCGATGTAAGAAAATCCAGCAAATGTGAACTTGGAAGTAAATTATTGAATGATAGATCATTGAAGGTAGGTGGAAACGGATGGAAATAAGACCCTTTGGTCATATAATAAATGTACCTACTTTTTAAAATTTATATCGTTGAAAAAGCCAGTAAATTGTAGAAGCTTTTGTCTTCTGAAAAAGTTTTTGGGCGCAAAGATATTTAACGCAGACACGTTATTCTAGGTATTGAAAGTTTGAGAAGAATTGTTGAAAGTATATTATGGTTGAAATTTCGATGGCAAGAAGTTTTAGCCAGTTTATTATTGTGTTGTCATAGTCAGGACATAACGTTTCTTAACGCTTAATTGATTTACTCAAGACGCAGCAGAGCATAGACCAGCTTCTCAATGGAAAGTACGATGGACGGACGCCCTTAGTTTAACGCGCCGCCCCTCTTCTATTGTTTCAAGAGAGCTTCTTAAGTAAAGGGGTCTAGTGCTGATTTTGACATATGAAACAGGAAGTAAAAGTCATATGAAAATAATAATAATAAAATACAATTAATCGGGAAAGTCGTTCTTATTCTTCTGTGTAATTAAACAATGATAGAACAATGAATCTGATATTAACGATATTTTCAATGATCACTGAGGTCATTTGATAGCAAGAAACACATTTGAACTTGATGTTACTAGTGATCTTAGGAAAGCAATGCTACAACAATGAATAATAGATAGTGACAGGGAAAGAATTTCACTGCCACTAAAATGAAAATATTTCTCGTTATCTCTGTTCAATTCAGGTTTCATATAAGTAAATCAAATTTTGGTCATAATATTTTCTATTTCACTAATACGAACAACTGGAAAAAACATAGCTAAAATATGCTTTTAACAAGATGGCATCTCCCAAATTATTTTTCTGATCAAGTAAGTTTCGAGCCCTCAAAATTATTCGATCAAACACTGACAGACTGTTCCCATTGATAATCTTTGTTACACTTTGTAAAAATTTGCAATACCTACTTGTAACTTTTGATAATCAAAATGGCCGGTTAGATGATGTTTTATATCACACATATATTTCATGTATATATTTTTAAAATGTGTTAAAATTAAATGAACAACACACTAGATCCACAAACAGGTTATATGTTTACCTTTGTGGGACCTAATATTTATTTGTATATATTAATATATTATTTATATGGTTAAATAAAAAAAATTGTACAATCCCTCAAAAAAGTCATTAAAATATATATTTTCTTGGAAAAATAATACCGGCGACTTTATTCATTAGTGCAGTGAAAAATTCAAAATAACGATTATTTTGTTGATGCCAAACGTCTTCTATCCAAATACAATTACACAACTTCAAAAGTACCAGCACAAATAGAAATAATTTTGAATCTTTTAATGAAGTAAAAGCATAATGGACAGAAGGTTTTTCAATATCTGTATTGAATAAATGTTCAGTCATATTGCCCCTACCAGCTATGATGTAATGCAATGCGGAATGGAGTATTTGCTCATCGAGTAGTTGTTCTCATTGTTGGTAGGTACCGTATCAGAATTACATATTTATCTTCAGTTGATTGATAAGTGATTAAAATATTTCAATTTAAATTTTTTAGTGCACCAAGGTCCTATTTTTTTGTAAGAAACATTTATATCACATTTTTGAATGTTTCATTAGTCATGCAAATTTTTGAACGCTCACCTAATAAATTCAGTAATTTAAAAATATTTCGCTTTCGTTGTGCTTTAACTCGAAGACCTGTAATTACATATTTTGAAAAAAAATATCTGAAAATTACTACTTTCAATTTTATTTGCCTCCTCCACACTAGGCTATCTAAGAACAACATAACTTGCGAAATATTCTTTCTTGCTGAATTACTAAGACAAAAAACATGCAGACCAACAGTCGAATTTTATAGCTCCACCGCTTGGTTCGTCAGTCAAAAATAATTCGATATTTGAGCATCGAGTTTATTGATGGAAGGCTTAAAAAAATATTTGTTAGTTATTATCCTCGATCACTAAGAACAGTGACATAATTTTTTCACAAACTTGAACCGAATTCATAAGACGTTGCATTAAAAAATATGAAATAAAAACACTGTAGGAATCATAAGAAAAATGAAGTGAATACGAATAATAATAAATAATATGCTAACTCTTGTTGACAAAGCTTAGGTAGTGTATAAAAATAAATGCTTTGTTCAATTAAGGTTAAAGACACAAGTAATAATAGTATACTATTAAAAAACAGTAATATATTAGACAATATAGTTAGAAAGTAAAGAATAATATTATATGTCTAAGAAAATATATAACATAGAATATTGCAGTTAAAAACAGTTGTTCAATATGTTAAAATCTGAGTGCGTTAGCCAAAAGCTTTCGTTAAAATATTTCTGCAAACTATAATAAGGTCCATCAGATAGAAATTGATTGAATGATTTTCTGAATTGGGAGTCATTCAGATTTGCAGATCTAATATACAAGGGTAGATGATTATATTATTTTGCACCATTGTAAAATATGGAGTCTTTGGTGATATTTTTTTCTGGCAATGGAAGTTTTAGAGTGATGGCTGCTGTTCCGGGTATTGTAATCGTTAAAATACTTATGTAACGGATTCCAAAATAAACAATAGAGAAACATTTAAAAGGAGATTCTACAAGATTTTCTTAGTTTGTGGTTACAAAAATACCTTAAAGCCCTTTTTTGCAGCATGAGCAAAGTTATGAAAAGAATTGGACGGCATGCTCCCCAAAACGGTGTTCCATAACATACCTGAGAGTCAATGAGTGTGGAATAAGCTATTTTGGATGTGCTAAGTACATGATCATTAAGCGAGCATCTAAATGAAATTAAGTTTGTTTTTGTAAAGTTTAAAGATAACCTGTTTGCATCACAACAATCTTTAACATTTTTTTCAAATCGCCTGACAATGTGTTATGTAAGGCACAAAGGTTTCTACTTTTCTACAGAGTATGGTGGTGTCATATGCACGGAGAGTGAGCTTTTCGGAAATATTAATATTGGTGATGTCATTCATATATAGTAGGAAAAGGATAGGGCCCAACACAGATCATTGTGGAACTCCTGATTTAATTTCCCTAGTTTTTGAAAGTTTCGTTGTTTTTACCATTTGCTTCCGTCCTGTTGGAAAGCTCCAAAAAAAAGTCAATCCTCTGCATCCATAATGTTGAAGCTTTCTCAGCAGTATGTTTTGATCGACACAGTCAAATGCCTTCGAAAGGTCACAAATCACTGCAGCTGTCATTTCAACAGCATTTATCTGGGAATAAACTTTATACAGGATTGAGGATATTGCATCGTATTTTTATCATTATAAAAAACCAACTGTCTGTCGCTTATTTAAGAATTCAAGTAGACGTTTCTTACAAATTTTTCAATGATTATAGTTTTGCAGAGGAATGACAACAGAAGTTTTCAGAAAACAGGAAAATGTGCCTGTTTGAAAAAATAAATTTATTAGTGAAACCAATACATTTAGGGCACTAAGTGGGAGGTTCCGTTCTATTCTCCTCGATTTTTCATCGCAGCCGGTAGTATTTTAGTTTTAATTAACGATTTCAGTCAATTCATGAACGTTGGTTTCATACAAAATCAGGTTCTCTTCTACTTTCCAATGTTCAAGGTGAATTAATGGATCATCATGGACTAACAATATTTTCACTCATATTTTGTGCAATGGAGCAGTAAAATTAATTTATATTGTCAGGATGTAGGATAATAACAACAATTCCGTTTCTTATCTTATTATGATATTCACTAAGCTTATTATTTTTAAATAAATTTCTAGCTCGCTTAATTGTAGATTGTGTTGTTATTTCATGCTTCCTATATGTTTTTTAAGTTATTTATATTTTATCAATTTTAAAGGATCATCAGAAAACTCTCATCGTCTCAACTATATCTACATATTGGTGAGTCATTATTCCAAAATCATTAAGATTTCAACATTACGTATTGCCTGTAAAAAACATTTTATCTTATTATCTTACGGGGTAACGTCTAAATCGAGCACATGGGGAAAGTTTCCTGTTCGTCTCAGAAGACATCCTGTCTTTATAATTATCTCGAAACCCGCACCACATATACCACGCTTTCTCAACAAAAGAGAAAATTATATATTTCAATTACAACACAATTCCGTCTCTGCCCTCTCCCCCCTTTCCAGCCACAAAACGGTATATAAAGACTCATTTTCTTGTTATCAGTTGATGCACAAAGATCTGTCTCTCCCTCTCTCTCTCTCTTTTCTTCTTGCCAAACTCATATTATCTGTCTCTATCTGCATCTGTCTGTCTGTCTGCCCTCCTTGTTCCTTTCTTAACGCCCCGTTTGCCTTCTATAAAAAGAGTCGTGTCCACCATGCCGTGAAAACGTTGTAACTTGAGGCAAATTATATTTTGGCTTAAACCCCGCATCATCAAAGGTGGCTTGGAAATTGTTCTAACACGTTCTCCCTTACCGCCCGTCTCCCAGCCCTTGCTTCTGCTGGCGTCCATTTGCACAAGGTTGACTGGCTCCGGGACTCCGGGTGACTGTTTGAGAGAGAGAGAGAATATATATTATACCGCCACAACAACAAGAACCGCACAGATGTCGACGCTATGCTCGGTTATAGACCAAGGGCCAGCAGAGTATTTCACATGGTCATTTCAAATGTCTTAAGAATCTCCGCTGATATTAGGCATCACTCACGATTTTGCTGACATGAGAACAGGGCTTTAATTATAGCAGACACAAAACTGGTCAGCAAATTGGAGCTCTTTTCAGCGGAGCCCTATGTGGGACCCCAATGCCAACGAAGCCCTAAGGGGAGCCTGATGTCGGCCTTGAAATAAAGCATTAAGCTAGCGCTATATTCGCTTAAAAGCAGTTTACACGCCCCTTTTTCCAGTCAAAACGCTCTAGCTATTTTCCGCCTTCGCTGTAACGATTTTCAAAATGACAATTCAAAACACATTGCTGGCCCTCTGTCTATTTGGAAATTTTCTCAGCCCATCTCCGTCTGGCTCAACTTGGAGCGAATTGTTCTATCGCTGTTTGTGAGTCCAGCATATTATATACTACATGGAGCAGCAACCCCCCCCCGAGGGTGCTTTTAGTGTCTGCGACGTTTGATAGTATAGAGTGTTTAGAGAAGTTAGAAATTGGTTATCTGGGTTGCTTGTTTGTGTGCTTGTCGTCAACTTTTCACAGAAGACGTATAAGAAGAAAAAGAAAGAGATACGAACGCGTAGGTGTGGGGGCGGCAGGACGAGGATTGCGGCGGTTGAAGAATTATTCAAGAGCCCATTTTAAATTATTACGCTTTCTGGCATGTGATTACATTATATTGTACTTTCTATCTTTCAATATTTTTAATTTCTTTTCTTTTCAAGTGAAAATGGCCTGAATGTTATCTCAGTTGTTCTTGGATCTATAAGTAATTTAATATCATAATTTATCATTTTGTAGGTTAAAATCTTAGCTAAAATGCTCATTCATTAATAGATTGTATCCACAAACGTGTGCGATTACCAATCGATTAATAATGACAGCTATCAGTAAACAATAGTGTAACATAACATATCTTTTGTTTCTGCTATTATCCAATTATTTTCAATTCCTCTAACATGTGTAATTGTCGAATTTGAAATCTTTTGATAAACATAAGTTTGACAAATGAGCTAGTCGATGCATCAGTAATCAGTTGTGTTCTATCTACTGATTTTTGATTACTGATTACTAAGCGATTGATAATCAAACACTGCTGTGGACACCAAAAATAACAAAATATTTTTAACAAAAAATTGAACCGACCGATTATTAGTTGATGCACCGAAAAGTATAAAATAATATTATTTCTATTGGTGCTGATACTTTTGAAGCTGTGCAGTTGCTGTTAGATTGATAACTTTTGACACAAACTTCACAAGTACCATCACCAATAGAATTAATATTATTTTATACTTTTCAGTGCATCAACTAATAACGTCGGTCCAATTTTTTTATAAAAAATATTTATTTCACACTTTTGAGTGTACCTAACATTAGTCACCAAAATCGTTGAACGTTCACTAATACCAATGAAGATAGTACTTATCCTATTACCCACGTATATTATTTGCTTGTAGTTGTTATTATTGAGATCTCAAAGCATCGCTGCGAAAATACGCTTAAGTATTTTATGTTACCGTTTTAACACCGATTTAACTCGAAAACTGTAACTCTAAGGAAAAAATGTTCAGTATAAAAGTTGCTACAAATAATTATATCTTTAATGTAGTATCGAAAGATTTTGAAATTTCGAAAGAAATCGCCCTCTCCACATAGCAAAAATACATACTTAACATGCCTCTATCTCGAAAACCGTAGCACTTTTGAAAAAATGTTCAATTTTTCCGGATTTTTCTTTAATTATACCAACTCAGATTTTCGATTTTCGAGAAAATTCGCCCCCTCCACCCCTTCGGGGGCGGTTTTCGGAGGGAAGGAGATTTAGGATTTGCATTTTTATGAATATGGGGCCATTTCTCAAGCCTCCTCTTTCAAATGAATCAAAAATCATCAAAATCGGAGCTCGTTTACTATATAAAAGGCGCGCACGAACCAAAAAAAGCAGACAGTCGAATTGTATACCTCCTCCGTCCGGGGATCGTCGGTCAAAAAAAATATTTCTGAATTCTGAATGTCTAATACCTAAAGGTAGATTATGTTAAAGTTTCGTTTACTCTATTAGCTGACAGTTATTGTGACAAAATTTTCTGTTGAACGGACTTGACGTAATATTATGAGAGGTCGAAATTTACTTCAGGAAAAAAATCAATTATCATCAGCAAATAATTGAATTCTACACTTTTTAAAGTCTTTAGAATGTAATTTAAACATAGAATGAAGAAAGTTGTTACTAGCACAGTTCCTTGGGGTACACCATAAGTTGCTTTTGTAGTAATTGAGAAAGTTGTTATAAAAAAAACAAAGATAATCTTAGCATAAGCATTTTATTAGATATTCCACAGCAAATAGCAAATACTTATTTATAAATGTCTGATAAAGGTAAGTTATGTTAAAGTTTTGTTTATTCTATTAGCTGTCAGTTATTGCGACAAAAATGTCTGTTGAATGGACGTTATGTTATATTATGACAGGTCAAACTTTACTTCAGAAGAAAAATAAAATTATCAACAGCAAATAATTCAATTCTACACGTTTTTAGAGTCTCATTCAAATATAGAATAAAGAGAGTTGGTCCTAGCACAGTTCCTTGGGGTACACCATAGGTTGGTTTTGTAGTATTTGAGAAGGATGTTATAACAAATCAAAGATAGGTAATCTTAGCATACGCATTTTATTGAATATTCCACAAAAAATAGCAAAAAGTTATTTCTAAATTCTAAATGTCTGATAAAGGTAAATTAGGCATATTCAAGTTTCGTTAACTCTATTATTAAGAAAAAAAATCTGTTGAATGTACGTAATGTTATATTGTGACAGTTCGAATTTTACTTCAGAAGAAAAATAGAATTATTGGTGAAGCCACCCCAGTCTATGTAAAATAAAAAATATTCAACTATGCTTGAAAACGTACAGCTTAAAACAACAAATATTTAGTATTTTACATTTTATTCTATCCAACTACTTTCATTACAACAAAACTAGTATTCCTATTGCTATTAAAAAACTCAAAAAGATATATTTCAAAGAGGTGAGAACGTGTTTTTGGTGACTTCGCCAATACGAAGAAACTGAACAATTTGTATTTTTGCTGTTTTATGCATTTACACATTTTGCATAGTAAACATGTACGAATTTTGATTTATTAGAGAAAGGAGTGTTGGGAAATGGTCCTGTATTAAAAAATCTAGCATCTACACCAACCCCAAAGAGTTGCCGAGTCACAGCAATAGGAAAGAGCAAGATTTTTACCGCCATATTTTGAAAACATTGGATTGAAGTTAATTGGATTGAAAATTTCACAACAATGTTAAATCTATTGGTGCTGTTACTTTTGAAGTTGGTGGCAAAATGTGTCTATTACCTCATAATTGCACCATTTCAGAGTTACCATAACCAATTGAATCAACATTATTTATAAATGTTCAGAGAACCAACTACCTACTATTGCTGAAGCATCTGTATGTTTTAGAATTAGATAGCTTGCAGTAAATAAAACTAAATATTGGCCGAACAACTAGTTTTTATCGATCTAAACTTATCTACAATAGATTATATAATCATTTAAAAAAAACTTCTCTAGAGGGCGTATAAAACTTTATATTAAGAGTTGGATTTTAAATAATTTGAGGTTATAATAAATTGTTATTTTACTTATAAGACTTCTGAATTAATATTTAATATATTTTTTATATCATATGATGATCCTCACATTTGTAGTTGTATTTATAGTTCTGTTGTATTTTCATTTTATTATTTGTTGATTTTGTATTGTATTAGTATGTATATTTAGATGATGTCAAGGTTGTAGATTTTAAATCATTATTGAGTTCAGATCTACACACAGATGCTATTTGCATCTCGGTAGGGGTTTTTAGGGCTCATAATAAATCAGACAACCTGTTAGCATACTATTTTCTTATATCAAGATTTTTATATTGGCCTCAATAAATTATTATTATTATTCTGCTCGAAAAAATAACTCCGAATATCCGAATCAATCGACAGGTAGATTCCATTGTCAATTGCACTTGGTTAGTTTGAAGTACATTAGTAATGAAAATTATTGAACGTTCAGTAATACCAAAGAAGATATTACTTAAGAATGCTATTACCCAATCGAAAACGAAACAGAGCCAGTTTTAGGAAGTGTGTCATTAGTTTAGGAAAAAGCATGGACCGGTCACTTTTTGATTCAAGGGGGACACTTTTTTTCGGTATTTTTGACTCCACCACTTTCACCCCTTGGTGAGGGTAAGAATCACCCCAAAATATTTAAATAGCATTGGGGGTGGAGTAAGATGTCTTTTAACAGCTCTTGTAATTCCGTTTACAATAGTCGTTAAAATTTGGAAATTCCGCCTAATACTTTGAAGACTTTACATTTTAAAATTTAAATGATGGTTGGCTGCTTACTTACTACTTAGTTGAATAAATGTTCAAACTAATGACCTCCAAACAACGTTCGCACACATTCCGAAGCATTTCCGCAGTGATTCTACGTCAACAATTCTTTGACGCAAATCTTCTGACGATGCTGGTTGTAATGTAATTTTCTTCAATATTTAGGCGGAATTTACAAATACTACTTATAGTGTATGGGGAATCACACGCGCTATTGAAAGACATCTTACTCGTCCCCCAATGCTATTTTGGGGTGATTCTTACCCTCACTAGGGGGTAAAAGTCGTGGAGTCAAAAATACCAAAAAAAAAGTGTCATTTTTCCTAAAATAATGACACACTTCCTGAAAATGACTCTGTTTTGTTTCCGATTGGCCCCCCTGTATATTTATTGCTTGTACTTGTTATTAGTCACCACTGTTGTAATTAGAAAATCGTAACTTTTTTTTCGGAAATGTCAAATTTAAATGCTGCTATATATAACCTCTATAATCTCTTCTTTAATTTGTCCATATCACATTTTCATTTTTCGATAAAAAATGCCCCATCGACATAGCACACATATTTCAGACTGTACCTTTGCTGTAACTCGAAAACTGTAACTTTTTTGAAAAAAATTTCAAGTCAAACGTTTCCGAATATTGTCTTATCTTTAATTCTGTAGTCGCAGATTTTCGACAAATATTGTACATAATTCTTGTCTGTTTACTCCGGCAAATCTCCGTAACGGCTAAGCCGATTCCGACAGGATTTTCACTGGCAGGTAGCAAGGACGAAGCTGCAAGTAAAATCTAGTAATTAATATATCAACATATGTAATTAAATTATTACTCATTCAGCAATACAAACCACTTTAGATGTTAAATTCGTTCCTTCTGTCAGTTTGACACTAATCCCTTTCGGAGCACGTGGCTTATTTTAAATATATAATAAGTGTGAAAAAGCCCACAACCCATTTTTAAATGAGGAAATAATTGTTGTTGTTGCGTTGAATGAAAATTTTTGAAATGCTGTCTCTGACACTAAATAGCATTCAACAATGAAATCTGTGCCGATTGCTGGCTTGTCCGTCCACAGTTTTATCTTCGAAGAGGGATTACCGAGTAGTAGAGGAAGTGTATAATAGAATGGATAATGGAAGTGGAAAAAATCAAATTAGAACTTCAAAGGGGTGCAAACGCATATATTATATTATGTTGTATGTGAAATGATAAAGTGTTAAAGGGTACTAAATTAATTATTTTAAATCTCTTCTGTTGGGGATTAGCCTCAGATCGGTGAAACCACCAGTATAGGTTGTTTGTTGAGAGGCAAGTGTATTGTGTAAGTACAACAAGAGTATTGGAAAGTGACAAGCAGAACTAGAGGTTTTCGTAAATTAGTTAGCATTTCAAAATATCGATCTTATTGAAGGTTGGGACTCTCGATCATCATTTATTCTGTTAGGTAAAAGTTATTTTGACGGTCCGTTAAAAAAACTTCATCATGCTTTTGTAAGAGTTACGCTATCGTTAATCAAACTATTTAGTGGGTTTTCAATAATTTCAATTGTTAAGTAATGCATATCTTTAATTGCTGCATTGAAAATAGTTAATTCCCCGATAATATTTCATATCTGCAATACATCGGTCAATAATAATAATTACATAGTGCACTAATAGAAGGATTTGTTAGTATCTATTTAATAAGCTTTTTTCCATATTTAATATCGAAAATTTGATGATTTACACGAAAAAAGGTTCTGACATATTCGAAAAACGATTTGGTGAAAAATTTGACGATATTCCGATGATATTATGTGGGGACTTCAATATCGACTTTGCAGATGATACAAATCTACCACTAATTAATTTCTTAATGAAGCATTAGGTTTAACTATGTCTAATGCTCGAAAATTAAGGAATAAAAAAATATAAAACAACAATCGATGCAGTTTTTACACAATATTTAGATAAATTCCAGTCTAAAATATTTGTTTCTTATTTCAGTTACTATTAACCTATTAGGTATATATCTTTTTTAGAATTGAATGAAATGATTAATAGTACAAAGTACAAATGGACTAAGTATTGTTGAACTTAACGATGATAATATACCTAGAGCTAATAATGAAAATAAAGTTCATTAAAAACTATGTAAATACTAATACAATATTGAAATATTGATATTGAGCTTGTGCAGTCCATCATATGTTTGATTGATTAATAAACTGTATAAAAATGCAAATAATTATTGCTCTGAGTGCCAATAGATGTGAAAACCAGACTAATGTTAATAATTTCGTTTAAAAAATTAAAAAAAATTCTATAATTTAATTATTCCTTTGTTTTAATTTTTCAATACTGTCGGTAGTCCTTCAGTTGATCCTAGAGTTTCTCTCAATTTGTTACATATTAAATTATTTATCTGAGGTGACAAGTAAACTAAATATCATTACATGATTCAAGTAAAAACAAATATTCTTTCGTTTACTCAATAATAGAAAATGCAGAATCCTAATGAACAACTAAACTAATAAATAGTTTATCATTGACATGTCACTATTATTAGCCATGTGTGTATCACTTACACAAAAGCTTGGTACTAGGTAGTTGGGCTTCAACCCCCACATCCAATGTTCTGCTCTGTCACTGCCGCCTTGCAGTTAACTGGGTGAATAATAGAGGGGAGTTCGAAAACAATATCCACCGATGACATATATTATTGTTTTAAATGCGCGCACTCGCCATAATCTGTAGTAAAATAGGAGGCAGCATAATCACAATAGCCATTCACTTATTCCCATTCATTCATTCATTCGACAATTGAATATCACCACCAGTTTGGACAATAAAAGTGAAATAATACAAAATGGAAAAAAACCGTTTCACCAATGAGACGTGCTTTAACCAACTACTTTACCTACTATACTCCACTCCATACTCCCAAAGCTATTGTATTAAATATAATAATAATCGCTTTTGATTGAGAAACGCTTTAGCAGTTTGAATAATATAATAATTTTCGGGAACAAAAGGCCGCTGCTGCTCAGGAAGCAGTGGGAGGCATATGATGATGATGATGGTTCTCCTCTCCTTCTTAGTCGGGTACAACACATGCTGCTTCTGCGACAATACCAAGAGGCGCACCGGGGGCCATTATGGGCTATTAGTGGAGGGCAGGGCATCGACGATGTAAAGGGATATCCATGCGACGATTGGTAACCTTTAAAATATATATATTTGTGCCTATATATTTCAAGTAAACTACTCGACTCTGGCGCACTCGCTATTATTATATTGTGTGTATATATACAGTGTGTCCAAGATAAGGATGTGTGATAGCAATAAGGACCCCGATATGGATATGGATTCGGTTAAAAGGTTGTGCATTTTGGTGGTACCTAATATCTCATCTGCTTTAAATGCCGCAGGTACTCGTGTTCGAGTGTGAAGGCGACTTCTCTGCCTTGAAAGTGTTACCACAGACAAGGAGATCTACAGTTTAAAGTGGATTCCGAACGACAAATATGGCTTCAGATAAATCGCATGATATAGTGAAAGGGAAAATAACGCAACAGCCAGTGGTTATATTCGAACGTGCGCCCATTTCACCGGTCACTCGTCCAAACCTCTCGCCACGCTCTGCGCTGCTTAGCCTAGATGATCGAATTCAGCCAGTGTTAGCCATAGCTCTTTCTATTTTTTATTTTCAAGAAAAATTGAATTAAAGGGAAGAGAGATTTTGAATTTGACTTTTTCTAAATTTATGGGATCATTTCTCCACTCTCTTCTTTCAAATAAATCAAAAATCATCAAAATCGAAGCACGTTTACTGTGCAAAACACGCGAACAGCTACCTCCAACCTTTTTTTGAAGTCGGTCAAATAGCAACAAGATACAGACAGATATCAGTGGTTGAAAATATGTTTTTGTACCAAACCAAAACGTAAACTTTTGCTGTAAACCGAACCCTGAAAATTGTACTCGATTTTAATACTATTCTACCTAAGCTACTTAGAGTAGTAAAAAAAGAAAATAAAAGGTTCAAAATCAACATGTCTGCCACTTATATATTTATGGGTATATTAAAAATAAAACTGATCTCAGATAGTTCAACTTTTACCTCATCCGTATATCTATTACGGCTTTCGAGAACCCCAAAATGTTAACCCATTCCTATGTTGGCCACACTGTATATGTGATGTAAAAAGATCCCGCAAACATAAAGAAGAAGTTGTGTGTGTGTGTGTTAAAATGAGAGTAGAAAGGAACAAAGAATTGGGGGACATAAGGAAACTTGGAAATAATTGCATTTTAACGTACCTACAATATATACTACACATCTACTACACTACCGAACGATTCTCGCTTCCTGTGCTCGGTTGGTTAATGTGATATCCTTCTTTTATTATTCGACTATTATGCTGCTTCGGTTTTTTCTTCTTCTTCTCAACATTCCTTCTCGTTGAATGGAAGAGGCAGCAGCGTCTGCTTGTGAAATTAAAAGATTCTTGTATTTAGTTTTTTGACCGACTTAGGTATACAATTCGGTTGTAAGATTTCTTATTTTTTATGGCTATTAGCGCGTTTTGCATAGTAAACGTACTCCAATTTAGACGATTTTTGTTTCATTTGAAAGAGGAGAGTTGGGAAATGGTCCCATATTGAGAAAAATTAAATCCAACATCTCATTCCCTCCAAAAACCGCCCCAAAGGGGGTGGAGGGGGCAATTTTTCTCGAAAATTGAAAATCCGAGACGACAGAATTAATGAAAATTCCATATCCGGAAATGTTTAAATTGGACATTTTTAAAAATAATCATACGTTTCCGCGCTACAGTCTGAAATATGGCTTTCAGCTAAGAGAGGCAAATTTTTCCGAAAATCGAAAATTCGAGATTTGAAAATTAAAAAGGGGACCATATCCGGAAACTTTTAAATTGAATATTTTTTTCAAAAGAGTCACGGTTTCCGAGTTTCGCAATGGTAAAATCTGAAATATGTGATATGCGTATTTCCGCTATGTACAAGCTAAACCTAACTATAACTTTTTGGGTATTAGTGGAAGTTCAACAATTTTCATGACTAATGTTACACTCAAAAATGTCAAATAAATATTTTTTACAAAAAATTGGACCGTCTCTATTAGTTGTTGCACTGAAAAATACAAAATAATATTAATTCTATTGGTGCTGGTAATTTTGAAATTGTGCCGTTGTAGTTTGTTGTTGTAGGCACCAACTCCAAAAGAACCAGCACCAATAGAATTAATATTATTTTGTATTTTTCAGTGCAACAACTGATAAAGTCGGTCCAATTTTTTGTAAAAAATATTTATTCTCTATGTGGAAACAAACGGCTTCATTACATATGATAGGCACAATGAAAAGTACCAAAATAATGTCTGCCGTATTGGAACTAGAATTAAAAACATATAAATATTTTGTAAATAGCAACAGAGTGTATTACAGAGAATACATTTTAAAATTAGCTGTTACTCGCGGCTACCTGCCATTGAAAATCCTTTCGGAATCGGCTGAACGGTTACGGAGATGCGTCGGAACAAACATACTTACAAAAAGTATAAGACCAGATTTTTTGCTATTAGTGACACATATATTTCCATATGCAATTAGTTCAAACTTGTTATTTTGAAAATACAAACATATACTTCGATTTTATTTATTTTTATAGATTTTTTTCTAAACTAAAAACAGCCAGTTATTAATTTTAAAATTAGCTACCTGCAAGTGAAAATGCCGTCAGAATTGGTTCTGCCTTCACCGAGATTATCCGGAACATACAGACAAACAAAAATGATAAAAATTGTTGTTTTTTTATTCGTGACACATATACTTCCATATAAAATTAATTAAAACCTGCTATTTTGATCTTAGAAACAGACACTTCCACTTTATTTATTAGTATAGATACAGATAAGAAATACTCCTCAGATTTCTATTGCCTAGGTACCTATAGGTACTCTTATCAGCAATAGCGATATAAATGATTGAAGCCCCAGAATTAAATTAGATCAAAATAAACTTGAGATCCGGAAACCACGAGAGTTTTCAAAAATAGACTATTAATAATATTTCATTTCAAAAAAACACTGAAATACGTACTATCGAACAGGAAGACATTTTAACCAAAATTTACCTTACCTCTTTCCTTTTAATTTATTTCTATTTTTGTGTTTTCGATTTCTTAAAAGTGGGCAATTTGTTTCTGAATTTTTTCCTTACAAAAAAATGGACAGACTTTATTAGTAAAGTAGTGTTAAAGAAGACTTTTGGCTCCAACTTCAAAAGTATCAACACCTATAGAATTAATATTATTTTGTATTTTCCAGTGCACAACTAATAAAGTCGGTTACATTTCAGACTTTTGAATGTCACATTAATCATCAAAATCATTCAGCGTTCACCTACATAGAAGAAGATAATACCTTGATTAAACTAATTCAGAGATTTCAAAACATCTCGGAAATACACATATTTCAGACATTGCCACTGCTGTAACTTGAATGTTGCTATATATGGTCACTTCTTTAATTGGGTCGTCTCATATTTTCGATTTTCGAAAAACATCGCCCTCACTACATTGTGGAAACAAACATATTTCAGGCTTTACGATTGTTGTAACTCGGAAACGTTTTGTCCTTTCAAATCGTCGATTTAATCCTCTATCAAATGAAAAAAGGCGCGAACACCTACATCCAGACAAACAGTCGAATTGTATACCTCCTCCAATTGGGAACTCGGCTAAAAATTGAAAAAAAAATTGGCTCATATCATCGGCGATAAAAATAAAACTGGTTAGAAGGTTAGGTTACGTTAGGTTAGACTAGGTTAGGTTAGTTCGTAACGCTAGTAGGCTAGTAGCTAGGTTCATGAGAACTTTGCACCTTAAGGTTTAGGTACATATTTTAGTTAACAACATAAAGGTAAAAATAAAAATAATCTAATTATGGAATGATTTCCGCAACAAGCATGCTAATGTGATAATAGTTGAAAAAATGATGCTAAATATAACTAGGTAGGCTTATTACAGAGTGAAGAATTTTCTGCCCCAATATGACTTCACATTCACATTTAAAATCCTCCTAATATTCAATCAAGTCTCCACGATCATTAATCTCTCCAAACATCAACAAATTCAACAATAGATATAGACGATGCATTTTGATCATTTGCGGTACAAATTTCCTGGTCACACTCAAAGTTATATTTTTCTAGCTTTTTGGTATTTTAACGGGAATTTATATTGAAAGTGGGTTCGATTTATTTTCATTTATTGATTTATACCAATAACTACACGACTATATACACATTTATATTCACACTTATTTCTCGGACTGTATACGACTTCTCTACTGTCTATGATCTATGATCGACTGACTATCTATCACTAACTGTCTACATCCGTGGTCCGTGTGTTTATATCCACTTAACCTCTCGAAGCTTCTCGTCCTTTCTAATATATTGTTCTGAAAGTATTTCCCAATATATTCCTTCGAGAGTAATCGAGGTGCTTCCGAGGCTCCAGTGTGTTCTTCCATGTTTCTGGATGTTTGTGACATTTGTGAGTGTGTGTTGGTGTCTTTATTCAGGTAAGTCTTCACGTTACAGTATCATTAACAGTTGACAAATTGATTATAAATTCAACGTGTTCATGAAACACGTGTTTCAACTTAGTCGATCAACACACAACGTATTTGATCCTATTTTGTTCTCTGGAATCTACCGAAGTCACGATTTCGCGTATGTTCAAGAACAAGCTGAACTATCTATATTTCAACATCAAAATATATACTTCGCAAACCAATCTATAATGAAAATCACCCATCTCAATCAATCCCATTAAATAGTATAATTAATCTTTGTCATCTTATCATCTTCAGATACACCACATAGCCGAAATCACCGAACTCTTTTCATCAAAATCGAAGCATTACCATTATCATTCAATATAAAAGGGTGTGCAAGTCGAAAAACAAATCTAAATTCAAATTTGCTTCTTGCTGGATTGAGACAATGCTGCACGCAATTTAGACAGAACCTCCCCTCCCGAGATTAAGAAACCACCAGACTTTTCCACAACAAAATCTCTCTCTCTCTCCCTCTTATAGAGGAAATCTAATTATTAAAAAAGCCAATAGGAAGAGTAGTAGTGTGTATATAAAAGAGAAGAAGATGCAAAGAAATCGGCATCGACATCGTTGGCTTCAACGCAGAGTGTCAACAAAGAGAATACTAATAATATTTCAATTAACTTTTTGGAAGGCGGGTGTTGTTGCCAGGGCGCGCGAATGTTCGGGTTCGAACACTGTGTGTGACAAGCTGAAACGAGTCTGCAAGTCGTCATCAGAGCAAAAGAGAGAAATTTCATCTCCAATTTTATTTGTCTGCTATGTATTTATATCGAGCTTTTCCCATCCACCCACCCAAAAAAAACTCCTTTGAAATGTGCCATGGAATATAGGAACATGTCGCTACTTAAATTATGACTCTGCAATTAGATAATATTGAAAAAAAATATATTGCTTAGGATATAGCTGCGAACCGTTGGCAATAATAATAAATGTATGCTATCTGGTATTTGGCCTAATAATTTTAAGAGAGCGGAGGTTGTACCAATATATAAAGCTGGTGATTATAAATCAACAAGTATTTATAGACCAATATCCTTGTTATCAAATTTGGCTAAGATATCACAAAAGATTTTTTAGAGGGAGATGGAATGATAAATGAGAGGAAATTCGAATTCAGAAGAAATCAATCGACTAATGATGCTTTAAATTATGTCAAAAACTTCATGTGTAATCAACTTGACAATAGCAGATCCGTAATAGCTGAATTTCTGGATCTAGTGAAGGCTTTTGACACGGTAGTACCTACATGAACTTCTATTGATTATTGTAACGTTTAACACTGTGCTAAACGTTGTGAGGTGACTTCATTTGCGTAATACTCAAAAGTTCGCAGATTGCTTCCAAAAGGTTTATTTCGAACACTAAGTACACGAATTTCTGTTGTAGTACAACTGTCACCACTTGTCACCTTAACCATCTAAACTGTCATTGTCTTTATCGACTGAACTACTGTTAACATCTGAATCTCACAGACTGACTCAATAAACTAACTGTTATAAACTAACAGTGACCCGTGATCTTGACTTGACATTCATCGAGAATGTTCTATGATTCTGTAGACGCACTTAATAATGTTCTAGAGGTTTGTCAAACTGACAATACTGTGAAAAACTGTACTTCACATATAGCTTCTAGAAGGTACGAGAATAAATCTACTAGTTCTAGAACTAATTAATGAACTACACAACCGAAAAATATATTAAACAAAGTAGTAGAAATAAATAGAAACAAAACGAATAATAACCGTAAGCACATGACTACCTATCCACATTATATTGAAATATTGGTATAAGAGGGATTGTTAATGATTTGATGCAGAACTATCTCTCAAATAGATTTCAGTATGTTGTCATTATTTGTGTTGAAAGTTCTTACAGCTTAGTCACTTGTGGAGTCCCTCAAGGTTCCATTTTGGGTCCATTATTATTTAATGCCTATATTAATAGATTATTACAACTTAATATACCGGGTGTTATTGTATCATTTGCGGATGACACAGTCATTATGTGTAGTGGTAACAGTTAGGACAAAGTTACAGCCAATGCTCAAAATTCTTTTGAAATTATAAGAAAATGGCTTAATTCCCACAGAGTGTCTTTAAATATGTCAAAATCAAGTGTTTTAAATGTGTATCTATAGCGAGTGTATAAAACTGTAACATATAAATAATATGATATTTAATTATTTATAAAATATTGAATAGGTTGCTACTACCTGAACATCTTATCCAAAATTATAAATTTGTCAAAGATATGCACGAACAAACAATAATTTCTATTTAGATCGGGCTTCCACCAATTTTATATAGGGCTTAAACGATATAATGATTTACCAGAGAATGTTAGGAATGAACAATATAAAAAATATATGTATTTAAAATAAAATTAAAGATAAGGATAATTCGAAAAAACTTAAAATACATGACATCCATCAAAAAATTTAAAGATTTAAGTCTGGAGGAAGTGTTTCTTGAGTAACTCAAAAATGTGTAAGTCACTTTTTCCCAAAATAATTGAGAAGCTTTTCATTTGTTTTTCTTGTTTTGAAACGACAATAACTCGTATAAAAAAAGTTGCAAAAGACAATAGAGTTTCAATAATTGTGACTGCGCGAATAGTAGCATAGGCATTCGAGATACCAAGATCATCATTTAAATATGTTGACTGAATAAAGATAAATCCCATCTTCAGCACCTAAACCTGTTTAAATATACTATATATGTATCATTCGTAACAGAACCTCAGAACCAGTCACAGCGCGCTTGTTTGAAAACCAGTTGTTCCACCATATTTGCCACAACCTCAAATATTATGCAAATTACTGTGTTTTTTTAACGAAGGTACTATATTATACTTATAATACACACCTTATACCCTACAATGTTGCAGTATGTTATATATTATTGGACAAGCAGCCGACAAAGGTACCGCCCCTCAAATGCGGTGCCCTTAGGGTTATTTTTTTACACAACGTAGCAGAGGTTCCATCCGGAATAGAATAATATTATGTATTAATATGGCAGATATGTATACTGTATTACAACATAATAAAGGACATGCATATAGGTATAAATATAAGGGATATTTATAGGCTTAGTTTCGTGTTGCTGTCAACCATATTCAATGCATTTCATTTGAGTGAGACACGTTTTTGTTGCATTATATCACTGTGTTATTTTGTAGTCTAATCCGCCTTGTGTAACATTTGCTGTTTTTGAATTTTGGTTTTGAATTTCAATCCGGATACATGTCTTGTTGTTGTATAGTTCGTGTAACTGGTAGGTAGTTAAATATTTGATATTGTTGAATAATGGTATTGAGAACATATAGCGTTATTAGTTATTATGTATTTGTTTGAAAAACCCGATACAGGTCTCAATATCTATTCTCAATTTGACAGTTTATATAATGAAAATAGATAAATTGTGTATAAGATGGAAGGTCGTATGGCACCTTGATCGAAAGGGATTTTCATTATCTTTTCATAACTAACATAATCATAACTGAGAAAATGTATTTTGATACTTAAAGTAGAATGTAGGAAAAATGTCACATAATTTTTAGGTATTTTTGAATTTATTTCACAGTTAAATCAAATGTTCAAAATTCATTCACTTCTTGACAATAAGCAAGGCGATCTTGGAATTCTTGTACAAAATTTTGTATGCCCTCAGGGATTATGTTGTACATTTCTTCCGTTATCTTAACTTTTAAATCTGCAGTATTGTCTGGTCTATTGCCTTATACTTTTGAATTTAAATAACACCATAAGAAGTAATGGAGATAAGTCAAATCGGGAGATCTAGGCGGTCATTCATTCCTTCCACGTCTTCCATTCCACCTATTGGGAAACAAATGCGTTCAAATAATCTCTAATAATACGTGTGTAGTTCTGTGGAGCTCCGTCTTGTTGGTGCCAAACTGATTTATCTATTCAACTGTTTCGTTTTTTTTTCAAACAAAAACATAATAACGCTAAAAATGAATTTATTCCTTACCAATGGACGGCACTGTATAAAGAGTATAGTAAAAGAAAGATGTTCAACAGCCGATTTTTCTGTCGTGTGAATTTTAAGTGGAGCTAACCAATGTTCTATGCATTATATATGTAAGTATATAGATTACTTATTGCTTTATTTTTGCATTGATAAAAGACAGAATTAATTCAAAATAGCCCATCATTATTTAAGGTGTAACAATAAATTGAAAAACTGTGAATCATTTGATTAGTGCTTATCTGAGATATCTCAATATCTTCATTTTATTAAATGGAAAAAAAGTTGAATATTGAGTATCATTCTATATCGTGCTTACCAGAATGTAGGAGATTTTGAATATAAACGGATTTGCACAATTTTTGTTTATACTTAATTCATTTCTGAAATTCATTGAGAAGCTAGTAAAATATTTTTACAAAAAATATGACCGACTTATAAATTATGATAATGAAAGGATCTCTATTGTATTATGGCACTTATATGGCAGAATACAATAGTGATCCATTCATTATCATAATTCATTACTCTACACCTTTCTCAAATGAAGTATAAGTGTTCCCGTAGAATACAATAATTATTTATTAGTGCTTCTAAAATATATTTTTGATTGATATTCAACGTTAAAATTTTGATAGCACGCTTTTGTAAGTAGTTATTTTGTTTTTCTTTTTTGCTTTAAGATTGAATTGGAATAGTTGGTTAATATTAGGTAAATTTCTTATAGAAATGTACCTATTGCGATCGTTCACACTTTTGAATTTCGAAAAAATTTCAACAGCATGTTGTTATATGTCTATAAGTTAGTCCAAGAAAACATTTGGTTCAAAAGTTTATATATATATATATATATATATATATATATATGGGATATTACGAAATTTGTTAACACGATAGAGATCGCAGTTTTGGAGGTATCAAGTTCAAATTTGCTACAAAAATCAATCTCTCAAATATCTCGGCCGAGATCAATAACGGGCAATATCGAGTATCGAGTAAGTAGTTTCAAAAAGGCGACCGTTCAAACATTTAAAAAAAATATCAAAAAAGAGCCGCAGTGTAAATATCATCAAATAGAATTTAGGTTATAGATATAATCAGTACCTACAACTTTTATTCAAAGCAATTTTTCATAAAATTCACAGATAAAAAAATTAAAATTATTTAAGAAAAATAAGAAACAATGATAAAACATGAACACAATATACATTTGATGTAATTGTACATTTTCTGGAAATCTTAATATAGACCCTGATTTAAAAAATATATAGTATATTTATTGAAAAGAAATAGACGAAAAAAAAAATTCTGCCTTGAAGTGGAACTCGAACCCTGTCTACTTTATATTCAACAGCCAAAACAAAAACCTCTAACCGCAAGGCTATGACACATACGACAATTTTATGCAATAACATGTAGGTATACTAATGAAAAGGTTGTTCAAATTTCAATTCAATGAATTTTGAAAAATTTACCTTTCCGCTGACAACAGACCATCGGGATTTTTTTTTATTCAATTATTTTCTGTAACATTGCTTTAGAATTTTTCTTCATCTCCATCTAATATTAATTTAGTTTATAAAGACAAAGTTTCCTAAGATATAATTATATGTTTATTCCTCCTTTACATAATATGTACCTACATATCTTTACAAAAGCTTATCCGTTTGTGCACTTACATCCTTGTAAACATGACAAAAGGACCTATTATATTATCCAAGCCACACAAAGCCTATATATTACTACACAAAGGCACTATTATACATATACGAATAAAATTAAACATATATATATATATATATATATATATATATATATATATATATATATATATATATATATATATACAGTGTGCCCAAAATTTGTCTCAGAAACGATATATACCTAAAAATATAAAAGATTAAAATCCCGATGGCTCATAACCTGCAGGTAGATATATTTTTCTATCAATTTTAAGGAAAAATTTACAATCGAATTATTTCAACGACTGAAAAAAATCTTATTTTGGACTTCTCTATTGAAATTGACATTGAAATTTTATCCGAAATTCGAAAGCGCGGACAATCGCAATTGGTAGGTACTTTTTTATATGCAATTTACATGGAACGGTGGGTGAAGTTTTTGATAAGTCTGGTGGCAACTCTTGCTGCTCTTTACAGAATACTTCTTAAATTTAGCACCTACCAAAAGATATAATATTACTTTGTATTTCGGTTCTATTTTTTGTAAAATAATTCATAAAAAATACAGGTTTTCTATAACAAATGAGTGTTTATCAAGCACAACATGAAATTAAATTTTAAATTAGTATTAGCGACGTCTGACATATTCGCGAAATAACGATTTGGCTTTCAATAAACCCGAACAGTTGGAGTTATGCTGTAAGGAGTAATCAATTACCCATTGAATTATCTAAAAATTTCCTCGGTAATAGTGTATTTTGGCGGCTTTTGTTATGAAAAGTCAAATGTTTGCAAAAACAGGTGTATTCCAAATTCCAGCATAACTTTTAACAAAATTGAGGTGTAAGGCGTTATTTTTAATGATTTGTTAATAAAAAATAAGGAAAAAAGTTGCTTTTAGTACTTTAAGCGGGAATTTAAGATTTGGAAGTATTTTTTCAATCCCACATAATCACCATTGCATTTTAATAAATGCTAACATCCTTTAAAATTAGCAAAAATATGCGTGAAATTAGAAAGTTCACGAAAAAGTGAGGTTGAACAAATTGATGATTGACTTGTGTAGTATATTCAACATTTAACCTAACGAAGCTGTGGCATTAGCAAAGATTAAATACACATTTGGTATTAAATTATTTTATGAATTCCATGTCTAAGAATATTTGCATTAGACTGAATCAACGACAATAACGTCTGATATAAACATATTAAAAAAATATATAGTTAAACTTTTTATAATGGCAAGTTGTGGGTGTTCTGGATAGAAATTTTCATATATTGAATTTATTCTTTTAATTTAAAATGAAGACGGACTATCGAATTTTTTAAATAATCATGGTGTTTTAGTGAATTCCGAAAATTGTGAGAATTGTGGTAATAATATGACATTATCTGAGAATGGCACTTTACGGCGCTGTCTGAAATCTGTTTTTCTCTGTACACTGCAAAAAAATGCACAATCATCTACCATTTGAAATCAAGTCCATAAGATATTTTCCTGAATTTCGAAAGGTTTTGAAATCATACTTATTGGAGAGAGCATTTTATGCAGTAAGCGACTTTTTTGTTAAAAATTGTTAATACTTAATATTAAGCTTCTAACACACACTGGTTTAGTGAATATTATTTGATGTTTGATATCTTAATCTATAACGGCTTTTCCCAGATTTTGCCAAACTTTCAATTAAATACCTACTACCTAGGATAATGCCTTTTATGCAAGTATTTGTAAAAAATATTTATTTGTAAATTAAACAGGAAAATATACCTTAAGTCACTGAAAAAATGCTTTCGTTATCAAATATTTAACAATATGTTCAATATCGCAAACGTTAAGGTATATTAGAAGTTTTGGCAACATTGGAATTGACACTTTTTAAACGTCGAACAAACTGCACAAGTGAATTATCGCTTCGTTTAACCTCACTTTTTGAAGGTTATAGCATTCAATAGAATGCAAGGACTATTATATACCTACTATTTGAAAAGACACTTCCAAAGCTAAACTTCCAGCTAAACGTAAGTCCCAAGAACAACATTCTTGATTTGATTTTTTTGGAATTTTATAGTTTCTCAGATACCTACCTACCCGTAAATACATCCCCTATTTTGAACACACTGTATACATAAACGCACTGATCTGACATCTTGCGGTTTGCAGTATATGTGTTTTCTTAACTGTGTATTTATGTGAATAAAATTACATGGTAATAATACAAATGAAAATGGTCTTTTAACTGCAAACTCAATGGACCCATGGTGTCGCTTACAGAAGGGAGGCAAGACATCTGGGTAATCCAATACTTCCCAACGCTGTCACAGATTTCGTATCTAACCACAAAACTTTTATATATAAAAGGATAATGTTACGAAAAAGGATAATTGCAGGACAAAAGGGCGATGTCAACTATTTATCCAATATAATGTGGAATGAGACAATAATTATGTGTGCATTTCTGTCAATGAATTATATATAGCGACTGTTGTTTGGTAATTTAAAGGTATACCTAAACTATTGTTAGAGACGATATTATGATTCTTGTCTCTATTATAAATCTACTCTATACAAATTATAGTTGTTTAGAAAGTTGAGCAGATTTGAAGCGGATAAGGAGTATTAAATGTCGTTTGCTCTGTACCTAAGGGTGCGGATCTTTTCTTAATATAGTATTTTGATTTGGTTGGCAGGCGTTTTGAATGGATTCTGTTTGTTAGTTAGAAAATTATTTGATTATACAAGAAGGGGGCCTCTACGAAAAGTAACTGCAAAAGTAGACCGATAATCATTGAAACTATTGTTATGGTCTCGATTTGAGATGTTCACTCAAAAAACATTCTGGTTTTATGTAAAAAACTGGATTATCAGGAAGTTAATTGAAATGATTAATTTACGGTTCCGTGACCAAATGGGTGAAAATGGAACGCTATTACTAATACTAATACCGTAAAATAAGTGAACAATTGAAATTTTCACAGAGTATGTAGTTCTATTTTCGCTACAAAATCAAATCCGTCCGCCCGGTCGTCTGTGAGCGGGCTATATCTCATGAACCGGAATCGGAAGAGAGTTCATCCATCCGCCTGCCATATCAGTACAGAACCCTGCACCTACACTTTGCCGATTTTAATTCAATTAGGTAATTCATTATGAATTATAGACAATTTAATTTGCTATCAATAACATCTACTTTTTCGTTAATAACAATATTTTCAAACTATATCTAAAATCTGAATACAAATGACTTGAGAGAGTTCAGTCTTAATAATAATTTATCGAATAACTAAAGAAGAAATTTTTATGGCAGGATACAAATTAAAAACCAAATTCACCTCAGGTCCTGACAAAATACCTTATTTCCTGCTTAAAGATAGTATAAGAATACTTGCTGATCTATTAAAAACTATTTTTAATTTAATATTACAATCATCTGTTTTTCCAAATTCCTGGAAATTAACCAAGGTTTGTCCTATTCATAAATCATCAGATCGGGCTTCAGTAAACAATTACAGACCGATTTCCATTTTAAATAATTTTAGATTTTATCACCGTTGTAACTCGAACACCGTAACTCTAAGAAAAAAATGTGCATTATAAATGTTGCTACGAATAATTAGGTCCCCACCGATTTTCAATTTTTCGAGAGAAACCGCCCTCTCCACATAGCCAAAATACATATATTTGAGAAACCCATAACTCTTTTTAGAAAAATGTTCAATTTAAACGTTTCCGGATATTGTCCTATCTTTAATTATACCACCTCAAATTTTCGATTTTCGAGAAAATTTGGGACCAATTCTCAAGCCTCCTCTTTTAAATGGATTAAAAATCATCAAAATCTGAGTACCTATATAAAAGGCGCTCACAAACCAAAAAAAAAATAAAGCACACAGTCGAATTGTATACCTCCTTCGTTCGGGGTTCGTCGGTCAATAAATACTTCCTTCTTTTCTCTTTTTCTTTTTTTTTTCTCCTTGCTTTAGGATCTGGGAAATAATAATGATAATTATTTTATATTATATACGTTTATCTTTGTTAGTACACTATTATTTTTATATTACATATTTTTTTTATTATGCTCTGTAAATTGTTTATTTATTTTCATAAATAAACAAGATGATTATGTTCAGAAAAATAAGCGTGTGTATTAATCAGAGATGAGAACTGATCTAGGAGGAAAAAGAAGAAGAACCTAGCTTTATAATTGATTGAAAGTGGATAATTATTTGTTTGAAATTTTTCAGTGGATTTAAATAAGTGAATAGGTAGTTACCCTGAGGCTTAACCACTCTATGTATTACCTAAGAAACAAATATACCAGTTCTAATCAACCGATTTTAGGTCAGATATATACCTACCTCCCTCTAAATCTATTTATCTTTATCACAATAAGTTATAAATTAAGAAATACAAACATCGGCTTTTTAAAAGATATGAGAAAGGAACATTCAAATATATCCATCCTATTCCATCCACGAAAAACTGGAATAATGTTATGTCAATAACAAAAATAATATTCCATATGTATACATAAATTTCTCCTCATCACTTCAACATCTTCTTCTCCATTTTCATCGTCAATGACGGACATCTGCTTGTTTTTTTAAAACACCGAAAAACCGTTGTCTGGTTGTTACAATATTGAACAATTTGTTATAGGTTGGTTTTGGTATTGTAGAACAACAGTGTGTTTTTTTGTCAAAGATGAAAAGTTTCGGTCCCCTTTGGATATACATATACCGTAGGTATATGTAATTTAACTCAAGTGGATGACACTTTTTGTTGACCCACCCATTAGTTCTGAATACATCACGATTCACGATGGTCTGTCTGGTCTATCATCTATCCAAACGTGGTCTGTTTAATCAAATAGTGGCCGCCGCGTATACGCAACCACTACCACAAAAAGAGAAATACTATTAGGTATACCTAATGTACACACATCATATTGAGTGATTGTAAATGGGCTGTGTCTTTTTATATAAACTGATTTTTATTTTGAAAAGTTGCTTCGACCGAACCGAACGAGTTTCACGGAAGACAGTATTTAATAATGCTTAAAAGGTCCAGGTGTACAATTTAGCTTAGGTAAATGTAAATGTATTTGAAATGACCATTATAGTTATATTAGTAGAGATTCTCGAATAACATATTGTAAATCTTATGTCACATTCAAAATATTCGACATAAATAAACGATTAAATACGACACATAAACTACATACATGACACAGGATATAGACGTCATATCTCATATATCCTCTGATACATTATCAAAATTAAGGATTGACACATTATTATGAAGATTGAGTTTTCCCACTAATGACAAAAAATAGAAAAATTGGTTAAAAGTTTCTTATGAAGTTAAATAATGTATAAGTTGCTATCTATCAACAAACTGTGTGAGCCGATCCACAATATAGACGAACTTGAGGAAATAACGAGCGGAAATGCTGCAAATTTATACAGCAGAAATGTTGACAAATTTAATTCACGAATTCGTCGCTTGCATTGGATACTGTCAAGTTACTCAAGGAGCATAACTTCAACATTTATTGTGATATAACTTCGCAATTAACTGTTTATCAATTGTTTCATAGGTTTTTGTTGGGAAATTTTATTATTCAAAGATGTTTTAGTGTCGAATAAATAAATGAATTTGAATGAGAATAATAATATTCTATTCACCCTGTATATATCATATGGCTTTATGTTAATACCCATGTTCATATTTGGTATTTTTGAACTGAGAAAATTGCTAGTTTACCGTTTATAACATAAAATGATGGCTTTCCTATTTTGAGAAATTAACGCTGGCCTCATAATTTAGAAGGTGGAGAGGGATAAAATGACAGTCGAATTGTATACCTCTTCCGTTCGGGGTTCGTCGGTCAATAAATGAAATGATTTTCTCCGAAATGTTCAAAAGCACAATTGGTTACCTACAAATCAAGACAGGCGATAAATTTTGAGGACAACATTAACAATCTTATAAAACTTCAAACTACCATTAATGAATTCACAAATAACCACACGTTAATGAAAAATTTGTATTTTAATCAATTAATTCCAATTCATTAATAAGTATCTACATGTTTAGTTAAAATTATAAATTAAGTAACAACGCTCCTGATAAAAAATAATACTTCAAATAAGTCGGTCCAACTGAAATAGAAATAATAACACTAGATATAAAAAAATATTTCAAACTTAATGATATTATAAAACATAGATAAGGCCTACTAAGGATTGTCAAAATAATGTTTGAAATAATATTAATCACCTCTTCAATCAGTGTTGTTTTTTCGTTTTATCAAAACAACCCAAGCAACAATTACAATGTCCATAGTGTCTTATTTCCTGGTCCTCTGAACAATGTAACACCAATGTGGGACAAATCGGTATACCAAATGGAGCACAAACTGTTGGAGAACTGCAATAATCACCAGAATGCTGTATCTGAGTTCTAACAACTCCAACAGCTAAGAAAGCAACGAATACTACAAAAACTAAGTGCTTCATAACTACTAATTATTGTCTGATACACCTATAGTGACTTTATTCCTTCGAAATTGAGAATAAATTTATGCATTTGTTGCAGGATGTTATTATATACCTTTGTGCATTTATAAATATAAATAATCATGTTTTTAATCTATTTTTAGGTGTTATCGTTTACAGTTGAATTACTTATGAATTATTGTTGCATTTCTGGGTATATTACATGCAGATAAGATTATTACTACATTTGAGTAATTAATGGATTTGTATTGTTTATGAGAATAATTGTTGCTATTTAATAGGTGTGATATACCTATCTATTTATATCGTTGGTGTAAATTCATGGGTAAATAAGTATGAAAGGTCATGGATATTGTTTTCATCAAATTTTGTGACAAAAATATGAGTAATAAATATATTTTTTCAAAAATTGGATTGACGTTATTAGTTGGTGCACTAAAAAATACAAAATAATAATAATTCTATTAGTGCTGGTAATTTTGAAGTTGTGCCGTTATAGTTTGTTGTTGTAGGCACCAACTCCAAAAGAATCAGCACCAATAGAATTAATATTATTTTGTATTTTTCAGTGCAACAACTAATAAGTCGGTGCAATTTTTTGTAAAAATTTATTATATTATTCTGACATAGTTATTTGAGAGAGACAGAGCTAGTGAGCGAACTTTAGTTTCTTTCTTCTAGAACGGTCCATTTGATCTGGATGACATTATTAATTACGGTTTCTTGGAACTAATGTGTACGCTTATTTTAAAATTATAAATAGATCAATAGCATCGCTATGAATAAAAAAACATGCAGATAAAAAATGGACCGTTAGAGAATAAGGAACAAAAAACTATTTTAAAATTCTATCATTGGAGTAAACTAGGCCCTCTGTCATTTACTTTCCATACTAGCGCGGTAATGTAAATCATGATAATCAGACAAGAGACAAGGCTGAGTATATTAACTACTTCCGACTCTTTTTTAAATACTAATTACATACAATACTTACATTCAGTTATGAAATACTCATTGATATACTTTATTGTCAAAATGGTTGAGTCTGCGTTTCGGCATACAATGTTGCCGTTCTTTAAATTCACCTGTAATATTTTCTTGCTTAATTTTGAAATTCATTGTTTATTATTATTAATCGAGAGATATGGAAAAAAACTAAAAAAACAGTTATTGCTGTAGTTTTTTTATTAAAAAAAGAATACACATACAAGCTTTTAATATACATAGTTTTTTTTGGATTCTATTAGTGATAAACATGAGCTTGGTTGGAATTAACCATTTTTTTTAATGTCTGGAATGAGTTTTGTAACAGAAACTGTCATTTTCCAGTATCAAGCGATTTATTGATTTTGTTTTTAAATTCACCATTATGGAGAATTCGTCTTCACAGGTGTAAGTTGTAGAAAATGACATCAAAGTGTTTAATGCTGACAATTCTGGTTACTAGAAAACTTAGCCATTAGTGCAGGTTTTTAATTATTGTATAGAGTTAAAACTTGGGGGGTCGCCAAAATATTCTGCCTAAAAAGAGATTGGCAGTATCAAAAAGATTGAGAACCCCTGCATTAGAGTGATCTTACAAGGATTTTTTTTTAATGTTTAAATATAATTATCTAAATCCAAAAACTTCTGGGATATTTTAATATACAAAGATGTTTTAGTGTTGAATAAATAAATAGTATTTTTGAACTCAAAGAACTGCCAGTTTTCCGTTTATGATATAAAATAGTGGCTTTCCTATTTCAAGAAGTTAACACTGGCGTCATAATTTAGAAGATGAAGGGAATAAAATGATGCTGTTTGCATCAAAAAAGAGAAAATTAAATTCAGTAATCGACCTGTCAGAGCTTTTTCTCTATATGTTAATATTTTAGAAGATATTGAAGCGTTTCCATACTTTATGAACGCACTGGACGCAAAGAAAACAACATTTGACGAAGAACCAAATTAACTAATTGCAGCAATGATTCCACATTAATTTAGAATTTAAAACAACCTGTCAAAGAGGTGAATTTTGACATACGATGACTAGAGCGGTCTTCTTGTACCTTGACTGTAGCTGACTGCAGGCTAATCACTCTCCTCCCTCGATCGACGCCTATGATGGGTAGGTACGAACGGACACTTTTATACAGGGTGGTCCAAATTATAATGGAGAAACTTGCATATTCAGCAGATAAAAATAATTAAAAAAAAGTCCATATAAACTTATCTCCAAAAACGCTTCGTTTTGGAGATATTGCAAGAAATGTTATTTTCTTACTTTTTCAAAAAGTTCTAGATTTTGCTTTCAAACTTAGAAAGATATTTATAGCACGATACACTTATTTTTGTTTTACCAGTGGCGTTCGTGAGACCATGTTAATTATTTAAAATAATAAATAAAATAAAACAAAATGTTCACAAACACAACTCGTAACCTATAACTCGAGACAGGCGATAAATTTTAAGGAAGAGGTTAGCAATCTTATAATACTTCAATTACTACAATTAAAAAACTTATAACTAACCACGTTAATAAAAAATGCAGATTTTAATAAATTAATTCCAATTCATTAATACATGTTTAAATAAAATTATAAATTAAGTAACAATGCTGTTGATAAAAAATAATACTTCAAATGATTCGCTCCAACTGAAACACAAATAATAACACTAGAAGATAAAGATATTATAAAATGTAGATAAGGTCAGTACTTATTATACTAAAGATTGTCGAAATAATATTTGAAATAATAATCACCTCTTCAATCAGTGTTGTGTTTTCGTTTTATTAAAACAACCCAAGCAACAATTACAAAGTCCATAGGGTTTTATTTCTTGGTTCTCTGAACAATGTTTTGCCAATGTGGGACAAATCGGTATACCCAATGGAAAACAAACTGAAGGTGAATCACAATCATCCCCAGAATGCTGTATCTGAGTTCTAACAATTCCAACAGCTAAGAAAGTAACGAATACTACAAAAACTATGTGCTTCATAACTACTAATTATTGTCTGATACCAATAGTGACTTTAGTCCTTCAAAATTGAGAATAAATTTATGCATTTGTTGCAGGATGTTATTATATACCTTTGTGCATTTATAAATATAAATAATCATGTTTTTAATCTCTTTTTAGGTGTTATCGCTTACAGTTGAGTTACTTATGAATTATTGTTGCATTTCTGGGTATATTACAAACAGATAACATTATTACTACATTTGCGTAATAAGTATTGTTTATGAAAACAATTGTTGCTATTTAATAGGTGTGATATACCTATCTATGTATATCGCTGGTGTAAATTCATGGGTAAATACGTATGAAAGGTCATGGATATTGTTTTCATCACATTTTGTGACAAAAATATGAGTAATAAATATTTTTTACAAAAAATGGACCGAATTTATTAGTTGATGCTCTGAAAAATACAAAATAATATTAATTCTATAGGTGCTGGTTCTTTTGGAATTGGTGCCTACAACAAACTACAACGGCACAACACACAAAATTACCAGCACCAATAGAATTAATATTATTTTGTATTTTTCAGTGCAACATCTAATAAAGTCGGTCCAATTTTTTGTAAGAAATATTTATTTCACATTTTTGGGTGTATCTTTATTCATGAAAGTTGTTGAGCGTTCACTAATACCCAAAGAGTTATAGGTAGGTTTAGCTTGTACTTGTTATTTATTATTCGGGGATCTCGAAACATCGCGGCGCAAATATACATATTTCAGACTTTACTGCTGTAACTCGAAACTCAATTTAAATGTTGCTACATATAATCTTTTCTTTAATTTGGCCGTGTCATATTTTCAGTTTTCGGAAAAAATTGCTCTTCCACATAGCGGAAATACGCATATCACATATTTTAGACTTTACCATTGCGAAACTCGGAAACCGTAACTCTCTTGAAAAAATGTTCAATTTAAACGTTTCCGGATATGGTCCCCTTTCGCATATTTCATTAATCCACTAGATATTACTGGATATGCATATAATTTACAGTAAAATTTATAATGTTTGAATATAATTACCTAAATCCAAAAATTTCCCTACAATCTGCTGTCGTTTCTGGTATTTCCTCACAATAATTCATTGTTAAACAATTAAGAATGCTGAAATGACCTTGAATGCCATGACCTCGAATTATTAACGAGTTCAACAATAACATAATTAGATAGAAGCGCAAAATCGAATCTAATCACTTTAGTATTATTTACGTCAGTCTTTTAAACAGAACTTGGTGTAAATAGATAACGTTGAATACAACGCGTTCATTTTGGCTCTTACTTATTAACTAAATATGTCATTCAAAATATTTACAGTTTTAGTTATTTCTTTCGCTCTGGTGATGGTGTTTTCTCAGAATAAAGTTGTCGAAGCAAGACCACAACCCCAAGAAGAAGCAGCAGATTGCTCCAGCCCAAAGGCATGTGTCCCTCATGGCATTCCCATATGCCCGGGCATTGTGATTAGATGTACAGCCAATCAGGAGAAAAGACATTATGGCCACTGTAATTGCTGTTTGGGTTGCTTTGAGAAGCATAGTCCGACATAGTGGTGTGAAATGAGAATAATTGTTTTGGTTTCTCTGATTTTGATAATTGGAAATGTAAAGTATCGTTTTATATATGAAGAAATATAAAGTTTTGATTTAATTTTTTTAATAATTTATTTATCTGGTAACAAAACTATACAGCTTTTCAAATATCGCGTAATCAAAGAAATAATCATGGATTTTTTTAGGTTAGGTATGTTTTCGAAAAGCACAATATATATTATTTAAATATCACTTGTCAGTTCAGGCCAAAACATTTTATTGAGCAGTAGTGAAAGAATTGTACCTACAAACTTTAATTCATTTTGAAATCACAACAATGAATATACAAAATGTCATCTATATGTCCATACAAATATTTTAGACTTCATTTTCCTTGCTTTAAAATATTGGTAAAAAATTGAAGGGAATATTTGCAATTTGGAATCTTTTGAATCATTTGGATATCTTAACTCTGAAAGCTCCTAATATACCCAAACATTGTTGGTATTTGATTCATACTTTCAATACGCATGCACGCACATGTTTATTTTCTAGTGAAAATCCAGTTGTGAGTTCCATGTTCCATCGTTATAACTTGCATACATACGTCATCTTCTTGATTTGCTCTGATAGGTGTGCGAATTAATGCGATTATGGCTTTTAAATAACAACGATCTAGATCGATTTTTTAAATTCTGGGAGTAATTAGATCTGCATAATGTGACTTTTGGTAGTTTAGGACTAAGTAATAATTGTCAGAAGATCCATCACATTACATTGAATTACCATTATTGTCAAATAAGTACCCAATTTGAAGATGCTCCTTCTTAACTCTTAATATTATTGGATATAACAAAAGACATTCCAATACCGAATTTCATTTGATATAGAGATCTACTGTATTGGCTTTTACTTGATGGAAATCCATTAAATTAAAATTAAAACACTATAATAAATTTCCACAAATATATTGTTTAAACATGTCAATTGCTTCAGCACACTGTACCTTTGTTAAATGTGAGTTGGTATTTACTAAATTCTAAGATGACAAGTGCCTACTTGAATACTAAGGATGGTTAACACACATATTAATGACACACTGTGCGGAAGCAATTGTCATGTTTAAGCAATATATTAGTTTATTATAATGTTATAATTTTTAATTTAGAAATTTAATGTTAAGATTATACAAACTGAATCGCGCACGAATCTACGTACGTGTACGCACTCGTAGGTATATATTAGAAAGACAGAAAGAGAGATAGAGCTGGCAAGAGAAAGTTCCCTGGACAGAGCGTAACGCGTGACGAAATCTGCTACTATACGTTCCAAAATTATATTGTCATTTCCAGTCTTCAAATAATTTGTTTCCTCTGTAATATGTTGTGTTTGCTAGTGTATTTACCTTAGCCAAATTAAATATTTCGGCACGATAGTATATTATGTGCCCGAATAGAGATTGAAATTAACTTACATACATACATATATAATAAGAGATTTACCAGGGACCAGGGACAATTCCGCGAATATATATTGGAGAGAAATCTAAATTGCAAAACGATATACGAAGATCCAGCTTCCAAACCTTTAATGTCATTAACATTTGATAGAATATTCGCAATGTTCTCTGGGAATTGTCTGTGAAATTAGATTTTGTTCGAAATCCCCATATACATATAGGTTTGTAGGTATATATATATGTATATATATATATACATGTCTCTATATACTTATGTATACAGCTGAATGAAGAACGAGGTACATAAGGAGAAGCCAGATCTCAATTTGGTTGTGTCTGTGGGTTGGCCTCAATATGGATAGTTTTGCAGCGAAATAGCTGAATCGACTGAAAGCTGTTGTTTGTTTGACAAAGTGTTTGTTCGCATTTATTATCAGTTAGGCACAAGCTCCCAAAAATAAAGTATGTTTATAGCAAACACCTCAATGTTATTCAACCATAAAGAATTGATAAAAAAGCTTCGCTCAACTGTCAAGATTACTCATAGTTGAACCATTCATTCTACTTCTGTGAGTGCCGTTCCCGTATTCGTTGGCGTTTGGCGGCTTCTCTGTCTTGAAAGTGTTACCATAGACAAGGGGACCTACAGTTTAACGTGGATTCCGAACCACCAATATGTCTCAAGATAAATCTCAAGACACACCCTTCCAGAGAGTTGTACTGGAGAAATATACTCTCGCTGGTTTTTCGTTGCCTTGCGAGAGGAGGAGAATGCACTAGGAGGAGAGTCAGACAATCAAAAGCGCGCCTGCTTCAACGGTCGGTCACTCGGTCGGTCAAACCGATCCCGAAAATCAACAATGTTGGTGGTATTAGAAATGCAAACAAGTTCGATATATTGTGTTACATTTATGGAATATAATTTATTTAAACTCCAAAACAACTAATTTATTTTTGTTAGCACAATATAAAAAAATCAGCAATTTGCTTGGCTTTTTTCCCATCCAACCGTCTTCATGTCTATCCACATTTTCGAGATGCTAGGGCTCTCCCATTCATATTTTGGGCATACTTTTATAACTTTTAAAAAATCTGACTACCCGTAGCCTGCGAATAAGTATAATAAATAATAATAATAATAAACCTAAGATATTAGGTGCACATTCAACCAAAAATTATTTTTTTCTCGAAGACGGTTCGTTTTAGCGAAAAGACTACAGAGACAATTCTTGTTTAGAATTGATCAATATATCTAAATTTATTAACAAAATTGCAATAAACCATTCGCGTACATTTTTTTTATTAATAAAAATAGTTAAAACGTTCTCACGAACGCCACTAGTAAATTAAAAACAAGTGTTTATCATGCTATAATGTTCGAAAGCAGAATCTGGAAGAGTTTCTTTAAAAATAAGAAAAAACGATTTTTTCGCAATATTTCAACACCCGTATCGTTTTTGGAGATAAGTTTATATGAACTTTTTTAATTATTTTTATCTGCTGAATACGCTGTTAAAGTTTCTCCATTATAATTCGGACCACCCTGTATGTGTTTGGTTAAATGCTAAGGGTGATGTAACCGAAAGTGATCAAAATTTTAGATTAATTGCTATACAGGGTGTTGTTTTTCTGGGGCTCAACTGCACGAAACTTTGTAAAACTTTTTTGTCGCACCACCCTGGATAAATTATTATATTTTTCCTCTTAAACTTTTTTGATACGTCGCTTAGTTTTCGAGATATTCCACAATATTCCGGACATTGCTCAGCTGCGTTGGGCAATATTGTTACTTAAATAGCAGCATGCCTTTAAAAACAAAACACATCCTACTAGCGTATTTTGACGCAAGACAGTTATGACGCTTGTTGCGTATTGGCTTACGAATAAGAAAATAAAAACCGAAAAATCATTCAAACTTCGGCGCCATTTTACTCCAAACGGAAGCGTTTTTGGAGTATGGTTTATGATACAAACTATCGTTATTTTGGTTAGTTCCATCGATCCCTGAAGTTATTCTAGTAAAACTTGAAGCACCCTGTATATATTGAAACCAGAAAACGGTTGCAATAGGTACATATCGATATGAAATTTACCTGGTCCATTTTCTACGTCCAGCAGTGTATCTATTAGATCGAGGTGTGTGCGTAAGTAAGATGGTAACGCCAACGTCTCCGTTGTAATTCTTGAGATTCCCGCGGTGGCTGTGCGGTGGCATTGGTAGAGGGTGAAAGTGGTGAAGACACGCGGGCCACACAAACCCCCCAACCCCTACCTATCCCCTTTCCAGACATTCATATTTTGCAATATTGAGAAGATGTTGACTGTCGCTGCGGTGGCGGCATCTCGCCAGAGTAGTGTGAATTGAAAATTGTACACACCACATATACCCACCCTAACAATACCTACCTACCCTTGCAGCATTCCTTCAATTCCTTCTTATACATAATAATATAATACACATAGAAGCGGGGATGAGGATGAACAACAACAGCCACACGAGAGAGACTTCAATAATATCTGATATTGCCCTCTATTCCATCCAAGCAACATCTTATATTGGAAACTACACTTCACCACCGCGCAAGCTTCCAATACTGTCCCAAGATCGTACTCCCCAAAATTCCTTCCCGCTACCCCATTGCCCTAACCTGTCGATGGATACGTGAGCTAAGGCGCCTCTGGCGTGGCTACCACCCCCTAAAACCACCGAAGGAGTCTGGCAATTAGTCAATGATAAGAAACCAACTTTTTGAGCGACATCCCAAAAAACGAAGTATACAGAAGCAAACGTTCTCCGATTTTGATGATTGTTTTTTGATTTGAAAGAGGAAAATGTATTATTATTTTATTATTTTTAGAGCATCCATCTTATGAGAAGGTTCCAGTTTCTTCTAAGTAATTTTATCGATATAATTTTACCACAAAAAGTAAAAAAATCATAAAAATGATGTCAGAAATCAAATTTTGTTCAAACAATTTCAAGAACCTGAGTTTGAGTATATCAAAAATGTGATGTGGCTCGTTTTTAACTTCTCAGTAGAAAGTTGTTCTAAAAAACATCTGCTTTCCCCTGAAAACCACCTCTGACAAATATTCCGAAAATTAGAAAAGATGAATTCCAGCAACATCTGAAACTGAAACCTGAAACTTTTTTAAATAAGGGGTTTCCAAGTTACAGTACTAGAAAAGTACCTAGATATTTTCAAATCACAAAAATGTGAAATATGTGAATATTTTGTACAAAAAATAGGACATAGCAATAAACTTATTAGTTTTTGAACAAAATATCTGCAGCAGTTTTATTAACACAAAAAATTACAAAGTATTTTTGTTACCTAACCTAACCTAAACTAATCTAACCTAACCTTACCTAACCTAACCTAACCTAACCTAACCTAATCTAACCTAACTAAACATTAGTTTTCAAAAATTTGGATGAAAATCCAAAGAAATTTAGATGCTATTAAAAATATTTTTGATTTATATTGTAATAATCAGAAAATATTATAGAAAGAAAACCATTAAGTATTATTATTATTATTATTATGAATTTAAATCTGCTGATAGACTATAAAATATCTGGGGACCGAACTTTGCTCGGGTAACACAGGATTTAGGATGGGTTACTAAGGATGTTTAATCTTATTAAAAAATATGCATATTCCTTGTTAAAATGTAAATGGGATCGGTAAATACTGATCTTATTGTTCACATATTCGTAAGTTATAGATTTCGAAATAAATATAAATGTTTAATAAGAATGTGAAACATACCAGAACTCAGCTCTATCACCAATCGACTTCTCGACCCACAAACCCCATATTGAAATTTTTATCTAAGGAGCCATTCCCGAAATTGCTAGTGTGGACCTCGAGGGTCACACCCATTAAATATGAAAGTATCGTCAATATCGATTTCTCGGAAACCCCTTTTTGCTCATTTTTACCAAAATCTACAAACCCTTTCTCAAAATAGCTAATTTGGACCTTATGGGTCACATCTATAAAATATGTGAGTATCTAACGATTTCCCGGCCCCAAAAACTCCTTTTTGAAAATTTTTATCGAAATCTGCCGAATCATTCAAGAGAAAGTTCATGGACCTCGCTGGTGGAACCCTTTGTCAAGAAGGTCACTTATATAGATAATCATATAGCTTTCAAAATCGTTAGAGTCGTTTACGAAAAAAAAATATTTATAAATATAGAAGAATATTAGATTAGATATGTACAAATTTTCATTAAAAATTTCCGATTATATTATAAGAAACTCATAATAACAACTTTTATTTACAAAAAATATGGGTTTAGATGAAAAAAGCAACAAAGCTGATCTGGATACGAACCGAGAAACTCCAGGTTAATGGCCGAAAGCTTAACCATTGAGCTACTTTTGCTCTATGATGAAATCGGGCAAATACTCAGTTATTACATAAATCTGAAGGAGTCGTGAAGTAAAAATATTAATTACCAAAAACATTTTTTTGGGGACTGTGAATACAACGAACAATCGATTCAATAGACTCTAAAACCCATTCATACACTTTGTTTCACGAATGTTGGCGTCTGCCTTGAAAACACGAAAAATGGATCAATCCAACTGACGGGAATAAATCAGTGGCGTAACGATTTCGAGCTAAGATATAACATTTAAGGAAGTTCATATAATTAGAGGAAAAAATATCGATTGATTAAATAAGCAAACAGAATGTGAAAGATTTATTATCAACAATAATGCAGACACACAATATACAAATTTATTGCTTGAGTTATAAAATATAAATTTATGCACCTGAATTATCTGAAATGTCACAATGACTTTGTGACGCCTATGAAACAAAAATTGCGTTGCCTTCGGACATACGTGCGCCCTATCATTGTTTAAAAGGACATAAGCTTGACATACTGATGTCGTAGCTTAGATCGACAAACGTAGTAGAGAATTTCATGATAATGAGATGCGATGAGACGTATAGCGATATGTACGTAGCTCGTGAATGCTTATACATAATAGCCATGATTCGTGAAACAAACTGTATTAATTTTCATCGAAATCGATCGACCAATTTATATATAGAAGCATTGCTCGTTTCATATAATTAGATATAAGAAACTATTTGGGTATTTAGTTTATTGGTATTAAGAATTGAATGTCATCATTGATTCCACCATTAAGATAATATGTTAAAGTAGTATTAGAAAAAAGATTAAGTTATTTGTATAAACCAATTTCGCTTTAGCCGCAACTGCTGCTAAAGACTGATTTACGATTTTGATGAACATAAACAAACATATATGATTTTCATTGAATTTTTTAATGTACAAATATACATATTTCAGCATAGACAAATCATTTTATTTTGTTTCTTATGGATAAACTTTTTGTAATTAAACTGTAGTGTCGAATGCTTTGCACATTTTTCCTTAAAAATGTTTGCTTCTTCACTTATTTGTAAGGACCTGGAAGAAAATCGTTATCAAACTCAACCCACTAATTTATTGACCGACTTCCCAACAGAAAGATGTAGTTAATACTAGATTTCGATAACATGCTTTTTCATGTTTGCTCGCGCATTATGTACAATTACTGTGCACTGATTTTGATGCTTCTTTTTTCATTGAAAAGAGGAATTCTGATTGATGACCCTATCTATACAGATTTTTTTTCAAATCCTCTCTGAAAAGGCAGGATTAAAGAGAAGATCGTTCCCGGTAACATTAAGAAAATGTAAGATTCTATATTTTGAAACCGCTGCATATAAATTTTGATGACTAATGACAAATTTTATACATCCTTCAATTCGGAAGTCGGTTGAAAATTGACATTTTTGTCAAATCGCAAAAATTATTGAATTATATAAAAAATATACTTACAATTGGGTTTGGGAGCACATTTTTGACAACAGTTGCAAAGTCCTGTAGGTACGATAGTTTCATTAGGTTGACAGCGCAATACGATTCCAGGACAAAATATACGAGCATTTATGCAAGCATTCGGAGCAGAACAATTTAGTGGCAATATGGATGCTGTTCCATTAGTACTGGCTCCATTTACAATAATAATTGAAGTGATACATATCGCCAAAAAACAAATGGTTAGTAATTTCGGTGACATTTGTGTACTGTATCTGTATCGAATGGTATTGAATACATACTACATATACTTTTATATATATATATGGATATGCTTATACAAATGCAAGTATGTACATATATTTGTGAATATATTACCATTTTTTATTTATAATATTGCAATAGGCTGATAAGAAATATAAATATTATATTATTTTCCCTTTAAATGAATGCGAAATGGTTTATTACATTTTATGTGGTAATATGCTCTTACACGAGGAAACACGCCAATTTGAGCTTAGACATGGGTGACGAAATATCGTCATATTTCTATGCATTCAGATGAAACCTGTGATGGTCATCGTAAACTCATCTTATTTCTCGATATTCTAATTTGTACCGGGTGGCCAAATAACCGTGCAAGGTAGTGTATCTCGAGAGAAGAGAAAATACTGGAAATTATGTTCAAGTTTCTAGAATGACCGCCAGGGGACGGTACAGCTTTCTTGAATTAGAAAAGGCGATTTTTCTCGAAATTTCACTATATTATGATAACAGAAAAAAGTATGCTTGTTAAAGAAGAGACAAACTGGAGTCGTTTTTGTTCAAAACTTTGCCCCTATCTATAAAAATAAAGTGGTGGGAAGTGTTCAAATGTTTTTCTAAATAAAAATTTGTAACTTCCAAACGGCTAGACGGATTTTAACAAACTTGGTGAATTTAGAAAGAGCTATTGTTAGACAAACAACTATTCCTAATGTATTGTGATTTTAATATAGTATGCCGCCACCAGGGGGCATTATTCGACATTATCACAGAAATTGGGCAATTTCACAAAAAAGGTAAATGCACTGTATTTTTTTTCCCATCAAAAAAGTGCTAAATGATACCCAAATAAGCTAGTGAAAACCGCATCTCGATATTCTCTTCCTAACCTCTAATATCAGTGAACAAAATTATTAAATGGAAAAAGTCTCAGAATTTTGATAATTTTATTTCTTAAGAATCCTTATATCCTTACGAATTCTCTTTCCTTATTATGTGAATAGTGGTTCTGAAACGGATAGATTTGGGATAATAATGTTTTTAATGCATTCGTTAGTGTTCAAATTGCTTTCCATCATGTTCTGTGCATCTTTGAAGCTTTTCTAATGTGGTTGATACTTGGGGTAAACACCGCTGAAAAGACTTTGAAGTAACATCAACCGGGAACCCATTCGAATCAAGTCTGAGTAGATAGATTTCTCTATTTACAGTGAATGTGAAGTAATTCCCTATAGTATCATTAGACTTGAATTTTTCAAAATGTTTTGAATATTAGTTTTTGATATGTCCCAGGCGAGGGACAATGTTCTAGTACTAACATTGGCATTAAATTCTAAATGTTTGCCAAAATGTTACTGATATGTTCTTCAGTGTTTCTATGTTACGACATTGTTACTGTTAAGAGGTGAAATATTTGTAGCCTTGCCGTGATTGAAAAACAATAATGGCAGATTATGTCAAATTGTAGACTCAAAATAATTTATGTGAGTTACACGATGTTTTTTACAAATGATGAAGCTATTGTCATGCTTGCTGTTCACTTAGAATGTATTCAAAATGCGGCAGTAGCCCAAAGAGTATACACCGCTCGATATCCATCCACATCGGTGTCTTCGCGACGCGAGAATTGTTTCTTCGCTTGATGCAGCATCTGCGTACTACGGGTAGTCTACGGCTTACGTAATTTTATTAGAAATTGTGCCTCTAAAATTACGGCAAAATTTATTCATGCAGCTAGACGGTTTTCCTGCACATTATGCTATACAGGTGGGAGAACATCTAGATATTGTACCTCAAAGGCGGTGGAATGGAAGAGGCAGTATATTTTCATGGCCAGCAAGATCACCAGACTTGACATTTGGATTTCTATCTATAGGAGCGGGTAAAGGATGTTGTGTTTCAAACTCAACCAACACAACTACTGGGCAAGACATGAAAAACATAATTCGGGAAGTCGGAACGCAATTCGCATCCTACCAAGAGCCGAAATTGAAGCTGCAGTTTTATCTACACAAGAAAGGCTTCGGCAATGAATGCGATGGAAAGCAATTTGAGCACTTACGAAGGCATTAAAGACATTATTTTTCCAAATCTGTCCTTTTCAGAACCACTGCGTGGAGAAGGAAAGAGAATTCGTAAGGATAAAAGGATTCTTAAGAAATAAACTTATCAAAATTCACAGACTTTTTTAATAATTTTATTCACTGATATTAGAGGTTAGGAAGAGAATATCGAGATGCGGTTTTCACTAGCTTATTTTGGTAACTTTAAGCACTTTTTTGATGGGAAAAAATACAGTGCATTTACCTTTTTTGAGAAATTGCCCAATTTCTGTGGTAATGTCGAATAATGCCCCCTGGTGGCGTCATACTACATTAAAATCCGAATACTTTTGGAATAGTTGTTTGTCTAAGAATAACTCTTTTCTAAATTCACCAAGTTTGTTAAAATCCGTCAATCTGTTTTGAAGATACAGATTTTTATTTAGAAAAACATTTGATCACTCCCCCACCACTTTATTTTTATAGATAGGGGAAAAGTGTTAAACAAAAAAGTCTCCAGTTTGTCTCTTCTTTAAAAAGCATAATTTGTTTTCTTATCTGAATATAGCGAAATTTCGAGAAAAATCACTTTTTCTAATTCAAGAAAGCTGAACCGCCCCTGGCGGCCGTTCTAGAACCTTGATACTTTCCGAGATACAATACCTTGCATGCTTATTTGGACACCCGGTAGGTACCTACATTACTCCAAATATCATGCTATCTATAGCGGGATAGGTACAATGGTTTTCAAGAAGATTTCTGTTTTTTTCAAATGAAAACATTTTTAACTGTTTAATATTGTTATGGCTAAACGTTTCTTCCTGCGGCATCTTGGTACGCTGAAAAAAATGACTTGATCAGTAAATTTTTTTATTCGATTGAATTTGAGAGCGAAAAGTAAGTCGTCTGAGCATTGGTTCATAGCTGATGATTTCATCTTAATCATGAAAATCCTCAGTTTGTATTTATTGGCCTTGAGGGCTTTGGGGTTTAGTCGCATTGAAGATTAAGAGTCAAAGCCTTCATTGGTTTCATAATTAGGTAAAAATCAAGAATAGGCTTGAGTTATTTACAGAAATCAATTTTGTTTTACCCAACTTGCCTCAATTAATTTTCGGTTTTGATGAACATAAACAATATCATTTCCATTAATTCTAGGATCTACAAATATAATTATTTAAGCATAGACTAATTATTATATTTATTTTTTCATGAATAAAGGCATCTTTAAACGATTCAGCTGTTGTCTCCTGCCAATATTTTCCGTCAAAAATATTTCTTTCTTCTCTTATTTTTAAGGACCTGAAAGAAAATCATTAGGTATCAGGCTCGTTCAACTAATTTATTGACCGACTTCCCAAAAGAAGGATACAGTTAAGTATTCCTAAACTTCGATCAAATGATTTTTTTATTTTGTACATTTTTTCTATTAATAATATTTTCATCATTAATCATGAATTATTCAAAATGATTAGATCATTTTGTATATGTCAGAATAAAAGAGAAGATCATTTCCAGGAATATTTAAATTGGACATTCGTCACTAATTCTAGGTGGTTCCGAGGAACCTACAGCTATAAAGAAAATGCAAAATTGTTATCGCCATATTTTGAAATCACTGCGTATCTGTAAAAAATCAACAATTTTGATGACTAATGTGGTAAGTACGAGTAGAACTCAGGCTCCAAAGTTTCCGTACATTTATATTAATTTAAATCATAGAAAACACAAATTGTAGGGCATAAACAAATAAATATATTTTCTCTCATTAATAAATAGCTTGATCCCAGAAAACAGTTTTATTTTCATAATTTAAAACGTTCATTATATTTTCTCAAATTATCATTATATTTTTTAAAAGAAAAAGTGAGTTTATGTAGACGGAACTTGAACTCACGACGCTTTAATTAACTCAAGCTATCTTTATCATTGACCTGCCCTTCTTGGTCACAGATTAAAGAATGATTTGTTTGAAGTTTTCGAAAAGACATATAAAATGGTCGTTTTTACGCAAACATGGCAGATTTGTCAAAATTGAGTTTTTGAATTTAAATTCTTTTCAACTACATTTATTGGAGAGATCATTTTATTTTTCCTGTTACCTTCAAAATGCTATTTTCCACAATCGAATTTTATACCTCCTTAGATGTGGTCAGTCAAGAATTATTGTGTTTTTCTTTGAAGCGCTATGTCAGAACAAAAGTTATTATTTTACATTTTTATATTTCAAATATACTTACAACATGGTTCGGGAGCACATTTTCGACAACAATTACAAGGTCCATAAGGTACGATGATTTCATTAGGTCGACAGTGTAGTACGACTCTAGGACAAAATATATGAGCATTCCTTATACAAGGATTCGGAACAGAACAATTCAATGGCCATATCAATGCTGTTGTTTCGTTATTCGCGATAATAATAAAAGTGTGAAAAATCGCCAAAAAACTAATGATTGGTAATTTTAGAGACATTTTTTTTAATATCTGTCAACAATTTACTGTGAAGTAACTATCATATATAATGACGACTAGAACTCAGAACATATACGTTTATATACAAGTCCAATTAGCTTTTTTATAAATATTCTACCATTTGTATTGATAACATTGCAATAGTCAGATAAGAAATATAAATACTATTTTCCCTCTAAATGAACGCTAAATTGTTCATTACATTTATGTGTTACGAGGAACCTAGTCGATCTGAGATTGGACATGAGTGAAGAAATATCGCCAGATATCAATGAATTCAGATAAAATCATTGACGCATCCTTGTGACAATTCTAGTGAGCTTATTGTAAACTGGTGTAATCTAATCTTATAGATTTTCCAATTTTGATAATACTCCACACTCCAAAGTGGATGTCTTTCTGAAAGATCTCTGTGTTTCAGCCTGCATATCTGGAGAACTACAAATGATAACAACATCGAACTGGTTTCATTCGATGCAGCAATGAGCTAGTTAAGGTTTAGGTGTATCAAAATCTGTGACGGAGTTATCTTTTAATAAAAATACAATGGGGAAAGTACGAGATCTAGCAGGAACCCCAGGAGGACAAAATCTTGCCTATTGAAATTTCCAGAGAGGATGTAAAGATTCACATCCCAAAGAGAGAAGCATGGAAGAAAATAAAGCCTCGAAATGGGATAACGGGCCAAAAAATAAGGGAAAGGTTGGACCAAGATGCCAGGACCAACTCTGCCTTAGACTGGAAGATTATAATACCGACTTCCAAGCAGAAATACTCGCCATCAAGAAATGTGCCAAGGAGATCAAGAACGTTGACAAGAAAGGCTATTTGGAAAGACTATTTGGATCTGCTTGGACAGCTGACGTTAATGAAATCCAAAACAAACTCTAAACTAGGTGAAGACATATTAGCTGCACTAAAAGAGGTGGGGAGAGACACCCACCCCAATCTTACTTGGATACCAGGTTACTCTGGATGGAAATGAAACGAATGGGCGGTTTCTTTGCCTAAGCTAGGAAGTTAACTAAAAGGCCCTATTTATATATTAATAAGAATGCCTTTTCAGGAGGGGATTAACAGAAGTTCAGTATATATAATCGGGAAAAATTGAAGTAAAGAACCACTAAACCTAAACAGAAGGCAACTCAGGAGTGAACTGTACTAGATGTGGTAACACCTGAGGGGTTTTCAATTTATAATCGAGAAAAGCATACCGTCAAGATGTGCGAGATGTGACAAGGACTGCATATATTAGATTTTATGAATTTTTCTGTTTCACGTCCCCAAGGTTGAGTATGAAGTTTGATCCATATGATATAATACCCGACAACCCTTAGTAAGTGTATTATATAGGTAGTGTTAATAGACAGTAGCGGGTACAGCGATAGTTAGCTAAAAAATGTAATTCCACTATAACTCTTTTGTCTTTACAGATTTTTTTAAAAGAACAAATATGCCTGAAATTCACTGTAGAATAGCGGATCATATTTTTTTATTTTCAATAAAGAAATGATAACAAACATCCCATTCAGCTAACCTTCCCAGTGACGAGATGATAACGAAAATTAGCATCGAGAAAGCTTTTACTAGAATGTTAAGTAGAAAAGACGATTGGGAAATCCAAGCTGTCAAAAAAATGCCATCAAATGGTACACAGATACATTCTGAGAGTCAGGCTGCCATTAAAGCACTGAGCTCTCATATAATCGATTCTAGGAAGGTATGGGAGTGCCGAAGAAAACTAAACGGAATATGCAAGAAATACAAGGTCTGTTTAGTCTAGATTCCCGGCCACTCGGGAATCAAAGGGAATGAAGAGGCTTGCACACTTGCCAGAAAAGGAGCACGAACTCCTGTCATTGGCTCAGAAACATTCAGGAGAAGGAAGAAACCGAAAGAGAAATAATCTGGCGGAATCTGCCAGAGCTGGATCATTCTAAAAAGTTTCTTGGAAGCTTTAATACTGCAAGATGTAAGAAGAATATGCTACACCTCGTCACTGAATTCCTTCCTAATCTAACGAGAATGGGTCAAGCAGAGAACAACGAGTGCAGATTCTGGGGGGAGGAGGAGGATACTCCAGATCACCTGATCACAGGATACCTCGCCATTGCTAGCCAACGCAAAAAATACTTTGGACAAGAAACATGCAGAAATAAGGAAGTAACCTCCTTGAAGCCATCCCAGATTCTGGATTTCATTAGAACTCTGGAACTAGAGGGCGAGATGTAGACTACGTAATGACGAGAACAGCTCTGATGGGATCCACAATAGACAAGGTCGCAGTACAGTGAATAAAAAAAAGCTCCATGAACGCTATTTTGCGTTTGCTTTCGCAATACAATCTGTCATTCTTAAATTGTACGGTAATGCTGTCACATTGAGGTTAAGGCACACTATATATTAATGTGTTGAGAATATTGACTTATTTTTAAATAGTTTTTATTACTCTCGGTTCTTGTATCAATGGACTCCGCAGCGATTTCTCAGGCCTCATACGGTCTAGAGACTTGAAATTTCGAATTCGTACTTAGATCGCAGACATCTCGCCGCCTGTTAAGCTCCAAGTGTGATCCAATATTGGTAATTATAATTATCTCATTCAATCTCATTCAACCAAGATCATTATTTTGTCGACATGGAACGACAATAGGATCCGTCACTGGAATTACGCACGATCATGGAGCGTATATATACGTCTCGTTCTCTGGTATATAGGTACTTTCTGGAAGATCGTCTATGGTTATGTCGCAATTGTCAGACGTCAGACGTTATTGTTAATTTAAAGTTTAATTTTGTGTTGTGGTAGACAAACAGTAATTTGTTATGGAATTGCTGTTGCTGGCAAACACGTATACATAAGTATAGTTAAAATCGAGAAAAGGATAGCAATAGTAGGTACTCATCGGTACGGTTTAAATCTTAAATGCCCAATAAAAACTATTTTTAATTTTTTTTCAAAAATTTCACTTGTTTGTCTATGAAGACAATCGTCTTACTACTATATACTATATTACTAATTGAAAATGCTTTTCAATCTGTTTTCTGTTAAAGTACGTAATAGAGAAAATGGTTCTTATATTTTATTCTCATTCTCACCAAAGCTGGGATAAGTACAAATTGAAATCACTTTCCCTCTATAACTTTAGTACTAACTAGCATATCTATTTGCCATACCATGGATTGAGAAAATACTATTTCAAACTAACGCAACGATCTTTGCCTGAATATCTGGTTTATCCTCATAATTGTTTGAGTAAAACCATCACTTTTGTGGTGAGGATCTTGTTAGTTTCTACAAGAATTTACAATCTAATTTCATTGTTATAAATAAAAATTACAACTTTAGAATGTAACACCAAACACAATCCATACACTACCTCGGAAGAAATAGCGTTGATAGCATACAGTTTTGTCGTGACACACAAAGATTCATGACGTCACGATTGCATTTGTTATAACTTCATTGAGCTCCGTGAACAGATGATAGCACTAGATAGTGCAGATAGTGACTCCCTGAACACAGTCTAGGTATATATAGAACCGAAATGTGCATTGTATAGAAATTTGAAACAAAGACAAACGAGACTCATGATCGTCATCGCTAGAATTTAGAATGCTATTGCCGATGCTAAGAAAAAAAGGTTTGTAACAGAACACGCCAGCTAACTTAAGCAACGCCCACCGACGATAGCAATTTACCGCCAAACATAGATACCCATTATATTTGGTTCTCCTTAACAATTATTTTTTATATGCAAATACAGAATGCATGCCCTTATTATTTTCAAAATTACGGTGTCAAATACTGCTTTGTGCTCAAGCTGTGAATTTCAGCAAAATAATAATATATTGACGGTACTCAATATATAATACCTGATATGAAAAAACCCGGGAAAACCCGCGAGAATTAAAATACAAACAACTACAAAACAATGATCCCCGCATATCGTTCACCTCCGATATATGTATTTCGAATTTTAATTGATGTAGACTTGCACAATAATGTACAATCTAGGTCCTTATTTGTGCAATGTGCCAGTAATTTTTCCGCGCGTTTAGTTCTCCTTTTTCTACCTACCTCCCACAGAAAAACAAATTGTTGTTGGGTGGTGTAAAATAACGAAGCTCTTCAACCCTTCGAACGCGATGTACAAATAACAACCGGATCGATTAAGTGCCCTCTAGCGGCTGACGTAGAAGCTAGACGCGTCGAACGCCGCCCACAGTATAGTAGAAATATAATAAGGAAACACGCTAGCATTGAGAATTTCAGAGAGCGTTTCAATTATTATTTTTGCTAACGGCACCTCTCTTACAATTCCAGTCAGCCGTTCGATGATTCTCAGTATTGTTCACTTGTGATTTGTGGTAAATGGATTTATATTCCATCTCCGAACTGGAAGAATCAAAATTGAAAATTGCGGTGTCCTACTTGCGACATATTCATTAACACTTCAATAGATAATCTTGCAACACATACAACTCAAAATAAAATTTACGAAATAGAGATCGTTATCTCTCATGCAAAGCAATCTAATAAATCAAAGATAATTGAGTTGAGTTCCATTATCTTTGAATAAATGAATTTAAAAGATCATGTTTCGTAACTAGGACTACCGGCGTCATCTATAGACGTAATTCGGAATCTCAAGAATCACAAATTGAGTTATCCATATAAAAAAAGGAAACTGTAAAATACTTATTTGGTTGACATCTGTCATTCAAACTGACATTGAAAAATAAGGTTAAGTTTTTATTTTTTGTAAAGAAAAACATCAATATCAATAAACAATGAGCGACCCAGAAGCAGAAAAGTCTCCAGAGATAGTATCTGATGTAGAAAGAGATCTCGCACAAAATGCCTTGGCCGATTTTCAAAAGTAGGAAGTGTACATCGTAGTTATTGAGTTCCTAATGCTTGAATACTTTCAGAAAAAACTATGCAGGATGCTTACAGCACATCAGCAAACTTGAAAATCGTACTCATGACTTGAAAGTTGCCCACAACAAGGCTGTGGCTGAATTCTATAAAAGTGATTGCAAAAAAGTCGATCAGCTCCAGAAACAATTAACAACCATATGTAATCAAGTTAGTAGTTTATATGTGATGTTCACAGGTGTGTTATTGATCTTGATTTATTTCCAGTTTCAATTAAAAGTTGAAAAACTAGACGATATTGACCACTGTATAATCCAGTTCAATCATGCAATCATACTCTATCACCAAAAACAATACTCTGCGGCTCAAAAAATTATGGATAGAGTTTATAAGTTTATTGAACCAATGGGTAAGTTCATAGTTCGATTTACAAGCATTTCAAGCGCGTTTATTTTCTAAATTTCAACAGATGACTCGATGGCGAAACAGGTAAGTTTATTAGCCATCGAACTACAATTGTCACTGAGAGAACCTGAGAAAGCTCTAACGTTAATCAATTATCTGGAAAATAATTTAATGTATGGTGGAAGTATTCCGCTAAAAGGTTTGGATAAAATGGGCAAAGATCGAAAGGTAAGGGTGATTTATAATTTGGAATGTTTGGAGTTGATGTATGAACTCTTTTTAGATTCAACTTCCGCCTCCAAAGCTGATACCGGAAGAATTTGAAAGGAAACTGTTGAAATATAAGTTGCGAAGTTACTTGTTAAATCATTCTATGAGTATAGCGGTGAAGGAGATACAAGTGCTTCTAAAGGATAAATCGGTACGTCTCATATTTACTAGTTTACATTTTTGTTTATTCGGGAATAGTAGGTATTATATAATAATTTCAGAATATTGATGCCATGTTTCTAGCGGCTAATATTGAATATTTAAAAGGCAACTATATGGATGCTGTTAAAATTTTAACTTCAATACCCAATGAAGCATTAACGTTCCAGTAAGTTCAAGAATCCATTTTGTTTTCATTCAATGTTAATTCATAATAATTATGGATTTAGTGAGGCTGGTGAGTCATCAACGGTGATGTTCTACAATAACATGGGCGCTCTACACCATGCTATGGGTAAGCCGAATTTTGCGTGTCACTACTTTCAAATGGCCTTGAAGGAAGATCTTCGGATGACACAGAATAGTTCGAAAAAGGCACAAGGTAAACTTTCTTTAATTTTTCTAGGTCATTAATAATTAGTTGGTTAGTTACTGGTTAAGCTCTTAGAAATCTTAAACTTCAATTATTAAAACCTCTTAAGAGTTTAATTAATTATTTACTGAAAATAAAAATGTATTATAAAAAAATATTCTTGACGTTTTTTTTTCGTGGTCCAGAAGAAAAACCGCTCCACATGTTGGGCGCCTCCAGGTACCACGAGTTAACCTACAATCTTGGCATTGCCCTTCTACATGCTGGCCGTGCGGCTCAAGCGTTTGATTGTCTGATAATAGCTGTCAGAAGGTATCATCGTAATTCGCGTTTATGGATGAGATTGGCTGAATGCTGTATCATGTGTCATAAAGAGGTAAGTCAAATTCATATAATATATAAAACAAGAGCACAAATACTCAAAGATAAGAATCGTTTTGAAAATATTGTCAAACGTATTTGGGTTATGGCTATATGTCAAGAATTTCATAAGAGTTTGAAAGGCCGCCATTTTAAAAAGATCGATCATGTTCATGAATGAACTCGACGGAGGTACTTACTTGTACATGCTCTACAACCTTTATTTCTTGAAAAAAAACATTAGATTTCGCATATTAATATTCTTTTTTACAGACGAATGAAATTGACTTTGACAAGCAGAAAAACCTCATTGTTGATATTGTGGGCGTTAAGGAGAAGCAAAAGATTGTTTTGACTAATGGTCTATCGAAGGATAAGAAGTACAGGTAATTATTAGAATTAATTTTTTTCTGTGAAAAACGTTCTGGAGTGAGTTCACTTCACCAAAGTTCGCAGATTGCTTCCAAAAGGTTTTTTTTCAACACCTTGTACACGAACCTTCTATAGTAGTAAAACTGACACAACTTGACGTCGTCAAATGAAGCCTATATATATATATATATATATATATATATATATATATATATATATATATATATATATATATATATATATATATATATATATATATTTCATTCATATTCATTCATTTTAAAGCTTCGAAAGCCAGTCGTACGCCATACCACTACCCTCATTGGAATTCGCCTCACTGTGTCTGCGCAATGCCAAATTGCTCATCCCAATGACTGCCGAAGAAGCGGCGGCCGCATCACCCCCAATCCCCCTCTTTCTAGCACCAGGAGTCTCACCAGCAGCACCTCCACCCGGTCCTGGTCCATCGCCATCTTCGCCCCTTTCACCCGATGCCATAGCGCAGCTGAGGGACAGCATTGCCGTAGCTACGGCGTACGTTTCACTATGCCTGGGCGATTACATTATAGCCTTGGAGCAGGCCAGGGAGGTGATTGACAGGAAAGGTGCTTCCGGTCTCAATAGGTAATGATATGATATAACAAGGAATAAGGAAGCCAAGTTTCCAGTCGTATTCGTGTTAAAAGTTGGTTAACTCAAAACTCTTTTAATTAAGATTAATATAGTTCTATTTCACCAATTAAACAAAGCATCCTTAGAGGTCAAGATTGCCTAGCTCAACTTGGTGTCCAAGTTGATGTATTTCAGCGCCAACTAGCGGCTAGGTACAGCAAAGGAGATAGAACAGACCAATGTCGATTCAGTGTTAATGTATTGAAAATTTAAAATATTCCAACTTTTATCACAAATTATACCGGATATATCATTTTTTAATATTAACAAATGGAAAAAATTGTCAGGTTGTTGGCGCATTTGTATGCAGCTGAAGCACTGGTTCTATTGGACAAGATCGCTGAAGCTATTGATTTATTGAATCCTGAACATATCAAGGATATCTCTTTCGATTTGAGTGAAACAGAAGAACCTCCTGTAGAAATACCAGTTAAAACCAATCCGCCACCAAGTAAATATATCCTTCAATAAAAAACAGATCATAAGTATACCATGCAAATCACCGGAATAGTCCATAGCCTGGAAAAAAATCGACTCTACTATCGTCCACCCAAACTATGTTGTGGAAATGCTTTGTGGTCGTGCGCGCGCAACATGACCTAAAAATGGGTCTGAGTTACATCTCTATATGGGTTCCAAGGTCATATTCCGGTGATTCGCTCTGTATATAATAAATATAAAATTATGTTGTGATATTTTTTTTCACTTATTGCAGAATGGTTTCCTGCAAACTTGGCTAGTGCCCATGTGGTTATGCAGTACAATATTGCTGTAGCAAAAACGATCAGAGGTCAGCTGGATCAGGCATCGGTATTGTTGAAACAGGTGTGGCAACAGAAAAGTGCCCAGTGTCGGGTACCGACGCATATAATTATGTTGTTTATCTATATTGAGCTTCAGTTAGGTAAGAAATTAATTTAAACATCAAATGAAAGAACTCTCTATGAGTAATGAACAAAAAATATTTTTGAAATTTTATCTGTTTAATTTTTTACAGGTCATGCTGACGTTGCCAAGAATCTCATAAGGCAGTACCCATTCCAGCATAGAATTACTGTATGACAGTATAATAATGTTCAACTAGAGTGACAAATAATTAATTGAATGAAATTTGATTAAAAAAATACTACGATTTCTTAAAGAATGTACAAATATTTAATATAATTGATTTGTAAATAAATAATGAAATTGTGTATCGAACTTTTAATAAATTGAATCATCTTCTGTTTAGTTTTTTTATGTATTGGATATTTTGTTTCCATTAAGACATGAGACAATGCGAAATTCGTACAATCTAACAATTTATTAAACAGTTCTCGAAGAATAAATCAACTGAAAAGTCGAAGTCTATCCAAATGATGTCCTGATAATTTTACCAAATACCTACTTGGCTGTTGAAATCGTTCATTTTTTTCTTATCTTAGAACAAAGTACTAATTCAACAACTGGATTATTTGATATCGATCTACAAGGTATAAAGGATAGACAGGCGAAAAATCATCCAAGTAATAATTTTTAAAAAAATCCAATTTTCCTTTTTGTATCAACAGAAGTAAAACAGAAACTGCTGCCATCTAGTAAAATGCGCAAGAAATAGTGTAATGTTCGTAAAGATTACCATTATGTAAAAATAGTTCAACACATTGTAACTAGATGGCGGTTTACTTTATACCGTTTTCGTTTCATTTGCAACAGTCAACAGTGGTTTTCAGTTTGAATTTTTGACAGATTTATGTGAAAAATTTGCAGAATATCGTCGATTTATAATCTGTATTTGTATATTCATTGATAATTCTCCATGCAACTTTCACCGATTTTAGGTTAGGTTACTATTTATTGATATGCAAACAAAATGAAACGGAGTATAGACACTCTAGATTTACCCAAAGATAAAATTGATGAATTAAAAACTCTTGGATACTATTACTTGAATGATCTCAAGCGCGATTATGATAGTATAAATCATATATTAGGAACAGATATATCGACTCTTACAAAGGCACCACCAATACAAAATGCTTTTGAACTACTTCAAGACGATCAGCTCAATGGATGTCTGTTGAGTTATAATAAGAAATTAGATGAATTGTTGCAAGATGTTATACGAAATAGAACTGTTACGGAACTAGCTGGTAATTCAGGTTGTGGAAAGACACAAGTCTGGTAAGTTTAAGGATTCATTTTAAATAAACTAGCTTATTATTAGTCAAAAATGGGACAAAATTAAGTTTTCAGCTATCTGTTTCGGTACAATTGCCCAAATGGTGTGGAGGGTTAGCAGGAGAAGCTCTTTTTATCGAAACTAACAGAAATTTCTCGACAACTAGAGTAAAAGGTATCAGTATTATAAGATTGTTTCCCAAACCTGCATCAAATAATGGACTTTTTAGAGCTTGCAAGTCGTTTCATCGATCAGTACAATTCCTTAAAAATACAAATGAATAAACCTTCGGATGAATTCAATGTTGACTACATAATGAAACATATCCATTTTGTTAATATCAATACATGCATGGAATTGATGGCATGTCTTCTACGTCTGGACGATTATATGCAAAATAAAAATGTATAACATCGACGTGAAAGTTGTTAATTGTTCCCTAATCTCGAAAATTTAAATTGTAGATACGTCTCGTAGTTATCGACAGTATAAGTCATCCTCTTCGACAAATAGAAGATGAAAATCGAATTGGTATTATGACAGAACTTTTTGGGCGTTTGCGAGAATTAGCTAATAAATTTAACGTGGCTGTAAGGAAAATTTAAAGAAGAACGACAGCATTTGTTTTATAAATATTATAATATTTTTAGGTGATTTTGACCAATGATCTAACCACTCGAGTGAACGAAAATGTAGTTGTAGTAACACCATCTTTTGGTGATACATTCTATCACATGGTGAATACGAGAATTTTATTGTCTAAAAATAAACAGGGATTTAGAGCTCAGTTATTGAAGGCTGTCGGTGTGGAGCAAAAAGTTGTTGATTTCAATATATAAAGAAAAACTATATTTAATATAAATATATGCTTAATAATATTTGTAATAAAACTATTCTCTGAAACACGTGTTTTATTATACATTTCTTTAGAGCATATATAAATTATTTCAACAATTACAATGTATTTTGATATTATTTTCTGGATATATTTAATATTATTACAATTACGACACAATACAAAATCACGGTATAAAGATCAATAGCCATATTCTCTTACAGCTAAAAAAGCTCTTTTAAACATTTAAGAGAATCTATTCAAAAGCGATTCTCAAAAAAATCGTTACAATGTTGAATACGGCGGATACGTCTTTATACTGTACTACAGTCACAAGTAACACTTGACAATTAGGCCTTGATATTGATAAAAAATAATAAATAACATAAAATCAAGCATACAGAGATTGCTGAAAAAGTTATCTGAGAATGAGGGAGATTTGTGCAGAATATTTATATATGTCAAGATTGTTTCTGATATGAAATTGTGGTGGTAGTTTCATATTGAAATTTCAATCTTGTATTGTAGAGTATGGAAATTTTACATAAGATTTTTTTGTTCTGTGTAGTTTCACACGGTGCAAAGTTTTGTTTTATGCAATACATATAAGCAAAAATATCAAAAAATATAATTGCATAGCTTGTAGGAATATAATAGGCAATATAATTATTTTTGATGTATTTTGATTTCATATTAAAGAATTCCGTAGACCACAAACGTATTAAATAATAAAAGTAATTTATTGCAAAAATGCGGTTTTAAAATGCCTTTTTCAGTTCTCGCGCGAAAATGAACCTACCCTTCCGATGACGTCACTCATGTCTGTCTTATCATAACAACTTTTTTGAGGTTATACTTTGAAAACTTTTTACTGAAGTAGATGGACACAATGGAACAAAACATGAATCAACACGGCTTTTTATAAGAAAAAACATTATTATGGCTACCTGATGTTGATGGATGACTAAAATGAATTCACTTTAAAAACTTTATAATTTCTCTAAGTAATGATACAAAAAATTTTCGTGCGAAATTTTAAACAGTCAGTTTAAATCCGCATTTTCTGCAATAAATTTAAACTTTTAATTTTTTAATGTACTTATGGTCTATTCTGCATGGAGTTATTTAAAATAAAATCGAAAGTAAAAATATTTCATGTTGCCCATTGAAGAATATTCCAAAAATGGTGACATTCAAATTGTCTCAACTTGATGACGTCATTGATAAAGATATTTTTTTAACAATGCTTAAAATCTTATTTGCAGAATTTACGTTCACGTTACTCTTAAAATTTGACTTTATACATTATAATTTTTCCAATATCGAAATATACCTAACAATAATTTGCGGTGTTAATTCGACAAATAATTAAGAATCCAGGAGAAAATCACGAATTGGAAAATTATTATATAGGAAGAATTGGAAAGGCAAAACTGTGCAGTCTCAATCATTTTTAATAATAATAAATAGACATTTTTTAGAGGTGGCCCTTCCTTCTCTGAGGAGCCGCTACTGATTTGAGTAATCTCTAATGATAACAGATGGCGTACACTTTGTTCACGATCGCGAACAGCTTTGCTGACATTAGATATCTATATTGTCAACAAGAATGAAAATATAGATTTAAAATGTAACGACTTTAGAATCCAGAATAAAATTTAAATCGGTCAGTGATGAACTTTTTTCCTACGACTTAATTCTTATTTAAACAATATTTTTATTCATAACATAGAAATACATAGAACATGTAAACATATACATTTTGATTGTCTAATAATATTAAGTTTTTTTACTAAATATTAAAGTGGTTGGTAACTATATAGTAATGTGTTTATAATGAATGATTTGGTTGTGTCGATGAGATCGATTAAAAATGGGATAAAATCTTTCTAAATGTGCTGTTTACCCAACTATATTCAAATAAATATAGCTACAAATAATTTCTTTTATTAGGTTACCTACATAAGTATAGAACATACAACAATAAACAGATATCAAAAAAAAAACTATTAATAATAAACAACATTTTATCTAATTAAAAATATCACAATTCAAGTCGAAAAATACTTACTTGTACATTAGTATTTGTGAAGACAACATAAAAGTAATCGTTTCATACCTTGAAAAATGAATCGAAAATTCAATCTACAGTGTTAATATATATATATATATATATATATATATATATATATATATATATATATATATATATATATATATATATATAAATAATTAATTTGGTTTTAAAACACAAAACTGCTGGACATAACAAAAAATGTCCTTAGCAGCAACTTTCTTATAACTAATTTATGTATATATTTATTAAAGACATCAATATTAAATTCGATAATGATACATATATGTATACATACAATTTTTATTTTTTCATTTATTTTTAATAGCACAAAACTCGATTATATTATAGAATAGAATATAAAATATGCATCAAGAAGATTAGAAAAATTTGTCTATTAGGTAGATATAGTGGAAGATAGATATATAGAAGATACTGGAGATAAGTATGGTGGTTATCTTAGAGTAAGAGGTATAAGTCTTATATAGTTTTAACAAATTACGCGAGTAGCTAAAAGTAAATAAGAGTCCAATAGCATTTTTATTTTTAAAAATTATTATAAGAACAGACATGGCCTCTAAGATCGCCTGATCTTAACACAGTGGATAACCGGCTGCTTCAATCAGCAACTGGAATTCATATACTATTGTGAAAGTATAAAATAGGTATAAACTGAAATGATCAGTCATGAGTTGTGCAATTTCATGGAATATTTTTTGATGATTTTGCTGCGGTAAATTGGACATTATTGAATGTTTGTAAAAACCACTGTTGGACATTATTTAAGCTATCAAATTTGTTAAAAATACATTACAGAATGAAATGTAGCTCTTATGAAAACCATGTAGAATCGATTCGATTGATAAAGATCATTTTCTCATTTACAATAATTATGAAATATTTTTATATTATGTATATGTATAACATTTAAAATTTGCCCTACAGTTTTTGTATATATATTAATGTAAGAGCACAATATGAAATTGACATTAGTTTGTCAGCCATCAGAAGGTGTTTTTATTTTTGGGTTTGTTTTATATTTATTATACTAACTTTGAGACTATTATGTGGAAGGTTTATAGAACCTTTGAACGAATTGCGTCAAAGTTAGCACCTGGCCTGGTCCTTTTGATGTGTCCATTTGGATGTAATCTTCCAAATTGTGATCACTAGCTAAATATAAAAAAGAAAATTAATCAACCAACAACAAGTTAATAAACAAACTGAGAATGAGATCGAAGATCGAACAACCAAGATGCGACTGCCATGCGCACACGTTTGTTTACTAAACTCTCAGTTGCATGGCAACGATAACTGTCATAATTCAGTGGCGGAACATAGAAAAATTATCAAAGGGGTTAAATTACAGTAATTACTATAAGCAGTAGTTTGTCTTTATTGACTTACTAGCTGTACGAATGGCTGGATAATTTGGAGGTGGTTTGATCCAAGTACCATCCGGTCTCTTCATATGACGTCTATCCGATGCAAATTCCTTCAGGAATGCACTAGCTGGTATAACTCGAAAGTATCTGTATTGATTTCAACACATTAGGATATTCAGTCCTGTCCGACTGTTTTATATAGGTATATACAAAAATAAAGAAAAAGTTGACTCACCTGAAATAATCTGGTTTTAAAATGTGATCTGTACGAAATGTTTCCGTTACATATTTGTGCACATAAGTTGGAAATGGTAATTCCGAATCCAGATCGTATATCAGACATTTCTCAGGTTCAGGATGGTACAGGAATATAACGTGGTAATCCTGGAAACCAATACAAATATGTTCAATGTTTTTCTTAACTTTTCTTTTTCGAGAAAATCATTAACATATCTAATCTCTGAATTGAATTCAGAAGAAAAAAACATGTGAGTAGTTTTTTTCCTGGATCTGTGTGGACAATTTTTAGCTTCCCTGACTGATTTAAAAATGTCATAGATTATCCAAATCACGGTCATTCATATAGCTCTACCGACTCGCCGAAATTTGAGTAGGAGAGGAGGTTCTATTTTTTCACAAAAAGGTGTTGTTGTGATCTGGTTTCCACATGCCATGCCATAGTCGGCAAAATAAGGACTGTGTGAACGGAAATGATCGCGCAAAGATTTTGAGGTTAGGTTTATCAACGAAACCTAATCACAGCGAAAACTATAGTGACAGCACAATATATCATATGTGTTGGCATCAGAATTTATTAGTTTTTTATTTTTGTAACGTACCATTGTGAAATTACAGTTTGTTTCACGAATGATGGCGATTGCCTGTAATAATTCACGAGCTACGTACATCACGCTATACCATAGTATCTCATTATCATAAATTCTCTATTACGTTTGACGATCTAAGCTACGACATCAGTATTTCAAGAATATCTCATTCTATACCATGACCATCATAGGGCGCTTCTATCGTATGTATCTTTACTCCATAGGCGTCAAAGTGACATTTCAGAGAATTCAGATGAATAAATTTATATTTTATAACTCAAGCAATAAATTATAATCTATATAATAATAATAATCTTTCATATAATTGTTTATTAATTCAATCGATGTATTTTTCTCCCTAATAATATGAACTTCCAAAGCGTATGGGTATAAGAATTAAAATACCAGATCTTATCTCAAAATCGTCACGCCACTGATTTTACTCCCACTTACTACTACTCCCACTACATTCGTGAACCAAACTATATCTACTTATTCACTTTAATATTTGTTTGGACTTTATCAATGAGAAGTAAAGCTTCTCATAATAAAATTTTGATTTGATTTGATCAACTAGATTCGATTTTCGGAAATACCTATCTACCTATGTAAATGATTCGTCATCTAGAAACAATTCCGTTTAAGATTTAGCAGAGGCTGAACCCACAATACTTATTTACATAGTACCTCGCCGTTTTATGTAAGAACATCCCAAGATAAAAAAAAATATATGCAGAAATTGATTATTTCAGAAGAAAGTTTTTTCAGAACATACAGATCCTGGACGTACGTTGTCGCGCTCTACAACCCCCGACCATGTTGATGAAACAACCAACCTTTTTTCTCTGAAATTTGACAAACTTTAAAGCATTTGTACGATCATAAGATGAAACCGATTTTGTTAATATTTATTCTAGTCATTCAAAGTCCCGACTTTTCCGCGAAATTACAAAAAAAGAACTTTTGGCCCGCCCTACTATACATATCAATAAATATCTAAATGCAACATCGGTCAATAATATTTGTCTCACTTCCTGTTCATTATTTTAATATCAGTGCATCATCATTGTAACTTAGATTATTTTTTTTATAACATATAGCATAATAAAAGGACACGTCAGTCAGACATTTTTAATGGCTTTGCGGTTGGACCACGTAATTTTACGCTCTTTGATTTTCAAACATCTCATTATCTACATATGTTTCTTTGTCTCTTATATACTTCTTGAGAAAATCATCTCTACTGCTTTCTTTTAATGATACCTGCTGATATAATTTTGGACTACATTATCATTGTTAGTAAAGTTTGTCTATTCAGTCCTTAGCAGTGATAAAAACAACAACAAACAAAAAAAAACGACAAGAATATCAACTGTGTTGCCAGATTATTTGCTTAAATAACCATTTAAAATTTCATGTTGAATTAGACATTGTAATTGCAATGTTTATAAAAGATACAAAATTCGGGAAAGTTTTAAATAATTTTATTGGGTTTTTCGACTATTTTTGATAATATCTGAATTTGTTTATAGCATATCTAGAGCATCTTTTTTTTGCATATATACTATTAATTTCAACGTTTCGTCTTTTTTCATGTAAGTACGTCATATTAGATAATGAAATTTCAAACTTTGTATAACAATTGAATATAGTTTTGGATAAAAAATTAAAAAATACGATTTAAACATAAATTTGGCAACGTGGATTTGTAAAACAATAGAAAGTAAAGGAGCCATTGAATTTTCTTTCTAGCCGGCATCTGACAAAACAAAATATACACACAGATCACATAATTGGATTAATTGTTTATTTAATTGATTACATAAACGTACGTCATTTTATCTTAGTTTGGTAGTTTCTAAATAAAATAGTCTCCAGCTAATAAAAATTACGACGATGACGTCATACGTTGAGAGGTGCGGGGAATTTAAAATCAAGCTTTTTCTTCATATGTTAATGTCTTGTTAAATACAGAAGCTAAATAAATAATCATTTACACGTAAATTTGAAGAACGGGAACACTTGTGCCGTTTTCCCATTTAAAATACATTCCTTATACTCGACCAACACTGTATTCTCAATGTGAAACGCAGTAGTAGACCAAATTACTTACCCATATAACGAGCCTATCCTCATCTTTGCCAGCTCTCTGCCGCCACAATGGCACAGTTCGACTTTGATTAGATACAAAAACTACATAACATTTATCAATTTCATTTGGATGTTTGTTGGTGACTTCTTTTGCTAAATTGTAGACGTTCTCTTCACTGTAAAATATTACAAAAAATTACAACTGATTAAAAAAATATATTCAATCTCAAATGGCCTTTTTAATTATTTTCTTTTGTCGTTAGATTTTTTGAATCGGGCTATTCGTTTAAAAAAAAATTAAAAACTTTTTTCAGCGATTTCTATTTTAATGTATTTATACACATTTATTAAATGACAAATGGCATGAATAGAGCATAACTACATACGCGAGTGAACAGTAGGCATACAAAGGTTTTGACAATTCATTTATAAACAATTAGCTTTATTTACCAAGTGAAACTCGCTACTACCCCAGATATTTGCATTCAAATACACGCTCATGTCAACTTAATTAGCATGAAGGGTCGATGCAAAGATTCCTCTATTGATAAGTATACAGTTTTCGTGAGTGCAGGTAATTCTTGAAAAAAAAGCCGAATCCTGCTTACCTACATTTCTGACCTATTTCACGAGAATGTTTACCACATTTTACACATAAATGAATAAACGTTGTAGGCATCAATTTTTTTCAATTTCAAGTTCAAAACGGCATTCAAGGTCACCAGGATCAAAGTTAAAGTGTAAGTTAAAACGTAATGAACATCTCTTGAAGCGGAAAATGTATGAAACTCAAAAGATATTATTTGTTCTTACTTTTCCATTTTATGATCCTACCCTAGTATAGAACCTTGCACAAAATAGCTAGTTGTTATGGTATTAGTGTGTGCTGAATATTTTTATTGTGATACAACATTTGCTTATAAGTATATGTCACTACGAGCCAAAGGAGAATAGTGCCAAGCACCCGAAACCTAATGGGATATATGTAGCTACCAAGGATACAACCAACATACGTTTGGCATTACCACACAGTCACAGCCACGTCAAGAATCAGAACATATGATTTGTTATTATTATAAAGTACGGAAATTGAGTCTTAACAAGTGAAATTTTTGAAAAAAAATTAAAAATAGTTTTTATTAGGCATTTAAGATTTAAACCGTACCGATGAGTACCTATTATTACTATCCTTTTCTCGATTTTAACTATACTTATATATATATATATATATATATATATATATATATATATATATATATATATATATATATATATATATATATATATATATATATATATATATATATATATATATATATATATATATATATGTGTTTGCCAGCAACAGCAATTCCATAACATATTAGTGTTTTTCTACCACAACACAAACTTAAACTTTAAATTAACACTTGGAGCTTAACAGGCGGCGAGATGTCTGCGATCTAAGTACGAATTCGAAATTTCAAGTCTCTAGACCGTATGGGGCCTGAGAAATCGCTGCGGAGTCCATTGATACAAGAACCAAAAGTAATAAAAACTATTTAAAAAACTATTTAAAAACAGAGATAATAATTAAATAGGGAGGGAATGTAATACAGGTGTAAGTGTAAATGCCGTAGCGTCCTAATAAATAAATATGATCGAGGAGGGAATTCGTTCCCTGTTGAACAACAGCTTCGATCAATCTTCTATTTCTTTTCGAAAACTCTTTAATTTTCGACCGACTTGCCTAACGGACAAGGTATACAATTCGACCTTTTGCATAGTAAACGTGCTCCAATTTTGATGTTTTTTGTTCATTTGAGAGACAGGAGTATGGGGCCAATTCTGTCCCATTGAAAAACAATATTACACATGCCCTACCCCACAAAAACTTCCCTCAAAGGAAGTGGTGGGGGCAATTTTTCACAAAAATTGAAAATCCGAGACGGCCGATTTAAAGAAAATTCCATATCCGGAAACGTTTAAATTGGTCAATTAAAAAAATAAAAGGTTTCAGCGGTATAGTCTGAAATATGTGTTTCAGCTATGTACAAAAGGTCAATTTTTTCCGAGAATTGAAAATTCGAGATTGAAAAATTAGAAAGGGGACTATATATCCGGCAACTTTAAAAAAAAATAAGTTTTCGTGTTACAGCAATAGTTTGTTCTGAAAAATGTCTTTACGGTATTTAGAGGGGGTAATTTTTTTTTCGAAATCAAAAATTAAAGAAGAGTTCATATCTAGCAACATTTGATAGGTATGGAATTTTTTTTTAAAATCATAGGTTTCCGAGTGACAGTCCAGCATTGCTAAACTCTCAAATATGTATAAGTATTACCGCGATGTTTTGAAATCTCTGAATAAGTATGAGTAACGCATTATCTTCTGTGGTGAACGTTGAATGATTTTGATGACAAGTGCTTATTTATAATGGACGTAAGGCGTAAGATATACGTAATGGATAAAGTTGAACACTGGAAAATAAGTGGGATCGTTCACAATAAGCGAACGTTAAACTTATGTGTTACGCTAGACCGTAAGATCTTACGGCCGAACGTTAGGCGGACATAAAGTTGGACAATGTTCAATTTTACGTGCGGCTTATGGGAAATTTAGTAACATTTTTAGGGGATTTGAATTTCTTAGGTTGACTTATTCGTCGGTTGGTAAGTATCGGTTCGTATTCTTGTATATTTTATATATATCATTCTTCATGAAGTTTTAGTTTTAGTATTAAACGTCGGTATTCACCTTTCTTTTCTTGATCCCTGTTTACTGGACGCACACTACCTTGCCTAGGTAATTTTTTACACACTATCTTCCTTGTATTCTACGCATTGCTAATAACAAAACCAATAACTGCATTGCCAACTCCATGGCGTTAAAGTTAGTATACCTACACCAGAGAAAACCCCCAGATGAACTATAGCCGTCAAATTATTTCATGCATGCGTAGCAACTAAGTTTTTACGTTCATTATAAATAGAAAAATGTTACGTCTCTCTTATGCGTTATGTAGCCCTACGTCTTACGTCCATTATAAATGGGCACTATTTTAGTAGGTGCCAGAAGTTTTCAATGTTACTACAACTTTATTCAAAATTACCAGAACCAATACAATTAATATTATTTTGTATTTTTCAGTGCACCAACGGATAACGTCGGTCCATTTTTTTTTTAATATTTATATTAAATATTGATTGATCCTTGTTATAGTAAAGGACTCTTTGATTATATTCGCACTTTAAAAGTCTATAATTTATCACTAAAAATCATGCATATACACCTACCACTCAAAAACAAACACTGCAGTCTTTGCCATGGCCTACTACTGCTCACTTTAGAACAAAGAATGGAAAACAATAGTAATAATTCCCGGTAGGTATCAAGAACAAGAATTAAATGCACACATATACATATATACAAAACACAAGCCACCGGTTAGACTTTGATTGAAAGATTAAAAGTCGGACGAAATTGTTTGAGGCTCATTAATATTTCATAAATTATTCTCACACCACGGCACATTTTATATTAATAAAAACAACATTTATGCTTAAAGCACAGCATTACGTTTGGATGGTATGAATAATTCTTAAAAAAACGATCCTTTTTACACGCACTTATTTATTTAATTTCAACATTCCTGTGGTTTTCAAGATGTTTCAATAACGTCAATAGACTTCCTAAAACTTTGAAAGAACACCGGAAATAAGTTTTCAGTTTATTTTTTATGATTTAAAAAACACACAGCTTGTTATAATGAAACTAACAACAATGTAAAGAGAAACAACAGGCAATGGAAAAAGAAAAAGCATTATTTGTTATCTTTTCGAATGACGACGCTACTTTTATTATTTTGCAAATTGGTAAAATGCCTTTCGTTTGGCATAATATACAGGGTGTCTCAAAAATGTCTAGCGAGCTGATTTAAGCTAATTTACTTTTGCACAAATTTATAATTTTAAAATAACTTTTTTTTTATTTCCGACGCAAACAGCTGGGTGTTAGAAGATGGAGTTGTATCTTTGAGGATGTCAAATGGCCGCTCCCAGACGAATGGATCGATTTTATTTTAGTTTTTTTTTATTTGGAAAACAGAGAGTGTTCTCAGCTAGTTTTTTTTATTAAGTTTAACGTGTGAATCTGTTTGTCTGTTTAAGGCAATTTGATTTCCATAAGGATGAACCAATTTCGATTTTTATGTTTGACACGTGACAGGATCAAGTGTGCGTAACTTGTAGGTTTCTCTAAACTAAGTGTAACGTGTTTACTTTCGATTCCGTTTTAGGTATTTTTCTTATAGAAATGTACCTATTGCGATCGTTCACACTTTTGAATTTCGAAAAAAATTTCAACGGCATGCTGTTATATGTCTATTAATTAGTCCAAAAAAAGATTTGGTTTAAAAGTTTATATATATATATATATATATATATATATATATATATATATATATATATATATATATATATATGTATATATATATATATATATATATATCAAAATGAGAATGCTATTCACCTTTATGCTTTTATTTCGTCGGATACAGTCATCCACTAGAAGCTTCTAGTTGTTCAAATTTCAATTCAATGAATTTTGAGAAATTTACCTTTCTGCTGGCTACAAGCCATCGGGATTTTTTATGTTTGCTTTGAGATTTTTGTCTTTTTAAATAAATCTAATATGCTATTTTTGTTATAAATAAGAAACAGCTCATGGCATTATAATTAAATTAAGTATGGTGAAATTGTTAAACAAGGTAAGCAGACCCATTTAAAAACTATAAAAATGTATATCCATAGGCGTAGATCTTTTATTTTTTTAATAGTTTCATAATTTCAACTTCTACAACTTTAGATAAAAAATAATCAACCTTATGTACAACAAAAAACACATTCCTCATAATATTTGATTAATTTATTATGAAAAATTTCATAAAAAAGGTTCAAAATATCTATTATTTACAAAACTTTAGCCAGAATATGAGTAAAGCGTTAAAAAATTGACCGTTCAGTTGGCATAAATCGGATGGATTTTCGATTCATTTTTAAAACTTCATTTTTTAAATAAAAACTATAGCGAATTCTTAAAAAATATATATGAGATGTTATCAGCGTACCTTTTCTATAGAAAATAATCTGCTTTCTATACATTGGCGTAGAAATGGGAATAATGATATTATTTAAAACTAAAAATATAGATACAAATTTTTCATAATTTTATATGGTACATGAATTTATTTGCCGAATCTAATAATGTTACAGGACCAAATTTCAGACAAATTCCAAGAAACATTATGGGATCCATACAAAGTTGAACATGTCCCTCAATTTGACAGCCTTATTCACCTTCGTGTCGATTCGAGAGAACAAGACAATATTCATCAACCAATTAAATACGTCTGTTGATGTATTGTTGATCAACTAAGTTGGGTAATCTGGTTCATGAACATGTTGACCTATGAATGAAGACGTATAATTGTTTTTCCGGGTTCCTGGTATTTTTAAAGCAAGTTAGAGTTTTGGCGCCAACTCCAAAAGTACCAGCATTAGTAGAATTAATATTATTTTGTACTTTTCCGGGCACCAACTAGTTGTTGTAAAATATTTTTTTTACAGTGTATTATTCATTTGTAATCAAAATAGACCGATTGAATTAAGCGAAAATTATTCTCCGCATGCGCGGTGGTATGTTTGCAACTGCCATTTTCATTTGAAATGTTACTGTTTTAAACAGAATGTACTATGCCATCTATGCGCGGTTTTATCAGAGAACATAAAGTTGAATGTATCCTATGGCCGAAGGGTCGCGCATGCGGAGAATTGAAATCATTAATGCATTAATTTTGGTCTATTGTTGGATGTTCGTTGATATTCGGAGGTTTCAAAACAGCGGTAACTCACATATTTCAGACTTGCATATTTCTGTAACTCGGAAATCGTAAAACCAATTTTGATCTTATGTGTGGAGACACCCTGTATATTATGTATGAATAATACTAAACTAAACAAGGTCATAGGTGGTAGTTTATATCATCGCACCGCCTATTTTGAAACAACATACGATTCTGATTATTACGACTTTATCATACATTGTCATTGATAATATGTAGATATGGAATATGAAAAGAAAAAAAAAACAAATATGATCGATACTGATAGTACCTACAACAGACGTGTAATAAACCTACAATAAAAATAATATGCAGTTTTGTGTTATATTTTTCCTCGTTAGGGGTAGAGAGGGAAGGGCATATAATAATCATTATTATTATTATTATTATTATTGTATCGCTGATAGACATTGTAACAGACAGTAAATAGGTAAGGTAAGTTTCGGGGATTATTTGATTTTATGTGTAATCAAAGCAAAAGTCAACATGTTTTCTTCATTCAGAGTGTTATCTAGTAGTTATATCTATAGCATAGATAATTATTGTTGACCGACTTCCAAAAACAGAAGGAGGTATAAAATTCGGCTGCTTTTTTAGGGTGCCAACAGGACCCTATTAGTTACTAAGTCTCTGTTGTCCATCCGTCTTTTAACATGAACCCCGTAATAGGTGGCAGTTGAAATATTTGCAGAAATTATTTATATTACTGCCGCTATAACAATAACTAAAATAAAACAGAATTAAATCTAAATTAAAGGGGCCCCCATACATAGAACGTGACTTTTTCGGCGTTTTCTGCTCGACTTTAACAATCACTGTATCTCTTCAACATGACACATGAAATTTCTAAATTTATGAGGGTCCCTCCATAAATAAACTTTCGTTTTTGCACGCTCTTAGTAACAGCTTTATTTTTTGAACCGTTATAGACAGACAGTTCCTGCAGGGTGGTACGTAACCCTTCGTGTGCGAGTCCAAGTCGCACTTGGCCGGTTTTTTATGCTCGTGCTCGCGCGTTTTCTAAATACACTTAGTAAACGTGCAGCGCTTTTTATGATTCTTCATTAATTGGAAAGAAAAAAATACCTCCAAAGTGGGAGGAGGGACAAAAAAATACAATGATTTTAATTTTGTTTCAATTTTATCAATCAAACATTTTATTTTCGAAAAAAATACCCCTCTTTATCATTTGGGCATATTTTTCCATATGGTTCCATATGCTATTCTTTCGAATAAAAAAGAATCATCAAACTCGGTGGATAAGTTCATTTTTCGGCAAAATATTTGCGCCTCAAATTCTTGGTTCTCGATTTTCTAAAAGTACATATATTTAAGTTTACTGTACAATAAATATTTTTTACAAAAAATTGGACCGACGTTATTAGTGCACAGAAAAATACACAATAATATTAATTCTTTTAGTGCTGGTACTTTTGAAGTTGTGCAGTTGCGGCTAGATTGAAAACTTTCGGCATCAACTTCACAAGAACCAACACCAACTATTGAATTAATAATATTTTGTATTTTGCGTCGGCCCAATTTTTTGTAAAAAATATTTCTTTCACACTTTTGAATGTAAGTCACGAGAATCGTTGAACTTTCACTTATACCATTACCCGTGTATATTCTTTGCTTGTAATTGTTACGCGTATAACTTGGGGATCTCAAAGCAGAAATATTTATGTACACATATTTCAGACATTACCACTGCTCTAACTCGAAAACCGTTACTCCATGGAAAAAATGTTCAAAGTAAATGTTGTTAGAAATAATTTGATCTTCAACAAGTCATTCTCAGATTTTCAATTTTCGAAAAAAATTGCCCCTCGACATAGCAATATACAGATTTCAAATTTTAACATCGAAGAAACTCGAAAATCGTAGATCTTTTGAAAAAGTGTACAATTTAAACATTTCCGGATATTTTCTTATCTTTAATTCTACCTTTTCGAATTTTCGATTTTCGAGAAAAATTGCTCCCTGCACCCCTTTCTGGTGCGGTTTTTGAAGGGAAGGAGATTTAGAATTTGAGTTTTATGAATATATATATATATATATATATATATATATATATATATATATATATATATATATATATATAAAATGCAGACATACATTCGAATTGTTTACCTCCTACGTTTTCTATCAAATCGCCTAGATTTGGAAATATTAGAAAATAACATTTACATGAAATACAAATATGAAATAGAATCAATAATTTAATTAGTGTTCCAGGACTTAAAAATAAAATAAAACATAATCACTGTTAAACTGCCAAACTGTTTTCATTTTATTCAAAAGACCAACTAATTACAATCATGTTTTAAAAATAATATCGGTTAAAAATGTTCTTCACGACTTCGTTGACAATAGCGAATTCGATCAATCCATAACTGTTCCTTGCATTATAAGCGTAGACCTTCGACTTCACATAACGCCACAGGAAAAAGTAACGCGGCGTCAAGGTTCACAAGATCTTGCTGGATACATTTCTATGGAAATAACATTCTCACCAAACGGCTCCTGTAGTAGTAACATCATGGTTTCGCTAGCGGTATATGTTACGTAGCGCCGTCTTGTTGGAACAAGAGTTCCTCTAGTTGGTTGGTTTTGAAAGAAAATTGAGAAAAAATATTCGTTTAATAATATTATTGCCCGATAACAAACTCCGGTAATGGTGAAACGCTCAACTGGTTCATACTCGAAGATATATGGTATATCATGTTATCATGGGGATGGAGAGTATTACCCCACACTTTAACTTTTTCCGGATGTAACAGGGTTTCTTCAAATGTATGTGGATTCTCCTCCCTCCAAATTCTGCAATGTTGCTTATTACCAAATAAAATAAATATTTCTTACAAAAAATTGGAACGACATTATTAGTTGATGCACTGAAAAGTATAAAATAATATTAATTCTATTGGTGCTGGTACATTTGAAGTTGTGCAGCTTCAGTTAGATTGAAAACTTTTGGCACCAACTTCACAAGTACCAGCAACAATAGAATTTATATTATTTTGTATTTTTCAGTGCACCAATAAATAACGTCGGTCCAATTTTTGGTAAAAATCTATTATTTCACACTTTTGAGTGTAAAATTAGTCACGAAAATCGTTGAACGTACACTAATACCAACGAAGATAGTACTTATCCTATTATCCACGTATATTCTTCGCTTGTAGTTGTTATTATTGAGATCTCAAAATATCGCTGCGGCAATACGCATAAGTATTTTAGTTGTTACCATGTTACCACCGTTGTAACTCGAAGACCGTAAGCAAAAAATATTCACCATAAATGTTAATAATTAGGTCTTTCATGTAGTACCCACATATTTTTAATTTTGTAAGTACAGAGTAGTTGTTTATACAGATACCTATATACACACATATCTGAGAAATACCGTCTTCAAAAATCTAGATCGATTTTTTTAATTCAATGATCGTGTTCCAAGAAATTCGCTACGGGGATTTTCTTATTTCCTGACAATTTCCTGTGAATTTCTATCACTAATGGAATGGATATTGAATAATAATAATATATTTGTAACTATTTTTGGTGATTTCCGAACGGTTTTTTTTAAGCAAAACTATTATATTCTTCAACAATTACTTCGCTGCAAAAAATAATCGTTACGCCATTATAGCCTCATTGTATTATAAAAAAAATACAATAATATACTGGCGCGTTGTGATAAAATACGAAGCAGATCCTGAGAGATTCGTGAACATTACGTAGGTACCCATAATTATCCAAAACAAACGCGCAATACCTCATCATATTACGTGACGTGATTTAATTATTTTAAAAAAACTCAATCTCTCCCTCAAGATAATGCGAACGCTTGAAAAGGGGCGGTGGAAATTGAGGAAAGCGTGTGGAAAATCACGTAACCTCGATTATACAAATAATGCGCAAATACAGAAGCAAGGGCCATTTAAAGTTTTGCAATCGTTTTTCATTTTCAGCTCCCTTGAGTTACCTTGCAGGGAGAAGTTGCGTGAAAATCGACTTAACAGCTCATAATCACGTTATAATTCCTGCTAAATCGATTTCTTTCGAATTTGTATAAAATACTTTTTGACCGACGAATTGCAAATGGAGGAGGTACATAATTCTACTGTTTGTATTTTTTTGTACGGATGTTGCTCCGATTTTGATGCTTCCATTTTCATTTGAAAGAGGAGTATTGAGAACTGGTCCCATTTCCCACAAAGGGGGTAATCTTTTCCGAAAATTGAAAATCCGAGACGGCAGAATTAAAGAACATTCCATATCCGAAAACGTTTAAATTGGACATTTTAAAAAATAATCACATGTTTCCGAGTTACAGCAGTAGCAATGTCTGAAATATGTGTTTCAGATATGTGAAGAAGGCAATTTTTTTCGAAAATCTAAAATTCGAGATTGGAAAATAATTAGAAAAAAGACCATATGCGGCAACGTTTGAATCGGATATTTTGAAAAAAAATCATAGGCTACCGAGTTACAGCAGTACAGACAAAAAGTCTGCATGAAATATGTGTGATCCGCTATTTGGTGGGGACATTTTTTCGAAAATTGAAAATATGAGACGGCCAATTAAAGAATAGAAAATATGTAACAACGTTTAAATTGGACATTTATGGTCTCCGAGTTAACAGTAGTGGTCAAATCTGAAATATATATATTTTCACCGCGATGTTTTCAGACCTAGGGATAACATGTCACAAGCAAATAATATACCTACATGGGTAATAAATAGGATAAGAACTATTTATTATAATAAGTATAAGCAACGTATTATATATATTCTTTGGTGAAGGTTGAATGATTTTGACGACAAATTTTACACTGAAAAGTGTGAAATAAACATTTTTGTAAAAAAAGGACACACTTTATTAGTACCTAAGTGCACTGAAAAATACGAAATAATATTAATTCTCGGTGACTAGAACTACAACTGCATAACTTCAAAATTACCAGTAAAGAATTAATATTATTTTGTATATTTCTGGGCGCTTACATATAAACTCGATCCTATTTTTGGTAAACAATATTTTATCAAAGCTTAAAATTTAATTGAAAAATTTTCTAGATTGTTTTCAGTCGCAAGACAACGCCGCGTCTGGTTATGGAAATCCTATAAAGGTATCTACTATGTTTTTTTTTATTTATAATTTGGCAATGCATGATTTTTCGCAGAAAAGCAGTTTTACTAAACTCAATGCACCATTTAATATTATTAATTAATGTATTTGTGATACAAGACACGAGAGGGCAGTCGTTTAGTTAAACCGAAAACAAAAGGGAGCAGAAAACTATACTATTATCCTGGTATCCTGTTGCTTCCTTCGGGCTTGCCCCATTTATTAGGTGAGTTTTTGGCGCCAATCCACAGCTCCCACCCGTGACGCATAATAATTAAGGAGACTCTGCATACGCTCCAACTTCACACGTAAATATGAAAACGCTACCCCCATCAAAGTGCTCCACACTTCACTCCACTATAGGACACTTCGGCCAACAGAACAGGCACCTATCTACTTGTACTGTTGTTGTATAATACTTTCGTCCTTCTTCCCACTTTGCCCTTCATCGTCCTTCTTGTTTCTATTGATTCCTTTTTGACGCCTTACATTTCCAACACTCTCCCTTAAATGTTGCAAGCACTTAAAGTGAAGTTTTATTACCCATTTCCTAAATCGTCATCATTTCGACACAAAATAAAAACATATTTTTTCTGATTGCATGAATTACATTTAATTCTTCTCTACTATCCTACCAATATACCAGGAAGTAAGGAATAGTGTCGGGGTTTCCAACAGATCTTTACCTATCAGGGCATCAGGAAACAATTTTCATTCATTGGGCTAACTATGTGTTGCTTTCTTTTCTGTTTTGTAGGGTACCGAGTCCGCTCCCATGTGGTAACATGCTCGAAATTGCTACTTTAGTACAATTATTGTCGAAAGTGTGTTTTATTCTCGATTGGATTTTATGAAATTTGTCAAAACGTTAGACAGTTTTATGATCTAAAGAATTCTTCTCGAAGCTGCAAAAAAGGGCTATTGAAATAAAAAATTCAACGGCATGTTGTTATATGTCTATAGATAGGTCCAAAAAAAATGTTTGGTTCAAAAGTATATATATATACATATATATATATATATATATATATATATATATATATATATATATATATATATATATATATATATTTGATTCTGAATTCTTGACTGGTTTATTATTTAATAAAATAGATTTTTGTTGGGGATGCAGTCATTTAATAAATAAAATTCTTTGGATTATGCCAAGCTTTCGAGAATGTTTATTCTCTTCGTCGGGGCAAAATTCGTGAATTTATATAAAATTAACCACAAACAGGAAAGATTTCATAGTCAGCAATCAGAAATGTCATTGAAAGATTTGACTATGAAATCTTTCCTGTTTGTGGTTAATTTTATATAAATTCACGAATTTTGCCCCGACGAAGAGAATAAACATTCTCGAAAGCTTGGCATAATCCAAAGAATTTTATTTATTAAATGACTGCATCCCCAACAAAAATCTATTTTATTAAATATATATATATATATATATATATATATATATATATATATATATTATGAAATTTGTTAACACGATAGAGATTTTAGAAGTATCAAGTTAAAATTTGCTACAAAAATCAATCTCTTAAATATCTCGACCAAGTTCGTCATTGGGCATTATCGGGTAAATAGTTTCAAAATGGCGACCGTTCAAACATTTTAAAAAAGTATCAAAAAGGGCCGTAGTGTAAATATCATAAAAAATAATTTTGGGTTATAGATATCAGTACACAGCTACAACATTCTCATTCGAAGCAATTTTTCATAAAATGCACACAAAAAAGTTGAAAATTAATTTAAAAAAATAATAATAAAAATTAAGTAATAAATAAAAAATCTATGAATTTTCAAATTTCAATTCAGTGAATTTTGAGAAATTCACCTTTCTGCTGGCTACAAGCCGTAGAGATTTTTTTTGCAAGAAAAATTTATTATTAATATTCGTCCTAAATTAGTGCATCAGATGTAATTTTTTTAAACAAATTTTTGGCATAAATTATGACCTAAATTTGATGACGAATTATGAAGCGTGTCTGGTAGTCCTAATAATACTAAAATAAACAAAAGTATAAAACATATTATTTTTATTATTCCTCAGAGTGTGCTTCACCCTTCCTTTTACCTGTCTGGAATCTGGGTTGGTAAAATATATATCTATGAATAATTAAAATGTACCCCTACAGGTGTGGTGCAAGAAGTCATTCTTCTTTTCTCTCTCCTTTTATGCTTTAATATGCAATATACAGGGTTAGCAAAAAGTACCGGAACGCTAGAATATCTTCAAAACCGTTTCAGTTGCAAGCACAATATTTGGAATTTGGAGGTTTTTGAGAATGCAGAATTAATAAATGATATTGGCACTACTGCCAGATTTATCACTTTTGCGCCAGAAGTAGTTATTTTGTTTTCTTAAATAGAATATTTCTATTATATTGAATTGAACATATTAAATTTAGTATGAACCCCAATTTTATAAATTTCATCTTTACAATTGGCCGAAATGTGACAACAACGCATTTTCAGGATAACTACCGGAATAATTGAATATCTTAACCGCTTAATTTGTACCTACTTATATAATTTGGTATTTAGGGAGTTTTTTATTTTGAATGGAATGCCTTATTTGTGTTATTGTTATGAAATGGGCGTCTAAAATGTCTAAGGCCTATATTTCCAAAATTCACTTTGGAAACATTCTGAGATACTTATCCAATTTAAAATGAGCATTAAACTTATCGGAAACTGCCGAAAAAGTGGTAAATATGGCAGCAGTGCCGATATCATTTTTTAATTCTGCGTGCCCCGAATTCCCGGTGTACCAAATTTTGTATGCGGTTTTGAAGATATTGAAGTGTTCCGGTAGTTATCCTGAAAATTCGTTGTTATATTTCAGCAACAAGCAGAGCTAAATTTTGGAATATACTAAATTTGATACGCCCAATTCAATGCAATAAAAATAAATAGGGTAGTGTCTATTTAAGAAAACAGAATAACCACTTCTGCGCAAAAGTGGTAGATCTGGCACCAGTGCCGATATTATAGTTAAATTCTGTATGCCCGAATATCAAATTCTGTGCTTGCAACTGAAGCCATTTTGAATATATCCACGCGTTCCGGTATTTTTTACTAACCCTGTATATCGATATACTTTAACCAAGTTTTATTCAGGTACATAATATACCTACATTGTTAAAAAATTGAAAAAACCGTTATATGCCTTTGTCAAGTAGTTCAAGGTAAGATGGCTATTATTTATTTACAAGTTCCTTAAATTTTAAACTGTGGTATCGTTGGAAAAAATATTTTAATTCAATTGCTTGTTCCTTATGAATAATCTCAGATAATAATTATTTTTCATCAGTGAGGTGAGTTCAAAAGGCAAAATTGTATGGCATGAAAATAGCGAATGGTGATGATTAAATAAAATAGAATAAATTGAACAGCTACCCCATCAAAAATGTTCAGTAATTAAATATTAATTCAGCCAAAAAATACACAAATTAATATTTTTTATCTATAAGCATATCTTCAGTATTTTCCTGTAGAATTCACCTAAATCCTGACATTTTAGGCAAAAATCCATAGGTAGGTAGTTATTTACTAATGGCGAGACTAATGGTTTAAAATTTGGGACAGTTTCAAAAGGTTTTCCACATATTACTAATAATCTATCTGTCCTTCGGGTATAATTCTACAATCTACAGGTAAAATTTAATTTGTATAATAAATAAAATCAGATGGATATAAATATATAATCGCCTCGAAAGGTTATCCCATTTATAATTATTGTAAAGTCATTATCAAATTATCAATTACCTAGGAGATTATGAATTTTATAATGAATTAAAGAACTACCTACCCAATAAATAGAGTTTATTATACCTATATCAAAACAAAACTTACGGTGGAAAATACAGAAACTCTCTAGAGGAAAAGAGATAGGTAGATAAAAATGTAATCTTGTAAAAATTGTTATTTAAATCTTCTGCCAGTGAAATTTGTAGATGTTATCATCATTATCTAAAGATATTAAATACGATTTCCGGGAATATTATCAGTCACAGCTACTTACCAATAACAGGATACATACGAGCATTCTGTTTGTTTTGGAAAAAGATTGATCAATAGTTTTTTCGGGTTATCCGAACTGGGTCGGTGATTGAACAATGAATTTTTTGAATCAGAAGCCATAATCTGCTACAGTTAACCTATAAGATATTTCAATTTATGTCGACTTTCAGTGATCATTTACTCCCGCCACACTTAGTTCCCCGATTTTCAGAAAGGGAAATACAAAAATTTCACCCACCACTTCACTCAAACACTGATAACAACCACTAAACGGAGTTATTTTTTTGTTTTCTCTACGCCAAGAAGTGACAGGGTCGACCTTGACGGACTGTGCGCAACAGCGTTGTGCAACGTTGCCACATAAATCTCAATATGAATAGCTAGTCAAAACCAATTTTATGATTGTTCTTTATATTTCGTTGATATAAAGATCAGATAAATTAATTGCCTGAATAATTATTTTAATATTATGAATATTTGATTCTATTCGATTGATTAGTTGATTTACGGTAACTTGGTCTTGGTTTAATATTTTTATTAAATGAGATAAGAATACAAGATCAATGAAAGGTTTAAATTTCCCATGGCCTAAAAATCCGTAAACCAGTTTTTATAGAAAAGCAAAATTCATTTAAAATACATTTCAAATTAAGGTAGGTATGTCAAAATGCTACCTGGTATTAGTATTATATTTATCAAGTATCAAGATAGAATTAACAAATTGTCAACAGTTTGCATTTTATAACATTTAGGTACATAATTATTTCTGAAATATAATCCATCATCCTATTTTCTGGGTTAAATATAATAAATACTAAATTCATATGTTTTTGGTAATTTCAAATTAAAACTGGGGCACATTACAAATGGCGCTTATTTCTGAGATTCGATGTATTATCTGCACCTTGGCAACGGTGGGAGGCGCTATTTACCGCATTGTCGGAGGAGTATCCTTATCAAGGCAGCCGCGAAAATCCTGCGGATGCACGTCTTGCCTGTCAATCGACTATTGGCGGCAAAGATCGCGTCTACGAACGAGAAGAACAAGACGTCTCTTGTGTTGTGTCTCTTGTCTCCACAATAGAAGATTAGCTGTAACTTGCCTGGATACAAACTTAACAGACTTGTTTGTTTTCGGCACACGGTACGGGCAGTTCATTCAACTGGTGTCAGTTCAGCAGTAAAGTTATCGAAGTAGAAAGAAGACAGCACACGTGCATTTGCTCCTAGCTCTCAACCAACAACAGCTGTCTTCACACAAATACGCGGAGCTATTGAATTTATTTTTGTTTTTTTAACTGTATAGTCGTTTGTTTTTACCTCAGAGTGACTTGATTCGTTTGCCCTAAAAATACATTTCTCTGTTCCTACGTGTGTAAAATACATAAGTGTGCCTTTATAGTCAATCTTGGATTCTGTTACAAGTTCGGACAAGTGCACAAAATAGTGATATATATCAATAATATGGGCCGATTGTATAGAAGACCGGTGGTATTTGTAGATAGCCGTGTTAGAAACGACAGGAAGCTGTTGAAATTGGTGAAGATGTATCCGATTTTGTATGAAAAGAAACATCCCCACTTCAAAGAAAGAAGAGAAAAGGTGATGATATGGGACGGTATTGCCAAAAAATTGAATTATGCATGTGGTAAGTATTAGTTAAGATAGACATGACATATTTTCTTATTCCATGTATTATTCACTTATCCTATAAAATTTATTATTAATATTTACTTACAAAATCAATTTATCTACATACTTCCGTTCCAAATTTAATAAATTTTGTATTATTATCTAATAATATGTTCTGTGATAATCATTGCAAATGTGTTTATAAATTAATTTACGTTCTTCAATTTCAAAGTAATGAATAGAATAGCTTTTGAGAACAAAATCATCGAATCTTGGCGTTTTTTTTGGCGTCTGTCCCAGAATTAAGATCACGAGAAATGAATTTGTCTACCTACCTGTGTTTCTGAATTATTATTGTTTAAAATAAATAATGTTATTTTTCTTAGTAGGTTTGTTAATAATATTTTGAAGGAAATCCTAAAAATGCTTCATATTTCATGAATAGATTAGATAATAGAAAGTCGCAGTCGCAGATTTTTTTATCGAATTTATTTTCAACAAATACCTAGGTATGTCGAGAATACCTACGTATCTCTAATCATGAGGTAAATGACTGACAAAATACCTCAATGAAAACCTTAATTCAGTGATAATTATTATTAGTCTGTCAAAAGGAAAATAATAATAAAATATATTATTGTTGTTGATATCAATTTTATTAATTTTCTCTGTTTATAAGCCCAATTACTGATGAAAAACAAATCTAGGTATAATATGATCCACACATAAATTATTTGTTCATGGATATTTCATAGAGGTTGAAGTTTGATAATGGATCCAAAGATAATAGTTAATAGGTATAAAAAAAACACCCGAGAAAATAAAGTTACAAACAAATTCAAATAGAGTCGGCTATGTATTGAAAGTAGGTGTAGATATATTTAGGGGAAATGCAATAACAAAAACTGTGACTCACCTGACATTTTTACTTACTTGATTCCTACGTTTGAAGATACCAGATAAGATAAAGATCCTATGTTTTCAAGGACGAAGAAGAAACAAATCTAGATATTTGTTCATTTTCTTTTTCAGTCAGTACGACTAGAATTTCATTTTATCAGATAAAATTATTAGTTAATTGGTATACCTACCTAGGTACAATTTTTTTGAGTGAAATTTTTCTATTACTATGTACCTAGGTACCTACTCATTTATGATATGATCAAATTGTTGGACAATAATTTTATACCTACCTAACAAAATATTTTTTACAAAAAAACTGGTAGGTGCCAACTTTATTAGTTGGTGCACCGAAAAATACAAAATAGTACTTACTTAGTTTTAGACTTTTAGCACCAACTCGAAAAATGCACTTCTATTTTTTGCAAAAAAATTTTTTGGTATTTCATATTTTTGCGTGTTTCATCAGTCATCGAAATTTCACGAACGTCCACTTAAGTATAGCTAGGTATTCAGGGTTTTTACTATGAGGCGGTAATAATTTTACACTTTCCTAAGTGCTATAGGTAGCTCGTAAACTCTCAACTTCTTTGAAAAACGTCAAATTTAAACATTTTCGAAAATTATGTTTTCTCTAAACTTGCTAAGTAATTAAAATTTTCAATTCAATAAAAAATTTGTCTCCTCCATCTTCTTTGAGGGTATTTTTGGGGGTCGAACAAATATAAAAAAGCGAACAGCAAAGAATTGTATACCTCCTCCCGTTTGTCGCTGCGGCTAATTTGTTTTTCTTCATTTGACACTTCAAGGTCATTTTAGATAGGTATAAATAATATTTTCTGCGATGGCCAAAATAAGATTACACAATTCTCAAAAATCTTTCGTCAGTATTGGGCAAATAAATATATCTATAAGAACCGTTTACCGTTTTCTTTTACTGTCGTACCAGACAGACGATAATAATTATTATACCTACCTACTTAATAATTTAATAATTAATAATTCCTAGCATCACTGGCAATGAAATCGGTCAAAGAACTTGTGCGATGAGTCATTTGAGTAGAATTTGTGAAATTTCGCAATGAATGATTGAAATATTCCAAAATACCCAAAGAATTATTATTGGTACCTAATCTACTTAAATGTTTTCTCTGCTCAAATTATTAATGTCATTTGATAATTAGAATGGTAGCTGTTTTTTACTGAGTAATTTAATCATTGAACATCTTATTTCTCAACTCTGTGCCAACCTAAACTGTGGTTTGGGCGAAAATAACGGAGTTGAATGACGTCATTACTGTTGACCAATATTATAAATGTTTCGTTTTTGCCAATTCTTTGTTCTTATTTTTTTTTCATCATCATAACTTCGAATTTTTTTTCCAATTTAATAAGTGAATAAAACCGATAATTGAATACATAATATATCGAATAAATACCCAATATAACAAAAACTAGTAAAGATTTTATTAGTTGGTGCACTGAAAAATCAAAAATAAAATTAATAGCTATAATATGTATATTCTTTGCTTTTACTTATTATTATTTAGAGATCTCGAAACACTGCTGAATCACACATATTTCAGACTCTACCACTGCTTTCACTCGGAAATAGTAATTTTAAAAAAAACTCAAATAATTTAAACTTTACTCATATTCAGATTCAATGAAACAAATGCATTTTCCCAGAGGTGTTTGCCTAAAGACGTCATAAAAATGATGGCGATAAAAGAAGCCGCAATCCAATTGGAAAAAATTGACTTGTCCGAACATTTTTGTGTTAAATATACAGGGCGTTTTTTATTTGCAGCTTCCATTTACACTGTATAAAAACCAGCCCCTAGTCGAACATGATGTGAAATTTTGAGAAAATCCATGCAAAAATTGAGTGGATTACCCAAAACTAAGAATGTAATTTGATTTATAAATCTCTAAATTTGTGGAAGATTGCTTATCTATTATGCTATAAATTATCTATGTTATTCGTTATCACCATTAGATATATTCGACTAGCAGAAAGTAGGTAAAATATACTTCAACGTCCCCAAAAGACCAATTTTTTAAAATTGGAAAATTATATCTAATAAAAAAGCTTGGTTCGCAACTATACAATTCCAATTTGAAAAAGCCATACTTATCAAAATGACGTTTTTAAATATGTATCCACTATTTACTGATTATATTATCTTCAAATCCAAATAATTTTTGAAATCGTAAAAATTTTAACAGATAACAGAGATTTTTAATAATTTATAGATATAAGCTTCTCTCATAATATCTTTGTTATTTTTCGAAGATGAAATATGAATCACTGCATTTTATTATTAATAATAGAATTCATTTGAGATCACTGTCTTGACCTTCTCAATAATAATACCTGTTGTAGACATCTATTTATTGACTCTTTATAGAGCGTCTTTAACAATTTCTATTTAAATATTTTGTAGATCTGATCTTATTATTCCATAAAATGGATTTTCAAGAAAATAAAAAAATCCACGTTAATTGTACTCTGAAAAGTATAAACACTATATGGAAATTCAACAATTAAAATGCGAACATTTTTAATGAAGAATACGGAAACCACATTTAAATTATTGCCAATTTGATGTGGAAATAAATTTTCTGTGTGGGTTTTCCAGGGAAATATCTATGCGTTGGCGCGTTACTTATATAATAGTACAAAATAATGTAAATACCTATATAGAATATCCATCGGGGACTCAAACAAATAAAGGGATTTCTCAGTATAAGTGTTGACTTGTTTTATAAAAAAAGAAAATTTTACCAAATCGAAGGCCCTTAAAGCATGTAGAGGCGGCTTTGAAAATCAGTTTGATAAAAAATTCCTTCACAATTATGCTGGTTATTCTGAAATTAATTGCTTTTATTATTTTCTGTGTATTTTCCAGGGATTCATTAAGAATGTCCAATCTCCAAACCATAGATTCTAGACCCCCAAAATATGATGATTTAGCTCATTAGTCCCTATACAGATATTGCAAGTTTCCGAGATACAGGGTGTTTAAAGTTGAAAATTATTTGTTGAATTTTTGTAATATTTTTTTATGTTTTTATAGTTTCTGGTAGCAAAATTTGTAGTTTTATGTTTTTTGTCATGGTGATTACGAATATGGCTTCTAATTTAGCATTTCATATACAGGATGTTGCTTTCGCAAATCAAAACATATTTTTTTCTATGTTGAATTATTAGGAAAACAATCAAAAAATATAAAAGAACGTGAATTCCCCCAGAAAAGTCACTCTTGTTATTTGCTGCTATTTGCTTTTAAAAAGTTCAATACATTTTAATTTTACTATGAAAAAATTGAAGAAAAAATTAATAACTAACACCCTGTATAAGAAATGTTAGATTAGCAGTAAAATTCGAAATCAACATCCCAAAAAACATTAAACTACAAATTTTCTAGCAGAATCTATTAAAATATAAAAAAAATATTGCAAAATTCAACAATTAAATCTCAACTTTAAACACCCTGTATCTCGGAAACCTGCAATATAAGGACTATTGAGCTAAATCATCATATTTTGGGGTCCAGAATCTATGGTTTGGAGATTGGACATTCTTAATGAATCACCTTGTATATAGAATATCGATAAGGGACTTTTAATACATAAATGTAGAGGCAGCTCTGAAATTTTGTGTATTGCATATTTAGTGCTAAATATGTTAAGAGTTTTATTCTGGAATTAATTGCTTTTATATATTTTTTTTTAAATAATAACCTATCTGTCAGCTTTTGATTATGTAAGCACAGAGCAACCTTCGAAAAATACAAGGATAAATATCTGTATCTGCAAAAAATCTTTATCTGAAGCGAGTAGTCATTATTTAAAAATATATTATATACATTCAATTTAAGTTCGAAATAGCGTACTTAAATGGCACTATATACGACTTACAAGCATGGCAAAGTATTTTTTTTAATTATAAAACTGGGTCATAAAGGTTATTTTACTAACTTTAACAAAAACCGGCAGAATGATCATTATTTGAAAATATATAAAATCAATTCAGTTCGGAATATCACACTTAAATGACACTAAATACGATTTACAAGCATCGCAAAGTATTTTTTCAATTTATAAAATAGTTATTAAAGGTTCTAAAGATAACACAATGATCATTATTAGGTAATATATGCCCTACAAGCATCGTATAAATTATTTTTTTGATTATTAAACTGATTATCAAAAGTTGCTCTACTTGTATCTAAAGATGGTAGAAAAGTCATTCTTAAAAAAAAATCAATTTATTTCAGAATATCTTCTGCACTTAAATAGCTCTAAATATGCCCTAACAGCATCGTAATGATTATTTTATTTATTAAAGTAATTTTTAAAGTTTATTCCTGCTTACTTTATCTAAATGTGGCAGAATGGTCATTATTGAGAAAAATATATGAAATCAGTTTAGTTCGGAATACCGTAAAATATGACTAAATATGACCTACAAAGGTTTCATAAGTTGAACTGGTTTTCCAAGGTTGTTTTGCTAACTTTATCAGCTGACTGAGAGTAAAAAAATAATTGCAATTAATTTCGTATTACGGCACTTAATATGCCTAATAAACACCAAATATTTTTGACCGACGATCCCCGAACGGAGGAGGTATACAATTCGACTGTTTGATTTTTTTGTTTGTTCGCGCTTTGTATATAGTAAACGTACTTCGATTTTGATGATTTTTGATTAATTTGAAACGCAAATCCGAAATCTCCTTCCCTCCGAAAACCGCCTCCAAAGGGGTTGGAGGGGGCAAATTTTCATGTGGAGAGGGCGATTTCTTTCGAAAATTGAAAATCTGTGGGTACTACATAAAAGACCTAATTATTTGTAGCAACATTTATACTGAACATTTTTTCTTTAGAGTTACGGTTTTCGAGTTAAGCGGTGGTAAAATGCTTAAATCTAAACTACTTATGCGTATTTCTGCAGCGATGTTCTGAGATCTCTACATAATAACAATAAGTACAAGCAAAGAATATACGTGGATAATAGGATAAGTACTATCTTCTTTGGTATTAGTGAACGTTCAACAATTTTCGTGACTAATGTTGCACTCAAAAGTGTGAAATAAATATGTTGTACAAAAAAATTGGACCGACGTTATTAGTTGGTGCACTGAAAAATACGAAATAATATTAATTCTATTGGTGCTGGTACTGGTACTGACCAAAACTTATCAATGAAACTGCAACGGCACAACTTTAAAAGTGACATAATATTATTTCGTATTTTTCAGTGCACGAAGTAATAACGTCGGTCCATCTTTTTCTAAAATAATATTTATTTTATCTGCTCTCAAAACTGAATGTTCCTTTTGCGGCAATTAAGAAAAAAAATCTATGCAATATGCGTAGATATATCCTGGATTGACTCGATTTTCCTGACGTAAATAATAAGTTATCTCCTTTAAAATAGATTTTATCCTAAAGACGCATTAGAACTGAATCATACCCCCATCAGGTGGTTTTCATATAGGTAATAATAAATATACCTTAATGACCTTGTTCTCGTATCAAGGTGAAAGTATAGTTTATCACATCTACTACAGTTAGAAAGAAACGGCTGATTCTTTGTTATTTTAGTTATTGACTCATATTTTATTGTGATCCTATGTATGTAATGTATTTTTTATAAAACTTCATATTTCCAATATAGCTGAAACAAGCAATGTTATTTTTTTGGTATCTGAAGTCGAGTAGGTAGTCTTTGTTTTTCCTTTGTTTTGAAATAAACAAAGGAAATATGACGTCGTTTTCAAGACCGCCGATATTTAAAGCAGAATCCTTGTAATCTTTCTTATCATATCTCTCAATTAATTGAGGGTATATTTGTAGCGTTTCTTACCTGAGAGTTATCAAAAAGAAACTCGCTCGATTTTCCCATCCCCTAATCACCAAGGATGGAAAATAAAACCTCTGAAAAAAATGTGGGGGTATTATAACAAAATGATTTCTCTAATAACTGAAGTTAGAAAAAAATTAAATTCAGAATATCCATTATTTTTTTCAATCATGTCACCCTCGGATCTTATTCATATCCCAATCTATTTTTTTAATTCTAAAGTAAACATAAATGATGATAATATGAGAAAATATAATGATATAAATAAAACTGATTTACGTTGTTGATTTTTATTTATCTATGAAAATGTATTTATTTATAGACCGACGAACCCCGAACGAAGGAGGTATACAATTCGACTGTCAGCTTTTTTTTTTGGTTCGTGCGCCCCTTTTTTACAAAACGTACTCCGATTTTTGATTCATTTGAAAGAGGAGATTTGAGAAATGGTCCCTTATTCGTAAAAACGCAAATCCGAAATCTTCTTCACACCCAAAACCGCCCCCGAAGGGGGTGGGATGGAAAATTTTCTCAAAAATCGAAAATCCGAGATGGCAGAATTAAAGATACCAAAATAACTGGAAACACTTAAATTGAATTTTTTTCAAAAGATCTATGGTTTTCGAGTTTGTTTGATTTGAAATATGTGTATTTTCGCTATGTAGAAGAGGCAATTTTTTTCGAAAATTGAAAATCTGAGAATGGAAAGTTAATGAACAGATTATTTGTAGCATAATTTACATTGAAAATTTTTTCCATAGGGTAACGGTTTTCGAGTTAAAGGAGTGGTAAAGTTTATAATATGCGTATTTCCGCGACGATGTTCTTAGATTTCTGAATAATAGCAAATACCTACAAGCAAAGCATTCATGGATAATAGTGAACGTTCAACGATGTTCGTGAAAAATTTAAACACTCAAAAGAGTGAAATAAATAATTTTTACAAAACATTGGACCTACGTTATCAGTTGGTGCACTGAAGAGTACAAAATAATATTAATTCTATTGGTGCTGGTACTTGTGAAGTTGGTGCCAAAAGTTTTCAATCTAACTGCAACTGCACAACTTCACAAGTACCAGCACCAATAGAATTAATATTATTTTGTATTTTGCACCAACTGATAACGTAGGACCAATTTTTTTAATAGTCATTAATTAAAGGACCTTGTATTTACTATGCTTTATTATATTGTAATAAATGTAAGGAACCCTTGAGGTATGATTTATATTCCTACTTGCCACACTTCCAACATAATCAAGCCTTCTTTATAATAATTTTTTTTAATAACAAAAATTTGTTTTTTACAGGTAAAGATGCCAAACAACGCGTGTATCACTTGATTAAAAAGTACAAGTTTCGAAAGTGGGCCCTGCACGAGAAAATCATCGAAACCATCGAACAAATCCTCAGGAAGTAAGTTAATAAATCTCCATGAATTATGTTATTTAGCAATTGTACAAGAAGTTCCAAAATTTTAAAAGAATCTGAAAAAACGTAAATGTCATAAATAATGATTCATAAAATTGTCATTCGTAGTTGCATCTTTTTTCTGAAGTATTTTTCAAATTTTAGAAACAATATTATTCAAAATTAAACTCTAAAATTTACCTTTCAGCTAGCTAAATATATTTTTTATTACTCTGAGTGCAATCTTCTTTTTTTATTATTACACATATAACGTTATATCATTCTAATTTTTGTAATTATTGTTTTTTCTCTCCCAAAAGGAAACGGACTGACGATTTCACCATCGATCAACTGGAAGAGGATGTCATCGTTCAGTTGTTTGACGAAGAAGCGACTGCAGTGGAGCAGGATTTAAATCGTATTAAAAAACTAAAATTTTACATGATAATAAATATAATGCGGATCTAGAGAGAGATCCATTCCATATGTATTTTTTTAGGTTAGGTTTTAGTTGTTATCATATACACATACATGTTAAATCGAAAATGGGCTGTGAATAGGTGCCTTTGTCCTCAAATATGTATATGCTGTCTAGAATATTTAATGTTCACTGAAAAGGGCATGTTTAATATTATAATTAATTACTGTTTTATGAACTGTTTCTCTACCTTAAAGTAGAGATATTCATTTGTAATCGGTAGATAGTCAGCATCAGTCTATATTTCAGAATGCAATGACATTATTTGTTTTTTTTCTTCAATATTTTGCATGCTTGGATTTTTTTAAACCTAGTTAACTTCACTTTTGACTGTTTCTGTCCTATTTATTTTTATTTAATCACTAAAATGTAATTGACTGTATACTGTGTCCTTTTTTACACTAATATTATTAATAATAGTATTTACTAACCTCAAATTATTGGTCTAATTTTATTAATTTATTGGAATATTTTTATCATATACGTTGCTGACTATATTATTAGTAGGTCGTTCTTCAATGTGTTTTTTTTATTCTTCTATTTATACACAGAGTCTGACCGTAAAAAAATCCAAATGATTAACTTATATTAAGAATCTCTTAGACTTCCATGTTCTCATATTATTATACAATAATATGAGGCTGATGAGGAAATAAATACTTTTGAGCATTTATATTATCATCCATCACTTGGTACGCTTATAAGACTAGTCCACGAATTAAGAGAGAAAATGAAGACTTGAAATAATCTTCCAAAAATATTCTTCTAGTTTTTAGACAATAACTAATTGTGTATTGTGCCTTATATTATAGCAGATTTAGCAATTGTTGACTAACATATTGATTTTTTTTGTTTATAAACAATTTCGTATATATTAACATTATCATTATCTAAAAAAATATTTAAAAATTTTAACTAACGTTTATTCTCATAGATAATTTATTATATTGATTATGTTAGATTAAGTTATGAAAATTTATTTATCGATTTAACCTATTCTGTAATAAATAAATTTATTGTGGAAACATGTCTTTCATTCATAAGATGAGTTAAAAATGACGGGAATAAATATTTTCTTACAAAAAATAGAACATACTTCATTGGTTAGTGACTGAAAAAAAAATTGGTACTGTTATAGATACATTTATAGTAAGAGGAGACTTCAAAAGTACCAACACCAATAAAATTAATATTATTGTGTATTTTTCAGTGCACTAATATAAGTCTGTCCTATTTTTGAAACAAATATAGCGGCGCGCTAGCAATCTTGCACATAAATAACAATGTAACCGGAAACTGTTGAAATTAATGAAATAAAATATTTTCTATTTTACAGATTAAGATAAGTACATACTGGGAATAAAAGATCTGTTAAAGTCGTAGAGATTTTTACTAAGGACTCATTATTATTAAAAATAAAACAGAAGTATGTTTTCATCATGAATTACTTCGATCTGCCCATGTTTTCCATTACCACAAATGACTCAAATACTAGGTATAAATAGTTGTCTCTAGCCCGCTCGAGACTGAACGCCGACCATAAAAAGTTCAATTCATGTCTGTATTAATAAATAATTATGTCATTGTTGATTAGTGAAGTTGATTTAATAATGTTTTTTCATTGAATTATTAAGCTAATTAATTATATATATAATATCCTTGCTTGTTGCATCTCGATGGGAATTGTATTGAGAGTAGTTCTATGCAATCTGTGTCATACATGCATTTTTAATGTATTGATCAAATAAATAAAAAAGTATAATTATCATTTTTTTATTTGATGATATAACTTTTTAATCAAATAAATAACACTATACTGTCAACTGAAACTTCTATGACCTGTTTCCACTAATAGAGCTTCTAATTTTGTAGTAATATTTGAGGTAATATTCACTTGTAATGTCCAACAGGATGCAAAGAACATGACTTCGTCTTTATTTCTGGAATGTGCTATATTTTCCAATACAATTTCTTTAACCTAAATAAATAAAAAAAAACATGGAAATTTTGGCAAAACCCAATACAAGTTGTAAAATACCTTAAATTCTTCTATATAAGCATGGCTTATATACTCAACCAGCGAAGCCAAACCGGCCGCATCATATGATATAAAAATAGGGTCATTATTTCTTTGCAATTTTCCCAATGCCGCTATTTGTGTTTTAAACGATTCAAAACATTTTTTGCAAGAACTCAATCCCTTATGTACTATTTCAAACAAATCATTGGTATAGGCTTCTAACTGCGGTGGATATTTCTGATTAGGTTGATCGGATTTGAGAATGGCTATTTGCTTTACTAGCAGAGCACCTTTGATATGCAAGTCATTCCATTTTTGAATTGTATTATACAGATCGGCAGCTAGATCACGGGCAACACGTGGGGGACCAGTTAGATTTTTCTGAGGTGAACCGGCTGCTGGACTCTGGGGCACTAGAAATTATACATACCGTGTGAAATATTGACCTTCACTCACTACGTTATAGTGTTCATTACATGTCACTGGAGTAAAGCGATTGTCTTGGTTCTTTATTGGAGTTTTAGTACTCATTTCTGTTGTGTTCAGCAATATTTTTTATATGTTATTATCAACCATTATTATTATTTTGATGTTCCGCTGAGAAATTAAGGTTATGATTTCTGATCATATGTCATTGTCATAAGTTTTTGTGAATGAACACAACAGAGCACATTTTTATAATCTAATATATAGTACTCTCTGATAATTATGGTCTGTGGTCTATCTCCGTTTTCCATACACGTACACAAATTTTATCAATCATTCACAGTAAAAATACTCTTAATACTACGTAATTGTATTTTATTATTATTTATGTCATTCTTAAATTATTATTGAATGCAAGAATAGGCCCTCATTGACTAGTCTTCAAGGCTGAGAAAATATCGAAAAATAAGGAAATCTTGATTCAATACACTATCATTTTATTAAATAAAAATCGATATGTACACAACTTCGATCAAAATGAAAAACAACATATTATTCGCAATCTCGAATACTTCTGGATAAAAAAAATCACAGCCCAAGCCGTGCTGGTGTCCTTCGAGGTGTTGCTCCAGCACTTATAATCTCCTGCCCTTTATTCAGCGCTGCCTCCTTCTTGTCGGCCGCCTCTTTACGTGCCTTCATCTCCTCCTGTGCCATCTGCATCTGATTTTCCATTTCCAGTAAATGTTCGGCGGCCTGCTTCTTTTTCGCTCGACCCGATTTACCAGTTTCCTTCAATGAAAAGAACATGGGACCCAGTTCGGCCAACCAATGTCCATCCACCGATGTCACGCATTGCATGTACTCGCGTGCTGTCATCACTAATTCGTGATAGACGACATAGTCGGGGGTGTTGCCCAGGCCGAAGAGGGCCGAGGTGGGGTGCAGATGGCAGGGCATGCCCGTACGACAGTTGACATACTCACCAATGCCTGATTTAAAAAGAAAATTGTTTTGTTAAATTTAAACAGTTCTCGTTACAATCTGTGATATCAATAATTGTACATACTTAGATGACTCGCCCAGCCAAAGTAAATGTGCATTTGCCTATTTGAAGACAAGGGAAAGCCATCTGAACATGTTGTTTAAATATTGGGAATTCTTTTTTCTGCTTTAATCTAAATTCCGACATTTTACACGAAATATTTATAAAAAGGAATACAAGAAAACTTACCTTTCAACCTGGCCGCCTGGTGGAAATACGCCGAACAAATACACTTTCTCACCACATCCCAATCCGTGCCACACGATTTCATCTCCAATTTTTGCTGTATGACAATATCTTTCAACTGCTGTCGCACCTCTCTAACTTTACGCATTGCTTTGACATGTATGAAATGCTCATTACACCAATGCGCCGAATAGTTGTTCTGCTTCCATTGATTGTACACATTCAAAAAGGTCAAGTGATCACTTTCTGGTACCTGAAATTTTTCTCGCACCCCATCCGCTTCCTCCTCACGACCTTTGGGTCGGTAAAAGATTGACGGCACCGACAACATGGAGACTACGATGAGTATTTCAGCAGTGCAGCCCATCTGTGAGGAGACAATCAACATTTGACATTGCGGTGGATCTAGGGGGAACTCTGCCATCTGACGACCTAATTTAGTGAGAACTCCAGTGTGATCCAAGGCGCCCAGTATCCAAAGTTGGTACAAGGAATTGAGGATGTTATCTTGCGGTGGTGGATCCATAAAGTGGAATTGTAACAAATCCTGCACCCCTAAGGATTTCAACAGTAGCACCGTATTGGCTAGATTGGTACGCTGTATTTCAGGAACTGTGGTGATCAGCAATTCGTCCTTATATTGTCTTTCGGTGTACAGGCGGAATGCTTGCCCAGGGCCGGTACGACCAGCTCGACCGGATCGTTGATTGGCGTTTGCTTGACTTATCGGATAGATCTGGAAGAGGAAAAGAAAAGGGTTGAAGGCACTTGAGTCCATAAAATCCGTCGTAGTGCATGATTTATATTTTTAATGTATACAGAATGCCCTAGAACTAGTCAGAAGAAATCGGCACTATACAGAGTTAGCGAAAATAACATTAGACAGAATTTTGAAATCATTTTTTGTTTTTAATTTGCTAACGGTTCATTTGATCAGGATAATAATTGTATGGATTCTTAAAACGTATATGTACGCTTATTTTACAATAATTATAGACTGAGCTTATAGTATTGCTATGGACTCTGTAAGTAAATAGCAAAAATGGCTTTCCTTTTCCCACAACTTTAGCTAGCAAAAAGGTATAGTTATTTGAATTCAATAAAATGAACCGTTTGGGAGATTTTTGCCAGTTTATTCTTCGCTTTAACCATTATTACAAGTAGGGTTTCGAGAATTGGAAATGTAGGTACATAAAATAGAATAAGATACAGGCTGATTTTTTTAACGTGCCCATTAGAAAATTTTCACTTAAGAATAGAGATAGAAATATGAAAAGTTGAACCTGGCTATAATCAACGTTGCCCAATTTAGTGAAAATATTTATAAAATGGTGGCACTTCCGATTACACCGGAAATTGTACAAACTTTGTTTTTTTCAAATGGAAACCCCTGTTTTTTATTAAATATTTGAATTCCGCATATTTAATTAGGTATGAAATCCCTAGTCTAGTTGTTATGACTTATCTGTCATTATTACTAGATTGATAGATTTCAATAGATGTATATTTCAAAATTCATATCTCTCGTACTGTAAACCGGAAAAACAAAAAGTTGTTCTTGATCGGTAGGCTGAAGTTGGAATTTCCTTCAGTACATCATTCACAAAATTGTCTTGTTTAATATTCAAAAAAAAATATTAAAGACGTCAATGACAAAAGTTAAAAAACAAAACTTTTCTTAATAGCACATACATATTTTTCTTTCGTCATCAGGTACAAAATTGAAGTTTAGAGGAATGTTTATGTTTTTTCCAAATAATAAGAAAGATATTCGAAATTTTTGAAAATTTTCTATCGCGAATTTGGTTTTTATGAATGACTAAATGACCTTGGACGTAAAATAATCGCTGTTACTGATACCACGTTTTATCTGTCAAAATGATAGTTTTGAAAGTTGTAAAACGTCTGTTACAAAAATCCAAATTAATCAGTATCCAAACGATGTCACTTCCAATCTGTTTTCTATTTATGGAAGTTGTGAAAGACTAGTGGAAAGAACCTGTTATCTGTCGTAAATTTGATGCCAAATATGGTGAGTTACCTCCAATGAATAGAAAAAAAAATCATGTTTATGCCAAAGTTTATTCATACTGGAACAAAAATCCACTCAAAAGTAGGATTAAAATAATAACCGAAGTTGAACAAAATAATGAAGTGAATGTTTTGATATTTAGCATTTAGGAGATGTTTAGATTTTTTGAATTTTATTTCCCTAATAATATGAAAGTCTTAATTGGCCATTAAACATGAAACAATTGCAACTACTGTCAACTTTCTTTATGTAGATGTTCAATTTGAACAATTTCGAAATTTTTTAAAAATTAGCAAGGTTCGATAAATACTTACAAATCGTTTATTCAAGAAACTAACTTACTGTAAGAAATCGATACTGACTCGTGGTATCAGTAACAGCGATTACGATTACGTCCAAGGTTACTTAGTTATTCGTAAAAAAGACATTCGCGATGGAAAATTCTCAAAAATCTCGAATATCTTTTTTTATTATTTGAAAAAAACATAAGAGAGTGTAATAAACATTCCCCTAAAATTCAAATTTCTACCTGATGACGATAGAAAAATAGGTATGTGTTATTAAGAAAAGTTGAGTTTTTAACCTTTGTGTGTTAAAGAAAATTTCAAATTCGGGCTACCGATCAAAAACAACCTTTTGCTTTTCCGGTTTACAATAAGAGAGATATGAATTTTTAAATAGACATGTGCCATGAGAATTTTTTGCAGTAAAAAAATACGTCAAAAACTATGACAGATAAGTTATAAAAATTAGTGCTTGTACTTAATTTAATGTGCGTAATTCAAATATTTAATAAAAAACGGGTTTCCATTTGAAAAGAACAAATCGGAAGTGCCACCATTTTGTAAATATTTTCACTAAATTGGGCAACGTTGATTATAGCCAGGTTCAATTTTTCATATTTGTATCTCGATTTTTAAGTGAAAATCTTCTAAGTTGAAACAATCACCCTGTATAAATCTTACCTGTAACGCATCCATACCAATACGAGGATTGTACACTTTCAGCTTACAATATCCAGAATCGATAACGAAAATAATACCATCTACAGTCAATGATGTTTCGGCAATATTTGTAGCTACCACACACTTCCTTATACCTTCTGGTGAACGTTGGAATATCTTCGCTTGCAAATCCGACGGTAGCTGTGAGTAAATAGGCAGTATCGATAGATCTGGTGCATTATCAATTTCACCCAATCGTTCAGCCAAGACTTCACACGTAACCTCAATATCCTCTTGACCGGGCATAAAGATCAAAATATCCCCCGAAGGTGGTTGTAGATGGATCTGAAGAGCTTGTTTGACAGCTGCGTCCACATAATCCTCCACGGCATTCTTGCTGAACAGCACTTCGACGGGAAACGTTCTGCCTGGTATATTAAACGTGGGTACGTTGCCGAAGAACATGGAAAACTTGCTCGAATCCATGGTGGCTGAAGTGACAATCAATTTGAGATCGTGTCGTCGAGCTACGATTTCTCTCAGCAAACCAAACAGGACATCGGTGCTGAGGGAGCGTTCATGCGCCTCGTCCATGATCACGGCGCTGTAATGATCCAAATCGGGCTCACGAAGACTTTCACGCAGCAAAATACCATCTGTCATGTATTTGATGACGGTGTTCTCGGAGGTGCAGTCCTCGAAACGGATGGCATAGCCGACCTCATCACCTGTGTGAACAGAATCGACCAAATTTTAGCGAAGAAATTTTATAGTCAAGATTAAGTTAGCTTAGCCGGAAATGGATAGTTGGAAACAATCAATTGCAAAGGAATTTGGAAGGCTGTATATGCCTAAACGAAAGACATCCTGCGAACAGAACCGTCAAAGCTGCTGGAGAAAAATTACCAGAAGTAAGATAACGTTTGGCCACTGTTGCAAACTCTCCCGAACTTTATCCAATGCTGTTTATTTATGTATCTTATATTTTCTTACCTAGTTGTGTTCCCATTTCATCGCTCACCCTCTTCGCTACAGACATGGCTGCCACACGACGTGGTTGTGTACAACCAATCATGCCATATTTACTGTAACCATCTTCGTGCAAGTATTGAGTCAGTTGCGTAGTTTTGCCACTACCGGTTTCACCTACTATTATGACAACAGAATTTTCACGTATTATATTCAACAACTCCTGGCGCACAGCAAATGCCGGTAGATATCGTCGCTGTTCAGTGATGGATTTTTTACGTGAGAAATCACTGCTTGCTTCACCTGTAAAAACATAAAATTTGTTCCTGATTCTTTTCCTAATTACACTTCAATGTATATTTCAAATATTACCTGTATCTTTCATGTGCTCTGCAAACTTATGATCAGTTTTGTAGTCGGCTGTATCATTTTCCTTGTTGAACTTTTTATCATCTTCATCTTCAACTTTCTTTATACCCATAATGTTTCCAATTTTTGTACCTCCCAGTTCCCAATGTTTCTTTTGAGCTTTCCTTGTGTGAAAAGAATTTCAAACATTAGTATATATACATAGAACTTAGCAAAAAGATCTACCTTCTTTCTTTCTGTTCTCTGAAGACTCGCACCAAGTGAGATCCTTTTCTGGCAAGCAGTGCCATATCTGATGTGGGATCCCGAACTGGTATCACAGGTTCCGGTTGTTTTGTAAATACAATGCGACCATCAAGAAATGGCGGTACAATATTGTGGACGAGCAAATGGACACGATCAATGGATTCTTCATCAAAGTCCTCATTGAAGTCGACAGAATGAACGACACCTTGTAACAACCAACAAAAATTCATCAGTTGAGATGAAAGGATATTTTTTAAATCCGGTCACATAATATTTGGTTAAAATAGGGAAGCATATTCAAGGTTTAATTAGAAAATATAACAATAGAAATAAAAACCCACCTGATGTCAGCATTCGGTTTCGCTCCCACAGCTCATTATCCTTGTTGATTTGTCTCTGTTGGGCAGACATTCGCTTCTTTTTTCTCTGTTCAAGCTGTTCCTCTTTCTTCTTGGTATACTCTTCACTGACACCAGCAAATGGATTATTTTCGTCATCATAACCTTCATCCATATTGTACCATTCTCTATCTAAACGCTTCTGTTCTTCCTCCCAATCTTCACGGTCGACTGTTGCATCCCATTTCAAATCATCCCTCTCCTTCCCCGTACCTGGTGTGGCTCCAGTCTTTCTTCGATCCTTGGCCCAAGCATTGAATTTGTGCGCTGGAGTGGGACGTGGAGTATCGTCTTCATGTTTGTAATGTCGCTCTCTACTGCTATGATGAGATCTTTCCAATGAAGATCGGCTACTTCTGTCTGACCAGTCACCTTTTGGTTTGTATGATCGCGGTGTTGGAAAGTCCCAAGCTGATCTCTTGGCTGGTACTGAGTCATCTTCCTCGTCCCATGTGCTTTTGTCGGTAGTATCTTTGACATAGAGATTGGGTGTCCTCGGTTCGTCTTTGAACATTGGTGTTCTTTCCCTACGCGAACTGTCTCTTTCACTTTGTCTATGTGATTTCCTATCTGGATCTCTGTGTCTATTTCTATCGCGATTTCTGTCACGCTCTTTTTCTCTCCTACCCCGCCTATCGTATCCCCTATCCCTTTCACGATTACGTTCCTCATTTCTTGTCGTTGCATATACACCTTTCTCTTTCTGCTTTGTGCTATTCATTCGTTCAGTAAAACGTTCCTTTGCCTCTTTGCTAAGCCCACCAGTGTATGTTGGAGTTTCTTCTTGGGGTGCTCTGAATTTTCTTTGATTATCTTTCTTTTCCAATGTTGTTGCTTCATTATCGCTTTCTGTTTCATCTTCGTTGATATTAAATGACATTTTTCGAGCAGTATCTTCTTTTTCTTTGCGCTTTTGAGCAGCCAATCGGTCCAAACCAAGTAAGGAAGGTTGTGGTACTTTGAATGTTGGCGGTTTCTTTTTTACTATGAGACCTCCTTTACTACTTGTACTACCTTCCAATCGATGAACATTTTCTTCAGATTCCATTATTAAATTTATATTTGAGCCAACTATTGAATCTAAGACACAAAAGTTTACACCTAACGACCTAACCTATTTTGTGTTTATATTTATACTTGACATTGACATTAACGGATTGTCAGACCACAGGCATAACATTTGAACTACAAATAGCACAGAACTTGGTTTTACTATTCTTGTTCTATAACAATTTCAGTGGCGGTACATGAGGATTATTGATTCTGTTTGTTTCATATATAGCTGAAGGATTCAAGGGACGTATAATGTCTGTCCATTGGTCTATTTTAATATAAATGAGTAATCTTTAATCTGCAAATTATATTTGAAAGAAAACTTTTTAATTTTCACCTCTCAACTCTCAACCTATTTACACAATGTTATGGTAAGCTGTGTTATTAATAACATTAATTTGTGACGCTACTGTACAGAAACAGGTGAATTCTTCATTTGTTTCAACAAGACAAATAATTTCCAATTTAATGTTTTTACAATATTTCGTGTTGATATCTGAAAATATCTCACAATCAAGACCAGAGAACACATCAAGACATTATCCGACTGACTTTTTACTTTTCCCTTCAAGATAACTCTACCTTTGATTACCTTGATAGAAAGTTTTGCCTGCTGCTGGGCGCTGGGTACGGGTACCCAACAATCACAATCATAACAACATTTCTCACAAGCGGCAAAATATTACATGAGCCTGTGTGACTTAGCGTTGTAGCCGCTCCATAGAAAAAGGTACCGTTGCTAGATCAGGCACAAGTGGTCAGCGTCAGCGGTCAGCTCTTTGGTTTTGATTTTTGGTTCCGTACCCGTATTGTACCACCCGTCTCTAGTTGTCAAGTGCGCGTGCAACCCAGACCCGCAAGACAAGCAGACCGCAGAACCAGAATTCTTCTCAGTTACTTGATATCGCTCTTGTGGAGGGTATCGAAAGAGTGTTGACGAGGACAAGAGAGTGTTCAAGAATATTAAACTAAATCGCGATTTCACTTCAATGCTGCGTGATTATATCAATTGTCGATTTCTAAAAATTTCTTCCGAAAAGTTTGTGCAAAGTTGATTTACATTATTTATTTAGAACTACCTGCAAAAATAATTTAATTCTCGTGATATAAATTTGAAAAAAGCTTTCAAAATCAAGCGCCTACTGTTGATCTACCTCAAGTTTTTGTTACTGACACTCTTATTAAGTTTCGTGACATACCTTTATATGATCTTCATAATTAAAGAAAAAACAAGCGACTGATATAGTGTGCTAGTGAAATAGTTGTTTGAAAAGGGAAATGTTTTGAGTGCCCTTATTATATTTAGCTGGAAGTTCCGTGTTTAGTTTTCTTCTGATTTACAACTAAAGGTAAGATTATTTTCCTACGACATATTCTTGTAATTGAGAGATATTCTCAACTAAAAAAATCATCTAGTTGAGCTGTTCTAATTAATATCGAACGTTTGCAGTTCGTTTAATGCGTTTTGCAAAAAGTCATGCTCTGGAAAATTATTTATGGTTGTGAATAAAATATGATGAATAAGATGATCGTTTTTCATGATTCAATTTAATTAGAATGTCAATAGAGATTTCACTCGATTTAACCATTGAACGGAGATAATCTATGCATTTTCACTGTGACATAATCTTAAATGAGCTAGGTATTTAAGTCATTCTAAAATAATGTATTGCAAAAAAAAACATTCTTCAAGCTGTGAGAAATATTTCTATAATTTAAGATGGCTTGGATGGGTGAGCATTGCATTTTTATGGAATTCCATACGATGACAAAACGTCAATTTTTTTTCGTGGAAAAACTTTGTAATTAGGTGTTTTTTCCAACGGCAAAATGGGGGGAATGCACCTTGCATTATTTTATTGTCCGATTTTGATAACACAGCAAAATAAAATGTCAACTGTAGGTACCCGTATCTTTATAGGTACATATTATGCTAATTTCAGTAAATGTTGAATATAAAAAACCTGTCGTTGAAAAGGGGAATGGCTAAATAAAATTCTTACAAGGTGCATCTTGTTAATGTCAAAGGCATGAGGAGTGGCTCAGATATTTCGAGAATGACGTCAAATCTTTATACATAATAGGAAATTGAAATTATATGCGAAGAATTGTTGTTTTATTTATAAAAGAGATTATTAAACAGTTATCAAAACAGATCAATGCTCTTAGGTGTTGTTGCTTTAGATTAGAAGATCTGTTATAAGTAAAACATGTAGGTAATTATATTTTTTTTGATTCACCTTGTTTTTAATACGAATAATTAAAATATGTAGGTACTAATAATTTTTTACTTGTTACAACTAGGTAGCTCATTTTTGAAGGACAGCAAAGATTGTTGTATTTAATCTTTGCTTATAGGGTGACATGTTTTCATTAGTTTACAAAAGTTTCGTAATTTTTTCTTTAGATAGGAGCGGAGTTATAGTGTTTTTCTTGTAGGTAATATGTATTAATAATTGATAAATGATTAACAACAAAAAAATATTTAAATAATTCCATACTTTAAGCATTTTTCTTTGGTTTTGTTTTGTTGGTGTCTACAACAACAAACTACAACGGCACCAATAGAATTAATATTATTTTGTATTTTACCCCGAACGGAGGAGGTATAGGTATACAATTCGACTGTGTGCTTTTTTGTGGTTTGTGCTCGCGTTTTATATAGTAAACGTACTCCGATTTTGATGTTTTGTGTTTTATTTGAAAGAGGAGACTTGAAAAATGGTCCCATATTCATAAAAACGCTAATCCGAAATCTCCTTCCCTCAGCCCCCGAAGGAGGTGGAGGTGGAGGATTTTCTCAAAAATTGAAAATCCGAGATGGCAGAATTGAAAATAACAGAATATCCGGAAACGTTTGAATTGAGAGGCAATTTCTTTCGAAAAGCGGAAATCTGAGAATGGAAAATTAATGACCAGATTATTTGTAGCAACATTTATATTGATCATTTTTTCCATAGAGGGTTTTCGAGTTACAGCAGCGGTAAATTTTATAATATGCGCATTTCCGCGACGATGAATTCTGAATAATAGCAAGTACAAGTAAAGCATACATGGATAATGATGAACGTTCAACTATTTTCGTGACAAATGTAACAACACAAAAGTGTTAAATAAATATTTTTTACAAAGAATTGAACCGACGTTTTAAATCTAACTGCAGCTGCACAACTTTAAAAGTACCAGCACCAATAGAATTATTATTATTTTGTACTTTTCAGTGCACCAACTGATAAGGTGGGTCCAATTTTTTGTCAGAAAATATTTTTCGGAGCAACAACTATTAATAAAGTCGGTCCAGTTTTTTTTTAAATATTGATTCAACTTTCTATCAAATATTCAATCAAAGTATTAACGGCTATAGATTCTTATGAAATATTAGTTAATCAACTCTTAGACAATCCTATTATTCTAATTCCCAATTATGTCTAATATAAGTATGTATAGGTATATATTATCTAGGCCACTATATGTCCAAATATGAACTTCCGCTTCATGCAGACCCAAAAAAATAATCAATTACATAAGAACTTAGCGATTGTATCACAAACCTCGATTGCCATTTTTTATTGAGTAAAGGTTCTCAAAGTCATAATATGTGAGTATGTATGTGACATAAGTTCATAATATAAATTTATTAATATTCAATATATGCACCTGCATTGTCTTCAAAGTTACGTAGCTCACAAGATACATATATAATATTTATTATTTTTAATATGGTGAAGTAACGGAAATGTATTTCAAAGGAAATAAGTCTGTCTTCATTCATCATTGATATGTATAGCTACTTTGATTTATTCTTATGTAGGTTTTGTTCTAGGAAATAAATCAACAGGAATAACCGCCAACGGTTTATTTTACCTTTAGATGTGATCTAATGTCAAAATGACAAATGATAGGATGCTAATTTATACTCATATCAATACGATGAGTATCAATCATATTTTACAGTTTTTGTACAGAATGGCCCATTAATAAAGGACGCCGACTATATCTCAGGGTCTAAGACTACTGCTAGAGGGCGTAACTTACACGGCGAAGTGGAGAACACTGTTTTAATCAAAATTATCCCAAGTTAACCTGTATTGAAAATATTATTTTTTTAACTTATTGAAAATAAGACAACTTCTTTGTAACAATTTTTTTCTGTCTTGACAAATAACGGGTGTTGTAGGGGCAAATGTTGGTTTGATAAAAACTGAAATCCTTTATTTTGGTACGACTTATTTTGAATGACATTTTGAAGCGCTTTTGTGGGCGCTTCTGCTAGAATAATAACATGACGAGTTCGATTATTTTCCGATGGCGTTTTATGACTCAGATTTTTATGATTTTATCGAAAATTTCATATTATGCAATGGTATTTTAATTTTTCATTAGTAAGAAAGAGAGTCAAAAATAACAGTACTGGTGAAAACCACAACTCGACATGATTAATGATTATATATATTTAAACCTTTATTTTTATGAAACAAAATTAGAGAAGACTTTGAGTATCAGTAATTTTCATTAGAGTTACCTATATTTTATATAAACTTCTTTAACAATAACAAAAAAATTCTATTACCTATGTCTTGATGGGGTAATTTAAGTTTAATTTAATTAAATGAGAGTTAGCCACCCTCAACAGGTTACAGCTTTGTATTGCCCAGGACGGACGACTCTTTGACCACTTAAGGCGTCATTAATATTTTTTTTATTTTAGTTCTTGGTTCTAAGTTATTATGCTCTAGGTATCTAGGTTTTTTCTAAATTCGGTTCTGTCAAGGACAACCGACATTGTCGAGAGAAAAATCGTAAAATAACTGATCTAAGGGAAATAATGTGCCAGTTTTTGTTATTGTGAAGAAAGATATATTTTATTTTCACTTCTTTTGTTTTTTTTTAGTCATGTTAAGGCCTATCGAGAGTCCTACTTATTATATTTTTTTTTGTAAATTATTAGGTTGTTATTATAATTATTTATGTTTAATTCTCATTTAATTACACTACACTTAAATTACCCCATCTAGAGCGACATAGGTAATAGAAATGTTTTATTGTTGAAGTAGGTTATATAAAATATAGATAAAATTACCGATACTCATAGTTTTCTCTAATTTTGTTACATAAAAATGAAGGATTAAATTATTATTATTTTTAAATAAGTATATAAGGAATAACCATATCAAGTCGCTGTTTTCACCAGTAACTGTAATTTTTGACGCTCTTTTTTACTAATGAAAAATAAAAATACCATTGCATTTGAAATTTTCGAGAAAACCATAAAAATCTGAGACTGTCATAAAGCGCCATCTACCGAATCGGAATATAATTGAACTCAACATGTTATTATTCTAATAGCAAAAAGCGCTTTCAAATAAAGTTATTCAAAATAGGTCGTACGAAAAAAAATTATCGGTTTTTTTCAATCCAATATTTGCCCCTCCCCCACCAGTTATTTGTCAAGACAGAAAAAAAATGTTTCAAAGAAGTTGTCTTATTTTCCCTAAATTAAAAAAATAATATTTTCAATACAGGTTAACTTGGGATAATTTTGATTAAACCAGTGTTTTCTACTTCGCGGTGTGAGTTACGCCCTCTAGCGGTAGACTTAGCAACTTATAAATATTTTCCAGCTTTTTCTTCTGGACGATTTACCTCTATTTTTTTTTTCTCTGCGTCTTTCGATTAACGGAAACTGAGATATAGCCAGCGTCCTTTATTAATGGGCCACCCAGTACTACTTAGGCTTATTGAATGTTCTCAAGTTCATTAACATTTTAAAATCCAACCTAAGCAGGTACCTACCTGGTAGAATTTGTGCTAATGCTAATCTATAGCAATTACTTTTCAGATCCTCATGTTAACTGTAATTACCTCATGTCTAGCCTGTCAAATTCTAAATGAAAACTTTCAATACGGTATTATTATTAACAACAGGTGAGAGGGTCAATAACATTGTATTGTATTGTAGGTAAAGACTGATGAAAGGTTTTAAAAGTATAAAGATAATGCATTTTCAATGAAGCGGACGTAATTTAGAAATTCGATATTCTGTGTCCGAATAAATAATAATAAGACTACCTACTTACTATCTATATAGTCACTTTCACTGTTAGTAATGTCGTAAAGGAGACAAAACTATTTTGTCGTGTGTATAATTTAATGATATAAAATGGCTATTAGATAATGCTCATACTTGGTAATAAGATTATTTCACGCTAATATGTCTTAAGAGTGATTAAAGTATGGCGTTTTGGGAATAATTACACTACTTGTTGATACTCTTCGGTTATTTACTTCCCAGTTGGAAGTTATTGCAAATGAGACCCTAATTTAGAACGATCCCAAACGGAGGATGTATTCAATTCTACAGTGTGCTTTTTTTTAGTTTGTGTGCGCTCTATAAATAAACGTACTCCGATTTTGATGATTTTGGATTCGTTTGAAAGGGAAGACTTGAGGAATGCATATTCGTGAAAACTCAAATACGAAATCGTCGAAGAGGGTGGAGTGGGCAATTTTTCAAGAAAATCCAAAATCTGAGTCGGCAGAATTAAAGATAGGACAATATCCAGAAACGTTTAAATTGAACATATTTTCAAAAGAGTTAGTTTTCGAGTTAGAGCGGTGATAAAATCACAAATATGTGTATTTGCGCTATGTGGAGGGGGCAATTTCTTTCGAAAATTTAAAATCTGAGGCAACCAAATTAAAGACCAGATTATTTGTAGCAACATTTATATTGAACATTTTTTCCATAAGTTAGGTTAGGTTTTCGAGTTAACAGTAGTGGTGAAGTCTAAAATATGCTTATTTCCGCGACGATTTTTTTAGATTACCGAATAATAGTAAGTACAAGCAAAGAATATATTATGTACATGGGTAATGGTACAAGTAAAAGTTCAACGATATTCGTGACAAAAATTACACTCAAAAGTGTGAAATAAATATTTTTTACAATAAATTGGACCGGCGTCATCAGTTGGTGCTCTGAAATATACAAAATAATATTAATTCTATTGGTGCTGGTACTTGTGAAGTTGGTACCAAAAGTTTTCAATCTAACTGCAACTGCACAACTTCAAAAGTATCAATAGAACCAACTAATAACGTCAGACCAATTTTTTGTAAGAAATATTTATAGAAAATTAATTATCTCAGCGTTTTAATGTTGCTTTTATTAGGTACGAATATTTGTGGACAATTTTTTGGCTAAACTATCTGGAGAACTGAGAATGATATCGACTTCGAACTGGTTTCATTCGACGCATAAATTATATAACAACGTGTTATCAGGTAGCAGTTTTTTTAATCGAAAAAAAATGATGAGTTTTAAAGTTTATATTCTGTTCTACCTTATATAGGTAAAGTAATAAGAGTAGAGCCTGATCGACCTAGTAGCATCAAAATGGCGACCAACGAAAGTTTTGAACATATTCTAAAGAATTTCTTATTTAGTCCTCGAGGGTCGCAACAATACAGTTGGTTTTCTAAATACAATTTTTTTCTTTTCTTGATCAATCATTTATCAAATTAAAAAAACATATATGTAATTTCTTAATTAAAAAAAACATCAAATGTTTTGTGTATTAGGCATAGTTTTTCGACAGTTTTTAAATATAGTGCTGTTTGATTTTCTATGGTCATTCTACCAATAGAATTAACATTATTTTGTTTTTTCAGTGCACCAACACTGTTAAAGTCGGTCCTAGTTTTATGTAAAAAAATCTCTATAAAATAAAACACCCTATAAGTACATTGTACATATGTATCTATTTTATTTGAATTTATGTCTATATTGTCAATGTTGATATAACTGTCAAAAAATACTGAATAAACGTAGACGACAATGAAACTTGGTCCGGTTGAATTTCCCAATATTTTATGCATAATTTATACAGATTTATAATTGCTATAATTATTATAATGCATAATGATTAAAATCAAATTGCTATCACAACTATTTTCCAAAACATGTCGACTATAATGTCTCACGCATTTGATATGGAAATAATGTAGAACATACAATAATAAATTATTTTCTGAATCTTGTGTGAGATGTATATCAATGCAAAAAACAAACAAACAAGTGAACGCCTTGCCATCTGTTGCCTTGAATAGCAAGAAGCAATCACAATCTAATAGATAGCGAGACGATGGGGAAATAAAACAATAGAAAACAAACAAAAAATGTTATGGCAATGACTTGATAGATATTATAGACAAAGGAAAGGTTGTGTCAGGATTTCATAGAAAGATTTCTATGTGTAAAATTATTGAAAAGTTTATAAATATAAAATTTTGCATGATATCGATAATTCAATAATTAGGGTTCATCGTTCCTAAATATAGTTCTGGAAAAAATGCAACAAATCAACAAACATGTAACTTCTACTTCGAGGAAATATCGTGTTGCCAGGTTATTTTATTGAATGTTCATATAAAATTTATGACGATTATGCAAAAAGTTTGAAATTTTATATCTCTTGACAGGTGACAAAGTATCACTTTTTTAATTAAATTGACAGATATTTGAATAAAGGTTTCCTTAGCAACGCATGTCTAATTGTCGCCTACCACTTTAAAACTTCAAATTTCACTTCGATAATTTTCTGACTTTAATATATTGTAATATTTTTTCAATATTAAATCATCGTTTTTCCCGTCACAGTAAAATAGTGTATTACACACGGGAAAATATTAGATTTTAGTTCTCGCGAGCTAAATTCTAGTGCTTTTTCCCCTTGTATAATAAATAACTATTTGTTGGTACAAATGCAATGTATTTATATAAATACATGATATAGGCTTTCTTGTAGGTAAAAATATATGAAGATTACCTAAGAAACTTTTATCATTCGACTGTTTGATAACTTAGCTTATACCTCGGCTTATACCTAATGCATATGTGCGGTTTGGAACAGTTTCCATGTGGTTTGGGATTCGGTTCTGCTTGAAGGCCAAATTTGAGTTTTTCAAACTATCCCTTCCTCTTTCTTGGATTTTTTTCGTCATATTCCGGATTTAGGCGCTTCGTGTCAAAATATGTTTGTAGTTCTGAGTTTCTTAAACCCAACCAGCTCCAACTGCGCAGTTGGGAATAGATTATTTCATCGTAATTCGAAGTGCGCAGGCGTCTGACGGTTTGGACTACTGCTCGAACACCCCTTATTCGTATTCCTATTTATTTGGTTGTTGTTTAAATGTTTGGAAGTAGACCAGTAGCGTAACAATGATTCTCGTGAAGCACATAAATCAGAGTACTTACCTAATTGAATTATCTATATCGCGCATTTATAGCTTCTTATTTATTGGTGGAAGAAATATTTTTTTGCAACACTTACCTTGAAAGTTATATTTTTTAATATTAATAAAGTTGAACCTCGCAGACTAGTTGCTTACCTAGGTACCTAATATAACTTTTTTAAATTATAAAATTTTACACAATATCCTTGCTGAAAAAAATTACAAAAAATCCTTAATTTATTCTAAGTAGTACGTTGCAGATTATCTAATAAAATAAATTACAAAATTCAGTTTCACAATCAATTATCCAAGACCAGTTATTTTGTCAGTCTCGACGAGCTTTAATTTTGATTTGCAATAAAATTAAAAATGAGATAAAAACTCGGGTTTTTCTAAGCGTTATAATATAAATATATAAGGTAGCAAAATCATAATTACTATTTTACTTGTTTGAAATAATCACCGAAGTCAAGGTTGTTGACTGAATACTATTGTTGAATGAATACACAATAATAATGTTGTTGCCAGTTCTTTGGAACGACTTTTTAACAATAGGTCAGTATGTTTCAATGAAATTAACTGCATTTCTTTGTCAAAGTTTTCCTGCTGTATTTTATATTCAAACACAAAAGAAAGATTCTTTCCTTTTAAGAAGAAAAAACAATAAATCTCTTCCCAAAATTTCTTGTTTGTTATTAATTTCCTCTATCATTTTTTATAAAAATTTGCCGTCAATGATCAACCCTCATCAAGAGCGAAAATCACTAGGTATGTTTCAATCGTATGGCTGATATATAAGCAAATAAAGGCAACAATTTTAATTTAGCTTGACTTAACTTTGACTTTCACCCATATGATATTATCAATTGCCTGACATAATTTACACATTATAAAAATCGAGAATCTTAATAATTGGTTTATTTGAATTAGAAACTCAGATTAGCACCCATTTAGTCTGTGAGCTTTTTAATAAAGGCCATTTTGAATCGTGAATTAGCCTCTATTTTAGTCTAGATATTCCCTGTGTCCAACACACATCTAGCTAAGAAAGCGCTACAACATTATTGACAGGGTTTACAGTTAGACGTCGTGCGCTCTTAAGCTGGTTTATAAAAAAGCATTTAAAAATAACTGTTGGGATATTTCTGATGCTGCAGCTTAAAAAGCGCAAGCGTTTTCTACCAAAATCTGTCAAAAATGTTGCAGCGCTTTTTTAGCTAGATGTGTTTTGGAAACAGGGAATGAAAGCTTGTATAACCTCCAAAGGTGGTGGAAAGGACAGTTTTTCTCAAAAATCGAAAGTTTGAGACGGCAAAATGACAGAAAAGATAATTTCTGGAATAATTAAAATTAAACATTATTATGAGCCCTACAAACCCATACCGAGCTGCAAATAGCATCTGTGTGTAGACCTGAACTCAATAATGATTTAAAATCTACAACCTTAACATCATCTAAATATACTTAAGTACATACTAATACAATAGAAATAATCAAATGATAAAATGAAAATACAACAAAATTATAAATACAACTAGGTACAAATTAATGTAAAGATCACCATGATATAAAAATAATAAAATAGAAATTTCACAAGTACTATAACAATACATTAATGATTTTACAACTTTGGGGTCGATGTCGATAACTATTAGCAGATAGCTGTTGTAAATAAGTAAATTATAATCAAAACGAATAATTGCAAAAACTATTTTTATAATATGTATTAAGATTTGGTTGAGGAAACGATCGCTTTAACGCTGATGAAAGTTCAAGTTCCTCGCCCAAAAATATCTAAAAGAACATTCCAGATTATAATACACTTCTTACATATATATATATGTACATATTTTATATCGAGCAAGGAAAATATGCAATATTAAAACGAACAGAAAAAAAGCAGTTCTCCTTCACTGCTCGGTATATAAAGGAAAAAATCAGCAAGAACCACGCCTTTCGCTAATACTACATATACTAGGTACACTCTCCTTGCTAACTCAGCAAGACAATCTTTTTTGATATTTTATTCCCCGCTTGCCGATTGTTTATGCTATACAGGTGCCTATAAGACTCTATACATACCAACTTCTTCTTTGGTATGTGATATTTTTATTGGCGAAAGAATTCCTGCCCTAAGAATAAAAAATATAAATGCACATTCTTGGATATAGTCTGTTCAAAGTTAAGTATCGACGCTGAGAAATAACTCCTATTAACTTTCTAATCTCTTAAGATGCTTAGAATGCCTTGAAGCTTTGAAATTATTAATATTAAATATATCGAGCGATCAGAAAAAAGTTATTCGAAACAATAACATGATTAATTCACACATAAAAGTGCAAAAAATCAAAAACCAAAATTAGATTTTTTTTTTGTTTGATTTATTTTTTAAATTGGAAAGTTACATTTATTTCTCATATTGAAGTCTTTTTTTATTACTCCTAAATCCTTCTTAAGTGACAATTTTCAGTATTTTATATCTAAATAAGGTATAATATAATAAAAGTGCAAAAAATTTAAAAAAAATTAAATTGGATAAAAATATTTATTTCTTATATTGGAGTTTTTTCTTATTTCTTGCTATTAAATCCTTCTTAAATATTTGTTTTCAACATTTTATACCTAATAAGGTATAATATTGAATTGGTAAATTTGATTTATCTCTCATATTGAGTTTTTTTTGGTACTTAATACTTCTAAAATGGCTGTTTTCTTTTTGTTAATGTGATTTTTTCAGCTTTTAAAACAAGGATAATCAAATGATTCTAATGAACTTAAACTGGGAAACTATCGCGGAAATTATCAATTCACTTCATTTCCAAATGTTATTTAGATGTGCAAAGTTAAGAAAAAAATATAATATTAGTTCAGGTTTGTGTATCTCTTTCAATTTTGATCAATAAAATATTTCTCTAAAAAGTGACAAGTGATGTTCCAATATTATGCAATTTCCATATGATTGAAGTAAAGACATGCGAAGATATATTCTCATATTTAGATGGCACACTTCGAATGAATTTTTTTTTGATTGCTAATCTATATTAGTTTGTTATGGATTCTGTGTTCGTACTTAGGAATTTTTACATTTATGAACAAACTATATGAAGTGCAGCGGTCGTTTTCAAATAGTTACTGAATATCTCCACTGAGGTAAATTAACTTGTAATAAAAAATAAGCTAAACAAGTTAATTAGGGATACTGAAATATCTCGACATGTTCGATATGAGCAATATTTCCTGTCAAGGGCGAGTATACATCGTTACAAGCCATGGGCGTGTATCGAAAACCGCACGAGTCCGAGAACGAATTTGTTACATATATCAGGTACCTTGAAGGGATTTTCTTATGAAACACGATTGTTAGATTTGGTTCATATAGTTAATTTTTGTCTATGGTCAATTTTTAATCGAAATTCACGTTTGGATTTATACCTAACAAATCATGGGATAGATATTAGAACGTCCCTAAAGCTAGCAGAGCAAAGTGAGCAGAATCCAAAATACATATTGTACTTGTAACGCACATTGGATGTTAATTAAGGTCTGTATTCCGAAATTAATTGCTCTTATAGTTTTTTTGAAAAATGGCTGCTTTGCTAGCTTTAGATCTAAAGCTAGTACAGAAACCTTTAGAATTCAACCTTTTTAGAAAAACATTTTTAGTACTTGTACAGCTAATTAAGTGCTAATTGAGTGCTGTATTCTGCAATTATTTGCTCATATAGTTTTTTGAAAAATGACTGCTTCTTTAGCTTTAGATCTAAAGCTAGCACAGAAACCTTAGGAAATCAACTTTTTTAGAAAAACATTGTTTGTGCCTGTAAAGCTAATTAAGTGCTAATTGAGTGCTATATTCTTATTTGCTCATATAGTTTTTTGAAAAATGGCTGCTTCGCTAGCTTTAGATCTAAAACTAGCACAGCAACCTTTAGAAATCATTTTTTGAGAAAATTCAGTGCTAGTTATTAGTGCTTTTAGAGCTAATGAATTGCTGTATTTCAAAATTAATTGCTCTTATTTTTTTTGAAAATGGCTTTTTTTAATTAGCTCTACAAGCACTAAATAAGATTTTCTTTAAAAAGCCATCAAAAAAAACTATAATATCAATTTAATTTTGGAGTGTAGCACTTAATTAGCACCTAATGTGCGTTACAAGAACCAAATATGTATTTTGGATTCTGTTCACTTTGCTCTGCTAGCTTTAGGGACGCGATATTAGAACTCTATAAGTTTTAGGATACGCTAGTTTCTGAAATTTGAAAGTATGGTTTGAAAGGATAGTAAACTGATAGTATATAGGTTCCATAAACATTTTGACGAATTCTGTTTTTTATATTATTTTTATATTATATTTTCCTGACAGTTGATTGAATTTTCCCACACTCTCTTAATTTTGTCTTGTTTCAAATTTCAAGGAAATTGCTATCTGTACGATTATTATAATCAGTATGTTTGTACATTACGTGCGAGTATATATATATATATATATATATATATATATATATATATATATATATATATATATATATATATATATATATGCTCTAAATTGTATAGGAAATAAATTGCTTTATGGTTTTGAAAGTAAGTAACCTTGTTTCACATAGAATGGTCAAGAAAATATATGTAGACTGTGGATAGAGTGACAGGCATTTACTTACTATGTCTTTCATTGGAACCAAGTTAATCATTAATAATGTTATATTAGAAAGATTTATTTGGTAGGTGAGATAAAGGTGGTCGAAACAAACAAGAGCACGGAACATCTTTTTTTCGATTTAAGCGAATATTTATATTTCAGTGTGAAGAGGAATAGTTGCGATTAAACATGAAATACGACATCCGCCAAATTGCCATCATGAAACCTATTAAAAAACACCATATTACTCCCACTAACGAAATTTCAGTAATTTCAAACCTGGCGGTCTTGTTGGACACCTTTTAGAATGGAAACCCTATTTAATAACATAAGGGTTGAAGTCATGGACAATTTTTTAACATTATTTTTAACCTTACTTCAAATTTGCAATTTCAACCCTGAAGAAGGGAGTTAATATGCCCGAAAGCATGACATTCACTGAAATATCTTCTAAAGTAGATCTTCATTTTTATTGATAATAGATAAATTTACGTGGCATGTCCACACCTGTGATCAAAAGTGATGGTTTGAAAATATTGTATTGTAACCAACCCATTACAAACAATTGCAGTTCAATTAAGATCAAGATATTAAAAGAATCACTGTAACATTTTAAGGTCTATATAATTTTGTAACGATGCTGCATTTGCTATTGTTCTTTGGTTTGTCAATTAATATCAATAAAATGTCAGTGGGACTGCATTTTTTTTCTCTCTCAAGATTCGAAAAATGTCAAGTAATAATAATACAGTTGATAAATTGTGTAGGTACTTGGAATCATCTTCTTATGACACGATTTTTTATAATTGAGTTTTTACATCATTATTAGTTTAACCTTTCGAAATGTATAATATCTGCATTCAATTTGCGAAATAATATCGTCAATTAATTGTAAATATACTTTTCATTGCCATAATGTTTCGCGAAAACTATACAAAATCCAATATTAGAGAAAAATCTAAAATTACAGGCCCCCCATGTGAGAATAATGGAGATTTACATATCGACACGTGTTTTGCTAAAAAACTTGGGAAGAGATCACCACTGACGATGTCAACTTGGTTTGCGAAATACACGTTTTTAACGATTTTTCAAATATCTTATGAATTATTAAATCCACGGAAAAATATTATTGGGGTTTTCGATAGAACTATTGAGTTCTAGCGATTACTTTGAACAAAACTGTTCTGGGATTTTTCGTTTTTTAGCAATTCGTTGAATTTGAAGAAAAACTTTAAACTTTTCAAGTAGATATTTTCGATTATCTAACTTTACTATTTTTACATACAGATGTTGAAAACTAAATTTTATGAAAATTACTCTGAAACCCGGAACTCCGATGATATAATTAATTTTTGCAAATTCGTTTAACAACTTCACAGGATTTAAGTTATGTGTCTATTTTAGATAAAAGTGTCCAGTACTATTCATTTCAATTCAGATAAATTAAGAAACTAAATAAAACTAAATTAAATATTGGCCAAAAAACAAGTTTATAACGATCCAAACTTATCTACAAGAGATTAGATAATCATATAAAAAAATAACTTTTCTAGAGGGCGTATTAAACTGCATATTATGAGTTGGATTTTAAATAATTTAAAGTTATAATATATTATTATAGTACTTATGTATTAATATTTAATATTTTTTCTATATCATATGATGATGTTTACATTTGTAGTTGTATTTTTAGTTCTTTAATGGCGAATTGTGAATTTGGAAATCTATTAACAATAGATCAATGAAATATTTTAAATGCGCTCTTCAGACACTAAAAGTAGAACAATAACACAATCTACTTTTATAACAATATTTCATTTCTAAATTTGTCATTGATGCTTGCGGTAGGAATAAATTTCACACATATTTGCATTCACATGCTAATGGGTGCCAAAAAATGAAATGATGTTGCAACAATTAAGAGGTGATAATGTTGTTTTTTTTTCTTCATAATTTCTTCATCTAAAGAAATATTGAGTTATTGATGAGAGGAATTATTGTTAAAAAATTGAGAAATATTTGCAATAACAATTCGTTTATTGTATTGTAGATGGAATCTATTTAGTAGTTTTCCAACATTCGTATCTTTTGCTATTCATCAACATTATCGAAGGTATTGTTCTTTCAAGCGTATATAAACTGAGAAAGTTATACTTTTACATTCATTTTACCACCTTTCATTCATAAATTTTCATGTTCATTTTTTTCAAACACAGATTATGGAAATAAGTTATTGTTGTGGTTACAATTACAATAGGATTATTTTGGGAGAATGTGGCTCTTGTTTGGAAAAAAATCTTGACAATGAAAAGACATTTTTTATGAGCTCTATGGATGTTTTAAACTTCTTTGATGTCTTTGTTTTATTTTTGCTGTAATCTTGCCTAGACAGTAGGAGAGATAAACTGGTGATATTTAGCATTGCTGAATTTATCCGAAGTTATCAAATAGAAAAACAGTTATTGTCATCGCATAGTTCCATATATTATTATCTCCGAAACAAAAACGCGACGATATCTTGTATTTTATTCAGCGATAGAGTCAGCAGGCGCCACAGGCTTTTGCACGTCTAAATTCAGTATGAATCTAAATTACCTATCAGGAAAGGGATTTTGTTTTCGTCTTTTTATTAGATAAATAAAATTCTATTAATTAAAAAAACGTAATGTTAACTTCAAAGAAAAGTAAAATAACTCCTAAAAGAATAAACATTACAAATCTAATGAAATAAATATTCAAATAAACTACCTTGTGTCACAGAATAGCCAAATTAGTGATTCAAAGATTACATGGATATACATCCGAGTACATTTGGCGGAATTTCATTCTAAAATGGACAATTTTCACATATAATCTCCCTAGAACTTGAATAATTTCCGAAAAATTTTTCGATGGGCAATTTTTTGGAAAATTTCCCGAGTTCCTAGCGGAGGGAAATTTTCTTGAAAAAAATTGTATCTGAGAAAAAAATACGAAAAATAATTCAAGCTCGCGAGAGATTCGGTACGAAAATTTTATAAAAAAATAAGTAAATACAATTTTTGACAGTTTATAAATAAATATTTGACAAAAATAATATACTCTTATTATTTTGGCATATGCACGTGACAGCTGTCAAGCCAGGGAAATTATCACTTCTTTTGAAAAATTCAGGTTGTCGTCATTGCAACCTGTCAGAATAAAAGCATCTGATTGGCTTAAAACAATAGCTATAAAATTTTCTCTTATAATTCATCGAGATATTTGTAGTTATTTCAAATTCTTATCGTTGAGCAGTCTGAAACCAACCGCTGCTTATTGAGGTATTTTTTGAAATCACTATCGATAGTTTGTTGGTTAGAATATAAATAATGGATCGAAAGTTCAGGATTTTCATTGATTCTCATTTAAAATTAAGAAAGATTAATCTCATCCAACTTTCGAACTCAATTCTATAACAAAATCCTTCTATGAATAGATGGTAAATAATCTAATAGCTTGTCAAGTCTAAATTAGCAAAGAATTTGAATGATGCTATCATCACATTAATTATTTTTTTCCAGCCCAGCTACTTTTAATCGAGTCTTGATGACATTGCACAAAAAATCCTGATTAACATCTTCTATGTTGTGTATTGTATACATTATATACAGGGTGTATCATTAGTTGATACCTAGTGGAAATATTTTTAATTGAACAATTTTGGGCTCAAAAATGAAAGTTTAACTCAATTCATATCTTGGCGTATAGAAAATGTTTGGCTCCTAGATGAGTACCAATAACCTTGACATGGGACTTAGATATTGCGCACAAGATTCTATGTTAAATTTTAAATTAATGTTTCTGGAATCTACCAGAGGCGCATGACAGGGGCACGGGAGTGGTGGACCCTTCCTAAATTCGTACGCCTCTGGTATTAGCCAGAAATTTGTATTGAATAGAATTTTCTATGGTACTTATACAGTAGGTACCTACATTTCATACCAAGTATGATATAGATGCCACCAATAGTTTTGAGGTATTGGACATAAATATTTTTTTAATTTTCACGTGATAAGGATGAGTTAAAAATTACCCGTCTTTTATCAATTTCCTGACCATTATCGAATTTTGATTCAGCGAGAAGTGGATTAATTATTGTCTTAAATTCTTTATAGAGACTAAAAATGTATCGTATTTTTAGTTTTTTTGTTTTTGGGTGCTGATACTAACTTGATATTCATTTTTACCGACTTTATTAGTTGTTGCATTGAAAAATACAAAATAATATGAATTCTGTTGGTTTTGGTACTTTTGAAGCTGAGCAATTTAGTTAAATAGAAGACTTTTTGTACCAACTTCAAAAGTATTAACACCATGTGATTTGGATTAGGTAAATCTTAATACTTGGAGCTCAAGATAGTTTTTTCTCGTTATTAATGATACACCCTGTACATATATGTGCTGTGTTCATCACTTTTACATTTTGCACACCTCTATTTATATATTATAACTGGGCGTTTTCACTCTTCCACAACCATCCAATCAATCAAATACATCTTCTCTATTGTGTTTGCAATCAAAGATCGCGCGGGCATGATTTGGGTCTTGAGATTACAGCTGTTGAATACAATATAATACCATGATGAAATACATTAATACATTACATTAATACATATATATTATATCCAATCCATAATCCATCCAATACCACCTATCCATGTTATGTACGTATATAGTATATCCACATACATGTACAAAAGACCCATTACTTTCACACTTTTACAGATAAATTGATTAAAGTTTTTTCGCATACCTACCTTATTGCAATTATTGATATATCTTTATGTACTTACTGCTGTGGAGTATTTCTGTGCTTTGCGGGAACTTTTTCTAAGACTTTTTTTTACAAAAAAATAGAAATAATTATTCTACTAGTACTGGTCATATTAATGTTTAAATATGTAATTCTATTGATGCTGAGACTTGTGCCAAAAGTTATCAATCTAAATGCAACTGCAAAACTTTAAAAGTAACAGCATCAACAGAATTAATATCAATAAAGTCGGTCCAGTTTTTTGTAGAAAAATATTTATTATTTATGATTTTTTTGTGCAATGCGATATCTATGTCTTGTTTCTCTTTTTCGTCTAAAGTTTCTCCTAGGTATTGGAAATGATCTACTTGTTCCATATGGTCTCCTCTATCACTATCTTTTCCATATTTTCTCCAACCATCATGACTTTGGTTTCATTCTTATTTATTCTTAATCCATTTTCTTTCAATGCCGTGTTCCATATGTTTAAATTGGTTTGTAGGTCTTTTTCACTTTCAGTCAGTATTACCACGTCATCTGCAAATGCTCTTTCGCGTATTGACATTCTTTCTAGTCAAGTATGTCCTATTTCTTGGTTCTGTGCTTGCCTTTTTTAATAATATCATCCATTAATATGAAAAACAAAAGCGGACTGAGGCTACCTCCCTGTCTTAGTCCTGTTCTGTTTTTAAATGTTTCTGAGGCTATATTGTTTCTAATTCCTGAGTTGCCTTCGTATATTTTTTTGCGTTAGTCATCTTTCTGCTTACTCCTCGGTCCAAAATTTTCCATATTTTATGTCTTTATACCAAATCAAAAGTTTTTTCTGGGTTTAGAAATGCCATATAAACTGTTCTTCTTTCTTGGTTTGCTTTTTCTGTGATTTATTTATTCGCGAAAACATGGTCCTATGTACTGCTTCCACTTCTACCAAACGGGCTCTGTGACTCTTTTAATGAACTTCCGATCTTTGCTCCTAATCTTTTCTCGATAATTTTCTCAAAAATTTTCATCGCTGTACATAGCAGGGTTATACCACTTTAGTTATTGCTGTCCTTTACGTCTCTTTTCGTATGGGGATAATCAACGGTTTCTTCCAGTCTTCTGGTAGTTCTTCTTTGCTTCATATCTTGTTGTAGAAATGTAGCGGTCTGTCTTCACCTCTTTGTCCAATATTTTTACACATTTCCGATGTTATTTTGTCATATCCGGGAGGACATATTTGTTCATAGGAATTTCTTTACTTCATTTCGTCCAAGACGCACGTCACTGAATTTTGCCGCAATATTAAAAAACACCCCGTTGATTAGTAGGTACGGAAAGATAATATTTTGGACCCATGTTTAAGCATAATGTTGTGTAATACAATGTATTGACAGGAAAATAAGACGTTAAACAAATCTACCTATAATAATAATTCGGTCAAGCTTTCGATCAGTTGTGTTTCATAGATCTCGTTTCTCTTTTTATTAACAGCCAGTAAATACCGAATGAGATGTAATAAATTATTATAAGCTACTTACGTAGATAATATGGAATAATAAAAACTGCCACAATGTGTTACGTTACGCAGAAGTTTGGGTCAAGTTGTAATATACTTATAGTTGCGCAAAATACAGAACAGAAATTATAGATTGCCAATATAACTAATAATGTATTCGAATCGATAACTGTTCCGTTAAAAACCAATATTAAAATTATTGACTACTAGATGACATTTTCCAAATGTGCTATTCTGCATAATATGGACACTTATTGAGTTACAGTTGGATGTGATGATGTAATATTGCCATTTTTTTCACCGTTTCGTATAATAAACAAATTGTTATTCTATGGATATATTATTCAAAAATTTAAATCAGCTGTACGATGATACCTTGTGGGTGTTTCTAATCTTTGCCTTGGGATCCACAAACTATGAACTTCCCACTTCATATTACAATTAACCACTCATTTTATTATTATTATTATTATCATGAAAAAATTATACAGCGAGTGGGATCTCTAGAATATTACTGAAGTAAATATGGAATTTCATAAAATGCATTTATATGCATAGTTTTTAATTTGTTATTGATATCTTTTGCAAAAGTTTTCCACAAATGCTATAAATTATCATGTCCATTAACCTAGGCGACTTTGATCTCTGCACCACTGTAAATTTCATCAGCAATAAAATACAGCACCACATATTTTGCTAAAAAATCCTAAAATACCAAGAATCTGTCAACACTCTTTTTTCCAATAAAAAAAATCATCCAAAAAGATCAGTGCACATTTACCGTACATAACGCGCGAACAAACATAAAAAACGGACAGTCGAATAATAAAATTGTATACCTGCCAATACCTGGTCAATAAGATACGGTAAAACCTTACTGAAAGATAAAAAATACAACATTATGATATTCATATGTATTATATTCCTGTAATGCAGATTTGCAACATATGTCTTGTGTAATTTAAAAGTTTCTAACCACAAAATTATTTCACTCATATTGAGTGCAATGATTAATAACGAGATATAGTATAAATATTTTTAATAAAAAAAAGTTTTGCGGTCGGGGAAACCCCCTCATGAACGAAGCACTTATGCCTTTTTTTCAATTCTGAACTTCATGAAAAAATGAAAAAAACTATAATTAATTTCCACTGATATATTGTTTAAACATGAAAACATTGTCTAAATTTTAAGAGGGCAAGTGTCTATTTAAATAACAAGGATGGTCAACATAAATCTTGATGATTGTGAGCAAACGCTAACTACAAACAATCTGAAAATTTGGTGATATACTAAAATCACTGGGGGACATACGTCTAAAATATATTTGCATGTTAGTCGCATTTCCGGTTATACCGGAAGTAGATGCCAATTTTGTTATTTTTATTGGAATACCCTGTATATTACCTCATTTTAGGTAAATTTCTTATAGAAATATACCTATTGCGATCGTTCACACTTTTGAATTTCGAAAAAAATTCAACGGCATGTTGTTATATGTCTATAAGTTAGTCCAAAAAAACATTTGGTTCAAAAGTTTATATATATATATATATATATATGGGATATTACGAAATTTGTTAACACGATAGAGGTCGCAGTTTTGAAGGTATCAAGTTCAAATTTGCTACAAAAATCAATCTCTCAAATATCTCGGTCGAGTTCGTTATTGGGCAATATCGAGTAAGTAGTTTCAAAATGGCGACCATTCAAACATTTAAAAAAAATATCAAAAAAGAGCAGTAGTGTAAATATTATTAAAAATAATTTTAGGTTATAGATATAATCAGTACCTACAACTTTTGTTCAAAGCAATTTTTCATAAAATACACAGGTAAAAAAATAAAAATTAATAAAGAAAAATAACAAATATTGATAAAACATGAACACTCAATATAAATTTGATGTAATTGTACATTTTCTGGAGATCTTAATATAAACCCTGATTAAAAAAATATATAGTATATTTATTGAAAAGAAATAGACGAAAAAAAATCTGCCTTGAAGTGGACTCGAACCCTGTCTGCTTTATATTCAACAGCCAAAACAAAAACCTCTAACCGCAGGGCTATGACAATTTTATTTAATAACATGTAGGTATACCAATGAAAAGGTTGTTAAAATTTCAATTCAATGAATTTTGAAAAATTTACCTTTCCGCTGACTACAGGCCATCGGGATTTTTTATATTTCTTGTACACTTTATAAAAAATTATAATACCTAAGTCTCACCGTTTTTGATATATTTCAAAGTTAATGTCAAATATTAAGTTTGCAATCTAGAACATATTTATCAATCTTTCCTATAAGGACGCCTTTAATATTTAGTTTACGTTGATTTTCTTGTAGAATATCTATTTTATCATTTTTTTTAAGATATAAATAATAATTTGCATCAACAGAGTAATCAAAAAAGAAGCTTGAAAACTAGATCCAAAAAAACGTCAAAAGTTTTTTCTCATTTTATTGTATTAAGCAGCAAAAATAAGGAGAATTTTGTATAAGGTTGTCTATACTGAAAATTAGTAGTTTTTCATTTTTCTTTATAAAACTAGTACACATCTTTAAAGTTATGTTGGCCATGATTGAATTATAATATTATAACAAATGTCAATAAAAGACTAACAAGCGTCAAAAAAGTCAATATAATACTTTTCATTTGCAAATTTTTGATTAATTATCATACCGAAAAGACTTAATTATCCAAATGAACATTATTTGAATTTATTTATTATTTATGGAGAATGTGATAAAGTTATTTTAAGAATATGTTATTTATACGCTATGCGATGTCCACCAAAATCTGTTAAGAAAATTATAGAAAACTTAAAAAACATCTGAACTATAAAGCCTAAAGTACGTAGAAATAAACCAATTAATTGCTACCAATGAAAATATTAAAATCGCAATTTTGGGATATTTTGCCGCATATCCAACAAATTCTACAAGGCAAGAAGCTTGCGAATTGGGAATATCTAAGGCATCAGTTCTAAGAATTTTATGGAAACAAAAGTTTCATCCATACGCATTTTCAATAATTCAGCATATAAAATAGCGTGATTTCACACGAAGAATGGAGTTCCGTGAATTTATTGTACTTCGTTCCCAAGAAAAACCTTTCTTTTTGGATAATATTATTTGATAATTTCTCAAAATTTTTCAACGAAAACTATTATATTGACTTTTTTGACGGTCGTTTGACGCTTATTGACATTTATTGCTATTTTCTAATGTAATCATGGCCTAACACAATATTGATAAATATTTAAAAAGATACTAATTTGTTGTATAGACAACCTTATACAAAGTTCCCCTTATTTTTGCTGCTTAATATAATAAAATAATAAAACACGAGAGTTTTCATTTGAAAAAATTGACTTTTGGATTAAGGTTTCAAACGTCATTTTTGATCACTCTGTACAAATTATTGTCATAATGTCATAAAAATACTGATAAAGTAGATCTGCTCCTGTAAGAAAATTAACTAAAATTAAATACTAAAAACTTCCTCATAGGAAATATTGATAATTATTTTTTGAACTGCAAACTCAATTTTTGACATAGAATTTGAAATATTTCAAAAACGGTTAGATTTATAGGTATAGAAAATTGTACATAAGATGTTTTCAAAATTGCACAAGAAATCTAAAAAGGTGGTAATATACAGGGTATTCCATTAAAAATAACAAAGTGAGCATTTACTTCCGCTAAAACCAGAAATGAAAATGAAAATATTTTGGATGCTGTCCCACAGTGAGTGACTTTAGTATGTCACCAAATTTTCAGATTATTTGTAGTTATCGTTTGCCCTCAATCGATCGATGTCTTTCCCGGAGAACCACCCTGTATATTAAGGGGTTGGACAAACCAATCGATCTGGTCATTAAGGAAATAGATTACCCAAATGTTTAAGTCTATTAATTTTTAATGACATAAGTAAATTCAACTCCTCAATCCTTTCATTTCGGTATGAAAGATTTTGCAGTTATCATTGAATGTGTGAGTGTTATCATTAAAATGTAGCGCATAGTTTGAATTAGTTTTATGCTAAATGAATGAGTTCTTGTGTTCATTGATACGGATATGAAAATTTCTGCCAGTTTGACCTACGTAAATTTTCGAGCAAGGAAGTTAATAAATACCTAATAACGATTAGGTAAATTTTTCAAGAACAATAAAGAAGACAGATTAAAAGACTTTTGACATTTATAATCGTTATTTTTGAGTGCTTACCGTCTAGTCAACTTTTTTTTGTAAAAAAATATTGCAGTTTATTTCCATCAGTGACATAGGTATGTATAATAAACAGAGTATTTCATATCACTGCTTCCATAGATTGATCTAGAATATTTTAATTAATTATGATTTGCCAACGACGGTTGATAGAGAGAGAGAGAAATAATTACGTGAAATACATATACATATATATTTGCCTTGTGGTGGTTGTGATAAAAGCCAAAGAACATTTTGTGGCATGTGAGATGCCTTCGGCGGCATTGCAAGGTGGCAATGAAGTATGTATGTAGTCTGTCTGTATATTATTATACATGTATATATAACTTTGTAGTTAAGAGAACTACTTTTACTTTTGTTGTTTATATATCATTTAACAGGCTTGAATTGTGCTTTATATATATATTGGATAACAACGGTATGTGTAAATTCTTCATATAGTAGGTATGTTCCAAGATAAAGTTGGGATATAGGTAGCTCTCGATAGAGATGGTAATAGATACCGAGTTGTAATAGAAGAAAAACTTGTGTGTATATTTTGTGTTTAATATAATTCAATAGCTTGTTTGATTTTAGAGAAAATATCTTAATAAAGTTTTATTTCTCTGAAGTTTGCTAAAAAGCTAGCAAACATGGAAAATACTTCTTCACGGTAACACTTTCAGCTCTACTAAAGAGAATTTAGGTACAATAAGTATTATGCGACATTCATTTTCTTTTTTATGAAATTATAGGATCACATACCTGTCTGTCTGTTCGTTTGTTGCAACCTATTTCTTCTGAATCTAGAAAATGAAAAAAATTAAGTCAGTAAACAATAGGGAACTTGCCAAAAAAAGAAAGTTAGTAAAAATAGGCGGCGGCTCGATTCGTCTCGATGCAAGGAGTGACGTCACAGTAGCTCCCGCGCGTTTGGCCTCGTTTGAATTAGCTTAGAGAGGATTTCAATTTTAATAATTTATTGTAAAATAAGTACTGCGATTTAAGGGCTGATTTTGGTATAGGGTGTTTTTATACATAAACACCCATATTATAGGCAAGTTCCCTATTAACGAATGCTGATTTTGAGCTTTAATTTTTGAGTGCAAATTAGGAAGAAAACACACATCAACGATTCACTATGTGTATTACAAATATTTGTGCTGTATAAGTAAATGTAAAATGCATGGTTTAAGAGATATTGAAGAAAATATAGGTAGAAACAAAAATCTAGCATCCCTTGTTATCTCCAAGCCTACTAATTCTAAAATATTCATAAATATACGGAATCCAGAATTCAGGTCATAATTTACAGGCAAACTTGAACTGTTATGGTAGGAACACTCTTGAAGTTAGCACTAAATGTTTTTTCATGAATAAAATTATATAAAACAATTTCTTACAAGGAATAGGACCGACTTTATTAGTTGGTCAAAAGTAGAAAATATTAATTTTATTAGTGCTGATACTTTTGAAGTTGTGTAATTGCAGTTAGATAAAAGACTTTAGACACCAACTTTAAAAGTACTAGCTCCAAAAGAAAACCCTAAATTCTCGGTATATAACCTAATTGCACTTTCCTATTGCTGTAACTCGAAAACCTGTGATTATTTTCCTGTGTTTTAAATTGTCCCCTTCACCCCTTTTGGTGGTATTTTTGTGGGGAAATAAAATGTTTTTTTAATGGGACTATTTTTCAACAATTCTCTCTTTCCAATGTCACTCAAAAAGAATCAAGCATTTTTCTTGGTTACGTATTACACTACTTTTAAACTTAATATAAATGTTTCTCACGTTGACTAGTATATAAATAAACAAAATTACAGTTAATCAAACTGCCTGGTGTAATAATTATTTAAATTAAATATTCGAGTTGAGATTTATTTATATTTGTTCAATAAGGTCAGGGTGACAAAGCTCAATATGTAAAAAATGTAAAGTAGGGAAACTTAATTTGATTACGGAAATATAATTTGAAAATGGGACACATCTTTTGAGTAATTAATGAAAATGGGACATTACTTTTGAGTTGGTAATAAAAAATAGATTGAATAAAAGCTCAAATATTTTGATCCAGCAACAGCATTTTTATTTTTACTTTAAATTTATTAATTTATTTTTCTGTTGATTTCTGTTCCCGAGAATATATTTAGATAAATATTAAAATTAAATCGAAAAATAATACATGGGATTTTATTTATGTGGGCCGATGGATATGTAATCAAATAATAAATTATTATTTTTTTGATTTCAGGAGGATGAAAAGACCTCCAGGACTTTGGGTGCTTCTTTCAGCTGGTAAGAAAATTTAACTAATCTACTTACGTTAACCATTTATCCGTTTCCCATGCAACTTATTAGTTTACACACCACACACGGAATTCTTATTATTCATAGTCTGATTATTATACCCAACAACATCATATAAAAGCAATTCCAATAACACGTTAGACATATTTAATATTTGCTACACCAGCCTTGCCTTAAAAATGAACTTTCCATTCTGATTACGTTTCAACGTTTTTTTTTCAATTAATCGATCATGCTAGAAAAAAATCGTGCGTGGTTCGCTTTATATGTCAAAATTGTTTCTTTTTGTATTATATTAAATATTATGTTATTTGCCGAAGAACGGAGCATTTGGAACATGTAATAAATATATCGAGCTGCAAAAATAATCACACTTAATAAATAAAATATATATAAATATATTAACGAAGATTTAATATCGAAAAAATATTACAATATATTAGAGTCAGAATATTATCGAAGTAAAATTTAAAGTGGTAGGCGACAATTAGACATACGTTGCTAAGGAAATCTTTAAAGAAAAAAGTTCAGGAGCTTCTAGAACAAGAATGAACTGAAACTAAAAATTAATGAACCAGTCCGAAAGTTATCAATTCGCTTTAGTCATTTCCAAATATAGTAAAAATCTAGTTTGGCGGCTTTTGTTATAAAAGTCCTAAAAAACTAAATGTTTTCAAAAATAGATGTATGTTATCATAACTTTTAATATTATCGAGGCGAAAGACGCTATTTTTAATGATTTGTTAAAAAAAAATGAAAAATTTATCTCCTAGAACTTACAACCTTAAGCTGGAATTTTCGATTTGGGAGTGTCTTTTCAATACCAAATACTATATAATCATCCTTGCATTCTATTAAACGTAAGTTTGCAAAAAAGTGAGGTTAAACGAATTGATGATTGCCTTGTGCAGTATATTCAACATTCAAGTGCTGTTAATATCAGTGTTACCAACGCTGCTGCCAGTAAAATTTTCGCAGCATTAGATTATTTTATGGATTCCATTTCCAAGAATATTTGCTTTAGAAAAAAATTGTGACAATATCTTTTAGTGAAGCAATAACTGAATTCATATTTTCAAAAGCCTGAAGATAATGTTCTTCATCAAAAGTTGCCATAATATCGTATTTTTTCTCTAAAGCAAGTATTTGTAAAACATAGATTTTTAGTAAATTTTAAACATGAAACTAGACACTTAAAATCTGGCCACTTGGTTTATACTTTCGTTATTGAATATTTAAAAAATGTTCAAAATCGCAAACGTTGTATTTGCATTTTTGGCAACATTCGAATTGACAGAATTTAAAGGCCAAACACACTGCATAGATCAATAATCATCTCGTTTAACCTTACATTTTTGCGAACTTATATTTACTATTTTGACGCAATTTTTGCTAATTTTTAAGTATGTTAGTGAATAGAATGCAAGGATGATAATGTACTATGTACTTGTGATTTGGGGGATTTGGAAAGATACTTCCAAATCTAAAATTCCCGCTAAAAGTCGTAAGTCCTAAATGCACAATTTTTCCTTTTTTTATTAACAAATCATTTAAAATAGCGTCTTCCGCCTCCATTTTATTAAAAGTTATGCTAACATACATCTATTTTTGCAAACATTTTCGATTTTTTAGGGATTTTATAGCAAAAGCCGCTAAACTAGACTATCCCCAAATGTTACGTAATAAGTTATGCAAAGTGCAAAAATATTTTGATGATCAGATATACACTTATTTTAATAATATGCAGTTTTAGACAATAATTCAAGTGAAGACAAATTCCCATATACAATGGAACACGTTAAATTAGTATTTTTTGGATCACTCTTTATGGCAAATGAATTCCAAATGAATAGTAAATAATAATTAAAAATAATACAATAATTATAGCTCAGCCAATAAGCTATTTGTAGATCGCAAATAATTTGCCAATTTTTCGTTTTTTCTAAAAAAAACTGCCCATTGGGGTTTTTCGGGTTTTTTCGTTTTTTCAGATTGTCACAAAAACTGTTTCAAGCTGTCAACAAAGTAAGTTTGGAAGAGATTATGGATTAGTCTGGTCAAAAATTAGAAACAGGCTTGGATTAAATAATAAGTTACCAAAGCTTCAAAGAATTACTTAGTGTTAATATGTTTGTTGTTTTTAGTTAGGAAATTATTTAGCTAAAAAAATATTGTTTGTTTCTTGGTGTGTAAAGTAAAAATATAATTAAAAAAAAATCTCTGATGATTTCCCCCGAAAAAAAAAAACCACCTGGGTTTTTTCACACAATTTTTCCCGATGGGTTTTTTGGACTGGGCAAAATGTCAACAACCCTGATTTTCAGTGATTGAATTTTATTTATAGCTTAAAAATGCAACGACATATGGTTGGATGTATAAATATAGATATACCTAGAACTAACAATCTAGGTGAAGGTTGAAAAGTTCTTTATAACCATATTATAGTTAGTTATACGATATGCGCGTTTATATTAAATGATTTAAACGATAATAATTTATAGTAAATAATTAACCAATTAGCAATGGATGATTCTCATAGTAGTTGAGTGAAATACCTTCAAGGACGATACTTTCTTGGAAATGAAACGAAGCAATCAACAAGTTTTCTTTGATATATTTCAAGGTCATGTGGAGAAATATTATTGGTATTATCAAAGTTTGCAGAATACTATCAAGTTCGGTCACTCTTGAAATGTCCTTTGTCGGTAGCTCGAAAGTAGGATTTTTTTGCTTTTCGCATAAATTGGCCCATTTTCAGATTATACTTAGTTTATATCTAATATCATATCAGAGGTTGATTAATCAATGTTTAATTGATCAGTTTCAGAGAAATCACGTTTTAAAATGTAAAAATTTAAGTTTAAAATTCAATTTATTTATTTATTTATAATTTTTTTAAGTAAAGTATATACGAAGTAAGGAAATTGTTAACAAATATGAGACAAAGAAGCTTTCTTCTTTCATATACTACCCTAACCCTTTCTGACTAGCTATATTGGAGATATTTTCTATGAAAATATTTGGTGAAAGTGACTCAACTTAGTATTCTGTAAATTTTGGTTATATCGCGCAGCCTTCATAGAGATTTTTTTCCAATAGGAGGATTGCATTATTCTCAGAAAATCAGTATTCTGAAGATGATTTTTTTTAAATTTTCATCTAGAATTCCGAATAGGTACCTAGATATTTTGACATACCTAATATTGTTTTTCTTTTTTTTAAGGTGTGCTATGGCTGAGTATGCAGGATGCTTATGGTAGAAGAACTACAAAAACAACTACAACAACGACAACAACCACGACAGAAGCACCAGAAGAAGATGAAGAAGTAAGTGTTTGAATTATGCTAATGATATACAATATAAGGGCATATTCTTTATAAGCATTTTATAATAATTTAATTTTTTGATGGTTAAAATTTAACAAATATCAATCAAAGAAACGGGAAGTGATGGCCGCAACGCCAGTATAGTGCGATTGTTTACGATTTCGTTTTTGCAGTTAATTCGCCGATAATTAAAATATTCGAGAATGTGTTGAAATATTAATGGAAATGAGAAGCAATAAGCGTTCATTGTTAATTATATCTTAAGAATTCTCATGAAAATTTACACCAACTTTTACGAGTTCTCGAGTTGATTCTATTCTGATGAGAATAAATTTATACAAAAACTTCATTACTTAAATAATGCACTGGAAAATACAAAATATTATATATTTATTTCATTGATACTGAAATAACAAACTTACGTGGACCCAACAAAATGTGGTTAAAAAAACCTACAAATTGTAAAAATCATAAAAATACGCTCAAGTGCGAGTTGAACTCTCAAAAGAAGGTTAAGTACCATTGTAACAGCAAAATTCCACTGCCTATATTTTTTACTTTTTACGGTTCATAAGACAGAGCCAGCTGACAGACGAACAGATGGACAACAGAAGCTCAGTAATCGGGTACAGTTTCCAATTGGGTACGAAGCCCTGAAAAAAGCGCTCATAACAGTCAAATTGTATATCTCCTCGGTGTGGAAGTCGCTCCAACAAGTTTTTCGCCATGCAGGCATGTGACACCCATTTTTCTTACATAAAATTATGCTTTGATATCATGATTTTTTTTTCTTTTCATTTGAAATAGGACTTTTGAGAGTTGGTCCCATTGAAAAAAATGACATTCAACATGCCCTGAAGGGGGCAGTTTATTTTAGAAAATCTATAATTTGAGACGACAAAAGGAAAGAAGGGAAAAGTGTGAAATATTGTTATTTACAAAAAACTTGGTTGGTACACTGAAAAATACAAAATAAAATTAATTTTATTGTTTCTGATACTTTTCACTTCAAAATTACCAGATCCAATAGAATTAATATTATAAACAAAAGGGTTACGTAGCAGGACATAATACCACATTTAAAATGAATGATGTTCAGGTGCTGTTCGAAAAGGCCGTAAGCGGAATAGATGTAGAAAAGTGGTCCAATAAATGTATTGCACATGTGATAAAAGAATAAATATTTTTTACAAAAAATTGGACCGACGTTATTAGTTGATGCACTGAAAAGTATAAAATAATATTACTTCTATTGGTGATGGTACTTTTGAAGTTGTGCAGTTGCAGTTAGATTGATAACTTTTGGCACCAACTTCACAAGTACCATCACCAATAGAAGTAATATTATTTTATACTTTTCAGTGCATCAACTAATAACGTCGGTTCAGTTTTTTGTAAAAAATATTTATTTCACACTTTTGAGTGTAACATTAGTCCAGAAAATCGTTGAACGTTCACTATACCATATCAATGAAGATAGTTGTTATTATTGAGATCGGAGAACATCGCTGCGGAAATACGCTTGAATATTTTAGTTGTTACCATGTTAACACCGATTTAACTCGAAAACCGTTACTCTAAGGAAAAAATGTTCATTATAAATGTTGCTAGAAATAATAATATCTTTCATGTAGTATCGAAAAATTTTCAGTTTTCGAAAGAAATTGTCCTCTCTACATAGCAAAAATACATATTTAACATGCGTCTATCTCGAAAACCGTAACACTTTTGAAAAAATGTTCAATTTAAACTTTTTCCGGATCTTGTCCTATCTTTAATTATACCAACTCAGATTTTCGATTTTCGAGAAAATTCGCCCCCTCCACCCCTTCGGGGGCGGTTTTCGGAGGGAAGGAGATTTCGGATTTGCGTTTTTATGAATATGGGACCATTTCTCAATCCCCTTCTTCCAAATGAATCCAAAATCATCAAAATCGGAGCTCATTTACTATATAAAAGGCGCGAACGAACCAAAAAAAAAAATAAAGCAGACAGTCGAATTGTATACCTCCTCCGTTCGGGGTTCGTCGGTCAAAAAAGAAGTGGGATCCAGATCACTATATAGACAAAACGATCGAACCACTGATTATAGACGTAGGAAACGACGAAAGTTCCTATGATTTGACTTTTTCCGATAACAAGCATTTAATGAATCTGTTTGTGTGTACAAAATATAATATTTTATAAATAGATGTTTCTAACATAAAAACTTCTTTTTATTTTTAATAAATTTATCAACTCAGATTAACTGTATTTTAATTATATTCAATTCTATTCTAAAAGTTAAATAACGTTTACTATGCAAAACGCGCGAATAGCCATATATTAAAAAAAGCAAATATACAACCTAATTACTGCCCAAACAGGGTGAGCTAGACTGGCTAAATAAACAAAACCATTAAAGGTATTAATAACTTGTTCAATAGTTCCAAGAATTATTAGGTCCATCTTGTACAGGTTCTGCATATTTAATTAGGGTTTATTACTCTCCATCTTTTCCAAACGGACTAGAATCATCTAAAATCGAATACTATTCTAGGACAAACCCACAAAAATGCTTCCTTGACGTATAAAGACAACAAAATAAGCAGAAAATCTTTTTGTCTCTGTTATTAGTCGATACAAAAAAAACAGCCTGTAATTTTCTGCTCAGTGATTTAATTCGCAAGCAACATTTATGAAGAAAAAATAAATAAAAGTGTCATTCGATAAATCACATGGCAATTATCACGTGTGTACCTAATGTCTATAGTGTAAAGACATGGTATATTTAACCAGTTTATCACAATAGAAAGTATATCATTTAGACCGAAACCGAATTCCTTTTTTCTTCTTCTTGCAACAGTTCATCAGGAAAACAGCTCATATATTTTTTTTCCATATGCGTGTTTCTTCATTCGTCTTTGGAATTTTCGACTCGACTGGGTATTTTCACAAATTTTGTTTTACCTATCAATTATTGCTGACTTTTCATAATGAACATTGTTACGAAAAAAGCCAAGAAAACTGCGAGTGAAAAAGAAGAGATACAAGATATAGACATATTAGGGAATTAATGGAAACTGCTATAAGGTAAATACCTTATTATGGTGGCCCTTGCAATGACAGCTAAGCATGCGCACCATAGAAAAATTAATATGGGAACCATAATAAAATACTGCCTTCTTCTATTTACGACTAGTTACCGTAAGTATTTAAGGTTTCGGTATTTCCCTTATTAAACGAATCTAACCTCACTAAAAACATATTTTCATTATAACCTTCAAATATTTGGTTTGTTTGTGTTGAAATTAACCAAATCACTTTTAAACAACAAAGCATAGACGCTGACAAAAGTATTAGGTTAACCGTTGCTGCTATTTATCCAGACAAAATGTCAATTTAAAGAGTGCGTTCTAATAAGTCTTTATTTTCTCGAGAAATAAAGTTAAGACCGTATTAAAATAAGACAATCCCTTAATAGTGCCTGACGTAGAAAATATATTTCCAATAACTCCCTATTGTCAAAATGACTGTCCCTATTGGAATCTGTAAAGATGGTGGACTTAACTGACTAAGGGCAATATTCTCAAATATATGTAGGTTATCGTTTGAGATATATCCAAATCTCAAACGTTGCCAAATCAAATAGTCGGAATTGATTAGAATCAGCTGATTACTTATCATAGTTGGTGATCATGTCTTGTGTAAAATTGATCCTTCAACATATTTGACCTTTGGGGGCGGTTTTTGGATGAAAGGAGAATTTGGATTTGAGTTTTTCTAAAGAAGGGACCATTTCTCAACTCTCTTCTTTGAAATGAATCAAAAATCAGCTAAATCGGAGCACGTTAACTATGCAAAACGCGCGAACAGCTTTATATTGAAAAAAGCAAATATACAACTAAATTTTATACCTCCTCCCTTTTTTGAAGTCGTTCAGAAATTGAATTTACTTGAGTCATTAGAAATTAATAAACGTGAACATTCGGGTAATCTCCTCGACTAATAGTATGTCTAGCCTGTGTATATAATTGTTACCTAATTTGTTTATAATATTAATCATTAAGATTTATATTAACCATCCTCATTATCTAACTAGGCACTTACCATCTTAAAATTTAGTTAATACTTACATTTGAGGAAGGTAGAGTGTACTGAAAGAATTGTCATGTTTAAACACTATATATTAGTGGAAATTTATTATTAATTTTTGACCGACGAACCCCGAACGGAGGAGGTATACAATTCGACTGTCTGCTTTTTTTTAGTTCGTGAGCTCGTTTTTTATAGTAAACGTGCTCTGATTTTGATGATTTTTGATTCATTTGAATTAGGAGACTTGAGTAATGGTCCCATATTTATAAAAACACATATCCGAAATCTCCTTCCCTCCGAAAACCGCCACGGGAGGGGGTGGAGGGGGCAAATTTTCTCGAAAATCGAAAATCCGAGTTGGCAGAATTAAAGATACCAAAATATAATATAAATTGAGCATTTTTTTCTAAAGAGCTACGGTTATCGAGTTTCTGCGATATTAAAATTTGAAATATGTGTATTTTCGCTATGTGGAAGAGGCAATTTCTTTCGAAAATTGAAAATCTGATAATGGAAAATTAATGACCAGATTATTTGTAACAACATTTATATCTAACATTTTCTCCATACAGTAACGGTTTTCGAGTTAAAAGAGTGGTAAAATTTATAATATGCATATTTCCGCGACGATGTTAGATTTTGGAATAATAGCAAAAGCAAGTAAAGCATACATGGATAATGATGAACGTTCAACGATTTTCGTGACAAATGTAACCCTCAAAAGTGTAAAATATATTTTTCACAAAAAAATGGACCCACGTTATCAGTTGGTTCACTGAAAAATACAAAATAAGATAAATTATATTGGTGCTGGTACTTGTGAAGTTGGTGCCAAAAGTTTTCCATCTAACTGCAACTGCACAACTTCAAAAGTACCAGCACAGAGTTAATATTATTTTGTACTTTTCAGTACACCAACTGATAACGTCGGTCGGTTGTAAAAAATATTTATTTTAATTTACTGTGGATTTCCATCCAGTAACAATCAATACAGTTTTAATAAATCTCTAAATCAAATGAAATTCGGAATTGGAGAAAAAGCGTAAAATTCAAAATCAGTCAATTTTATAATAACATATTCTTTCGATTATAAAAGCTATCAAAACTATTTTTTCTGTTTTTCAGTAACCCTTAACTCTCATAAAAATAGTCTACATCGAAATGGTAGTAATGCCTAATGTTTTTAATCGTTTTTTTTTTTCTAGAAAAACAAAAGGTAAATTTACTAAACACGTAAGTAATGCAAAATCGCATTAAAACCGAAATTATAAAATAGGCGGGGTCACATTATTATCCCAAAAGGCGCCAGAAGATACATATCTCTCTCATTCTCGAACCAGACTTGTAGAAAGTAAAAGTAAAACATTTAATTTATGCTAGGAAGAACTGAGTAAATTATTCGTAACCAACAAAGCTTGATTTCCTTGAATTTATTACATACATACCTACCTTCCCACCTCTGTGGGTATAAAATTTATTTATTTTTCAATGCATTAATTCCATTCTCTGTACCAATTGCATTTTCAACTGTTTTTTTTTTCATTCACAAAAATTAACATAATAGAACCGAAAAGTCAAAACAAAACTGCATTTCTAGTACTATTTGTTATTATATCATTATAAACCTTCAATTATTATTTTATTATTGCTGCATTTGTGTTTAAGGCTACATCCATGTATTCATCACCTATGTATTTGTAAAGTGAAACGGCAATAAAGTAAATATACGTCAGTTATATAACTTTTATCATATAATCATATTCTTGCAACATATTTAATATATTTAAGTAGGTATTTTATACGTTGTCAACAGATCATTTCATTATCATAGAATTGACATTTGAATGAAAGTGTTCTTCTCTTTCAAGGTTTCCCCGTCCAAGAAAGATATTCGTTGAAGAAGGAAACCAAACTATATTTATTATACAGGGTACCTTATAGCATCTTTTATATTTTTAGATACATTTTTTATAGATATGTACTTATCAATGGTGTTATATGTGTCAATAAAAAATCCAAAACTGATTTTTTTCTCGAAAGTTTCTATCACGAAATCTAGATAATACGATTTAAAATGGCGACTGATCAAACTTAAAAAACTCTCAAAATGTAAATGATATTATAATAATTATAAACTGTTGAAATCTAACTTCTCTCCAGCGGCTATGAGCTTTCGGGCTATAAGCAATTGAAAATCGACATTTTAGCCCCTTTGTCAGCTATTTGTGCCAAAATGGTAAATAATAGAGAAAAATAAATTTCACATTCTTATTTTAGTTTTTTAAGACCTATCTGACATTGGTTTCTTAAATGGTACAATATTTGGTACCACCTCTGGTACCATTTTTGAGAACGCTATTCAATAGGTCTGAAAAAACTAAAATAGGAATGTGCAATTTATTTTCCTCTATCTTGTACCGTTTTGGCACAAATAGCTGTCAATGGGGCTAAAATGTCGATTTTTGATTGTTTATAGCTCCTAAACAAACAATTGAAAGTTGACAAATGATACACCATTCTACATGTTATTTAATGTAAAATACAAAAATTTAAAGATATATAGGGTGATTCATTAAAAAAGCGCAACTTTGTTCTGTTCTGGTTTTTTGGGACACCCTGTATACTCCCAACTAATTTTAAAATGTGGGGCTTGTGTTCCCCTACCACTTTTATATTTACATATTTTTTAAATAATTGAAAATAATTTTGAAAAAAAATATAATGTCCTATACCTATATCTAACAGTTTTTGATATATTTCAAATTTTATGTCAAAAATTAAGTTTGCAGTCCAAAACATAAATATCAACCTTTCCTATGAATAAGCATTTAATATTTAATTTGGGTTGATTTTCTTGTAGAAGAAGATCTACATTATTAGTATATTTATGATATTTTAAAAAAATCTGTAAATAGTGATAAAAAAACTTGAAAATTAGATTCAAAAAAACGTCTAAAAGCCATTTTTTTCAAATGGAAACCCCCGTTTTTATTATTTTATTATATTAAGCAGCAAAAATAAGGGGAACTTTTTGTATAATATTGTCTATACCCCAAATTAGTAGTTTTTGAAATAATTGTCAATTTTTCATTTTTCTATGTAAAAATGCTACACATCTTTAAAGTTGTGTTAGAAGTGGGCTATGATTGCCTAAGAAAATAAAAACAAATGTCAATAAAGTCAAACAAGCATAAAAAAGTCAATATTAATATTTTTCATTTGCAAATTTTGAATAATTATCATGCCGAGAAGACTTGAGTATACAAATGAAGATTATTTGAGTTTATTCATTATTATGGAGAATGTGAGTGATAAAGTTATTTCTAGAACATGTAATACAATCGCTATGCGATATCCACAGAAACACAAAAAGAAGAAAAGAGTATTTTCTTACCTGAAGTTGAAAAGCAGTTTTATGTCCTAATTCTAACTCTTTAATTAATAATAATACAATTCATACTTCTTCCACGATCTATTATTTATTGAAGTGGTAGAAATATCTGAAAATAATATACATATTTATCGTATCAATTCACACATAAATGTGCAAAAAAAAATAAATGGAAAATAAGATTTATTCTTCATAATAAAGCTTTTGAACATTTTTTGCTCCTAAATTCTTTCTAAATCGCTGCTTTCAGGATTTTATATCCAAATAAGGTATATTATAACCAATCCACACATAAATATACAAAATATACAAAAAAACAAAGAATTGGAAAATACGATTTATTTTAACATTAAATTATTTTTTTTTACGTTTTGCTACTAAATACTTCCTTAATCGCTGTTTTCAGCATTTTATATTCAAATAAGGTATATTATGATCAATCCACACATAAATGTACAAAAAAATTAATTTATTTTTCATTGTAATATTTCTTATTTTTAAATTTGTTATTTTCGAGGTGGTTATTCAGTTGCTAATCAAACACAATTCAATCAAAAAATTTATAACATAGTAATATTATCGCGAATTTTATACAGCTGCTTATTTTTTATTTATTTTGTATTTCAGGCTGCCACAACAGATCTGCCATCTGACGGCAATGTCACCAAACCAACATTGACTGGTAATCCACAACTGGATTATGTTTGGGATCCAAATTTACCCAAAGAACTGAACGGTTACAATCTGTCAGATTATCCATTCTATGAGCGTGTACCAGAAGATATTGATTTCAAATGTGATGGTCTGCACGATGGTTTCTATGCCAGTGTCAAGCACAAGTGTCAGGTAATCTATTAATATTATTATTATTTGTATAAATTACTATTTTATTGATAGATCTAGTGTCCTTTACCAATAATAGTTGAGTTGATTAATGTGGTGGAATTATCTCCTCTCTTTTTTTTAACTAAATGTAAATAACTATTAACAATATATTAATAGAAAAATATATAATTTACAACTTGTATATATACATTGGGATTGGACTATATTTTGTTGTATATTTTATAATAAGTTCTTAACATTTGAAAAAGACCTTGCAAATTTTCTTCCTAGTATTATTATAAAAATGGTTAATATATTCAAATTTTTACTATCCAAGGATTTTTAAACTGGTAAGTACCTATATATTTTTGTATCTTTTGTAAAAAATAAACCTTTGATATTTGATGCGGGACATGGAAATTGATTATATTTATCAAATATATTATCATGAAGCATTTATATTTTGTTTTTGTTTCAAAAAAAAAATCATCTGTATGCGTGAACATGTTCTAATGATGCAAAGAACAACTTCATTTCAAATTAATACTAACGCCGATAGTTATAATTTTATCAGCGATATTAGTATGATTCCCAGATGATCGTATAAATGTTATACCCATACCGAACACTTAACTTTGGATCCTATCAAATATTAATAATTACTATTACAAGGAATTTACTTGTATAAATTTTTGAAAGTGTAATTAATATTTCTATTGTTTGCAGATATTTCAAAAAATCTAAAGATTTAAAAAAATAAATATTAGTACATATTTTTTGTATCGTATGTAGATACCTAATATGTATATTAAAGAAAGAAAAAGAAACACCAATAATATTTGTTTACAGAATTCTTTATGATATTTACTCTAAAATTTTCAACTTTTTCAACATTTTTATCGTTACGATTTCATATTGTTAAAACCAGTACTCCAAGTCTTCTGTAATTCCTAAATTGTTTCTTTAATTGAAAGAATAGCTACTGCTGAAAAGTAACCCCTGAGAACAATACTGGAAATTATATTTGTTATTTCTTACAGTTGTTTTTTTTATCGGCACGCCATACCTAGCTTAATACTTTATAAACATTATTCATTGACACCTTATTTGGAAGATTACGTTCTCCGCTAATGACGAAAAATAATAAAAATTGTTTAAAAGAAATTCTCGTACAAAAAAACTTTAAACACTGTGCATTTTAGAAAAATTATAATACGTAGAACTCTGCCTATAGATATTTCATTGACTTGATTGGAATCATTAGTAACAACTCCAGCTCAGAGATGGCGCTCCTCACTCAATCACTCATCACGAAATCTAAGAAACTACAAGTGCTAGAAGTCTCAAAATTTGCATGGGGGTTCCTTTTAGAATATAGTTTTAATAGTAGGGTTTTGACTGTACATTAAAGATATTTAAGGAAAAATAATGTGGGGGGCCTTTATTAGAGCAACAGAAGCCAAAACAACAGTTTGAAAAAAATGTCTGTATGTTTTTACGAACATCACGCAAAACCTGCTGCATGGAATTGAATGCAGTTTTCACCTATGTATTACTAGAGGTCTAAACTTAAAATACAGGCTACATTTTATCGCGTCTGTCTGTCTTTCTGTATGTTTGCGTACACGGATCACGCAAAAACTAATACCAGGAATGGAATGGAATTGAATGCAGTTTTCCACACTCACGAAGTCGCGGGCAAAATTTTAGCTACTTGAAGTAGCAGTAGGAAAGTAAACATTAATTTGGCCCACATTTAGTATTCTGCTCTTTATCTTCAAATGGAGCATCGTTTTGAAATGAAGATAGCTTTGTATTTTTATGTTTATATTTACCAAGAAAATACCATCAAAACCGGATTTTTCGCATTTATTTATTTATCTAGGTTGTGTTATTTTGTATGGTGCGCACAAACTATGCCTATACATATACATACAAGATTGATCATTATTTATTATGCAAGTTGGTGAATTGCTATGTGATGATGATGTGCTGTTAGCCATTAAGCGAAAAGGTCAGGCCATTATTCTTCTTCATTTCAACTCTAACCTACAATATTTAGTTACGTGCACCGGTAATAATGAACGAATAAATTCGCTGGTTGAATTTATTTCGCCGTGTTTTCAGTCAATTTAGAAAATAAATCCGAAGCTGTTTGGCTGATGATAAAATGTCGAGAATAGACATGATGAATAAATTTGAAAAACTGCTCTGTGATGTTTGGAAGGATCTAAGAATTTTTTTAAATATCTTATGCTACAAAAATCAAAGGCTTAGTACAAAGAAAACTACATTTCAGTACATAAAAACTGAAAAGTTATTTATTTATGTTCAATACAAGAAAACAATCTGATATATCATAACCTATCAAGATAACATTAATTCTAAGGATAAAGCTTATTTCTGCTAAAACGATCAATTTGGAAAACCAATTAATAATGCCACCAAAATTAAAAATTACACGACCAAAAAATTTTAGCTGCCTTAAGGAACAAGTCTCGTGTTTTGACAAGTGGCACCTTCCTGCTGAACTAATCGCTTATATTAGGAATAAAAGCCCTATATAGCGTCTGTTTTTTATTTTTTTTTATAAGAAAATTAATAACCAACCCTTACAACTTATTAATTTTGTTATAAACTTTGACATATAACCTTATTTTGAATGAATAAATACACAGAAAGCGTTTTTGAGCAAGCAGGCCTCTAAGTAGAAGCTTCTAATTTATTAAATACTAGCTTTTGCCCGCTACTTTATGCGCTTGGAAAACTGCATTCAATTCCATGCGGTAGTTTTTGCGTGTACAAACAAAGAAACAGACAAACAGACGTGCTAAAATGGAATCTATATTCTAAGTTAGACCTCTAGCAATACATCGGTGAAAATTGCATTCAATTCTATGTAGAAGTCTTTGCGTGATACGTGTACAAACATAGGTACAGAAAGATAGACAGACGCGATAAAATATAGCCTATATTTTAAGTCAGACCTTTAGTAAATCATCGGTGAAAACTGCATTCAATTCCATGCAGTAGTTTTTGCGTGATGCGCGTACAAACATACGGACAGACAGACAAAAATTCTATAAAAAAATGTTTTGGCTTCTGTTGCTCTAATAAAGACCCCCATATTATTTTTTCTTAAATATCTTTAATGTACAGACATCGACCTGTTACAATTTTATTATGTAGATGACAAACATTTACGAGTTTGTTCGATTTGTACAGAATAACTAAACAAGAACATATTTATTCCACTGAAAAGTTGCTGAAATGGACTCTAATTTTGTTTCCTATTAATCATCATCATCATTTCTGTTTCTTGCAAAAAACCTGTGAATTCCCAAACAAATATTGAATAATAATAATAAAAAAAACAAGCCTTGAAGATTTTCTTCGAAGTCGTATTAAAATAGCTAATTTTATCTTAATAAATTTAAATGAGTGGTCTAAGAATTTTATAACCATTAGTATAAATACAGAGTTTTAAGCTTTAAAAACAATTTACTTGTAGATAATTCTAATAGCTTTATTATTATTGATACCGTATTAGATTGTTATGAAATGTATTATTCAATTATTATTACATAAGTTATATAACTACTTTTCCAAATTTCTCCAGGCACTATGTGAGAAGCAATTTACACCCACGCAAGATACTTGTAAATAATAAAGCTTAATATTAGCGGATATTACTGGGACATGAATAATTGTTAGTTTTTTTTTTTAATTTGAAACTATTATTTGAAAGATCTTAAATATATGAGGAACGCATCTTATTTCCAAAAAATACAAAATATACCTTCGACTGTAAATGTACTCTGATATTTATGATTTTTGATTCATTTGAAAGAGAAGACTTGAGAAATGGGCCCATATTCGTAAAAACTCAAATCCGAAATCTCCTTCTCTCCAAAAAACGCTCCCCGAGGGGGGTGAAGGGGCAATTTTTCTTGAAAATCGAAAATCTGAGACGGCACAATTTAAAATAGGACAATATCCGGAAACGTTTAAATTAAACATTTTTTCAAAAGAGTTACGGTTTTCGAATTACAGCGATATTAAAATCTCAAATATGTGTATTTTCGCTATGTGGAGGGGACAATTTCCTTAGAACATTGAAAATTTGAGGCAACCAAATTAAAGACCAGATTATTTGTGGCAACATTTGTATTGGACATTTTCCCCATACAGTTACGGTTTTTGAGTGACAGCGATGTTAAAATCTCAAATAATTGTATTTTCGCTTTGGGAAGGAGGCATTTTCATTCGAAAATTGAAAATCTTAGGCAACTAAAATAGAGATCAGATTATTTGTAGCAACATTTGTATTGAATATTTTTTCCATGGAGTCACGGTTTTCGAGTTACAGCAGTGGTAAAGTCTAAAATATGCGTATTTCGGCGACGATGTTTTTAGACTTCTGAATAATAACAAGTACAAGCAAAGAATATAAAGGGTGTCCCAACAAGAGCACCGGATTTAAATTTGCCACCATTTTGTTATTACGAGTTGTACGCTGATTTATTTTTGACATTTGTCACGTTCAGACCACACGATTCAAGAATATGAAGAAGTATTTAAACGAACAAAGTTTAATTATTGTAAAAACACATTACAAAAATGGCGAATATTTTGCGAAAATCATTTTTTCAGATGAGGCACATTTTCAAATCTACGGACACGTAAATAAGCAAAACTGTCAGATATGGGCTGCTGCAATTTCCTTGTGAATACTCAAACATCCAATGCATCCACCGCTAGTAAACTCTTTCGAGCTGGCGGTGTGATTGGGCCGTATTTATTTGACAATGCGGCACTAACTGTTAAGGATGAGCGGTATCGCGAAATGTTGATGGAGTTTTTGTGGCCCGAATTGGATGTAATTGATATGGTGGGCATGTTTTTTCAGCAAGACGGTGCGATCTGCCACACAGCACGTGAAACAATGGTTTTACTGCAGACCAAGTTTACAGGCCGTGTCATTTCTCGATTTAGGGATCAACATTGGCCACCAAGATGGTGCGATCTAACAACTAAGGAATTTTTTCTTTGGGGCTATTTGAAGGAAAAGGTGTATGCGAATAAGCATGAAAGAGTTAAATATCTTAAAGAGGAAATACGGCGCGTTGTTGGTGAAATACAGCCACATTTATGCGAAAACGTTATTCAAAATTTCAACAGAAGAATAACCCTTTGCCAGAGGTTTCTTGGCGGCAATTTGTCTGATGTTGTATTTCAAATTTAATTGGAACTATTTTGCTTTATGTTGAAAAAAAAAGTTTTTCTTTAAAATCCGGTGCTCAAAATAATATTAATACTATTGGTGCTGGTCTCGGATGCTGGTACTTGTGAAGTACAACTTCAAAAGTATCAAGTACCAGCACCAATAAAATTAATATTATTTTGTATTTTTTTGACCGACGAACCCCGAACGGAGGTGGTGTACAGTTCGTCTGCGTTTTAGGTAAATTTCTTATAGAAATATACCTATTGCGATCGTTCACACTTTTGAATTTCGAAAAAAATTCAACGGCATGTTATATGTCTATAAGTTAGTCCAAAAAAACATTTGGTTCAAAAGTTTATATATATATATATATATATATATATATATATATATATATATATATATATATATATATATATATATATATATATATATATATATATATATATATATATATATATATATATATATATATATATATATATATATATATATATATATATATATATGGGATATTACGAAATTTGTTAACACGATAGAGGTCGCAGTTTTGAAGGTATCCAGTTCATATTTGCTACAAAAATCAATCTCTCAAATATCTCGGTCGAGTTCGTTATTGGGCAATATCGGGTAAGTAGTTTAACAAATATTGATAAAACATGAACACTCAATATAAATTTGACGTAATTGTACATTTTCTGGAGATCTTAATATAGACCCTGATTAAAAAAATATATAGTATATTTATTGAAAAGAAATAGACGAAAAAAAAATCTGCCTTGAAGTGGACTCGAACCCTGTCTGCTTTATATTCAACAGTCAAAACAAAAACCTATAACCGCAAGGCTATGACAATTTTATTTAATATTTGTAGGTATACCAATGAAAAGGTTGTTAAAATTTCAATTCAATGAATTTTGAAAAATTTACCTTTCCGCTGACTACAGGCCATCGGGATTTTTTTTGGTTTGTGCGCGCCTTTTATATAGTAAACAAGCTCCGATTTTAATGATTTTTGATTCACTTGAAAGAGGAGGCTTGAGAAATGGTCCCATATTCATAAAAACGCAAATCCGAAACCTCCTTCTCACCGAAAATCACCCCCGAAGGGTGTGGCGGCGGCAAATTTTATCGAAAATCGCAAATTTGAGGTGGTATAATTAAAGATAGGATAATATCCGGAAACGTTTAAATTGAACATATCTTCAAAACAGTTACGGTTTTCGAGATAGATTCATGTTAAATTCTCAAATGTGCAATGTGGAGAGGGCGATTTCTGTCGAAAATTGAAAATCTGTGGGCAGTACATGAAGGACATAATTTTTTGTAGCAATATTTATAATGAACATTTTTCCCTTAGAGTTACGGTTTTCGAGTAAAATCGATGTTAAAAAGGTAACAACTAAAATATTCAAGCGTATTTCTGCAGCGATGTTCTGAGATCTCAATAATAACAACTACAAGCAAAGAATATACGTGGGCAATAGGATACGTACTATCTTCATTGCTATTAGTGAACGTTCAACGATTTTCGTGACTAATGTTACACTCAAAAGTGTGAAATAAATATTTTTTACAAAAAATTGGACCGATATTATTAGTTGGTGCCTGAAAAATATAAAATAATATTAATTCTTTTGGTGCTGGTACTTGTGAAGTTGGTGCCAAAATTTATCAATCAACTGCAACTGCACAACTTCAAAAGTGACAGCACCAAAAGAATTAATATTATTTTATATTTTTCAGTGCACTAATAACGTCGGTCCAATTTTTTGTAAAAAATATTTTAGTGCACCTACTAATAACGTCGGTCCATTATTTGTAAAACATATTTATCTATATATATACGTTTCAAAAGCATATTATTCCTAGTGTAGCAAAACAAGACTTGTGTCTATTTTCGAAATCAATCAGCAATAAAATTTCGATCGATTAACAATGCATTGCGTATACGATACGTATAAAACATTCTATATAATATTATTGTGACTATATGTCAGTTTTCCCCGTATTGCACAGTAATACAAAATAGTGAAAGTTAGTTTACGTATTATGTGTACGCCAGCAAATAATAACGATATAATATAAACGAACTACTAAGTTTTTTGAAGGTCAATTATTCTTTCCTCTCTACTACAGTAGCAAATAACCAAGTAGCAGACAATAACAATTGAATATTGCCCAAAAGTATAACTAAATACCAGACACGAACTACGCGACATATTGGAATTCAATTTCGTCAAGTGGGACACCGTTTTTTTTGTTCCTTCAGCTATCTAATAATGATGCAATTATGTTTTTTAACATCTTTGTTTGTTGAAAATGTTAATTTCTGTACAGGAATAGATAACAAGATAATACTGCATAAAATTAAAGTATTGGAAGATTTTTTAGCCAGTTAGAAAATATAAGAAAAACAGTCTTTCCATATTTCCTCTTGTTTATTATCTACCAATAAAAACAAATTCCCGACGGCCTGCAGCCTGGGGAAAGATAAATATTTCGAAATTCATTGAATTGAAATTTGAACAGATTTTTTCTTTATTATTTTTTTCTGTGCATTTTATGAAAAATTGCTTTGAATAAAAGTTGTAGGTACTGATTATATCTATAACCCGAAATTGATTTTGATGATATTTAAATACACTAAGGCCTTTTTTGATAATATTTTTAAATATATGAATGGTCGCCATTTTCTTAACCGGTAATGCCCAATAACGAACTCGGCCGAGATATTTAAGTGATTGATTTTTGTAGAAAATTTGAACTTGATACTTCCAAAAATGGACCTCTATCGTGTTAACAAATTTCGTAATATCACATTTTGAAGCAGAAGTTTTTTTTGACCTTCTTATAACAATTGAAATTTTCTCGAAATTCAAAAGAGCGAACGATCGTAATAGGTACCTTTCTATAAGAAATTTACCTACTAGAGGAATATTTCAAAAAGTTGGTCCTGGAAATATATTGAACATAAAGGGAACTATCTTCTTTCATTTTTAGTTAATTTTCGGTTTCATATGGGCTACAAAAAACGCCTCAATACGTCCAAGGATTACCTGAACCATTGGCAGTTTTTTTTTGATTTTGACTTCCGATTGCAAAGTTGTTGCAAGTTTCTTTCCGAATTAATATGGCTTTTCTGAGAATTTCTCTATATATAGAATAATTGTCTGGGATTATGAAAAATTACACAAGATTCAGATTTTTTTATATTTTGTTTGCAGATGCAGTTAATTATCATTTTCTTCAACAGAAATATACAGGGCACTCCATAATTCACGATGATATTTGGAGTTGATACTTATTGGATAACTGGAAGTTGTTTGTAATTGTCAGATCATTCTTCAAAAACAATCACTGCAAATTTTCAATACTGATATGTGATTAGTTTTCTCAAAACGTCTAATAGACTACTGAAAGTGAAGCACCCTGTATGTATCTAATTTCTTACTCGCCCTCGTAGAAACACATTTTTTTGTAAACATAATCATGCTATTTGGCTATCACAAATGAATAGGAATGATTATTGCCATCGAGAGACTATTATTAATCCATAGAATTATTAACAGAAAGATAAGTGTTTGGGCTTTCACTTTCATATTATTATACAGGTTTAAACTATATTAAAGTAATAGATAATATAATTTTTTATTTCATTGTATTTTTTTACATTTATCTGGTGGCTGAAAGAGTCCTTATCCCCTTACCCCTTAACCTTACGTATACCAATTTCTTCGATGATTAAAATCTCCCTAAATAGAGCACTCTATATGATTCCTCTGTTCACTGCGGTTTGTTTTTTTTGGGTTCTTTAACGGTAAGTAAATTTACTTCAATTAATAATAACAAATAACCTTTAAGTTCAATGATTTCAATTTTCAGCTCAACAATTTCAACTAATCGACCAAGTCAGTTATCTCAACTTTCTGTCAGTTGTCAAGTGAAAAATATAAAATAATTTTTAAAAAATATTATTGGACTGCAAAATACACATTCGTTTTTCAGGATTCGTGGGTACAAAAAAATGTAATGCAATCAATTGAGTGTATTTTAAACTGAAAATTATTTTTTATTGGTCGAATAGTTGTTCTCTTATTACTAATTGTGCACTAACCGAAAATAATCAATGGCATTTGTCTCTTCTGAACTATTACTTAATGCCTCAATATTAATATTTATCTTATAAATTCGATCTAGTGACATCACAACTTCGTTTTCATGTAAATATTATTCCATGTTAGATCCTAGATGTTTTGCCACTCACTTTTGATGATGTCAAGGCTACAAAAGAATATTTTTACAGTTATTTGTATAACTTATATGTTACAACATAATGAATCATTTACACCTTTCAGTTTTTGTTAATAGAAATACAATAAAAAACGAAGGTTTTCCTCAAACTCCTAGTGTGCCTACTTTCGTCTAAATTTATGAAAAATAATGGTGACTTTCCGTTCTTATAAATGAACAGTTTACTAATAGAAATTACTGATAATCTCCGGTCAATTTGATTGAAATATAAATGTTGGATTTCATCGCCTAATAAATCCAGAAAGACGAGAAATAAAAAAATGAACTCAACTAGAATAATATTTGTTACAGGTGTATCATCATTGTTTATTTGGTACCCGATATGATTTCCTATGTGCTAACTATACAGCCTTCGATCAAAAGACGTTCATATGCCATTTTGCATCCGAAGTTGACTGTGCTAATTCCAAGAAATTTTGGCACAGGTAAGAGACAATTATACTTTACACACGTACATACTATACAACAAACACACTTTGACTTGACTATCACAAAAAACGCACTTGCATATTTCAACCTTCACTTGCCTTTCCAAAAAGCACCCTCATACAAACGCACAATTCTAATTGTACTGGTTTCTTCTAAACATTCTACTGTCATGCACAAAAAAAATCCAAGGCATTACCATCGCCAAAACAATTCATCGCTTATGTATCATTCCATAGAAATGACGCCCTCTACAAAGCTGCTACCACAACTACGATCAAACCATTCGTAATCTACACTACTGTACCACCTCCAGCTAGCCCATTAACAGCATTACCTCCAGTAATACTGAACGTTGCTCCCATACCAACTGCACCAGGAGGTCCCAGACGATCTATGGGTGTTCTACTACCAAGGCGACCATATCATCGACGTAGAAGACCAGCGCAATTCTACTATGAAGATGACTACTATGATGACTATTACGATGACAGACCGAGAACTAGAGGGCGTGGAAAACGACCATCGAGACCAAGACCTAGACCGATTTATGAAGACGATTACGAGGATGAGTATGAAGATGCTCTGTATGAGCGGAAGGGTAGCAGCAGACGTAGACCGTATGAAAGAAGGACAAGCAGTACTAGGAGACGAAACAAGGGAGGATATGACGATGGTGAAGATGATTTCGAAGAAGATGAGGATTACAGGTTGAGTAAGTGTTGTTGTTCTTGGGATTTATTCAAGTTATTCTGAAATGTTTTTTTCTTGTGCAGATAGTAGAAGAAAAGTGAAAGATCGAAAGAAAAACCACGACCTAGAGGAAGATTACCCAGATGAACGCAAAACGGCCAGGCGTAGACCATCTCAAAGCAATTTGGAAGCAAACGAAAAACGACATCGCAGACCAAGCAATGATGAATATGACATTGATGATTATGAAACAATTGAAAGACCAAAGACGAAGAAAAAAGAAAGACTTGAAAAAGATTCTACAACCACAACGAGACCAATTATCAAACCAGTGAGCGGTACCATTTATGATGTACCAAGAGTGGCACCGAAGATTCGACGACCAGTACCAAGAAACGAGGCTGAAAAATATGCTTATAAGGCAGTAGATAAAATAAAACACGAAGATCATGCCGATGCAGAGGAAGAGGAGCTTGAAGAGGAGAAACCACCTAGGAAGGTACCCAGTAGAAATAGGAATGAGAATTTGAATGAGGGAAGAGAGAGAAGTACTACTTTGAGGAGTGTAGTTACCACAACTGCAAAAGAAGTTCCACAAGAGGAATATTACGATTATTATGAAGACATAGAAGATGCAGTTACGAAAGAAATTACGTCTACAACTACCTCAACAACTACGCCAACAACCACAACTGCAGCCACAACTAAAACGACCCCTGCAACGACTACAACCGATACAGCACCTACTATCGAAAGAGTCGAGCCACAACCGCTGATAAGGCTAGTGAAAAGACCATTCCTACCCAGCAGAGGTGGAAACCCCTACAATGGTAGAAGTCTTCAACCTGTGGGTGTGAAAGCTACTAATACCGATACAAAGAATCATATGGAGGAAGAGAGTCGCCAACATGCTGTTATGGATAATGCAAAGCAGCATCAAGAAGTTGAATTTAAACCATCAGCCATGTTGGTGAAAACACCAGTCGTACTGTTTACGGCCAGTGGAGCAGCTCAGGAGGATTTCCAACCACAGACTACTGATCCAAGGTTGATTATGTATCAACAGAGCCAGCAACAAAGAAAGAACCCACTGGATAACAAGCAAGAATACGATGTGACATTGAACGATGCTCTTAGTCCCACATTGCCACCTGCGGTTGCATACAGTGCTGTCAATAAAGACTCCTACGTATCTTATTCAAACTTCCGACCTTTATACAGTCCAGATCAGCAGCACGGAGCCTCTGCTTCGTCTAACTTACCTTCCTTTCCACACCAACAAGAGAATAGATATGAAAGACAACAGCAAGTACCACGAAATGGGTACAATGTTGGGCAATTTGTTGGTGCTCAGGAGGCTCAGAAGGCACGACAGACGACACAAGCGTTCTATGCCAGATATTAGTTGAGCACACGCCATATTAATAAGTACTCCACATATCTTGCTCATTTTTGTGACCAGCCCAGTGAATTTGGAAGACTGTGACGAATCAATATATGTATTTTTTGTTTTTAATAAAAACTCTGCACTGGGTTGAGATTTTTTTTGATATTTTAAGAATGTTATTTAATTTGAAAGAAGATTTTTCTTGTATATTTATGTAAATGCTGGAATAAAAATAAACTAGGTATTTTGTGTGAGTTGTTAATTGACCTACATTCTCTCTACCTCGTCAAAGAATCATGATGCAACCATATTCTCATCTGTAAGGCATAGTTGGATGCCTACATTTAAAGATTAAGTAACTTTCACAATAATAGATTTCTACTAAAAGAGAAAATTTGCAAGGTATTTTTCACATACAACCACCATTATACATGGTACAAGGTTTTGATTCATTTTTCTCTATTTTACTATAGGTTTACCATCACTGTCTCTTCGGTACCAGATATGACTTCTTGTGCGCCAATTATACCGCCTTCGATCAGACACTGTTCAACTGTAATTTCGTTTCCAATGTCGATTGTGAAAACTCGAAGAAATACTGGAACAGGTGAGTTTGAATAATTTTCCGATAGCTTTTCGTTAGATCAGACGAATTATAAAATATTTTCATTTTGTTCTATCTCAGTGCTACATTTTCAGATCTACTGTGTTTTTCCATTTAATTTAAACTCAATATCTAGTTTAGACCTTTCTATTATGCTTTTAGAGTTATTGTAATTATCTCTTATACCCTGTATATTCTAAGCTTTTGCATCTGTTTTAGAGCTGCCAATGTACCAGTTTCTTTGGCTACAAACACGATTTTATTTTTCATTTTCAGAAACGATGAGCTGTACAAAACCAAAAGTACAACTACCCAGGCACCGGTCGTCTACAATTTCCATACTCCGCCACCAGGTTATCAAATAGTCCCTGAATATCTGCCACAGCGGCCTCGAGCTTCGCCCCCACAGCTGGTACCACAACCACAACAGCCTCAAATAGTTCCTCAGCAACAGACGCCTCTGCTGATTCCAATAGAACCAGTACGAAGACCCAGACCACCAGCTCGAAGGCGACCAATGTACGATTACTATGATGAAGATGACTACGATACTAGACCAGTTATGAGAAGGTACGGATAAGGCTCAATTTATAGTGGCAGGTATGAAAATAATCATTTGGTAATTTCAGAAAGCGACCAAGAAGACCTGTTCTCTACGACGATGAGTATGATGATGACTATGAGGAGGAACGCTACGACCGCAGAGGTGGAAGTCGCAGGCGAAGACCCTACAACCGAAGACCAATGAGACGGGAAAAAGATAGAAGACGTGACTATTATTATGAAGATGATGATTACGAAGAAGATTTCGTTTTAGGTACTACGACTAGATAGAGGCATTTAGCTGCTTTGCTAAGACATTTCCTCATTAATTTCAATTTGTTACAGAGAAGAAACCAAAAAACAAGAGAAGAAAAACAAAGGGGGACGATTACGAAGATGATGAGGACGGGACGGGCAAACGTCGACCACAGCTCTCAAGGACAACTACTGATAAAAGCAAAAGAGCTAACACCAATAAAAGACCTTTAGATGACCATGAAGATGATTATGATAATGACGAAGTCACTGAAACAAGGAAAAAAGTTGACAACAAAGGACGAGGAAGTACAACATACAACAATGCTGGAACAAAAAAAACACCCCGACTTGGAGTGCGACGACCACCAAGTGAAGAACCCGAAGAAGATCTGCAACAAGCTGACGGTGTGCGAGCTTATGAAAGATCACGCAAAAGCAACCGCGAAAGCAATTACGAAAAACCGGCCAGTGATGCAGGCAGACCAATCATCAAACCAGTTAGCGGCACAATCTATGACAGGCCTAGAGTCGCTCCTCGAATAAATTTGCCAGTACCCAAGAACGTTGCCAACAAGTATGCCTACAAACCCATTGGAAGTGAAGATATTCAAGTGGAAAGTTCACAAATTGATACGACTCGAGTTATCAGTAACTTAGCAATTGATGAAGTAAAGGATACTTATGTGGAAACAACACCAAATGTAAATAAAAGACGCAAAATTGATAGAACAGCGATTCGCAAGAGGCCAACTTTTAGTAATACCGAAAGCACTACTAGCAGAAGAAGAACTGAAGAAGCGAGCAGTACGAATGCTGCACCATTCGTAAGGAAATACAAAAGACCTTTTCTGACGAGCAGAGGTGGTAGCCCATATGCATCGAGAAGCTTGGAACCGGTAGGTGCAAAGGCAACAGACGAACTAGATGAAGAAGAGGAGGAAATGTTGCAGGATGCTCCCTATCAACCACAGAAAAATGAGAAACAAGTACTACCAGAAAACGCATCAACGAAAACTGCAGCTGCAGATGCAGAGCAATTGAAACAGCAAACACCAACCAGAATCGTGGTACCAATACGAGCCAGACCTACTACAACAACAGTTGCACCTACAAGTACCACGACCTTTCAACCACTTACTACGTCCACTGAAAGTCAAATTAAGTCGGATGCTGACATCTTGAATGGCAACTACGATGTCACCATCAATGAGGCATTGAGTCCGATACTGCCAAATTTGCCGATACGTGGTCAGCCGACAGGTTTTAGCAATGCGAATGATGATGATTACAACATTTATAATGATAATTATGATGGTAAATTTAAAAAACCACCAAAGTATGTGTTATACGATCATGTCGGACCTAGTGGTTCATACTATGTATGAGCTGGATGGTAATATGATGATGGTTATAAATATTTGTCCGAAACGTCGACAAGAACGTTTTCTTTTTGTTTTATGTCAAAAGAGTTTTTTCAATCAAGGAAAAAAATATTCATTAGTTGTGGACGGCTGATTGGAGAGTTCTTAAATTTTTTCCTTGTTCTTGGTTCATTTTAAGTTGGAAAAATTGATAACTTTTTTAAAATACTCAAAAGCCATATATATTTTTATATTTAGAAATATTTTTTCTAGCTAATTAATTTAAAACTGTAAATAAAATATAACAATAATAAATATTGCTATTTAAATTGTTTTTTATTTAATTTTAATTTATTTTTCATTTCAGGTTGCTCGATCCCAACTGATTGAAATTTTCAATAGATTTTATATTTCGATGAAACATTGTGATAATATACCAATTTTAATTATGGAATCAAAAAAATTTAATATGAAAATGAATCATTTTAGGATTTCTGAACTATGGTGTTTGGAAAATATGAAGAATTAATTATTAAATATGTACTTGCATAAATGGAAATAAATGTTTTATAAAGTCAAACCTTTATATATATTTTATAAGGAATTAGAAATACTTTTTTTAGCTAATGGATATTAATATTACAATAAAATTTCAATTTATTTGAAACAACTTCAAAATGTTTTTTTAGATTGTTTATCTTTTAGAATCATCTGACGTAGTTCGATTAGATTCATGGGGTGGAACTCACTGATATTTTTAATAGATTGATTTTTCCAGGGAACAATTTTCCACCAATAAAAGAATGTAAAGAGGAAAACATCTTGATGATATAAAAAAATATCGAAAATTTATGGGCAATATCACTTTTATTTTTAAGAAATGTGAGAAATTAATTGAGATATATAAATGTGTTTTTTTAATATTTTATGTTTTTTATTCTACTTTTTTTTATTATTTCATTTATTAACGGAGAGTTTTGGAATTTTTTCATTCTTCTTGGTTCAGGATTTTTATGAAAAATTGGTTACTTTCTTAAATACTGAGGAAGAGTGTTACATATTTTTTTTATAATTAGAAATACTTTTCTAGCTAATTAATTAAAAATGTAGATAAAATAATAAATATTAATAATAAAATGGTTTTCAATTTATTTAAAACAACTTAAAATGCTTTTACAAATATGATCGCTTCATAGTGAAAATAAATAAATAGTTTCAGAATTTATGGATAATATGACTATGGTAAATGGTGTTTACGAATGAGAAGAATTACATGATGAAATGTTATTTTCTTCTATATCTTACGTTCTTGTTTCTTCTTTTTATTTTGATAAATTTTAAACCTATCAACCACTAATTGATTTATTAACGGGAGAGTCATAATTTTTCTCTTCCTTTTCTTGGTTCAATATTTGTAGGAAAAATTTGATCACTCTTTAAAATACTATATATATTTTTGATCGACGAACCCCGAACGGAGGAGGTATACAATTCGACGTTCGCGCATTTTATATCCAGAAATATTTTTTCCAATTTAATAAAAGTTGAATGTTTGAATGGTTTTTAAATTTATTTAAAAGAACAAAATAAAATGATTTTTTTATTAGATTTGTATTTATTTCCTGGGAATAATTATTGTTCAACAATAAAATAATGTAGAGAGGAAAACATTTTGATAATGTGTATGAACATTTTGAATTTTTTTATGGAAATTTATCTTATATGGAGTGAAAAATGCTTTCACGATTTGTTGACACTGTTTGTTTTTTGTGTTTAATTCTCTTTTTTGTAATAAAATAGACGTGCAAGTGAAATATTATTTATTTCGCCAGTCCTTTCCTTGTAGGTAATTCGTAATTTTTATAATCCTAGCATTGCCCACAATACTTCCTCGGAGTTTATGTCAATTCATGGTTAATTTTTCCTCACGAATCTAGATAGCAAATAATGATATCGACAATGAATTGGTTTCATGTGAAGTATGTGAATGAATTAAATGAACTAGATGAATTTTACAATAAACATGTACTATTTTCTGATGTTATTTGTTCAGGAAATTTTGTTTCATATGTCAAATATTAAAATTATTTATAAATCTTATAAAAGACTTAAAAACCACAAGATTTTATTAATTTTGTAATAGAAATTATACATTTTTAGCGATGATTCAATATTTTTGAAAATAATAGTTTTAGTTTATTTATATCAATTAGCATTTGAAAATTAAATTTATTTATGAATAATGTTTAACATGTACCTATAGTACTCCAGGAAAACATATTCTGGGATTCTTACTTGTTCCTTCTCACCTACTACTGGAAAATTTTTATCAAAGTACACTATAATAAAACAATAATTAAAATGCTTTGATATGTATTTCCAACACAAAAAAGTAATTTTGAACAATTTTAATCCCTATAAACTAATATGGCCGGTTAGATTCTATTAGGCAATATATTTTTAATAATTTAATTTGGAAAAAATGCATATAATTTCAATCTCATTGTGAGAGGAAATTTGTTTTGTAAGGCACTAACAAGAAGTATACAACACAGCACATAAATAAAATATATATACAATTTTCAATTTTGTAAAGAAAAAAATAATTTTAAAAAGCTTCAGATAATTCTAAAAATTCAATATATTTTTAATGATTTTACTTTTGTTGTAAATAAGACAGATAATTCAATAGATCAATAAAAAAGTCATCAAGACAATTTTATATAATTACCTATCCTTGTTTATAAACAAATTTGATTAAAATTTATTTAAAAACTCGAAAGCGATTCTAGGCTTATCAGTTTCAGTGTTTAACCTATAGTCTATCCAAAAAAGTTAATATAAGTGATATACGAAATGGAATGAAACGTTGCCAAGTTGTGAAATTGGCATTGATTAGACTCACCTGATTATGCTTCATACATATTTTATAATACATCACGTTTTGAAAAATGCTAGTCATATATCAATTCCCTAATGTTATTATAATTTTCACAACGTTTTAAAAGTTTGGTACTAAATGTTTACTTTCTTACCCCAAGTACCATTGAATTCGTGAACAATTTTGACATTGCTTTTTTAGATAGACTTTTTGTAATTAATTAGTAGAAAGATGATTGGACTTCAATTACAAAAGTCGTTTCATGAATCGCATGAAATAACATAAAGGCAAATATAAATTTTCTTCTGATCACGGAAACCTATTTGATTAAATAAATATAAAAAAATCTTATTTTCGGACCAAAAAACAATACGGAAAATGAGCAGCACATTTTTAACAGTTTGTTATATTTAGATTTAACAAAATGACATTGTTACAAATTCAAAATTGATCGAAACATAAAAATTAAATTTGTATAATTTATTTATTATTTCTGCAAGGGTCCAGAAAATATTCATACAGAATACATTTTGAAAATAATCTTTGAAAGCTTTAAAACCTTCTCTGGTTTATCAAATAATTTTTATGGAGAAATTTGGGATGTCTGATAAAAAATGTCAAGATAAACAAACTATAAATTTTAAAATTTAAGTCTAAATGGTGTAGATTATTAAAAAATCATATTTTTAATCAATAAAATTATTAAAAAAAGACGAGGGGCTTACAAAAAAAGTAAACTAAACAAATCGTTGTTATAAAGAAATAATGTGGAATAAATTACATTTAATTTAATTATAAAATTGGCATTAATATAATACTGATATTGTGCGCTGAAAAGAAAAATATTATAATAATTCCTAACATTTCAAAATACAACCTTACTATTTGCATAATATACAATATACATATTATATATATGTACATATCATATATATTTGGCACTAAGTCTTTTATTCCAAGCAGCCACGGTAATTTTTACAAAAATCTTCATCGTTAAAGCACTATTTATCACAATTTAAAATACCTAAGTACTAGGATGTGGGGAAAAATGTACAATAATATTGGATATATTTACAGTGGGAAGCTAATGCATTGGACAAAATTGATAGAAACTCAAGTTTCCGAATATCCATTAAAGAAAGAAAACACTTACATGATCTATGTGAAAGGAACAGACATCCGGACAGAGTTATTTTCACATTTATAATAATAAAATTCGATTGTCTACGTCACTGTTGGAAAGTTTGACGATGGTTGGTTAAAATTTATCAACGAACTGTTATTTTAATTTTTTCTAACCGCTAGTCTGCGTACGGGATATTTGCAATCAAAATTTGCAGCTCATTACAATTTTGTTTCATACATTTGCCCCCCAATGTATACTTATATTTATTATTCTCTATCGCTTAAAGAATCTCTTTTGGGTGACCAAAATAAAAAAGAGAGCTGCATTTGAGAAGAGATCCCACAGCGCCAAAATTTTAACAAGAAGTTCCATTTAATTAGGCAACAAAAAATCACTTTATTTACACACAAAATTAAAAAAATAGGAACATACAAATGAGACAACCACATAAATTATATAAATATATTCCTTGGACTGCTAGTTGAGAGACAAAATATTTGGTCAAACATAAGTGTGCTCATAAAGTATGGAAACGCTTCCAATAACCTCTAAAATATTAACATATAGAGAAAAGGCTCTGACAGGCCGATTTTTGATTTTCAACTTTTCTATGCAAACTGCATAATTGTATCCCCTCCACCTTCCAAATTATGACGTCATCATATTATAAACGGCAAACTGGCAATTTTCTGAGCTCAAAAATACCAAATACATGGTATTATCACAAAATATATGAAATACAGGGTGCTCAAAAATTAATATATTTTCATTTGCTGCTTTCAATTTTCAATAATAACCATAATATTAATATGCAATGGTAACTAAGAACTTATTAATTGTTGCTAAGGTCTCCGATTCAAACGGATAGTCGTTTTTATGCATAATTTGTATAAAATTGAAAGCACCCTGTATTTTTTTTTAATACCCATGTATTTGTTATTTTTGTACACAGAAAATCGCCAGTTTTCGTTTATAATATAAAATTATGACATTCCCATTTTAGAAAATAACGATGACGTCATAACTTGGAAAGTGGAGGGGATAAAATGATGATGTTTGCATACAAAATAAGAAAATCAAAATCAAAAATCGACCTGTCAAAGCTTTTCCTCTATATGATAATATTTTAGTAGTTATTGAAGCGTTTTTAAGGCTAGAGTGACGTATCAGGGCAACGCGATGTTCCACGACTAGTAGCGATTCTTCCGATGTTTATTTTCTCGACACCAGTGTGGCAAATCTAAAATTCGTTACAATCTAGTGCGAAATGACACATAAAAGGAAAACAATATTTAAAACATAGACCAAAATAGGTGTGTCAGTAACCAATGAATATAAATAATTTCTGGAAAATCACAATCAAACTTAATCGCTCCTTTCGCGATTTATCGCTACTGACGGCAACGCTGCTCACTGCTCTTAAAAGTAGACCCCACACCACCGCCGTCACTGGTACATACATTGTTGACTTGAGACGCCACTTGTCACATCAGCCTTTGATGTTTGACCGCTAGCATTTGATAGGAACTAAGTAGGAAACGGAAGCATAAGAGGACTAGAAGTCCAAGGAATATAAGGTCTATGGGAAAAACGCAAAAAAAATTTATAATATGCTCTTTCGTCTCTATAATATTCAGCTTTTCAAGCGCATTTGTTTTTCCTTGTCATTCTATTGATGTTATTTGGTTTAAATGAATCACTCAACCATGTTGATGTACCATTATTAATACCATTGGTACTATTATTAATGCTATGTTGTTGTCTAGCTTTACGACAAGTTTCTATTACCTTTGGATTATTGAATGCTCTAAAAGTTTCACGCATCAGTTTCGGATTAAAATGATGCATCGTTATGTAGTCCATGTTGCGGCATTTCCTTTCTTTCATCTGTTGATACGTGAAACGATTATCATTTTGGGCTCGGATTTGGGTTTTGCTCAAACAAATACCTATAAATAAAACATTATCATTATGTAAGAGATATAAGAGACATACGAAACTGAACCTTTGGACATTGAAGAATTAATCACGTGGTTTATGCTCTCGTTATCAAACATTTAAAAATATGTAGGTACCTACAATAAATACCGCAAATGTTATATTGGCAGTGTTGGCAGCATTGACAGTATTTGAACGTGCTGCACAAGTCAATAATTATATAACCTCACATTTTCGAGAACTTATTTTTATTACTTTTTACACACGTTTTTGAAAAATTTGTTAGTATAGGTACAATGATATAACAAGATGATTTTACACAATTTTTGATAGAAAACATACTTCCAAGAAAACGGTAAAAGCTTAGTTTAGCGGCTTTTGCTATAAAAGCCTTAAGAAATCAAATGTTTGCAAAAACATATGTATGTTGTTAGCATTATTTTGAATAAAATTGAGGCAGAAGACTCTATTTTTTAATGGTTTGTTAATAAAAAAGGGAAAAATGGTGTTGTTAGGACTTTTAGCTGAAATTAACGATTTGGAAGTATCTTTTCAACCCTAAATAGTATATAAATATGTAATCATCCTTCTATTCTATTAAACTCTAATTTCCTTCAAAATTAGCAAACGTATGCGTAAAAATAGTAAATATAAGTTAGCGAAAAATTAAGGTTACACGAATTGATGATTGACTTTTGCAGTGTGTTTGACGTTTAAAAACTGTAATAATTTCCTATGTTGATATTGAACATTTTTTTAAATATCCGATAACGAAAGCATAAACCAAGAGGTCAGATTTCAAGTGCCTAAGGGTATAGTTTCATGTTTAAGATTTAATAAGAAAATACTTCTTAAAAATACTTGCTTTAGAGCAAAAATACGATATTATGGCAACTTTTGATGACGAAGGTGACAAGCTTTGTCTTCAGGTTTTCTAAAATATGAATTCAGTGATTGCTTTACAAGAAGACATTGTCGTTAATTTTTTCTAAAGCAAATATTTCTGGAAATGGAATTCATAAAATAATCAAATGCTGCGAAAGTTATACTGGCAGCGTTGGCAACATTGATATTAACAGCACTTGAATGTTGAATATACTGGCACAAGTCAATAATTATCAAATCGTTCAACCTCACTTTTTTCGTCATAAATGTTGGTTTTCAGCATTTTAAGTCTAAATAAGGTATAATATATGCAATCCACACATAAAAGTGGTAAAAATCAGCAAAAAATTTAAATTGAAAAATAAGATAATTTAATTTTTTTTTGCTCCTAAACTCTTCTTAAATGTGTGTTTTCAGCATCTTATGTCTAAATTAGGTATAATATGTCCAATCCACACATAAAAGTGAAAAAATAAACAAAAATTTTGAAAAATAAAATTATTTAATATTTTTTGCTACTAAATTCTTCAATGTCGGTTTTCAGCATTTTAAGTCTAAATAAGGTATAATGTGTGCAATCCACACATAAAAGTGCTAAAAATCAACACAAATTTTAAATTGAAAATAAGATTATTTAATATTTTTTACTCCTAAATGTCTGTTTTCAGCATTTTATGTCTAAATAAGGTATAATATGTGCAATCCCCACTTGAAAATGCGAAATATCAGCAAAATTTTAAATTGAAAAAGAGGATTATTTAATATTTTTTGGTCCTAAATTCTTCTTAAATCTCGGTTTTCGGCATTTTAAGTCTAAATAAGGTATAATATGTGCACACATAAAAGTGATAAAAATAAGCAAAATTTTAAATTGAAAAAAAAAGATCACTTATTTAATATTTTTTGGTCCTAAATTCTTCTTAAATCTCGGTTTTCAGTATTTTATGTCTAAATAAGGTATAATATGTGCAATCCACACATAAAAGTGCTAAAAATCAGCAAAAATTCTAAATTGAAAAATAAGATTATTTAATATGTTTTGCCCCTATGTCCTTCTTAAATGTCTGTTTTCACCATTTTATGTCTAAATAAGGAATATGTCCAATTCACACATAAAAGTGCAAAAAACAAAAAAAAGAAAAAATAGATTAGGTATTCAATATTTTTTCTCCTAAATTCTTCTTAAATGTCTGTTTTCAGCATTTTATTTAATATAAAGATTATTCATTATTTTTTTTTGCTCTTAAATTCTTAGTAGTTAGTATTTTCACGCATTTTGAAAGATGTTACAGTTTAATATAATGCAAGGATGATTTGTACTATTTGGGATTGAAAAGAGACTCACATCGAATAGCGTCTTCTACCTCAATTTTATCAAACATCTATTTTTGCAAACATTTGATTCGTTAGGGCGTTTATACCCAACAAAAGCCGCTAAACCAGACTTTTACCAACCTACTTGTCTAACAGATTGTATCTACCTACTGATCCCTTCCACAACCGTCCATCGATAGGCGTGTCGATTTTCCAATCATATCTAGATTTTCCAAACAGTATCGGCCATTTTTCAGAGCATTGGACTCCCGGTGACTTCTTTATTTTCAAAATTACAAAAAAATATTGGATAAATAAGTTGGGCTTTTTTGAGACACCCTGTATAAGATAAAATTATGTTATTGAAAAGGTCAAATGAAACCCTACAACTTATGTATTCAATATTTTTTTTAATATTGAAAATAAAGAAGTTGCGGTGGGGGGGGGGGCGGACCTTTGGTCCTCACTGTATAGTCCGTCTCCAAAATACCGTGCAATGACGCAATTGAACACGAGAAACGACCCATAAAAGCTTATAGTCTATCTTATTTTAGAATTTTAGCTACCCCAACGACCAATTCCTGAACATGTAAGCTCCATAAGCTTAGCCGGTACATACCTGTAAGATATACATCCTCCAAATGGAAAATAGGTGTTTTCAATGTAACATCGAATAACTTTCGAGCTACATCCATCGACATCAGATAACCAGTACCTGACAAATAATTGGGATACACTTTCCCTTCAAACATATACTGAGGAGCATACCTATAAATGAACATTATTTCTTTAAATTTGATTGATTACTTTTATTTTTTCATTACCATCTCAACTTACCATTTACTTTTTGGATTTTTTATTGGTTTAGCCCCACATATAAGCTTTCCAATAACGAATCTTTCGTTGGCATTTTTTTCCCTCAACATGGTCAACAAATTCGCCACATTAAGAAACATGTCATCATCGATTTTGAGGAGAAATTTCGTTGTGTTGCTACAGTGATTTGTCGATATTTTTATCATTTGTATTGTTTTTAATGTTAGATTGTTGTAGGAGTCGATGAAACGTTCTTGAATTATGTCACCGTTACGTTCTTGTTCAGCGTACAAATCACTCTAAAAAAATTAAGTATTTTCATATTTCCCCAACATGCTCCTATAGAACTATACATCTATTTGTGTACAAATTTGATTTTTAGGGCTTTTATAGTAAAAACCGCTAAACGGGACTATTACCCGATACGTGACAGTTTTTTTAATATAAGAATAGTTAAGCTTTAAGTCATAGTTTTGTTGACTTATTTTTCGAGTGGTCACTTAATTAGCACCCAAATACTTCTAAAATTAAATTTCCTACTTGAAAGTATTATTTTCCCATTACATTGTATTGCAATCATTATAAATTATACTATACCTGTACTGTGACATTTTCAGTTTCTCCAATCAAAAAATTGACAGACATATTGTTGGCAAGTTGCGATTCTGTGCTACCCCAGGTGTCTCGGATGGCTTGACGAGCTTCAAAATTGTCAGGAGCGGAACACACCATGGCCATTATCAATGTTGGCTTATCACATAAACGATCAGGCATGATGTTGGCATTGGTATTGTTTACAAATATGTATTGACTAGCGTTACGAGTAGTGTTCATTGACCAGCCGTGAACGTACACTGAAAACAAAAAACGCAGAGGTGTGTTATAAATTTGTAAATAACTAGGAAGTCTAACTGTGTTGACAACAACTACTGCGAGGGCAAACACCCCTTCCGCCATTAAGTAAAGTCAACAGCTGTTAGGGCAAAACCTACACATATTTTTACATTATCATAATATTGCATAACACAACTATAAATGTAGTTGTTGTAATAAATGGTATAGAATCGAATATCAAAAATTGACTTTTCTCCCGCTTTGGAAAAACCTATGTAAGGGAAACTGTCTACGCGAACCCGAAAAAACAAGTGATAGTTGGAATGAATTAATAACATTGTATTCCAGATCACAAGCGACGAGTTGGAAGACTTGTAAACCATCACTATATAAGCCAGAAATATTGTTTAAGTGTGTGAAAAACAATATGAGAATGTTATAGTGATTGTAAAATACTTGTTTATCTTAAATGTCACTCTTATATAAATAGTCATAGATATTGTAACGTGTAAGGGGTACAGCCGCCGGCACTGGGCCACCAAGTGCCGACGCGAGCCATGGGATCTCGAGAGCGGCCGCTGACAAAGAGTGTGATGTGTGATGCTCACTAGGATGCCGACAAAGGATTTCGAGAAAAGTCCAGTGGCGGCTGGAGTGATCAAATACCAGAGGCGGCTGGCAAAATGTGGAGAGTCTGTTTCGGGTATATATTTGGGAGAAATGAGGATAGTATAAAGAGACAGTGTGCAATAAGACAGTTTAATAGAAGAGTCAAAGTAAGCTAGTAAGAATATTCAATAGTAAAGTGAAGTTGTAATTTTTATTAATCTGCTTTCGTGTGTAAATAAAGTTTATTTAATAATTGTAAATTAGTCTCACTTACGTGCGAACCCGCATACGCAACTATATTAATTGTACATAGTAGTTGTATAAGTTATTCCATATTAATGTATATAAATAATAGTGAAATAGTGGAAATAAACTGTGTATATTAGTTTAAATAAATAAGTGATAATGAATAAACCCAAACCGAGTCTTTTTTTACATGCCCGTTACAATGTTTAACTAGGTAATATTAATTGTTAGTATCTACTCTATGTAGTTTGCCATATTTGTTCACTGTTTGTTTGTTTCCTTATAGAAATAATTATTATTGTTCTCATTTTTCATCATCTCTACAATTATTATTAAGCGTGACGGGCGAAGCTTTAATTCGACTCCAATGTCACCATTTTATTATATTTATAATACGAAAACACATATTTCTGTGTACCAATTTTATTTGTGAAATTATGTAGTTGGTTAGTATTTCTACGGTGTAATCAGGCAATGTTATCTGGTCGGAAATTTTTGTTAACTAAAAACTTTGGTTGTAATGAGGTGGATGGAATAAATTAGAAACTGATATGTTGAACTAGGTATCAAAAGTGAAAACTACAAGATACATCATAGCCTACACAGGGTGATTAACTTATACTCCGGAGTTCGATATCGCCGTTGTCTTGATAGATGCGAAAAATATATCAAACAGAATTCATGGAACACCCTATATATATTATCTTGAATTTCAATTCCGCTCATGGCCACTTTTATGAGAGAATTTTAATGAAACTATAACCCTAAATTTTTGAAAATTAGTAATTATAAATATATAAATAAATCTCTCATGGTCAAAAAAAATTCATAGTTGTCAAATTTTGGTTCAACTATTCATTTTGAATACACGGTGATCCAAAACGAACCCCCATGATTCTCTCTTTTATTTTAAATTGAACGCCCTCTATTTTTATCATTTTGGGTACATGGAAATAAAACACGAGTAACACGACTAGTATGACATTATGTTCTTAAGAGAATAACCCTCAACTGCTGATTTTGAATAATACTTCACGATTTCATAAAGATTTTCTCATAAAAGTCGCTATATCTGGAGAAAGTAGAACATAGTAAAACCCTATATTGCCAGAAAAATTAGGCCAATTCCGTTAAAAACAAACAAAACTTTGATGTACCCCCATAAAATAACCTGTATATTACGATTTCAGAATGTGAAACTTGACCTATGTTTTGTTCAACTTTTTTAGGTGAAATTCTTATAGAAATATATTGCTATCGTTCACACCTTTGAATTTCGAAAAAAATTCAACGGCATTTTGTTATAAGTATGTGTATAAGTAGGCCCAAAAAAACTTTTGGTTCAAAATGTGTTATTACCAAATTTGTTAACACGATAGAGGTCGCAGTTTTGGAAGTAGCAAGTTCAAATTTGCTACAAAAATCAATCTCTTAAATATCTCGGCCGAGTTCGCTATTGGGCAATACTGGGTAAGTAGTTTCAAAATGGCGACCATTCAAACATTTAAAAAAATTATCAAAAAAGAGCCGTAGTGTAAATAGCATTAAAAATAATTTTAGGTTATAGATATAATCAGTACCTACAACTTTTGTTTAGAGCAATTTTTCATAAAATACACAGGAAAAAAAAATTAATAAATAAAAATAACAAATATTGATAAAACATGAACACTCAATATAAATTTGATGTAATTGTACATTTTCTGGAGATCTTAATATAGACCCTGATTTAAAAAAATAAACAGTATATTTATTGAAAAGAAATAGGTAAACAAAAAATTCTGCCTTGAAGTGGAACTCGAACCCTGTCTGCTTTATATTCAACAGCCAAAACAAAAACCTCTAACCGCAAGGCTATGACACATACGACAATTTTATGTAATACCATGTAGATATACCAATGAAAAGGTTGTTCAAATTTCAATTTAATGAATTTTGAAAAATTTACCTTTCCGCTGACTACAGGCCATCGGGATTTTTTTTCTTTTTCAGGATAACATAAATATCAACTCTGGAGTATAAGTTCATCACCTTGTATGTAGATTTGCGACATTGCCATGTCTAGCACAAATTATTAGTTATTCACAATATTTTCCGTAAGCATAAAAACGTGTACATTTTTTTTTAATTACAGCGGTAAATTTTCCTTGTCATCAGAACATTTTGGCTAGAATATTTAAAATGCTTCGATTTGAAGACCAATTACCTAGATAATTTTGAATGCTAAGTGGGATACGAACCAAATAATTGTATAAATTAGTTCTGTCAGAACTGCTGATAAAAATAAAAAATATGTTACATATTTTCATTTGTACAGGTTGTCCTATTTTCGATAACGTGTTATAACGTGTTCTTTCGGGGTCACACTGGTAAATAAAATAAAAATTCTAAAATGTTTGCTACATTCAAAGTTATGTGAGAAAATAATAGAATGAAGATATTGAACTGACCCTATAACTTCTTAATTAATTAAAATAGATTCATGAGATATTTTGTACTGTTTGTCTAAGATAATTTTTAAATTTAATGCTGTTTTTAGAATAAGTTACAGGGTGAAGTCGAGAAGTTATCAGGCCCAACGTTACTATTTTATATCTCCTTTTTGTCAACAACCTTAAATTATTTATGATTATTTTTTAAGTTAATTACGTTAATATCAAATTAAACTAGAACCGAACTAAGATTTGATTATGAAGACGGTTCATATAGATTTTGTTTGAATCACAACATATTTCTAATGAACTAAATCTAAAAGCTGACATCAAATACTTAAAACTCGAGCTGAATTCTAGCATCAACTCAACCGTCTTGGGTTGTCTACAAAGATTAAACAACTAAACACATTTCCCATAAATAAATTTTGATTTGCCAACCTCCAGAAAATATCTTCTTTCTATAAAATTTAATATCACGCTTATATTTCAAACGCCTGCAAAAAATCAAGCTCATAGAGCGCCCGCCATCTCTGAGCTTGCATTACAGTTACACATATTTTGGTGGCGATCAAGGAGGATAGAAGACCTTCCTTGGTGGCGATATGTACATGAGTTTAAATAATTTTTTTCAAAGACATTTTTTTAGAACCATTTCTATTATTTTTCGTCATTATCGAAAAAGGTGATCTTCAAAATGCCATCTTAATGAATAATTTGAATAATGTATTGAGAGAGATATGCTGCACCGACAAAAAAAAATACCTTTGAGAAATAATATATAATATGATTTTTTTAACACAGAAATGTTTGAATAACCACAATAATAAAATTACGAGGAAAATTACAAATGTCGTAGTTCAAAAACCTTTATTTCATTTGAATTAATATCATATAAAATTTTTAATAGAGATAATATCTATTTTATTTTTCTATTCAATAACAAAATATTCCTCCCATTAACTACTTTAAGTACTTTCAGTTATCTTTATCAAATAAAATATTATTTAATTTAATTTGTTTCTGCACTTTTGTGATATATATGTTTTTGTCAATATCTGTAATTATTATCAACAATTTATATTATATTATATTTATTATACAATTCGGCTGTATGTTTGCTTCTGTATGAATGGACGGATGTATGCGCTTTTCGGTCATTAAATTTGCTTCGATTTTGATGACTTTTCAGAATCTTATACAGGGTGGTGATAAGCTGTTATCAAAAAATGAAAAAGATATGAAAACATTTTTTACAAAAATTACTAACAATATTATAGGGTGTTCCATAACGCCGTGTCAGATCAAAGTATTTTTTTTCTAATAACACACCTTATATTTTATTTTAAATTTTAAATCAGCTTCATTTCCTTCTTACGATAATGTAATGTAATGAAAACGTTTAAATTGAACATTTTTAAAAAGAATTACAGCAGTGGTAAAGAAATTCGAAAATTGAAAATATGAGACGGCCAAATTAAAGAAAATATTATATGTAGCAACATTTAAAGTGGACATTTTTAAATGAAGTTACGGTTTTCGAGTTACAGCACAGCAGTTATATGTAAGAAATATGTATACTTCCGCCGCGATGTTTTGAGATCTTTGAATAATAATAAGTACAAGCAAAGGATATACATGGGTAACAGGACAAGTACTATCTTCTTTGGTATAAGTTAACGTTCAACGATTTTCATTATTTTCATTACTAATGTTACACTCAAATGTGAAATAAATATTTTTTAACAAAAATAGGATCAACTTTATTAGTTGGTGCACTGAAATATACAAAAAATAATATTGGTGCTGGTACTTTTGAAGTTGGTGCCAAAAGTCTTCTATCTAATTACAATTGCACAACTTCAAAATTACCAGCACCAAAAGAATTAAAATTACTTTGAATTTTTCAGTGCACCAACTAATAAAGTCGGTCGAATTTTTGGTAAAAAATTCCCACTGTTGCCAAAAGTCTTCTATCTAACTACAATTGCACAACTTCAAAATTACCAGCACCAAAAGAATTAATATTACTTTGAATTTTTCAGTGCACCAATAAATAAAGTCGGTCCAATTTTTGTTAGAAAATAATTAATTATTCAATGAAGTACATGATGGAATCTACTTTAATGAACCTGCTAAATCCTAGGATATTTATCATACTATTGCTATATACCTGTTTACAACTCGTCGTTGGAATCTAGTCCCAGAAACCGCTACAAAATATTATTAAAATTTCTTCATCTTTATTGCCTTTGTTTAATTAAAATAATTATAATTAAGTTTTATTCTCATATGTGATTCAACTAATAACTAATTTAAACACCTAATTCGATAGTGGTTCGGTAACAAGGAAGTAAAGCGAATTTGAAATTAATTACAGGATGTTCCATAAAAAAAAACTTTTATCTGGCATGGCGTTATTGAACACCCTATAATATTGTAACAAATTTTGTGAAGCTGAAAGCTGGCTACAAATTTTGTAGTTAACTTTTTTTGATATCTTTTACAATGACATATCTACAGAGAGCACTACATTTAAATTAAAAAAATTACCAGAAAAACAATTTTCAAAGACAAACATCATAAACCCTATGAAGTGTATTTTCAAAATAGTTTAAACCAAGGCTTACCAGTAGTTTTGTTCTTTATAACAAAATGCATCACGTTTGATCTGAATTCAGCTAGCTCCAATTTAAGTTCTGCAACCTTCTGATCTATAAGGTATACACATTTTTCTCACTATTAAGAACTTCATAATTAGATTATCATAAAGTAAGGGATATACTACTTCAGCTAGTTGTGTATTTTTAACAATAGAATACGAAACAAATTCGATTGCTGAAATAATTAAAGTTCGCATGTCCAACCGTGGTTAAGGCAAATATTTTGTCCATTTTACTAGGTGTCCCAAATTCGAGCCTCATCATTGGGATCTCGGAAACTAGATAAGAGTATAAGTCGGTTAAGGACGCAAAGTTTTGAAATATGATGCTCATTAAAATGCCGCTTTAAAATTCGAAAAATCCCGAATACTCTCGAAGCTTTTGGAAAAACGAATATTCGTGATTTTTCTCTTCTAATTTTTATTTTTTTGACTCTATTTGAATAAATATAACAAAATATATTTCACATTCTCAATGCTACTTTTTCTGTTCTACAAGATGATGCTATCAGATTTTCAAACCGACGTTTCGTCGTTGACCTTCCATCATCAACTTTGTTTTTTAAATACGGTCCTGGATTTTTTATTACGGATTTTAAGAGCTTCTTAAGTTCTAAAACCAATGATGCATGGAGAATTTGAAATTTATTTTGTTAAATTCATAAAAAAATAAATAAAAAGGGAATCGCGCATATTCGATTTTTTTCCAAAAAGTATTTGGAATTTTTCAAAATTTTCTATCGGTAAAGCGAAAACCTCAAAAGTTAATTCGGGCGATTTCTCTTGGCGGTTCTTACCAATGATTTTTTCTGCCAAAGTTGTACGATGAAACTAGAAGTTGCCCGTAACTTCGTTCACACATATTATTTTTGTAGCACCTGTCACTTATGTACGAATTTATTTTGTCATTTTAATCGCCTCAATTAATTATCAATATGAACCGAAACTTAGATGCGTCCTATTATTTTGCGAGCTTGTGGATCAACTATTCAACAATAGATGTTAGTTGACTTTGAGCCCTGCTGAAACGCGATGCTCTTCTTCAGGATAAAACGTATCCTAAGACCAGTTTCAACAAAGTCCCTATCCCTGAATCGATTTATTATATTAAGTATTGGCAATACAAATACCTCTGTTATTTGATCAAGGCGGCCAAGGAATCGTGGGAGATTACCATACACGATATAAGGAGAATTCAGTGAATCTACTCATTCAAACAGTGTTTTGCCAAAATATGAATTTTATTCAAGTGATATTTAGATATATGCTCATTTAACAAAAGCAGCGTAGTCTTCTATGAGAACATCAAATTGAAAATCATATATCAAGAAAAGTTTTACAGGTTATGTTGAATTTTTATGATAAATCAATTGTGATTATTTTGAGATTATCAAATTCTTACGTTTAAAAAGTCAATTGACGAAAAGTGGTCGGTAAGTCAGCGGAGGTGCTCTATCCTGGATAAAAATCATACTTTCGTAACCTGAAACTCTTAGCAGTGTAATTTCGACTTCTTTCATAATAACATTCTACTAAATCATTGTTTGTTTCTAGTTTGAATCATTTCAATTTGAGATTTAATTTGAGAACACTTCTCTAAATCGCGATGACATCACCGCTTTTGTCAATGAAACTCTACAGCAAAATTAAATTATTGAAGCAACAAGATTACATCTACTTTTCACTACTAGGTTGACTTCTTAAAATTACCTAAAGTTTTAAAATATACCCCTTACTTTATGAAGACCTTATAATTTTATATACAGGGTACAGGGTGTTTATTTACAAACTTTCTATCTCGAAATTCTCGAAATAATCGATGAAATACGTACGAAATAATTTCAAGAGGGACAACTTTTTAACACCCGCCCCTTTCAACCGCCTGCCCTTAGGAGCTACCCTCTCGAAAATCTTAAATGGTAAGAAGTATCATATGTGATAGCTTATTTGAAATGTCCTTTTATTTTTTTGCCGTTTGATTTTCTAAAATCGAGCTAATTGTTTTTGAAATAAGATAGAATAAAAACTTTTTTCCATCTCAGTTATCTCTAAAGTTCCAGGTTATTAAGGGGTACGTAATAATTTTGTACGTATTTCGGCGATTTCTTTTTTATTGTTCATATTTCGAGAAATCCGAGGTAGATATGAAATGAATAACCTGTATAATAATAGTTATGTACACAACATTTTACTCCACCATTTACACACATATGTACATAGAACATCGAAGTGACAATAAATGACAAACATACATTATTACAACATTAGGTATTCTTTGTTATACCATTGACATAGGGACATGGACCTTGTATTCTCTAACTCCACTTTTCAGGGAAAACGATCAAACGAGAGCTAGAACAATTTCAAGGACATTAGTTTATGTCTGCACTCTAGGTTTGCCTCTCTCAAAGAACAATGAGAATAGTCAATGTTTTATGAAAAAGCACAGTCCATGTCAATATGTCCATACAGACGATCATAGCTGAAATAAGACCGAACAAAATACAAATAGGTACATCAAATATGTATTCTTTTTTAAATAAACATTCTGCTGGATGCTATTGGTAATATAAATACCTCTACTACCACAATATGGGAGAATTCAGTGACTCTACTCATTCGAACAATGTTTTTCGTTTTGCCAGAATTTTAATTTTATTCAAGTGATATTTATATATATATATATATATATATATATATATATATATATATATATATATATATATATATATATGCTCATTTAACGAAAGCAGCGTAGTCTTTTATGTGTGCATTATAATTAAAATTATAAATTACTAGGTATAAGCAAAGAACATACTATACATACTATACTATAGTATCTTCTTTGGTATAAGGTATAAGTTTCAGAGGTTACGTTAATTGGTAAAACGTCACCCATGACGTATTTGACATAGAACAGAATATAAACCTTATACGAAATGTCAGTATTATAACCTAATTTTCGTTTATTGACTTCTTAAACGTCAGAATTTAAAAATCTCGAAATAATCACAATTGAATTGACATACAAATTCAACATGGACTTCCTCTTCAACCTCGGCAGACTTCACATCGGGTTGGAAGGAAATTAAGTCAATTTTCATACGAGCAGTACACGTGGTAGAAAACTCGAGTGCTGGGCCCCCGAGGTGGATAGGGAAGTCGTTTGCCTTGATATTCAAGCGTGTGGTTCTGGGTTTGCTTTTGAGAAGAAGTCGATTCCTAAAAAGGTTAAAAGCACGTGGTAGCGTGGTCTGGCGGAGACAGGAGGAACACCTCGCGGATAATCTCAAGGGCGTGACAGTGACGGTTATATTCCGATCAAAGCATAATCCCGGCCATTCCTTTACACGTGAATGGCATGTTATGTTTGTAAAAGTATAGTGATAGTGGTCTATATACCTATAATTTGATCCTTGAATTTTTTTGTGAAGCTCACTATGGGGATTGCGAGTTTAGTACGCATGCGCGAATGGGAAGGTTGAGGGAGGTGTCTTGGAGTCACATAATGTATGCCACATAAGGTACCCATGGTAACAAAATAGGAACATGTCCCATCTCTTACCAATAAAGTTCATGACGCATGCGCATATCGCCAGCTATCCCCAGGTCTTTGGTTTTATTTTTGCGTAACTTTTTTCCACAATGCTAGCGGTATTGTAGCTAGTATATGGATAGTGGTATGGTCTAGAGCTAGACAAGCCACTGCCACCCCAAATTAAGCTGGGTAAAGGTAAGTTTATATAGTAAATAAAATAAAATAAGAAACTAATTAAAATTGAAATAAGAATAACCTCAAAAAAGATTGGTTTATACAGATGACGAAAATAAAATAAGAAATAAAGATGAAAGTTGGCCATCTCTAGTTCTTATTCTTATTTATTAATTAAGCTTATTTCGTGTATAAACGCTCCCATGGAAATGGGATGGGGGCATGTTCAACTTTCTTATTTTATCTTAATTTGTTTCTTATTTTATTTTATTTACTGTATAAACTCACCTTAAATTGTCTACTAGGATATAGCCCATGGTGAGATCAAGAGGAAGAAGAACAAATTCAACATAACCTGTAAAACTTACGTTTATTTTTGATTTTAAATATAAAGTTCGCAAAGAAGACTACGCTGCTTTTGTTAAATGAGCGTATACCTAAATATCACTTGAATACAATTCATTTTCTAGCAAAACACTGTTTGAATGAGTAGAGTAACTGAATTCTCTCCTATCCTTGATCAAATAACAGAGAGAGAAGTGAAGTGTTCTCAAAATTTATACAACTGATATTTTTCTCACATATAAGACGGATAGTTCTCCCAGATTTACCCTCATTTATAAGCACATTTAAAGATAAAAGAACAAACAAAACAACAACCAAATGCCATTAAAATATAAAGATTCGGGATACAATTATTCGCAAAATCAAACTCAGGTATCTACAGCAACATTCTTTTAATTTTGAATGAACCGTTTTTGGTCTCAGCAGGACCATTGTTCAAGACACAATATACGCGCAGTAGCAGTGACACAATTTCACCAAACTGTTTCCTAATGATTTATATCTCACATCACCATATGGATGAAGTCACCTTTTGAACGAAAAAAAAAAAACTAAATCATTCCATTCGTTTGGCAGCTCGCTCAAACTAATAACACTCCTGTTTGTATTGTTAAGTAGTACACATTAGAATTGTATACATCCTCTGTTTGGAAAGTCGGTCAAAAATATTCAATTGTGTGCCAAAATTATCTCTGAATCCGTGATTTCGCCACATTGTTTGCCACAAAAAGCTGGTTTATTTGAACCTTTATTACATTAGATTTGTAATATTTATCATTTTTAAATTTTGATTTGTAGAATTTAATTCACTTCTTGGCGGTTATGGCAAAAAGGGACACTGCACTTTTTTCATAATGCATTCACATTGCAATTATTACAACAATTAATTTGTGGCATGAAATAAAACGACGTTTAACAGAATTTCTATACGGACAAGTTGAAAAGTACAATACCCTCTTCAACAATTCTATACTGAAGTACCAATGTGCAATGATTCTACAATTATTGTTTCAGTTGTATACTTCATTCGCATGAAACTATTATACATATTTCGTAATCATCGACTGGAACGAATAATTCACTTTCTAAGGCTCGTTTACTATCACCATCAACTATCGGAGCTGGAGCTACTGTCATGGTACTGTGGTACTTATGTTATGACAGCGTTTTCTGTCGTGACAGTAGGTACTGTGCTTGATAGTTGACAGTAACTGTCAAGACAACTGAAGCTAGTTTAAGTTCTATGACACATGGTGACACATTGACAGTGAACAGTTCCACGTTTATTTTCTACACACGGAAAAACATTTTGTGATGTCTGTGTGATTTAATTATAAATGCGTCTTAATTATGTCTGAATGAATATAAACCAGTGGTCGCCCAGTGGTCGAAATTCGACCGTAATTTATTATTTTCAAATTCAAACGTTATTGAGTTTTTTTTTTGTCAAAGATATAATAATTGCATATCATTTTTGGGAATTTTGTTCTATTACGTCAGTTGCAAGCTTGTCCGAAACGGCATTAGCGCGTGATGTTTGCCTAATTTCTTGTAATAAATATGATATTTAAAATTTAATGTTAGTACCAGTTCAAAAAACACAATGACAGCTAGCTATTTATTTTATAATACAATGCATTGTAATGTTTTGACTTACGTCGATAATATTGCTTTACCCATATGAAGAAATTAAGAGAATGCTGTCCTTTCATAAAAGTGACAGATTCGAAATGTTTTGCAAATCCTGCGTTGCAAATGCATTAATCCTCTATCAAAAATATTAAAATTTATTGAAATGACATCAAGTGCGCATTTAAATTTATCCCCCAAAATAATTATATCACTTTGTACACTATGCACAAGATTTAAATTTGCGTTTGCCTAGCGTTGTCATTCACGAATAAAGCAATCCGACAGCCCTAACTTGCTGAATTCTCATTGCAATTGGGTTCGTTATGCAACACACAATACACTTTTACCACGTAAATAATATTTTTTTATTTAATTTAATTTAAAATATTAACGCATAGTACATCGAAATTTTAACTGTATACACTTATAAACTTTCACTAAATCTCGTACTCCTCCTTGCACGTTTTATGTCTTAAAAATCATCTACAGTCACGTATTAATTTATAGATTTCATACATTTTGATATAATTAAGCTCTTGGATGACTATGTTCATGTCCACATTCTCTGTTTTTTGTTCAAGCCGTTTAATTTTCATAAATTACGAAACAACTGTACCTATTGCAGCAATCAATTCATGATCCGCTACTTTTCCAACTGACTGTCACTGTCACTATGTAGATATGTCATTAATGGCACTGTCATACACTGCCATACTGTCTCACAGTCGCGACAATTCTATCACGACAGAGATCTGTCATCGTGTAAACGACACTTAACTCAATCTAATACACATTTTGCGAATATTTTATTCCGAATCGGTTGTATAGATATAGGCTATAGCTTACCAACCTATTGGTATAGATTTGGTCGTTTTGTTCTCTGAAGAACCTGAAAGATATATGCAAATTTCATATATCATAAAATGAAAACAGAAGGTAGAACAGAATTAGAACTCCACATAGAAAAACCTCAAACTTACCATATTCTAGTTCTAGTAGTGACTTTTTACTTGTCAGTGGAACAACTGAACCTGGAAAGCCTATGAAAAGTACTTTATTTTATAGTAGTTTATTACCAATTTAGTCAAATTTTACATCAAGAGTGTTTTGACAGACGAACGAAGCATCTCATATCATACATTATACACATGACACATAGTTTTTGCCTTATGAACAGTAAAAAAACACGATAACTCAGCTGACATATGACAGAAACATTTGAAAATCAAAATGTCAAGACTAACATTGACAATACCGGATTTCCGGCAAGCTGCGAGGCCAGATATCACTTTTTGTTTTTAATTTTTATTCTATTGCCTAATCACCACTATTAGATTATTTATTTGAGTCACTAATTTATATTTTTGATACTCGGTATGAGTATTAAGATCAGGTATTCACTATTAAGTAAAATTTGAAATAGGTACCTTGTGTTTTTTATCACAGTTTTCATATTTTACAGCAAAGTGTAAAATGTTATACCTACAACCCTAAGTTTAACGACATTTGTAATTGATGGCTATGAATTGTTCTGTTCTGTTTTTGGCTAATTTATTTTAAATTCAGGACTGATGAAGAGAATAAACATTCTCGAAAGCTTGGCTTAATTGAAGGAATTATACTTAATAAATTTAGGTGCATTGATTATGTTTTAGAATGAAACAGTTCACTTTAATAAACATGTTTCGTTGTATACAGGAAGTTGTAAAAGCTAGAGGTTGGTAATAAAAAGTATTAAACTAAATACGTAAAAAGTATTTAGACATTTAGATTAGAAGTTACAGTTGAAATGATTTCAAAAATATATTTTTTCTTCTCATGTAACGCATGTAAAATTGGTGAACCTAAAAATAATGCTTGTCAAAGGCAATTTTCTTAAAATATGTAGGTATAAAAAAGGCACTTAAAAGTTCCTATTTGATAACGTAAACGCACAGCTTATTTAAATAAACAATAAATAGAAATTTAGATAATATAAAATCATTTTCGAGTGGTTGATAATGTATAAGTGTTTAAGCTATGGAAAAGTTGATTTATTGAAATTTTTTTTTAGATTGCCAAAATATTAAATGCATAATTATGTAAAATTTTCTAGAAACATCGAAAACAATATTAGGTAAGCGTATGAAAAGTAATGAGAGTTGGATTTAAATGCATATTTTTGATTGAACACAACGGGCTTCCAAACTTTTTGAGAAAATCTTATTCAATAAATATTTTTTACCAAACATAGGACCGACTTTATTAGTTGGTGGGAAAAATGCTTCAAACAAAAGTTGTACGGACAGATTATGTTTAATAAAAAAAATATTTTTAATATTTAGGTAACCAATGGCTTCCGTTACTACAGTTTGAGATTTTTTTTCAAAACTTTGATAGGCCGCCATTTCAAAGCTACTATTCCGATCATGGTCCTTATCGAAAATGAATAAGATATTTGTAGGATGAACTTTTGCAACAAATTTGAAATTGATATTTTTATATAGGTATGCGACCTCTATCGTGTTTCCGAATTTCGTGATTTCCCTTATAAAAATGTGATTTTGGTCTTATAAAACAAACAGACTGTCCTTGAATGCATTGTTGAATTTTTATGGGATCATTTTTCATCAACTTCTTTCCAATGAAAAAAGAATCATCAAAATCGGAGCATGTTTACTATGCGAAACGCGCGTTCATCTAAACATAGGCTTCGTCCCATCAGAAACATTTTCTTACAGTCAGGATTCTCTTCGCAGTGCCTCAAACGCGTTCCAATCTGACTATTTAGCTTCTGTTCCAACTTAGCTTTCTCAGTTCTAATTAACTGTCACAACGGTTTTCTAATTTTCTTCTCGGGTATCTATTTGTCATCGATGTATTTATTTCGTAGACAAATATTTATTATTATTTATACTATTGTTCTCGGAAGCACGCAATATTTGCTCAATTTCAAAGTACTTCTATCACCTTTACAATTGTATACTAAATGACGTATATAGCATTGTCTTAAAAGGTAAGTAGTTAAATATTGAACTCAATAGAGTATTAAGACAAAATCTATTTGTGAGGTTATGTATTATAAATTCATATTTCAGTAAGTTATCAACTGATCCAAATACTGTCAAAATTATTCGAAATAGGTTCCGGATGGAACAAAGCTATAAATAAATATTTTTTACAAAAAATTGGACGGACTTTATTAGTTGGTGCACTGAAAAGTATAAAATAATATTAATTCTATTGGTGCTGGTACTTTTGAAGTTGTGCAGTTGCAGGTAGATTGGTAACTTTTGGCACCAACTTCACAAGTACCAGCCCCAATAGAATTAATATTATTTTATACTTTTCAGTGCACCAACTAATAAAGTCGGTCCAATTTTTTGTAAAAAATATTTATTTCACACTTTTGAGTGTAACATTAGTCACGAAAATCGTTGAACGTTCACTAATACCAATGAAGATAGTACTTATTCTATTACCCACGTATATTCCTTGCTTGTAGTTGTTATTATTGAGATCTCAGAACATCGCTGCGGAAAAGTTGTTATCATTTTAACACCGATTTTACTCGAAAACCGTAACTCTAAGGGGAAAATGTTCAGTATAAATGTTGCTACAAATAATTATGTCTTTCATGTACTGCAAACAGATTTTCAATTTTCGACAGAAATCGCCCTCTCCACATAGCGAAAATAGGTATATTTGAGAATTTAAAATGTCTCTATGTCGAAAACCGTTACTCTTTTGAAAAAATGTTCCATTTAAACGTTTCCGGATATTGTCCTATCTGTAATTATATCAACTCAGATTTTCAATTTTCGACAAAATTTGCCCCCTCCACCCCCTTCGGGGGCGGTTTTCGGAGGGAACGAGATGTCGGATTCCCGTTTTTATGAATATGGGACCATTTCTCAAGCCTCCTCTTTCAAATGAATCAAAAATCATCAAAATCGGAGTACGTTTACTATATGAAAGGCGCGCACAAACCAAAAAAAAAAAAAAAAAAAGCACACAATCGAATTGTATACCTCCTCCTTTTGGGAAGTCGGTCAAAAAACATACATCCAGCCGAATTGTCTACCAGCGTCCTCTTGCGCGAAGCCGTTCAAAAATTCATTTTTCGTTACTATAGAAATTGGAACATTGCATATGTCCAATCAAAACAATTATTGTGCTGTTACGCCATGGCATGATATCTTTATATAGTTCATTAATGGATGTCGTAAAGAGTAAAGATAAAGGTGTCATTCTATGAAGTAACATCACAACTACTGTTCTGACTAGACTATATATATGCAATATTATACGATGTTTATAAGTATCCATATGAAACTAAATTAAGGTATTTTGCCGACAAGATAGGTATATCTTTTAATATTAATAATAGATTAACTAGATAAACATATCCATCATATTATACAAATATTGGCATAGAGCACAATATATAGCTGTTCTATCATTATTCGAAAAAACAAGCAACTACTAGATAATAATTCATTTGATATTTCTAGATTACCTACTTTGTTATCACAATATTTAAAAAGTTTCTTCTGTTTTTTTTTCTATTTTTGTTTGACCTGTTTATAGCAAAAAGAAGTTTGATAAAATGTCTTTGATTATGATAACAGAAAATAATACGGTATTTTGAACAATCTTATCTTTTGAATGTACGTACTACAAGCAGGTGCAAAAAATACGCAACAAGTTGATAATTGGTGAAATTTGAAATCTCATAACTTTTATATTTAATTCTCATATTTTTTTAAATAAAATTTACTTAGGTATATAAAATCACTAACTTCATCTTGCGTATACAGTATTTGGTTAAATAATATTGTCATTAAACGGGTGTAATTGAAAGATTATTACACAACCCTAATTTTAAAACATCCTGTGAAATAATTCCGCAGTCAGATTCCTTCAAAATACTAATTTTTGTTATTAACCATGCCTTTTCTATATTTTGTTTTTTTGGTTTGTGTCTATAGGTACATTGGTTCGTTTGACTTTCCGTATTTTGTGAATTTGATATTCATTTTTCTACGTAAGACCTACCTATACCATGGTTTTATATGAGGAAAATTTACCATTTATTAGCTTGTTGGATTTTTTTGCACTTGATTTTATTAGGAGATTGCCATTTATTTATTTTTTCTATGCTTACAAGCATAGAATCACTTACTGACATAAAAAACTAGACAACTATAAATTAATAAATTTATATACATATAATAAATATAAAAGCGATAAGTAAATATCAAACCTGGCGAACGGTTATATATTTACGTAATGTCAGACTAAACAACTTAATTTATAGATGAAATTATTGCGAAAGCTGTACAAGTATCAGAACAAAAAAACTACCAACACACAAAAACAAGGTTTCAAAGAAACTTATCAAAATCTGTCTTTATTCGTGTTCAAATTAAAGAGTGTTCCCCATTTCCCCTTTTTTACCTTTTAAACTAAAGCGTTAAGCCACAAAAAAGCAGTAGGTAGCATACATATAAAAAAATTCTTTGAAAAAAAACTCACCTTCTTTCCTGATTGGTAAATTCAGCAGAAATAAACATGACAATGTAAGAACTGCAACACCACATATTATAATTTTGGGTATGGACTTCATGAAGATTGCACCTGAGGCGCCCAAACTATCGCGATATTAATTGATTAGAGATCACTGAAACCTGAAAAACAAAGTGTTGTATTAAGTAGTTTCACAGTAATTATGAAGGTTCATCTGTCCCTACCGGTAAACTATTATATATTGAAAATACAAACTGGATTACCTCGAATATGTAGCAGCTTTATTATCTGTTATTGTGTTCCAGATTAGTGATATCACAGTTTTCCAATTCATTTTCGCGACAATTTGTTGACCCTGAAGTTTCAATCCAATTCACTGCCACTGCTTTGCTTTGGTCAGTTAATGGTCAATAGGTTATGTAAACGTCATTGTCATTGGTCATATGTTTTTGAATGACAAAAAATAAAAAAAACTATCATTTGATTACACAACTTCATTTTTGTTGTTATTTGTAGACATGGTTTTTATTCTGAAACCATATAACAAATTAAAAATATATTGAATTCAAATAAATGATATATCGCAGTTTATGACAATTATCTGATAAAAACGGAAAACGTATTAGTAGAGCCATCTATGTAAAATGTTGAGAAGCATTACATACAGTGACATCTAGAACAAATTCTTGGAGGCTTTATATAGCGACAGTAGATCTCTCACTAGAAATATTGACTTAGTTTATAGATTTTCCCGAAGAGGGCACTGTATTTATCAAAGTGAACTTTCAAATGTTTGATCAATAAACGTTTCAGTTTCAGATTTTTTTTTTTATTACATTTCTTCCAGAAGTGACTGACGTAGCAGGCTCAATATGTCTATCAAACCATTAGTATGTACCCAAAACACCCAAGGTCACGTGGACTACGGCATACCCATCTTTGCCACTAAAAGCACCGACTACCGAACCTGCACTGGCACTTATCACAGAAATATACCAAGCAAACCACAACATTTCGACTGTCGTGTGGAGGCCAACATCAAACCTGGCCTAAGGGAAAAGGACATAGCCCTACGTGAGGATGTTTACAGCACTTACAACAAGGATTACCGTGACAATTGGAAGTTGTCTAGTAGCTATGATCGCGCCGAGCAAAACGACCATGTTGATTATATCAGAAATGTACATGAGCGTGTCAAAAAGTATGTACAACCTCAACTTAAACCTCAGTTGTCTTTGATGAAGGATTCGTATCGCATGAACTATCACAAACCGGATATCAGAGAAGTTAGGCCACCTGTAGTGACATCACACTGTGACATATCTGGGCTGTACAGACCTCTACAGCCCAGCATAGCTCCGGATCAGAAAGGGCATTGGAAGTATTTGGACATATATTTGAGTGAGAATAAATTACAGTACGTACCATATAGCAAAGACCAAATGGATAGGGCTAGTGCTAAACCTAAAGTTGTAAACTTCTTGGCACCAGGTGTGAAGCCACCAGTGCCGCCGAATAAGTTTCTTTCACGTGGTCAGAAAAGGGTGCCTAATTTCGGGATGAAGTCTGAATGCCAGGCGCAATATCGACCACAAACCTATTCGGATTTGTATCCGTACATACATGAGAATGGTGTTGATTTTGAGGATGCCTTGCCGGAGGCTGGGGCATGGCAAAGTTTGTGCCCCCCAGGAATGTATTGTACTGAAAATTGTCATGTGGGTAGTGGATGGCCTCTGAGAAGTGTCGTGGATATTGGCAAGGAGAAGAATTTGGTTCCGCATAGTCGCGCTTGTTGTGATGGGTAATTTTTTTGGTGGTTTAATAAAGATTACACAAGGAGTTTGAAGTAGTTTTTATTTTCGAGTGGACAGTATCTAAATTAAAATTTTAGCCCGCTCATTTCATATTTTCGAGAAAAAATTCTAAAGTTTTCTATTTTCACCTCGAATTTCTCCTAATTCCGACTCACATGATAGGTAGGCCTGTGCGCCACTACGGTGCTGGACTGTTTACTTTGATGGTGTATTTTGGTTATTTATTTATTACTTTATTACTTATTCCTACAAATTCGAATTCATGTATCGGATGTCCGTACAAACGAGTCATTTTGGCAACATCGCACAATGGCTGTATCCACAACATAAATAGCGGCAGGATGATTTTTCCTGCCCTTTTATATTTTTTTATGGCTCCGTGTTAAACACTTATTTTCCCCACCCAAGCATCCCTATTCACTCCACCCTCTCGTTAGCTTGTTGGGGGTTAGCGGGCTAAAATATTAATTGGAATATGTTCCTATAATATAAATCTACCACCCCATTATCAAAAAATTTGCCCAAAATCGGTGGGAACTTGTTCTACAAAATTTCAAATTGAGGCGGAAGGTGCTATTTTTAATGATTTGTTAATAATTTTGGACTTTCGATTTGGAAATATCTTTTCAATCACAAATAGCAAAGATATAATCATCTTTGCATCCTTCAAAATTTGAAAAAATTTGCGAGGAAATAGTCATGAGTTCGCGAAACACTGAGGTTAAACGAATTGATGATTGACATGTGCAGTATATTATTCAATTTTCAAGTAAGAGAACAGAGACGTTCTGTTCTCTGGTTCAAGTGGTGTTAATATCAATGTTGTCAAATTGCCAACGCTGCCAGTAGGTATAATATTCGCAACATTAGATTATTTTATGAATTCCATATCCAAGAAAATTTACTTTTGAAAAAAATAACAACAATAAGAACTAAGCTTAACATAGGTATATAATACAAATTTATAGTTAAACTTTCTTTAATGGCAAGTGTTGGGTGTTCTGGATGTAATTTTTCATATATTAAATTTATTCTTTCAAGTGAAAATGAATTTATTTTATTATAATTCAGATATCAATATGAACCCGTTAATGTCATAGGAAAAAATAGTCCTGTTGTTAAGCTTTAGGGTACTAATCTAGAGCTCCTCGGTTCGAATTCTGATCACCTTTTTTTTAACAAAACCCTTTTTTTATAAAAAAATTTCACATGAGATTCTGAAAATTTGATCGGAAATATTCAATGAAAATTTGTACATATCTAATATATTGCGACCCTTAAGGTACACACTAGCTATTTCAAGGAAGGGTTAGCAGATTTTGGTGAAAAATAGCAAAATGGTGTTTTCGGAGTCGAGAAATCGATTGACGAAACTTTCATATTCAATCGGTGTGATCCTCGAGGTTCACACTAGCTATTTCAAGAATGACTCTGCAGAAAAGTTTGAGTACCTACAAACGTACGAACTTATCACGAAATTTCTACGCCTGTGCACTTGACATTCACGAAAATAATAATGGAAATGAAACATATTATAGGTAATTAATTTTGACAACTTATTTCAACTGTTGATAAATTTAGATAAAATAATTGTCTTCATTTACAATATTAATCTATTCCCTAAACAAACAACAAAACGTAGGTCACTGTGATAAAGTCTCTTTCTGTTGGAAAATATTAAGATGATTTATAACTTGGACTCCTGGACAGGTGTATTGCTTGGGAATCTTGAGATATACCTACCTATATAGGTTGGTACTTACAAGAAAAGCGTACCTACAACGTAATAGCACCGTAAATTAAGTCGCCGTGAAAGGAAACGTCATATCGTTTTTTTTTGTACAACAAATTCGACATGGTTTGCGTAGTTATATCTTTCAAAGGTTCAACAAATTGAATGTACTGTCGTTCATCATTAGGATACGTTCTCATCTTGAACGATTAATCCTTTTAGTTTTTGATTCCTTACTTGAAGGAACTATCTCGGCAGAGTTCGTTATTGGGCATAATCGGGATAGTAATTTCAAAATGGCGACCGTTCAAACATATAAAAAAAATTATCAAAAAAGGGCCGTAGTGTAAATATCATCGAAAATAATTTTGGGTTATAGATATCATCAGAACTATGGAGTGTAGAGGGGAGGAGCACCATCTCTGTGTTAAAAAAATGGTCCCGAAAAAGCACTAAATTAAGAGGGCGCTGGTGTACCAGAGTACCATTTTTCAAAGAGAGCGCCGAAAGTTGTGAGAAAAAATCTATGTTTGTTCAAATTTCAATTCAATGAAATTTGAGAAATTTACCTTTCCGCTGGCTAGAGGACGGGATTTTATTTTTTTACTGCCTAGTTCAATTTGTAGATATGAGAAACGTTTTTCTAGTTTTTCAAGCTATAATTTAATTTTCTCAATTCTAACAAAATTGATCATGAATAAAGCTTTGTGTCAGAATTTCATAAACTTTCCACATTCTTATCTCGTTCATTATTGCTTAAATTAGCCACTTTAATTTAGACAAAAGACCGTCTTAAAGTCGCAAGTAGGTACACGCCTCTGACTGGTTATATTTTTTACAGGTTACTGTGTTATGATAATTGAAGTACTTTTCTATTGCAGGAGTAACATCACAGATGTCGCCAGTTCACATTTTTGTCATTTTTTTTAGTATCTATCAAATATTATAGTGAAAATTTTATTCCAGTCAATTGAGCCAATCAGATGCCTTGATTTTGACTGGTTGTTATGACGACAACCTGCATTTTTCGAACATTTTTTCCGTTTCGAAATTAGTAAGTGATAATTTCCCTGGCTGCAGATGCCAAAATATCAAGCGTAGATTATTTTTGACAAATATTTATTTATAAACGGTAAAAAAATGTATTTACTTTTAAATATAATTTTTGGTATGCGTAAAGTTCTCTTACCGAATCCCCCGCGAGCTTGAATTATTCTCCGTATTTTTTTCTCTGGTGCTACTTTTTTAAAGAAAATTTTCTTCGGCTTTGGCCTTGGGAAATTTTCAAAAAATTGCACCTCGAAAATTTTTCCAGAAATTATTCAAGCTATAGGGAGATTATATGTGATAATATAGTCATCAGTCAAAGAAATATTTATTGTTTTCTCATTGGGTCTCAATGAGTTGGGAGTAAATATGCCAAATTTCTATATTTTTTGACTTCTGAAATTTGTTGAAAATACTATCGAACGACTAGAATAGCATTAATACATCTTAGATAGTTGAGTCAGTCTATACTTTAGACAAAAAAACGTCGCTATGTCAGCCATTAGCGCAAACAGTGGGGTGTTGTACCTAAGTTTTATATATGTGTATCTGTGAGGATGTCTGTGGTGGCATCGTAGCTCCCAAACGGATGGATCGATTTTGAATTCATTTTCTTCTTCTAAAATATTTTTTACAAAAATTATATATATATAACGTTATAGTTGATGCACTGAAAAGTATAAAATAATATTACTTCTATTGGTGATGGTACTTTTGAAGTCGTGCAGTTGCAGTTAGATTGATAGCTTTTGGCACCAACTTCACAAGTCCCAGCACCAATAGAATTAATATTATTTTATACTTTTCAGTGCACCAACTAATAACGTCGGTCCAATTTTTTGTAGAAAATATTTATTTCACACTTTTGAGTGTAACATTAGTCCCGAAAATCGTTGAACGTTCACTATACCATATCAGTGAAGATAATACTTATCCTATTACCCACGTATATTCCTTGCTTGTAGTGGTTATTATTGAGATCTCAGAACATCGCGGCGGAAATACGCTTGAATATTTTAGTTGTTACCATTTAACACCGATTTAACTCGAAAACCGTAATTCTAAGGAAAAAATGTTCATTATAAATGTTGCTACAAATAATTATATCTTTCATGTAGTATCGAAAAATTTTCAATTTTCGAAAGAAATTGTCCTCTCCACATAGCAAAAATACATATTTAACATGCGTCTATCTCGAAAACCGTAACACTTTTGAAAAAATGTTCAATTTAAACGTTTCCGGATATTGTCCTATCTTTAATTATACCAAATCAGATTTTCGATTTTCGAGAAAATTCGCCCCCACCACCCCTTCGGGGGCGGTTTTCGGAGGGAAGGAGATTTCAGATTTGCGTTTTTATGAATATGGGACCATTTCTCAATCCCTTTCTTTCAAATGAATCCAAAATCATCAAAATCGGAGATCGTCTACTATATAAACGGCGCGCACGAACCAAAAAAAAAATAAAAAATAAAGCAGACAGTCGAATTGTATACCTCCTCCGTTCGGGGTTCGTCGGTCAAAAAGGTGAAGGCGACTCTATCCAAGTGTTGTTTTCTAGCTAGTTCAGTTTTACTGTGGGTCTATCTGTCCATCTGCCTGATGCATTGCTTAGTTCCCAAACTAGTTTGTTTAGCTTGAAAGGTGACTTTGAGTGTTTTGAGCTAGTTTAATTGTCGTTTTTTTTTAAATCTAATATATTATATCGTTCAATGACCATTCTCTGTCTTCTTCTGGATTGTGACAATTTCCAAGGTAGGTACATAAATTTCATTTTGTATAAAAAATGAAACAATCTCATTCTATCCGCGCAGCCACCCACGATGGTCGTTAAATATTATATTCTAAATAACAATATCCAACAACACACCTGGGTTCTATATAAGCGCTCTGCATTCAATGCCTACCTAATACCAAGGTACTAGGTATAAGGTCACTGAAACTCGATTACGTAAACAATATAATTTATATAAGTACACATAATATATAATTAACGAGCGTGCAATAATAATTCTTCCAGCATCCGAAGCGTACTATGATGATATACGATATCTTGGTGTATGTATTTGGAAATTACCTCAACTCCAACCATAGTTATAGTTGGTGGCTTGCTGAACGACCGGATGTAACACTTTTATTTTTGACCGACGAACCCCGAACGGAGGAGGTATACAATTCGACTGTCTGCTTTATTTTTTTTTGGTTCGTGCGCGCCTTTTATATAGTAAACGAGCTCCGATACTGATGATTTTGGACTCATTTGAAAGAAGGGGATTGAGAAATGGTCCCATATTCATAAAAACGCAAATCCGAAATCTCCTTCCCTCCGAAAACCGCCCCCGAAGGGGTGGTGGGGGCGAATTTTCTCGAATATCGAAAATCTGAGTTGGTATAATTAAAGATAGGACAATATCCGGAAACGTTTAAATTGAACATTTTTTCAAAAGTGTTACGGTTTTCGAGATAGACGCATGTTAAATATGTATTTTTGAAATGTGGAGAGGACAATTTCTTTCGAAAATTGAAAATTTTTCGATTATAATGAACATTTTTTCCTTAGAGTTACGGTTTTCGAGTTAAATCGGTGTTAAAATGGTAACAACTAAAATATTCAAGCGTATTTCCGCAGCGATGTTCTGAGATCTCTATAATAACAACTACAAGCAAGGAATATACGTGGGTAATAGGATAAGTACTATCTTCATTGATATGGTATAATGAACGTTCAACGATTTTCGGGACTAATGTTACACTCAAAAGTGTGAAATAAATATTTTTTACAAAAAATTGGACCGACGTTATTAGTTGGTGCACTGAAAAGTATAAAATAATATTAATTCTATTGGTGGTGGTACTTGTGAAGTTGGTGCCAAAAGTTATCAATCTACCTGCAACTGCACAACTTCAAAAGTAACAGCACCAATAGAACTAATATTATTTTATACTTTTCAGTGCACCAACTAATAACGTCGGTCCAATTTTTTGTAAAAAATATTTATAGCTATTTGATATGGGGAATTTTATGTCAGCAGGAATTTATGACTCGTTTTTTCTTCTTCAAAAGGATAAGGACATATCCTCATATTTATAAAAAGCTGCATGCACGTGACGCTTCTCCGACCCAAGCTAGTAGGAAGGCAATGTGATCTTCAGTGAAACAGCATTCGACTCTCTGTCCTCAAAACGGCTGTAAACAATAAATGATGGAGCATTTAGGTTTTGCAGAGACGCGTGCATCTTTCCATACTAAGTCGGTAACTTGTTAGAAATAGGTACCTAGGTAGATACCTGTAGTAGTTAAAGCACCCAGAGTTTATTTTATGGTTTGTGGTACAGCCCAAGCCGATAATGAGATTTCCCAGATACCTATTTAGCATATATTGCTATGCAGTTTAAGAGCCGTAGATATTGAATATATTGAACGAGAATTCTTCATAAGCTGGATGCTCACGGCTTCACTGCGACCCGCTCCCACCCGTGCCAACAGGTATGGGAATTTCAACCATCTGTCAAGAGTTTGACCTAAACAATAAAAGATCGAGAGATTTGGTGCTTCGGAATGGTGTGTAATTTTGCAAATTGAGTCAGTAACTTGAAAGACACGGCTATAGGTGGTAGGTAAATAGCACACAGAGTTTATTTTATGGTTTGTGATACGGCATTAGTCTCTCTTGATAATGGATTCACTCGGAGGCCTTTGAAAATGATTATACTTAATACACCTCTGGGTAAATATTATTATTTCCCGACTAGTGTACTAGGTACCTACCACAAACCTATTAACTCTGTATGTTTTACCTACCTCCGACATGCTCCGTATGCCTCTTCTATAAAATCTGTATGACAGAGAAGACAAGCGATTTTGCAAAAATAATGCCGAAAATATTTGTAAAAATAAAATGTTCTATATTCCCGAGATTTTATTCGAGAAAATGCCTGCTTTCCATACTTGGTATCAGAAATTCTGAATCCGCATCAGGGTTCAGACACTGCAATATAATACGGGGTACTTATATATGTCCAGTTCACTGAAAAGCGACTGTGGTACCAATATGTCGCTACGAGCCACGGGCGGGTAGCGAAAGCAAGCGAGTGGAGAGCAAATTTGACATGTAGGTACCCACTTTGTTTAAAAGTCTAGATTATAAACGCAATTTCGGTTTTAACGGTAGGTTAGAGTTTAAAGATATAGATTTAAATTATCATTTATAAATGATCTAATATTGCTAACAACTATCCGAGCTAAAAACCACATCGATCATTGGATTACATCAGCATTATCATATATAGGTACAACACTAGGTCACTGGACATCACTGCGACGCTATATTGCCTCTCATCAGTGTGTGGTAGGGCGTTAATTTGCTACCTATTACTTGTATCCCACAAAACATATGGCAAGCTTTAAGTGCATTAAAAAGCTGTAAAAGTGTACTTACATATTTTCTATGGATGATGGTGTCTGCCCTGAAATCTCGAGAAACGGATCAATTCAAGCGAGGAGAGTAAAATCACTGGCGTTACGATTTTGAGATAGGATTTGGTATTTCAATTTTCTTATACGCTTTAAGGAAATTCATATTATTAGGGAGAAAGAAGCATCGATTGATTAAATAAGCAATTATATGAAAGATACAAATCTTTTGCTTGAGTTATGAAATATACATGTTATTAATCTCAATGCTCTGAAATGTCACGTTGACTTTTTGACGCACATGAATAAAAGATTGCGTTACCTTCGGTTATATGAGCAGCGCCCTATCATGGTATATAAGGAGATAACCTGGAAATAATGATGTCGTGAATGATTACAGGCAATATCCGCATCATTCGTGAAACAAACTAAAGTTGCTTCCTCCCCTCTCACCGATTCTACGCCATCGTTGACGACTTTTTACCTGTATTTGTACAACTGTAGGTACATAGCTATATTTTTAAGTGTAGGCTCTTCTACAATGTTAATTATTTAACAAACAAAAAAACATACAATTTCTTTTAGACGGATGAACGATCAATTCCGAGAGGCGCCCGCGTGTTCCGCAACTTTTCTTCTTCAAGTTTTAGTAGGCAAATGCGCGTGACGGAATTCTAGATTATCCTCTTGATGTGATTAATTAAGCTTACTCGGGCAGTATTTTTAAAGAATTACAACGACTCCTTCTCCCTTTGTAGGACAAGTACTAACTCTCATCGTCTCTCGCAGCTCTCTTTCAGCGACCCCTCTTCCTATGCAAAAGAATGTTCAATTAAAGTGAACTTTTTAATTTGTCTTTTTTTGAGTATACATACACCTACCTACAGGGTGTCTCTAAAAGGTCTTTACACAATGCTACCACATATTCAGAGATTGTTATATGGCCGGGCTATGATTCATATCAAAAATTCGTGGATCACTAGGATACTTTAATGGAATAGAAGGTTAAACACGAGTCGAGATTATACAACAGGTTTGTTAATTTATAAATCGTTGCGCATTCGTGCAAAAACAATCACCTTCTTCAGATTCATAAGTAGGTATACGTAGCTTTTATATATCTACTTACACAATATTGTGCTAATATTTCGAGTTACCTATTGTCATGTGTTTCCAAAATGTTGTGTCGTAGAACAAACACTCTATGAAACACCTGGGATTGTGGCTGAAACTATCTCTCGATCTGCGCTGAATTTAAATTGAGTGGAATTTGAACATTCAATAGGTGCGTTTTTGATAAGTTTGCCCTGCGTCGATGGGTGACATCCAAGCAACTGCAGTTGCAGGATGAGCTATGAGCTGTAAGAAAACCCTGAAGAGGGACACACTAGAAAATAACTCGGAACTCAGAAGTTCAATGCAGGATTGACAATGATTTAAGAAAGTACGGAGAGAGCTAGAATACAGAAGAATCGCAAAAGGGGATGACCAAGGAACACTTGAGATAAAATAATGACACAACTGCTGGAGAAGAGAAGGACGAACTGATCCTTTAATTTGGCCGTCTCATATTTTGAATTAGGTATCGAAAAAAAATGCCCCCACCACAAACGGAGACACACATATTTCAGACTTTCCTAATGCTGTAACTGATAAGCCTACGATTTTTTTAAAAACAATTTAAACATTGCCGGATATGGGAAGTTTCTGAGAGGAAGGACATGTTGAATGTCAATTTTTTCAATGGGACCAACTCTCAATAGTCCTTTGTAAGGTAAAAAAAAAGAATTATGAAAATCGGAGCACCATATGGCGCCCAAAATACCAAAATTAATGAATAAGTGATAAAATCAAATTTGTAAATACATTTTAGGGACACCCTGTACATGAAGTAGCTATATTGATTTGGAGGGGATGTTCCTACTCTCGTCGTATCTGCTGCTAGCTATAGGTAGGTACCTACAGTCTGTCATTTTGGTATTTGCCTTTTAATTGCTGAAACATTTAATTAAGCATCGAATACGATTGTGTCGACTGAAACAACTAAACCTACAGGACAAGCCTCTATAGGTACCTATAGCAGGAGGAGGATATGGTAACAAATAATTTTTAATTAGAAATTGGGGGAGAGCTTCTGATGGACAAAAAAATACGAGCTTTGCCGGAGAGATTAGAGTTTGAGTTAGGACGGGATGTATATCTACGAGAGTAATTAAGAATGAAAGAAAAAAGTGCAAAAGTTGTAGAAGCTGTACTACTTATAGGTTTTGTTATTATTAATAAAAAATGCCTATTGTTTCGTCCACACGTAGGTAGATACTGTGTGTTGGGCTTGTGCACGAAGGTAATCTGTCAATCTCATCGCTGTCATTCATTCATTATTTATCAATAGATTTCGCAGCGTAGCCAATGATCTATTACCACAGTCCACTGATGAATATTTCGTCCAAAAATTGGACCGACGTTATCACTTGATGCACTGGAATGTGCAAAATAATATTAATTCTATTGGTGCTGGTACTTTTGAAGTTGTGCAGTTGCAGGTAGATTGATAACTTTTGGCACCAACTTCACAAGTACCAGCACCAATAGAATTAATATTATATTGTACTTTTCAGTGCACCAAGTGATAATGTCGGTCCAATTTGTATGTAAAAAAATGTATTTCACACTTTTGAGTGTTACATTTGTCATGAAAATCGTTGAACGATAACTCGAAAACCAAAACTTTATGGAAAAAATGTCCGTTTTCAGATTTTCTATTTTCGAAAGAAATTGCCTCTTCCACTTATCGAAAATACCTACACATAGGTATTTGAAATTTTAATATCGCAGAAACTCAGAAACCGTAGCTCTTTTGAAAAAATGTTCAACTTAAACGTTTCTGGATATTTTGGTATCAATAATTATGCCATATCGGATTTTCGGTTTTCGAGACAGAATGAGAATTCGGATTTGCGTTTTTATGAATATGGGACCATTTCTCAAGTCTCCTCTTTCAAATGAATCAAAGATCATCAAAATCGTAGTACCTACGTTTACTATATAAAAGGCGCGCACTAACCAAAAAAAAGCAGACTTTCGAATTGTATAGATACCTACCTCCTCCGTTCGGGGTTCGTCGGTCAAAAATATGTTTTGTTTTTGGTTCACAACATGTTTTTAGGCCAGGGGAGGTGAGCTGAGGAAGCGGTCAGAAAAGGGATACAACTGTTTACGCTAACCCCGCCTCTACTCCACTGATATTCTCGCGTAAGAAATACGACGGCAGTGGCGTCTCATTCTTTTAGTTTTTATTTGTGGTTATTGATTACTTTAAATTTAATCGAGTATTGCTTATTATCTTTATTTGAGGCTTATATGTAGATACGTCAAAATAATTAATGGGTACCTATACCTATGTATTGATTATTTTTTTCAAGTCTAGGATTTGAAAACGCAAAAAATAGGTAGGTAAGTTTAAAAATCGATTCAATGAAATAACAATAATTAGGTATATTTTCTCTATTACGCCTATGACCCAAGTTTATATGTCAGTTACTGTATTTCAAAATAAAAAAATAACCAAATTTTAATCTGAACAAGGGAAAATGCGGTTACACGATGGGGAGTTGCCGAACCAGGGATGATGTCAAACCAATATATTATATTATATATATATTATAATTTTAATAATTTTAATGAAGCTTAGAACAAACTTTCGGCATTATAAAATAAAACTAGGTACAAACAAGTAGGTAAGCGTTACAAATAAGGCCCACATAAGGAGAAATTTGTTTTATTGCCTTTAAATAGGTATACAGGGTGGTTCATTGGCAAATGCACATAGAATAAGGGTAGATTGAGGATACCGTGGTGCTTCTAAATAACATATAGGTAGGTATTTAAAGGTCTATCTTTCTCTATAACCAAGATACAGGGTGATTTATTAATTTTCCCCATTTTTGGCGAATGTAGGAATACAGAAAAATCATGTGTTTTACCGATCCCTCGACACTCCCACGGAGAATGGGCCTTATTTGTCGCACTTACCTCAATTACCAAAAGTCTTGTGAAAATATCAAATACCTACCTACTTAGTTTATTTTCAACGCCTATACCTATATAAATATTTATGTAGGTAAAGTATCTACGTAAGTATCCTATATGTTTGTTAGTTCAATTTAGGGTCATTGTGGGAGAGTTGACGCGTGAGTAGATATGCCGCATTTCATCTAATTTCGCTACTCGTTAAAAGATGTCGCTTTTACTACAAGAAATCTGTAGACCTAACCAATTGTGGGGTTTGTGGGTGACAGATTCGTGCGAAAAGTGGTTGCCGCCATCGTTACTTAGAAACTTATACAAGGTAAGTGATGCAAATGTCCCTAAAATTGATACTTACTAAGTTAAACGTTCGTTGTTCATGATGTTTATAATTGTGTGTGCGTGTTTGCTTATTGAGGCGTGTTGGTAGAATACGGGATTGGGTAATTTTAGGTTAGACAGATTGGCGGGAGACAAAAAATCTTTCGGCGTGCGGCGTCTATCCTTTCAGCTAGGGAGAGACGCCGCACATTTTGAAGGGGATAGATGCCGCGCAACATGCTATAGAGTCAAGAGGCGCTTCGCCATTTTTTAACTTTTTCTTTCAGTACTTAGCGCTAAACTTATTAGTAACATAAACAAATGGCACAAAAATTGTCTTAGGATCTGTTTCGCAAACATCATGCCGTGACAATACAAGCGTAAAGTAAACGCAAAGCCTAGGGTGCTTTGGACAGAAGATAATTTAATGACTGCCGTTGAAAAAGTTCAAAATGGAGAGAAATATCCAAACGAGAAGCAGAAAGAAGATACAACAGTCCACCAAGAGTCAGTCGAAGTGCTTAATTCACCAGAAAATGTAGCAAAAAAAGTTGAGGTGCTAAGAAAACCAAAAACAGACAAGCCAAAATCTCTTGGAAATAATCTAAGGAAAAAGAAATCTGAAAATAACGAATGGGACGAAAGCGATGAAGAACCATTGGCAAAATCAGTTGGACCACAGTAAAAGTCTTTTTGTGCTGAATGTGCTGAGGAGTACTTACAGAAAAACTACTAAGAAGGATGATTGGTTGCAGTGTGTAAAATACTTGGAATGGCTTCATGAAACTTGTAGATGTGCCAACTAAAAATAAGACCAATACTTGCGCCAGGGAAGCATAAAAACTCTTATTGCGTGGCATCTCTCCCATATGGGTGAAATGTTATTTTGTTTTATAAGAGAGATTTTTTTTATTATCATTTTATATTTTCATAAACCTAATATATATTGTTGAGTTTATGGGCTTACCGTAATATATTCATAATAAATGGTTACAACAATACGGTAGTACCTACATTTTATAAAAGTGCCGGCAACTCTCCCACATTTACTATAAATGAAACATGAAATATCCATACATCGATACCTACTTACATAGGTATAAAATATTCTGCAATACCTAACCTAACCTAACCTAAAAGGTTTAGGCAATTTAAAATTATATAGGTACCTACCTACCAATTATGATTCATGGTGATAATGCCGTGTAAAGCTAGTAGTTAGCATTAATAATTATCATCGAAATGTATCATCTAGTAGCGTGCCAAAACAATTTCACTCATAATAATATATTAATCAATTAAATATGGTCTTCAATTATGCTCCCCACCTCTTAATCCTTTCGACATCAAAGTATATAGCCTTTATGGAACATTCTATTAATTCGTGATGTATATACTATAGTAATATATCTATATATAATTCTACTGGTCCTGATATATCTATATAGGCAGGTATATAGGTACCTACCTATATATCAGAACAGTTGGAACTAAAAATGTCAGTAATGTGTAGTTACAAGCAATTAGCGGTGATAAATCGAAAGAGCCTTTGCGCGTTCATACATCAATATCCACGTATATGGACCGTGCTTCGGAGCATATATAACACAGCTTCGAGTTCGAGATATTGCAAAGAAGACCAAGATGAAGAAGAAGGAAATATCGAATTTACACGTTCTTCGGCCGTTTTAATTATTGAGACGCAAAGAGACGACAGAGTCGGCTTTGTATTAATCGTAACTAGGTAGGTATAATTTACTTTACAATATTTCAAAAAGAGAGAGAGTAATAAATTAGGTATGATAACCAACGCATAGGTATCTACCTTACCTATAGGTAGGCATGTTTTATGACGCTTATACCTACCTATAGCAGAATAAAATATCTAGAGATTCCTTAATTATCATAATTTATTAGATAGGTTTGAAATGGAGTACCTACGTAGGTATATAGGATCATCCTTCCCCAGAAAACATTTCACGCTCATGTGCTATTTGGAAAATATACCTATATCAAATAGGTTCTACAATACTAGATATTATATCCGACTGCCGACTGATCAGATTGAAATTGGAAATACCTATACAAATCACCAGACCTTGATCACATACCTAAAATATGAAACAGAAAATTCTATAAAAATATATTAGACCAATATACCTACCAAAAATGGAGACAAAACAGATAGGTATGTCAAATTATAGACCAATTTCTTTACCTTCAAATGCATCCAAAATGTTCGAAAAAATAATAAAAAGTAAGTAGAATCTATAATTTTAAATAGGTAGGTACCTATGCAATATGGTTTCAGGAATAAAAAATCAACTAAAGATGTACCTAATAAAGGATCCCATTGACCTCATTTACCTACCTAGAGTTAAATTGACAATAAAAATCCATCAGTTGGTAGATATAGGTACTTACCTAGGTATTTTTGAAATTGACAAAAGCATTTGATACCATCAAACATAAATTATTTCTTGAAAAATTGGATTAAATTGGAGTAAGGGGATTGAATCATGACTTCATGATCTTATCTGTTCCTATTTATCAAATCGGAAACAACAAATTAATATGCCTACCTAAATAGTTACAACATTACCTAAGTGAAACAAAAATCATATAATGTGGTGTACCACAAGGAACTGTTTTGAGTCCATTACTTTTCATTATAAGTAGGTAGGTATTATCTATTAATGACTTTTCTCAATTAAAATTGAATGTAAAATTATTTGTTTTACTGATGACCCTGTTGTTTATTAAGAAAATAGTAGGTACTGAATTGGAAACAATTGAAACTTGAGATTGAAAATGATTTCAAGAAATTTATAGGTTCGCACCTACTTACCTACACTGGCTTAGTACTAAACTTCTTTCCATCAATTTAAAAATACATTTTTTGTTCCCGTTTGTTGTTATCGCAAAGGTATTCCAGAACTCAACGAAATGTCTAAGTTTAGAGACAGTTACTTACCTATTTACCTACTCAAAGACTGAAATCAAATATCTAGGTATCAGGTATTATAAGTCCCATCTCTTTCCTTAATAAAAAATTAAGGCGATAGATACCTATCTAGGTATAAGTAGATATACCTACCTAGGTAAATTTAAAATGCTTCCAAGTAGGTATTTTGGATTTTAAATAGGTAGGTGGAAATGTTGTTCCTACAATAGTCTATTTAGACCACGTCAAGAATATGGTTTAATAGGTTGGGGAGGAATTTCAAAAACACATTTAGAGCCTATTGAAAGCCTTGTTTGAAAATTATATCAAAGAGGGATTATGGATTTCCAAGTGATTTATTATATCTACCTATCTACCTATACCTAAAGTATTAAGCACTATTAATCCAAGACCAATATAGAGGTTACCTACCTATTTCAAAATTCTTGTAATAGATCAATTTAAAACAAAAAAAAAACAAAAAAAACAGTTTTCTACATATTGTATCTATAGGTACCTAACCATACCTACCTACAATAGGTTAGGTATTGAAAATTGGGCGTTGATTCAAAGATAATCGATGGCCCTGAGGTGTCCCTCAGGGATCGGACCTGGGACCACTAATATATTTTTTTATTGACAGAGTGACTGATGCCTCTATTTTGTGATAGGTAGGTAGATACTCGAAAAATATGCTAATTACCCAAAAATACCAGCTCTGATAAACTCAGTTAGTAAGCATTACAGAAAAACTTAGGGGTACCTAGGTATCTATTATCTGTTAGCGAATGATATGAGGATGAGGAGTACAAGTATATTCGAATATCCAGAAATTTTAAGTAAGTATTTGAAAGATACATTGAGACACCACCGGACTAGATAAAATAACTATTTAAGTAGGTATCTATCTCTATACTATGGCTCTTATTCCAATCCAATCTAGAATATGCCTTCGTAATGTACCTCTGGCCACTAGAAATCACAAAGAATTCATAGAAAAGATCCAAAGATGTGCATTCAATTTTTTAACTAAGTATCTTTAAATGGACCGGCAATTATCCACAGCAAAACTAATTAGCTATTTTAACTGAACAGTCAACACTTCTCCAACTCCAACCCTGTACAATACCAGCATATAATCCACTCACAACACAACCTCTATCTCTCTTCCTTCCTCAATGTTTTATTCTTTCTTCTTCTTCTTCCCTGTGTCCTGTGTCTGTGCCGCAGCGCTCTCGATCATTAGTGATGTCTCTCCCACCGCGGCGTTTCAAATCGTTAAATTGGCAACGCCAGAGATGTAATAAAGATCTGAGGACCACACACGTCGCTGCAGTGATTGGTCTCTATGCTCCGCCCCGATTAGGGGCGTTACCCACCTGCTGCCCAGCCACCTTTCGACCCCCACCCCACCCCATTCCATGTCAATCTGCCACTACCACATAGCTCAAATGGGGATTGTAAGGAGGGGAATGGAATAGCGGGGAGGCAAGATATACACACACATGGTTTGTAGTGGGGGTACAGACACAGCTGTTTTTTTTTCTTGTGTGAGGTGTGCGGTTTTGAGCCTTGCCGCGTTATAAGGGGAGGAATATCATCGGTGATGATGATGATGATGATGATGAGAGTCCGTTAAATGGATTTACAGGGGCTATAGTCGGCATGATAGGTAAAGGTATACCTACACTCTTCACTTAGAGATGCTGATTATCTCAACACTGTCATTAGCTAAGTATCTACATAGATACATAGCTGTGGTATCGCTGTTATTTGAGATTATTTTAGCGGAATTTATATAACATACCTATAGAATGTTATCACTAGTTTCTCTGATTTTGTTGAACATACCTACCTAACATAACATCGTCTTTATTAGATGTAGTACTTATAAACTCTACCTAAGTTTTAGCAAATGTTCACTAAGCTTTTCAAGAGTAATACAAAAGGCTTTTTGATTTGACTACTTATTTATTCTTAATCTGCATTAATAATAGTGAATTTTCATGGCATACCTAAGCTTACTAAAATCTCAACCCGTGAATAAGCTGCCGCCATAAATTCAAAAACATGAGTGGTCTCTTAATTCGTACCATGTTTTGGTTGCCGAAATTGTACCGGTACAATTTAGGAATTGCTTCATTTATTACACAATGAGTTTAAACGTTCAAGGGAAAAGGAGATATGGGCAGTGGACCGAAGAAAATATGAAACAGGCTATAACAAAATATAAAACAGGCAGATAAGGTTTATACGAGATAGGTAGATATGCAAACGACATTCCGAAACCAACATTCGTTAGACACTTAAATTCGAATAATTTTAGAGCAAACGAAGGCCATAAGGCTTTCAGTTGATGCAGTACCTAGGTATTTTCAGTGTGAAACAGCAAAGACAGTTAAAAGACAACATATGGGTACTGGAAAGCATGTTCTATGGAACAACCACCTATAAAAGGTTCGTGGAGCTGCATTTCAATTACTAGCTGAGAGAAACAAAATGAAACACACTTTCAATGTTAAGACAATTTTGGCGGGGAAAAAATGATAAGTATTACGGTTCATGCACCGACATCCAACTATTAGGTAGGTACCTATACGTTTTGTGACATATTCTATGTTATAATAAAAATAGCAATGGTACTTAGTAGGTACTGCTTGTATTAATTATCCAACTACCTATACTTACTACTTTTATGACCTAAGTGTTGGGCAGAGAAAATATAGCGCAGGTACTCACAATTAAATATATTTATGGAAATTAAAGAAATTAACAAAAGGTTGTAATAACTAACAAGAATGAATAATAATGATGAATTAAAATTAAACAGGAAACGGATATCTTGTCAATGACATAGTACATAGAATAACACTTACAGAACTACAGAACAAGATACATTACAGAACAGTAGATTATAAAATAATAATACATCCTAACACCCTCACTTAATCTACTGCCTGTAACAAAAGATTACTCAATTAATCATACCCATGAATTGGACACAAAATTCATGTTTAACTTTTGAAAGAACTTTTGTCAATACATCAGCTATCATCTGATCTGTTGGCAGATAGGCAATATTCACAACGCCACATTTCACCCAATGTCTTATTTGATGAAATTTGACATCAATATGTTTACTTCGGCTACCAGACGATTGATTCATGCATAATTTTTGAGCTCCTTGATTATCATTGTATATCTTGATACACTCAATCGGAAACGACAATTCTTCAAGCAAACCCTTTAAAGATATACCCTCTTTTCCACATTCACTCGTGGCAACATACTCTGCAAACGTTGTGCTGTCCGCTAATGTCACTGATCTCTGTTTTTTAGCTTTCCAACTAACTGCTCCACCTGCAAGTGTAAAAACATAACCAGTAAATGATCTTCTGTCAACTGCACAGGCAGCATAGTCGGCATCTGCGTAACCAGTTAAATTTAATTTGCCTTTACAATAATTCAAGCCCAATCCTACTGTTCCTTTCAGATATCTTACCACTCTAAGGGCTGCATTGAGATGATCATCATCATTACAGCTATTGAATTGACTCAAATAGCTAACTGCAAAGCAAATGTCAGGTCTAGTACTCACGGCAAGGTACATTAATGCTCCTATCAACTTTTGATATACTGGATTGTTTGCACAGTTCGTCGGTCTAGTCAATTTAACACCTAGTGGTAAGGGGGTGCCCACTGATTTACACTCCTCCATGCCGTAACTCTTGATAATATCCTGGGAATAACTCTCCTGATCCAATTTTATTGTGTGGTTATTTCGGTCTCTTGTAACTTTCATGCCGAGACATTCACTGACAGAACCTAGATCTCTTATCTTAAAACATTTAGACATTGCTTTCTTGAGGTTCTCAGTTTCCTGCTTTGAATTTGAAAAAATATAAAAATCGTCAACATGAAGTCCAATAGCCATAAATAAATTTCCTTCACTTCTAGTGTAGACACATGCATCGTGCTGAGAATTGTGAAATTTATGATCAATGAGAAAATTATGAATTTTATCATTCCACGATTTTGCGGCCTGCTTGAGACCATATAAAGCTCGCTGTAATTTGCAAACCTTTGATTCATTATTCTTCTCCACAAATCCTTCTGGCTGCTCCATATAGATTGTTTCAGACAGGTTACCATTCAAGAACGCTGTTGTGACATCTACATGATCTATTTCATAATCAAACTCAGAAGCCAAGGCAAAAAGTACTCTTAAAGATGACAATCTTACAACAGGTGCAAAGGTTTGATCATAGTCCCTTCCTGGCACCTGAGTGAATCCTCTCGCTACCAGTCTTGCTTTGTAACGCTTTGATCCATCAAGACCTTTCTTGAGTTTATAGATCCACTTACATTGAACAATGTTATGATTTGTGGGTCTATCCACCAATATCCATGTTTTGTTATTTGTGAGAGATAACATTTCCTCTTCCATAGCTTCAATCCAGAGTTTTCTATCCGAACTAGAGCATGCTTCAGAATAGTTCTTAGGATCGCGTGGCCCCACGGAAAGAAATGAATATTCAAAATCCTCGTACCTTTTTGCAGTTCTAGCACGATGTGGATACCTTCCTCCAACTGGCTCATTCTGGATCCCCAAATTATCAGCGTTCTTAGTTAAATCAGTATCGTCATTGAAACTTGAATTAGAACTACTACTAACAATATCAGATGTTGTTCCAATAGGTACAGATTGTGTGGATTCATTTTCAATACATTGTATTTCATTTTTCATTATTGACTTATTCGAGGATTCATTAATTCTTTGAACAGGCAAATTCACAGTTCTGGTTGGTACATCATTTGTAGTGATTTGCTCAGAATCATAAGTACTTGGCATTTCTTTTTGGGCCAATGAAGAACTTATATTATTTTCTAGAAACACTACATTTCTCTCAATAACAACGTGAGTAGGATTATTCATATCAACAAGGCGATATCCCTTTGTCTCCTCGCTATAACCGACAAAAATCATTTCAATTGACTTTTTATCTAACTTCTGCCTCTTTTCCTTAGGTATATGTTTCTGAGCTTTACACCCAAATACTTTTAAGTGAGATAGGTCAATTTTCTTACCAGACCATACTCCTTCTGGTACTAGACCCTTCACTGCTGCGGTGGGAGATCGGTTTTTGAGGTAAATAGCTGTATTCATGGCTTCAGCCCAGAATCGTTTGTCCAAATTTGACTCAAATAGCATACATCGAGCCCTCTCTGTCAAACTTCTATTGGTTCTTTCAGCAATACCATTCTGCTGAGGGCTGTATGGTACTGTGGTTTGATGGATGATCCCATGCTCCTTCAGATATGACTCGAATGATTTGCTCGTATACTCTCCACCATTATCTGTCCTTAAACATTTGATTGTTTTACTAGTCTGTTTTTCAACCAATGCCTTGAAGAGGCGAAAATAAGTAAGTACATCTGATTTATTCGCAATCATGTAACCAAAAACTTTTCTTGTAAAATCGTCTACAAAAATTAAACAGTATCTAGCACCACCCCATGACGGTACCTCCATAGGTCCTTGTACATCACTATGAATAATATCTAAGATATCTTTGGCCCTGGATCCTCTTTTAGGAAATGGTTTAATCGTTTGCTTACCATCAAGACATGTCACACATACCTTGTCTATTTCTTCACGGAATGAGATACCTGATACGATGTCCTTCAGTTTTTTCATATCCTTGCGGTTTAAGTGACCAAGTCTCTTGTGCCAAAGTTCATGATCAGAGATAGTGGTGATTGACATTGCCCTCACTGGTTCCTGTGAAAATTTGTTTATTGCATAAAGACCATTTGTCTTGGAACACTCAAACTCCAGATCACCCTGTACAGAAAAATTTGTCCCATCATAAACTTTACAAGATATGTTATCGAAGACAATTTTATAACCTTTATCCGTCATTTTGTTTACAGACAATAGATTAAATGATAAAGTTGGTGCATACAAAACATCAGTAACAGTTTTTACATTGTTATCACCTACTTGAAGTACAACATTGCCAATACCTTCACATGCAATTTCAGAATCATCAGCTACAGATATAGGAATATTAATATTAGAATTTAAATCATAAAAAGAATTCTTATCTTTAGTCATATGTGAAGTTGCCCCCGAATCGATTATCCATGCTGTGGGAGACATCTTTGCAGCGAGGGCCTTGGTGAGTAGAGTTACATTCTTCTTAGTTGACGCTTGGTGGGCCTTCTGCTTCTGTTTGTGGTTTTCTTGATTGAGCAGCTTGGGACAGTCTGGTCGACGGTGCGAAGGGCTACCGCATTCATAGCATCGGATCTCTTGAGGAACTGGTTTCTTCTTGTACCGATACTGGTTATGTTTATATTTGTTTTGCTTAGAGATGAATGCTGTAGCTGATGTCAATGACACAGTACTTTTCACTGTTCTTCTCTCACTCTCACCAAGAAGAGCTATTTTAACATCATCAGACGTGGAATCTTCTTTCAGCTGCTGATTCAAAGCTGTCACATAATTCTCATATTCGTCGGAAACACCGTTTCTCATGACAAAAGAGATCCATTTGTCTTCCAGAACCTCACCAATATCAGCAAGTTTCTGCACCGTAGTTAAGATATTATTGATAAACTCTTCCATTGTGCTTCCATCTTGTCTCATGTTAAAAAATTGTCGGGTGAGTTCAAACTTTGTGGCCATGCTGCATCCCTCAAACGCTTTTTTGAGGTTAACCCATGCCTCTTGAGAATTTTTCGCATTATGCACATGCATATAACAGTTAGGCTTAACCGAAAGACATATCTTAGCAAGTGCACTCTGATCACGAACAATGTCCGCTGGAGTGCTAACCGGCATTGTGCCATCAACATAACCAAAAAGTCCTTCGAGCATCAAACACATTTTCATTGCGAATTTCCAGCTTCCATAGTTAAATTGTCCTTCTAGTTTTTCTATATTTGGCACTGATGATGATACAGTTACACTCGAACTAGTAGGCATTGTTCCCTGCTGTGTAAGCATTGATCCGGATGGCGTGGTCACCATTTTGTCGTCGCCGGCCATGCTTTTTACTATTTCTCAAAATTATAAACGAACAATTAAATATCGTTTCGTAATTAACAGTTATGTCCTGGGCCCATAACCTGTTGGGCAGAGAAAATATAGCGCAGGTACTCACAATTAAATATATTTATGGAAATTAAAGAAATTAACAAAAGGTTGTAATAACTAACAAGAATGAATAATAATGATGAATTAAAATTAAACAGGAAACGGATATCTTGTCAATGACATAGTACATAGAATAACACTTACAGAACTACAGAACAAGATACATTACAGAACAGTAGATTATAAAATAATAATACATCCTAACACTAAGTACATAGCGTTGATACAAAAAAGGTATCGGGTACAATTTAAGACGCTTTGTGGTACAATATACCTAGCAAAACCCGTTTCCAAAATTATTGTAGGTATCACTTGCAAGGGTTCTTAAAAATAATTATTTACAAAAGATGGATGTTTGTAAAAAATAAGAAGAAAAAAACAGATCACAAACATATCATAGATAAATAAGTAGGTAATCAAGAATATTTGGCCCAATTTCTCGAGGTTTTTCGAAAGTTATGAACTGGTCCAAAATAGGCGGCCTTACCCTATACCTGGTGTTTAGTTAAAAGTTTTGATATTAATTCCTACTGAAATAAAAGGTATTAAAAGGAATAGGTATTAGTGGAAACCATCATGCCATTTATTAGATATACTTATTTTAAATATTTGAATCCTCCTTCAGTTGATTGTCTAACAGTTTCAGTTTCGATTATTTGGCCATTTTTTGAAAGAAGTGGGTAGGTACCTATGTATACCTATTTAGGTACAAAATCGTTTTAAAATAATGAATAGTTTCAGCATGGAATTTAATCTAATTCATCTACCAACCGAAATATTTACCAGAGTATCATCTACTTATTTACTGGAGCATATCCCTCAATAGGTAGGTACATGATAAAAAGGATACGTAGATTCATTTCATTACATTTTAAAATATCATCATCAAAAATAGCGCCTTCCGCCTCAATTTTGTTAAAATTTATGCTAAAATACCTAGGTATATCTATTTTTACAAACTCAAACTCACTTCATAATCGAAACTAGTATTACCTACCTACTAGGTACTAGTACCTAAGTATACCTAGATAGGTATATACCTAGATACCTATGCTACTAAATTAAGTGCGGAGGTCTAACCTTAATTTAGCTTTATGACTCATATGTCAGTGTTATGGTAGGATAGTGTTTTGTTTTTTATTTTAATACGGTTCTATAGCTACTTAGTACCGAACTATGATTGGATTATGAATACGACTTTTTATCTTCTAATTTAATCTTCCATCCATGCAAAAATGGTGTCATAAGAATATCCTTGGGGGTAATGTGTAAACTTGAACTAACATTTTTGAACAATACAATAGGAATAAGGTTAAATTTATGGCACTTCATGGCAGACTAAGTAATATTAGAAATAATTGTCTTTTAATGATTTGTAATAAAGAATCATAAAATAGCATGAAAATATTGTTTAAATATATCTAATAAAAATATAATTTGTGAACGAGTTTTTACAATCAGCTGTATGTTGATACCATAGGGAGGCATGTTTTTGAAAACGGCGGTCAGGGAACTGGGAACCTTTCTAGGTACGCACTCAAAAAAAAAACAAGCTTCTTTAAAAATAAATGACACCTCGCAGATTTATTCGCCCAGAGCTCAAAAAGCTTCAGAATAACTAAAACCTAATACTTATACCTATACCTATCTATCTACAGGATGATATCTACTCCACTTAAATTACACATGATTTTCTTCAGCTAAGCCCTTTAATCAAACGCATAAGTATAGTTATATGATAATCCACCTATCTATATAATCATCATTCGTAAATTGATTCCAATTGCTGATTGAACAAGACATCAATCAATCAATCAATTCGTTACAAAATCATCGTAATACAAATACACACATATATATGTAAATACAATAAATAGTATACCTATACACTACTTTTATATAATACATTTTCCGACGTTCACACAAGCCTCTAATAACACTGTCCACACCGTTGTTATAAAAGTTGTTCATTCCCACTTCCTCCTTTACCCCTCCCAACCTTCAAACAGCCTTTTGTTCCGCTCCACTCCACAAAAATATACCATTACTAGGTCGCAACAACCAATAACAGCTACGTCGAACTGCTAGCCCCGCCCCGATGGCAACGCCTCGCAACCCTTCAAGCCCCGCCTCAACGTGCCGGCTCTCTATCAGATAGTCGTGAAGTATCGTCGCGTTCACATCGCTAGAGACAACCAGCATTAAAAACACCGTGCTGTAAGTTGTGTGATCGATTGTGTGATTTGTATAATTAGTATTATTATTTGTTGTTGAGTGTGTTTGTTATGTTGTGCGGCGCTCGATGAATAGCATGGCCGCCTTGACGAGCAATTTGATATTACTGCCCTTGCAAACGCACCATCCCTTTGCTTCTGCACGTCGTCACCCTATTAGCAGTGGCGTTGGTAATATGGAACTGTCATTGGACTCGAGCAGTGATAACAACTTTGATCGGGATTCACCGCCAACAAATAATAACACTGTTATTGATGATGACAATCCCGAAGATGAGGATGCTAATAGTTGTTGCAGTGATGATACAGTATTGTCGGTGGGTAATGAACAACCACCATTAGAAGTTGTAGTACAAGAAGAGGAAAAACAACAGGAAACTAGTTGTAGTGGCTCGACATTGTCGTTTAAACATATCGAAAGTCATTTGAATGCCATCTCGCAAATAACGAACAGCACCTTGAACCCGGATTTGTTATTGGGTTGTTCGAGTAACATTATTAGTAATAGTAAAAGAAGCAATTCTAGTCCTTTGGTAGATGTACATAACAATAACAGCTGTAGCAGATTAAGTCCAAAGACCAGTATAAGTAGTAGTTTTGGTGGTTTTCGAGCTTCTACAGCTGAATTTGAACGTTGTTCCAACTCGAGTAGTGATGGACTATTAGCATCATCATATCGCAGTGGTGGTAGTAACAATTTTTACAACAATAGCAATAGCAGTTTGTGTTCACCAAGATCGGCAGTTTCATCGCCCGATTCCATAGCCAGCAGCAGTCTGGATGCAAGTCCACGCCGGCGACATAATCAACAACAACAGCAGGACTTTTGTTTCAATCCCAACTCAGCAGGCAGTAGGATCAACCAAAAAGACACTTCCAACAATGACAATGCTAGTTTGAAGTTTTCTATCGATAATATATTAAAAGCGGACTTTGGGCGACGAATAACGGACCCTTTGAATATAAGAAAATCCAAAGGTACTAATGCGAAAAAGATTGTGACCACTTTGACGGCGGAATGTGCGGACGATGTTGTGTCAAAAACGACGCCTGTGGCTGCCGCAGCGACGTCGTCGTCGTCATCGTCGTCGACATTGGGGCCGGTTGATTTGAGCAAAAGTGACGACAAGATAACAACGGTGGCGGCGAAGAAGGATGAAAAACAGCCGATTCTGTGGCCCGCTTGGGTTTACTGCACCAGATACAGCGACAGACCGAGCTCAGGTATGTGGAAATTCATTTCTGATTATGGTTATAAGTTTTGAGAGAGCTTTTTTCTTTCTTAATCTAATTTAATTGGAAATTCCAGCAAGTACCTATATCATTAGGAAATCAATTTAGGTAGATATAGGAGAATTAACCGACTCAACATTTGAAATCGGCTCAAAAATACTTAAATTTCTTAGCCAAAAAACGGGATCATTAATTTCACTTGCCTGTTCTACTAAAATTTTGTTTTATTATAATTATCTCTACATTTGTATAGGATATGGGGATATCTATAGGATAGAGCTTTTATAATAAATGCGTCGGTAAAAAATACCTCTAGGTACCTATTTGTTGATACCTACCATGGTCTATAACTATACCTCCTTCTTGGAAATTAACTAGAATGTGCATTTATTAGGTATTTGGTTCTAATCAAATAAATACCTACCTGATTTACCTATTGCTTGTTTTACAGTTTCTACCTACTACATAATTTTTCAAAAACTTATTCTCATAGTAATGAATCCCAGATTTGAGAAGTACTTTGGTACCTACCTACTAGGTTTCTATTTCTTCCAAATGCTCTCAAAACTACTTTGAGATGCAATCTTCCATAGGTACCTATTCGCCCATTGCTGCTAAAAAATTGGCAGGTTTGATATGGATAAAAAAAAGAAACAATATAAGAAATAGCCAAATTAAATTAAACTCAGAAAGAGCTATACCTATGTTTTATTTTAAGTGCAAAGAAATCACCCAGGTATAAAGATTTGAATATGAACAGATCCATTATGAAATATCCTGATACCTATAGTATGTTATCCAAAGTTAGTTAAAAAATATACCTACCCACTAAGCTTGATGATAAGTACGGAACCGTCGAAGGCATGGGTTCTTATCGTATTTTAAGCCTTTACCTATAACTTTATTTCTCTGTAATGTTTGATTAGTAGGTACCTATAGATAATTACAGTTTTACATACCGACATACTCAGTCAATTACCCACTTAAGTATATTTTAAATATTCAAGTCAGTCATTACCTAGGTATTACCTGCACAGCCAATAAAAAAAATAAAACAAATATCTACTTACGTAAAGGAAATAGGTAGGTAGATACCTAATCTAATCCAACAGAGTTTATTTTGCAAACGGTAACATTACATTATTTTGAACTGATTTTTTAAAACACTTCAAATTATTAGTCTTAGAGGTTACTGAATACATTTAAACCCAAAGAACAAGGAGATATTTTACCACAGTCAAGCCTGTTAAATGGTAATCTAAAATTGTTTCTTCCTAGGGTTAAAAGTGTGTATAGGTATATTCAAGGTACCTATAAGATGACTTATTCTTAAAAACATTTATTCTTAGTTCGTATATTACGATTTATACTTAGTTCGTATATTACGATTGAAGCGAGTGTTAAAATTTTGTACTACCTATACAAAAATAATGTTCCGCAAGAAAAAAGGTTGCGAACACCTGCTAGCCAACGAACGAGTCTCTTTTGGTGAGTGAAAACTTGGGAAGCTGCGGGCGATGATACCCAAAAAACACCATAGTGTACACGTGAAGCCACTTGTGCATAATACACTGACAAAAGTTGATCATCTGTGAAAAGTTTCTTTTAAATTCCGAAGTAGGTAAATAACACTATGTGTTTAATTTAGAGCAAGGTATGTCGCAGTGTTACGCTTCCAACTTAAAGTGTCATCTATGGTTAGTCCCAGAAATGTGATACTATGTATCTATCCTTCCAATACTTTGGTTATTAATCTGACAGTCTAAGCCCATTTCTTTGATGTTCCGTCTATAGTATGGAAACAGTTCTTATCCAAAACCGTTGATAAATCGTTTGTTTATAAAGTATAAGTATAGGATAGGACCCAATACAGAACCCTGAGTGACACCCTGTTAATATTAATATAAATACTTAGTATTTGAATTTGTCACAGTCCTTTAGAGTTACTGACGTGATTTATACTTATATCTACACATACGGATGTCTGTCTTTTAAAAATATGGTTATCCAATCAAGCGCTGGATCTCGAATATCTACCTACATAATTTTTCAATTTTTTGTACAAGTTGGTCATGATTTGAGCAGGCGAATGTCCTGCTTAGATCACAAAAAAAGACAACAGGACATTCCGAATTCTCCAACCCAACCAAGCGCTGGACCTCGAATACATAATTTTTCATTTTTTTGTAGAAGTGTGTAATAATTTAGACAGTCGAATGCCCTGCTTAGATCACAAAAAAAACCCCAATAGGACATTCCGAATTTTCCAACCCATGTGAAAAAATTATGTATCTACTATATCCGACATAGGCTTTCCGACCTGATATCCAAACTGATTTTTAATAAGTACCTATATTTTCTTTATCTAAAAATACTCTCAACCTCTCCATAAAACAGTAGGTAATAATTTTTTTTAATTATTCTTATTTTAATTATGTATTATTATATTATAGATTAGTGTTACAACATAAAAATAACAACATCAGCCGTTTTCTGGCAAATTAAGTGGTAAATTAAGACACTACGTGGGTAGAAACGGAGTTTATATCCTATGGTTTGTGGTAAATATCATAGACCTATGTAGATATAGTAGAACCAGAAATCTAAGAAGGTCGTAAATCCATATTAGCCGACGATCCTCATTATTACTTATTGTTCGAAATATAGATACCTAAGTAATAAAAGTGTGTGTCCCTTGAAATATTCTCAGGTCCGGATTAAGATATCTCATGAAATAGTTTAGCATTTGGCATAATCGCATTCATTATCGTGATGTTTATAAATGTATATACATAAACAATTCTCAATTATATTCAAGCGATTTTTCTTAACAATTATCTTAACCCATTATACCTACTTATAAAACAAAATTTAATGGCTAGGACAGGTACCTACAACTTTGCGTAGACTGCCTGCTGTGTTTGATGATTTACAACCTTCTTAGATTTCTGATCGCACTATACCTATCTATATAATGATTTCGAAGCTTTGCCTCTCATCAGTATGGCGCAGAGTGACGAGCCTATTATTGGCTCTTGCTGAAATCAAATACATACCTACGTACATATAGCAATATTTGTGTTCATTTCGAATATTTTGTTTCGACATTTTCCTTGTTACTCCTTCCTTTTAATAAACAAACTGATCAACGCTATGAGTTGCTTTAGATACTAATCGTAATGTGTGATTATGATATTTTGATTCTCTTCATAGATTTTTTTTTTATTGCGTCCATACAATAGAATAACAAAAATATTTGTATTAAAATCCTAAAAGGAGAATGATACATTTCAGCTCTATTTCCAACGTAATGTCACATAGACCTATTGAAATTCAGTACCTAAGTATTAAAAAATTTAATAAGTTTAACGACAGCTTTTAGAGTGAAAAGCTGTTACAGCACGTCCACCAAAGATTTTGGAATTTGCAAGCAATGAAAAACACTAAAGCATTTAGGTAGGTACCTAAATAGATTTATTGATTCGAACTTTGATAGATTCAGATTCTGCGTATCTGGATTAGGAACCTAATCAAAGTCCATTCCAAAACTTTCAAGTTTAAAGCTATAAATCTTGATAACCGGCAAGCATAATGTTTCTAGAACATTCCTTGCAATAAATCACAATTGTTATCTAAAATATATATATATATAGGTACCTAAGCAGCTACAAGTAGATATTAGTAGATAGGTACTTATAACTTTTGAAAATACTCGAGTTGCAAATATTAATCATTCTACACCTAACTAATATATTTAGACCTTCAGTCCTTATCAATCATATTTATATATGTATATTCCACACCTACCTGTCTGAATAGCAGAAAAACATTCTAATTTCTATACATCTGTTTACATATTATGTATATATCTACATTATTTAATGCAAAATATTCGGTTTACATTAGTCATTTTTACAATTCATATATTTATTTATCACTTTTGCTGTTAGATATTCTTTTTACATATTCTAGGCGATAATTAAGACGTACTTTTTATATACACAGATACCTATACTATATATGATGTTAATCAAATCATATAATGTATGTAATAATTCAATTAAAATTAATGAAACAGCAGTGTTATTAATTATAAATCTATTCAAATGATATGCAAAAGTATTATTGTATGAAAAAAGAGGTGTAGAAATGTACAATCAATACAAGCTGTTTTATTTGTGAAATTTATACATAATTCAATTTCTTGTGATAAATACATACGTTGAAACGTCAAGCTTGCTCATAAAAAATATTTTTTATATTAATTTTGCCACTCTGTTTATATCTGGAATTATTGATGGCCCTCTGACTATATTTTAAAGTACCTAAATCAAATCTTATGTCTGTTTATTCTTGAGAATGTCGTTATATTTTCGTCAAGAAACGATTTTTGTTAATAAAATAATAAAAGTAATACAACTAGTATTAAGAACAAATAACGTTTTACAAGAACCAGGACCAACGTTATTATATGAGACACTGAAAAAATACAAAATTGTATTTATACATGTACTACATGTCATCTTAGATTTTAGTTGTCACTCATATTTGATAAAAAAACAGTGTGTCGAAACAATTGTCATGTGTTTTTGTTGATATATTAGTGGAACTACAAGCAAAGAATATACGTGGATAATATAGGACAAGTACCTACTATCTTCATTGGTATTAGTGAACGTTCAACGATTTTCGTGACTAATGTTACATTTAAAATTGTGAAATATATATTTTTTACCAAAAATTGGAACGACGTTATTAGTTGGTGCACTGAAAAATATAAAACAATATTAATTCTATTGGTGCTGGTACTTGTGAAGTTGGTGCCAAAAGTTATCAATCTAAATACAACTGCACAACTTCAAAAGTAACAGCACCAATAGAATTAATATAATTTTGTAATTTTCAGTACACCAACTAATAACGTCGGTGCAATTTTCTGTGAAAAATATTTACTTATGATAAAAAAATCATTTGAAAGATGTGTGTCGAGAAATGGCCCAATATTAAAAATAAATAAAATAAATACATTTCGATGCTAAAACTAAACAAAACTAAATAAGAATCTGTAATAATAATAATAATAATAATAATAATAATCTTTATTCAGGTTAACATACAAATCTTGATTAAAAAATAGTATGCTAATAGATTGTCTGACTTAATAAAGTCCAACAATCCCCTACCGAGATGCAAATAGCATCTGTGTGTAGACCTGAACTTAATAATGTATTAAAATCTACAAGCTTAACATAATCTAAATATACATATTAATATACAATAAATAAACAAATAATAAAATTAAAATGCAACAAAACTATAAATACAACTACAAATGTAAAGAAAGACACATGATATAGAAAGTATTAAATATTAAAACAGATTTTTTAAGTAATATAACAATATCTATGTATATTATAACTTCAAATTATTTAAAATCCAACTCTTAATATGAAATTTAATACGCCCTCTAGAGAAGTTTAATTTTTCTAGATTGTTATCTAATCTATTGTAGACAAGTTTGGATCGATATAAACTAGTTTTTTGACCAACATTTAATTTAGTTTTACTTAGGTACTGTAAGCGATTTGTGTCTAGAAAATAAACATGCTTCAGCAATAGTATACTCTTCCCGTAGATTACAATAATTATTTATTAGTGCTTCCAAAATATATTTTTGATTGATGTTCAGCAATCGTGTCTCACTAAAAAGGTTGTGTTGTTTACCAAAAGTTAAAATTTTGATAGCACGCTGTCTGCGATGATTTTTTTTATTTGTAACTCAATGTATCATCAAATAAAGTCACTTACCTACATTTTTCAATATGTACCTAGGTTTCTAAATTCATGTAACTATTTTCCTACTCTTCCAATCAACCAATAAAAAACGAATAAACAACATTTTTTTCATACACAATCTAATACCTACAAGTGTTCTGTAAACATTAATCGATTCAATTTGGTCCAAAATCAATCAATGTTCAATTCGAATTATCCATTAAGTACCTATAGATGTAACGTCCATAAAATTTATTAATTAGGCAGGTACCTAGATATTTCTAAACCTAGGTTGAGCTGTAGTTGTGTGTTCGTACCGTTTCAACCAGAGTTCTCACACTTACGAAACAGCCATATAATAATGTGTCTCAATAAACTGTTGAGTGATTTTTTTGCAATAGAAAATTAATCGTGAGGTAGGTAAATACCTTTATATATGCCTATATACCTCTTTATAGCTCTGTACTCTTTCATTTATATACTTTTATGGTTGAAATCTATTAAATATTTATGTACCTATGTACAGTGTATCTACAGTAAATTTATTTGATGAAAAACTCTTCAGATTTATCCACCAGAGATCGATTACGTGTTATGGTAATCGGTAATGGAAGAATTAAAATTTGAAATGAACAACAACAACAACAAAAAAATTAATCACTTATCCGTGTATCTACTGGTCACATTTACTTACTTACTATGATGTAAGTTTTTTATTGGTTCTAAACTATGAATTTATCGACATATATACATTACATACCTTGTATGGTACCTAGTTGGTGACTATTAAGAAACAAAACGAGCCATGATTGAGTGATTGATTGGTTTTGGTTTAGTTGGTTTGAAAGTTGATCGAGCATAGCACAGAGAAGTACAAATAAACCGCAAAAAATGGTTTGTATATGATGCCGTGTGCGGAATTTGTGGAGATTCTTATTGCGCATATAGAAACTAATACAGTAGTAGTTTATTCCTAAGTATATTTATAAAAGTGAAATTACTGTTATTGTTATAGGTAGGTACATGTCTTTTCCCGAACACCCTAAAAAGGCTTTCGCCTCAATGAGTGGTTATTACATGTTCCAAGGTTTTGACTTGTAAAAGGAGGGTACAAGAAACGGGAAAAGATACACGATCGACTTTTTTTGAATGTCATATCGCATAAGTAATGCCTACCTGAACTGCATTCGAAAAGTATCGGAAAAAATCAATAGAATCTGAAATGAGAGTTAAAACAAAAAATGCTCGAACCCGTCAATTTCTGTTTTTGACCGACGTGCCCCGAATGGAGGAGGTATACAATTCGACTGTCAGCTTTTTTTTTGGTTCGTGCGCGCCTTTTATATAGTAAACGAGCTCCGATTTTGATGATTTTAGATTCATTTGAAAGGGGAGGCTTGAGAAATGGTCCCATATTCATAAAAACGCAAATCCGAAATCTCCTTCCCTCCGAAAACCGTCCCCGAAGGGGTGGTAGGGGCGAATTTTCTGGAAAATCGAAAATCCGAGTTGGTATAATTAAAGATTGAACATTTCTTCAAAAGTGTTACGCTTTTCGAGATAGACGCATGTTAAATATGTATTTTTGCTATGTGGAGAGGGCAATTTCTTTCGAAAATTGAAAATTTTTCGATACTACATGAATATATATGATATAATTATTTGTAGCAACATTTATAATGAACATTTTTTTCTGAGAGTTACGGTTTTCGAGTCAAATCGGTGTTAAAACGGTAACATATAAAATACTTAAGCGTATTTCCGCAGCGATGCTTTGAGATCTCAATAATAACAACTACAAGCAAATAATATACGTGGGTAATAGGATAAGTACTGTCTTCATTGGTATTAGTGAACGTTCAACGATTTTGGTGACTAATGTTAGGTACACTCAAAAGTGTGAAATAAATATTTTTTACAAAAAAATGGATCGACGTTATTAGTTGATGCACTGAAACGTATAAAATAATATTAATTCTATTGGTGATGGTACTTGTGAAGTTGGTGCCAAAAGTTATCAATATAACTGCAACTGTACAATTTCAAAAGTAACAGCACCAATAGAATTAATATTATTTTATACTTTTCAGTGCATCAACTAATAACGTCGGTCCAATTTTTTGTGAAAAATATTTTTGTTTATAGTTTTCATACGTAAAACTTCAAATACTTAAAGCCACAGTTTTCATTTTAGAATTCGAAAGGGAACATCCGTTTGCGTAAGTACGGGAAGGTTAATTGGACTGATAGTTAGATATCTACATAATGAAATTTTAGAGAATTAATATTTTTCATCAAAAATTGTACCAACTCTATTAATTTGGGCACTGAAAAATACAAAATAATATTAGGTAATTCTATTGGGGCTGGTACTTTTGAAGTTGTGCATTTATAGTTAGGGATAGATAGAAGATATTTGACACCAACTTCAAAAGTACCAGCACCTATAGAATTCATATTATTTTATATTTTTGAGTACCCCAGCTAATAAAGTCAGTTAAATTTTTGGTAAAAAATATTTATTCCACACTTTTGAGTGTAACATTGGTCATGGAAATCGTTGATCGTTCACTAATACCTACCAAAAAAGATAATACTTTTACCTTTTACCCATGTAGATCATTTTCAAGTAAAATTGCCCCCTCCACCTTCTTTGCGGGCGTTTTTTTGAGGAATTTGAGTTTTTCTAAATATGGCACCATTTCTCAACTCTCTTTTCTCAAATGAATCAAAAATCATCAAAATCGGAGCACGTTTACTATGCAAAACATGCGAACAGCCATCAATAAAAAAACAAGCAAACATACAACCGAATTGTAGTTATACCTCCTCCTTTTTAGAAGTCGGTCAAAAAAAGGTGTGATGTCATCGACAAATGGTAGCCTTTCTTTTTTTAGGTGAATTTCTTATGGAATTGTACCTATTGCAATCGTTCACATTTTTGAATTTCTAAAAAAATTCAACGGCATGTTGTTATATGTCTATAAGTTAGTCCAAAAAAACATTTGGTTCAAAAGTTTATATATATGGTATATTACCAAATTTGTTAACGCGATAGAGGTCGCAGTTTTGGAGATATCAAGTTCAAATTTGCTATAAAAATCAATCTCTCAAATATCTCGACCGAGTTCGTTATTGGGCAATATCGGGTAAGTAGTTTCAAAATGGCGACCGTTCAAACATTTAAAAAAATTATCAAAAAAGAGCCGTAGTGTTTATATCATCAAAAATAATTTTAGATTATAGATATAATCAGTACCTACAACTTTTGTTCAAAGCAATTTTTCATAAAATGCACAGATAAAAAAATAAAAATTAATAAAGAAAAATAAGAAATATTGATAAAACATGAACACTCAATATAAATTTGATGTAATTGTACATTTTCTGAAGATGTTAATATAGACCCTGATTAAAAAAATATATAGTATATTTATTGAAAAGAAATAGGCGAAAACAAATTCTGCCTTGAAGTGGAACGCGAACCCTGTCTGCTTTATATTTTACAGCCAAAACAAACACCTCTAACCGCAAGGCTATGACACATACGACAATTTTATGTAATAACATGTAGGTGTACTAATGAAAAGGTTGTTCAAATTTCAATTCAATGAATTTTGAAAAATTTACCTTTCCGCTGACTATAGGCCATCGGGATTTTTTTCATTGAAGCACTAAACACATTTTTATGTATGTACAAGAAAGCAACTATGAATGATTTGTACATATTGAAATTACAAAAAAATATAATTAGGTATTCTTTTCTAAATTAAATGTTAACAGGCCGAGGCGATCGACAAGTACCTTGTGAACTTTGTGGATTTACCTTCCCATTCCTACGCAAAAAGATGTGCCCTTTCCAATTCTAAAATGAAAACTGACCTTTTATATTGCATTTTAACATATAAAAAATCAAAATCAAAAATCTACGGGTCCGAGCATTTTTTTGTTGAAACATGTCATTTTAGTTTTTACAGAATTTATCCGATACCTTAGGAATGTAATTATAAAAAATAGTCAGTTGTGCCCAAATTATAAATTATGACGTCCCTTTTCCAAAAAAAAAACATAGTATAACACTTCAAAAGAGAACATATACCTAGAAAAAATCTGGCGCCTCTCTATATACTTATTTTTTCAGTCCATATCGAATGCTTCAGTTTGATGTTAAATTAGGTATTATTGACGTATTTCATGACATGAACCGGAAGTTACGTCATATCTCATGAACCTTACCTACTTGAAATTATGTTGAGATAAAATTTGAATCCAAACGGCGAATATTGCCTGAGACCGGTTCTGATTGTTGGTCTAGCCTGGTTTACCTATATAAAAAAACTATTAAGCGATTAGAATATGTATTTGACAGAATACTAATATTCTAATTATTATAAGAACCATATATATGTAGAATGTACTGAGATGTCTACTCTTTGAAAGAGACAACGTAACTCTGCGGCTTATACCTATCTGTTTATTTTTGGGAGGTCAATAGAAAAAAGTAACCTACGCATTAATAATTAAATCATCTCTAATCTAAGCCAATCAAAATTCTGTAAAATGACAACTAGGTACCTACTGGCCTTCGAATCATTTTACATCTTTAACACGTTTTAGCCATTTTCCACATACATATTACGAAATTAGGGAATGCGCCATCTATATCTATGATTGGAAATAACGATTTCTTCTACAGTTTGAAAGCTTTTATCATTCATATAGGCGCCATTTTGACCCAGAGGGTATATATTTTGTATCAATACTCAAAATATAACTGATTATCTAGAGTTTTTTTTCAATAAAACTGCACAAAAGACACATACGATTCCAATAACGACAATTACGATTAGGTATCTATGTATATATTTCATTCTGCGCATCCAGCAAATAAGGAGTAGCACGTAACATGACGGAGAGGGTTTTTGCGCATCTGGTGTGTACGCCGTCCATAGATAGTTAGTTGTTGCAGCTTTATTTGTAAAAGGATCTCTGAACTCCACGTAGGTATATACCTTCTTACCGACATATAAATCCGCTACATCATTTTTGTGAGACTGTAGTGCAAAAAAAGCAATGATTGATTTGGAGGCAAACCTGTGCAAGCTTATAGGCAAAAGTAGGTACTTAGGTAGCGGTTAACGCGCCTTTTTACAGTTGGCAGCAATTGTGTTTTTTGTTTTTACGACAAACTTCTTTGTCGCCCGAATTGAGCTGCACAGGAAAAAGTATTCGATCGACGAAGCACTTTTAGCTGGGACGTTTTGCCATGAGTCGGCCATAAACATGTCATAAATTGTCGGTCAGGATCGGATCATAATATAGCAGTATAATAATATTTTAATATAATTTTTTTCTACGCAATAATTAACATATATGTACCTATGTCATGAATTATATTATATAAACATACTGTCACCGTAACTTAATTTAAATGTTGCTACATATAATCTTTTCTTGAATTTGGCCGTCTCATATTTTAAATAAAAAAGAATCAATTTAAACGTTTCCGGTTAAAGTTCCCTTTCTAATTTTCAAATCTCGAATTTTCGATTCTCGGAAAAATTTGCCCCTTCCACATAACTTAAACACATATTTTAGACTGTAACTCGGAAACTTATGATTATTTATAAAAATGTCCAATTTAAACGTTTCCCGATATGGAATTTTCTTTAATTCTGCCGTCTCGGATTTTCAATTTTCGAGAAAAATTGTCCCCTGCACACCCTAAGGGGGCGGTTTTTGGAGGAAGGAGATTTCGGACTTGAGTTTTTCTAAATATGGGATCATTTCTCAACTCTCCTCTTTCAAATGAAACAAAACTTTTTTGAAGTCGGTCAAAAAACATCAAAAATCACTAGTTTGTACGGGCACCCTTTATTTACCATTTTATTCTATTTTCATTATTTGTTGATGTAACGGCAAAAGAATCCTATTTTTTTTTAAATTTTATCGAAATGTCGGATTTTTTAGATAAAATTCTTTAGGAAATTATGAACATATAGAAACCTCCTTCATGAATATTTGGCACAAATATTTTTTTACCATTAAGCTGTAATTGCCGATTAATTAAAATCGAGTTTAATCGACGTGTGTTCCTTTAGTTTTCGTTGTTGTTGTTGTTGGTCTTGTTGACTTACATCCCGTTTTTCTGTCACAGAACAGAGGACACCCACCTGCTGCTCGATGGGCTCCCCGTACACCGGAATGCGGTGGTGTGGTGGCGCCGGAAAAAAAGTATCGTAGAGGACCTCCCGGAGTTTCTCGATAAATTGATGAGCGCGCGTTTTAGTCATTGCGAAAAACCTATCAGCAAGAAGCATTATTTATATATATGGATTAGAGTCCAAAAAGTTGAAAGACCATCATGGGCGACGAGGTTGACGAACTTGCTTTTCTAATTCTAGTGATTTATATCAAAAATATTGTAATACCGAAATTATGTGCAAAAGGGATTTTGATATTTCGAACTGTTCCCAACTTTTAGATCAAATTAATAAATACGAAAAAAAAATCCTGAGAAAAAAAACTATAAGAAAAATAATTAAAAAATTAAATAAGTTTGAATTTTCCCGCTGAAACACGCAAATCATATACATACTTAGATTTTATGTGATTTATATCAGAGACAAGTTTATATTAACTGTGTATTTGTCAGAATACTAAGTTTTATAAATACTGTGCAATTCCCAAGTATAACTCCACAGCGATTAGCACACCAGATAAACTATTTATTTACGTTCCGAAAAAGAAAGATATTAGGAGTGGTTAACTTTAGCTAGAAAAGACCCAGCATCTTCAACAACAACATGTACAATTTATTTTTGTGGAGGTCACTTTAAAGTTAGTTCTGATAACAAAAAACAAACATACATTAGTAAACTGATTTCAAATTCAGATGCAGATAGTTTTGGTTATTTTGACAATGCATGTTTACATAGTTTTACGTTTCTTAGTTCCGCAGAACAATAATCCGAATTTCTGGCAAAGAAATCTATTCTTGGCAAATTAGAGCTGTCTGATTTTAGTGAATCCACTATTGCAAATATACTGATTATTTATTAACAAAAATGTAAGAGAGTCTCCCAATGAATCACAGAGCATATAACTACTTGGAGATAAATGATAAATGACGATGGAATGACTGTTGACGCGTTGGCTGGTTAGTTTGTTTAGCGGTCCATGACGTCATGAGCTCTTATTGGTGTTCGCAGTCACGTGATAAAGTATATTTATTATTCATTGCACTTTAAATTAGTTTTATTCAATTATTTATAATTAAATATATTCCGAAAAAAATAATTTTGGTATTCAGATATTACCATTCAAAATTAAATTAAAATTAGAGTCAACATCCCTATTATGAATGAAATTGTGATTAGTATATTCTTATAGGTACCTGCTTGATTTTAGTGCAATTTTTCAGTTTAGTCGAAAGCTATTTCAGTTAACTACTGCAAAATTTTCGCGTACCTAATATTAAATTCATTTCTGAATTACTACTAATATTTCTTTATTATGCTTGGAAATTATAATTGATCGATTATTCGAATAAAACCATGAAAATTTGTATCGTAGACTATCAGGGGTAGTAAGCCCATAATGCCAATGTTGACAGTGTTGTCACTGACAAGGGACCGCACAGTTTATTAAGGTGGACTCCGAACCACCGATATGTCTCGAAGAACAGACATACCATTCTATCAGATCCGTTTTTTTTATCATGCTGCCTTAAATTTTCTTGTAAAGAAATTTTTTTTTACCTAGTCGGGATCGAACCCACGACCTTTGTTCATAATTTACGTATCTACTGGTTCATTTGGATCATGAATCTATGTGAACTCAGTGAGATGGATGTTTTAATCTTTGACAGTTAACAAAACAAAAACTAATTTGAAATTGTAACTTCATGACTATATCTAAATTACAGCAACTTTTGGATCCATATTCGCCTTAATATAAAATTTTGAAATCTATTAAAAAATAACAGAACTTTAATCTAGAATTCTATTTCGTATAGACCTTTTTCTGTTTGATACAAAGTTTCCAATTATTTTTTGCTTCCCTTACCTTAATTTCACGGTAAAAAAAATTGGTGTGTCCACTCACACGACTTTTCTACCGCTCGCAGGCAAATTTAGTAAATAAAAAATCGTCCGATCAAAACGAACAACAATGGTCATATGGAAAAAATGGAATTTTATTCAAGCATATCTTTTTTGTGCTTTTTCTCTCAGAGATGGCGCTGTATGTGGGTGGTAAAGGGCTTTCAGAAGAATACTTTAAGCAAGTTTAATCAAAACCTTTAGAGCCGTTTTCGAGCTACAGTCTTGAGCAAATCACGTTTTTTGGCTATAGCTCAGCACCCAATGCATACAGGATTCTCATTCAGTGCAACCAGCGAGTGGTATTGGTACCAAACAAAATAAAAAAGAAAGCAACAAAATACACCGATCCGTTCCCGAGATAATGCTGTCACAGACAGACAGACATACTGACAGACCAATGGCTGAAAATATGTTTATTAGACTTCAAAAACTCTGAAACGTCAACATTTGTAGAAATCTACTATATTAGCGTAGGAAAGTAAAAACACTGCGATCTATTAATTGCTAGTTTGATAATTTTATCGCTTGTCATTAGCGGCTAGAAGAAAAAAAATATACCTATAATCATCTCCATAGACCGTTAGGTATACGGTAGCGAAATATTAAAGCTCTGGGTATAATATAATAACATTCTGATGGTGAACTGAATCGATTTTCTTCGACTGACTTAAATACATACTTACATACACACCAGTGGACTCAAGCATCAACACCTGTATACCAGCATAGAAAAACATATTAACGCGTTCACCTTTAACTTAAAGCTACTTGATTGTCGCACCCTACTGTGGAAAAATTATTTAGCCTTCATAATTTGGCGCATAATTGAATAAAGAAATAATAAATAAATATGTGGCTTCTTGTTTTGCCATCAACTTTATGAGATATATGACACCGATTACCAAGGTATTTATTTATTTATCGGTAATAATATGAAATAAATAAGAATATGTGAGTGAAATGCGGTCATCATCATCATCAAACTTATCAGCTGCTGGTCTTCATTCTACACTGGAAATTATGTTGGGATTCTTTGAATGGCTTTTTATGAAAATAATAAGGCCCACTTCTTGTGCAATTATTATCTCTTGTTAGTTATATATTAAGAGAGAATGCGCACCTTTTGTGCAAAAATATTTGTTTAAGGACAGGATGTATATAATGAATAATTTGATTCTTTTATTTATGATATGGGGGAAATATGGTCGGATTTTTTACTTTCCTACGCTACTATAATAGTAGCTGTATAAGGAAAGTATTGTAATCGTGTGAAATTTTTGCAAATGTTGAAGTTTCAGAGTTTTCTAAGTATAATAAACATATTTTCGGACATTTGTCTGTCTGTTCGTCTGTCTGTCTGTCTGTCTGTGATACCATTATCTCGGGAACGGATCGGAGAATTTTGTTGCTTTCTTTTTTATTTTGTATGGTACCAATATCACTTGCCGGTGGCACTGAATGAGAATCCTACATACACTGGGTGTTGAGCTATAGCAAAAAAACGTGATTTTCTCAAGACTATAGCGCGAAAACGGCTCAAGGGATTTTGATCCAACTTGCTAAAAGTATTCTTCTGAGAGCCCTTTACCACCCACAACAAATTCCGTATTTTCTTCAGATTCTGGCTAAACGTTTCATCTGTTTTTTTACATGACCATTGTTGTTTGTCTTGACATGCTGAAAAAAAATGAGTGATTTTTACTTTACTACCACTATTATCGTCGCTATGTAAGGAAAGTATTGTAATAGTTTAAAATTTTTCATTCACTGGAATTTGCCTGCGAGCTGTAGGAGTAGGAGTGTGAGTGGACACACCAGATTTTTTTACTTTCCTACCTCTTCCCCTAGTAGCTTAGTCGGGAAAGTAAATAAATATTTATTACAAAAATTGGACCGACTTTATTTGTTGCTGCACTGAAAAACACAAAATTCTATTAATTCCATTGGTGCTGGTACATTTCAAATTGTGTTGTTTTTGTTGAATAGAAGACCAACTTCTCAAATATCTACCATTACCAAAAGAATTAATATTATTTTGTATTTTTCAGCGCACCAACTAATAAAGTCGGTCCAATTTTTTGTAAGGAATAGTTATTTCACACTAATACCAAAGAAGATAGTACTTATCCTATTACCCACGTATGTTCTTTGCTTGTAGATACTTGTTATTATGTAGAGATCTCTCTCTGAGATCTGAACCATTCTACAACCGCTTAACTCGAAAACCGTAACTCCAAGGAAAAAATGTTTATTAAAAATGTTACTGCAAATATTATTGTCTTTCATGTGATACCCAGAGATATTCAGTTTTTGAAGGAAATCGCCCCCTCAACATAGCGAAAATACACATATGTGAGATTTTAACATGAATGTAACTCGAAAACCGTAACTCTTTTGAAGAAATGTTCAATTTAAACGTTTCCGGATATTGTCCTATCTTTAATTCTGGAATCTCGAATTTTCGGTTTTCGAGAAAATTTGCCCCCTCCACCCCCTTTGGGGACGGTTTTCAGAGGGAACGAGATTTCGGATTTGAGTTTTTACGAATATGGGACTATTTCTCAAGTCTTCTCTTTCAAATGAATCAAAATGGGAGTACGTTGACTGTATAAAAAGCGCGCACGGAACAAATGGAAAAGAAGCAGGCAGTCGAATTGTATACCTCCTCCGTTTGGGTTCGTCGGTCAAAAATAACAATACATAATGAACGGATCGTTAATATTTTGAAGTTGTTACAAATAATCTTCTGTAGCTGAAACACCATTTCTTGGCACCAACTTCTAATTCTTAATGAACTTACATTATATTTGGTTATGACTTTTCATATCAAATAAATGATTGTCAAAAAGAAGAAGTAGTTGATCGAAAATATAAAAATTCCCCCTTTAGATTATACCAATATAGATTGTTCTTGATAAAATTAATTATTGCTTCTATTCAGTTTTATGTACTTGTAACAAAAACATTAAATCTATACTGATGAAAGAAAATAATCTAACTCAATCATTTATATCGAAGTAGGCAGCGCCGGAATATTGTCGATAATGATAATAATTAATCATTTCATCGATAATTCCATACAATTTAATTACATATTCGTCGTCATTCATTAATCGATTAGATAATTATTTAATTACCAGCTTTAAAGGTTAACTATATACATATGTATATAGTAGTTCCAAGATTTATGTATTTTCCTATACCTGCCTACATATACATATTATCTACTACATATTAACTTCTTCACTTTGAACTTGAATGATCAATTTATATATTTTATAATATTACCTACCTATATGCTATATAATATGATGTTCCTTAAGCATTTACCTTCTCTTTGGTGGTGTAAACTAATGACTTTATAAACCATTTAAGATTCCACATTGTACAAGGGGATACAACATGAGCCCGGTTCGTCTCTTCAATAATTAAAACATCCTACGTTGGTGTATACTATAGTCTGTTCCTAGATGTTCAGCATACCAATAATTAATTCACCAACTTGCATTACGATGAACATTTTCTCCACATATGAGGCGGGAAGTTGGCCCTTCCACAAATCAGTTTTACACATAAAAAAGCAAACATAAGACCGAATTGTATACCTACATCCTCTTTTTTGAAGTCGGTCAAAAGTTGGTAATCCGAATGATTCAAACTGTAATTGTAATTGAAGAACTCTGTGAAGAAATTCACAACTTATATCCATTGATAAAAGTATGCCAAAAGAAATAAAAAAATGGATGCAGATACATAATTAACACTTTTGATTCTACGTCTTTCAGATGCACAATTGACTTGTTAAGTCGCCTTAATTTCAGTTTGTTTCTTTCATTCAGTGTCTTTCAGCTGAAATAAGTAAGAATATTTCTATTCTATTCCACGCAGCAGCTTTCTGAATATGGTATTTTCCTTTTGATCGCTCAATCGCCTATGAACAGACTATATGCGTAGGCGTTTCTTGTAAAGGACTCAAGCATATCAACTAGATAAACTGTTATAAGAGATATTATCTGAAAATGTATTTATAACCGCCCAACCTATTCGATAATAATTGTTTTGACAGATAGATTTTGCCGAAAGCTTTGCAAATATAACTAACATATTACTTTGGGTAGGTAGAAACATTTTTGTTTCTCGTTAGGAAATTTGTACATTCATTTCAAGTAAATTGCGTTTGTGATTTTCTTGTGGTTTATAGATAAGATCTATGATATATATACGCTAGGTATGGACAGCAATAACTGGAATGGTGTTAGCATAGAACATTATAAAAGAAAAGAAAATAGAGAATGTTTATTGATTTTAAGGTGGGTTATGGAGAGAGTCTTTGAATTGACGATAAATATCTTGGACGTATTTTGAGTGGGTAGTGTTATTTCAAAATTGATAACAATGGGTGCGTTTGGTAAAAAATAGCCATTGTCGGTGTTACAGAATATATCCGTTTCGAAAATTGTAGGCGATAAGTTCCAAAAGATATGAAATCGTTTAATGGACGACAATGTTGTCTTAAAGTTGGCTTATAAAACTTCATGAACACCTTATTGAAGTTTTATCGAGATGGTAGATTGTTGGGTTTACATCTAAGCTATTTTAGGAATGAAGAAACTGCACAAGCAAGATTATCCGTATGAATCTTACTTTTCACCTGCTTTTCAAACTCGGTATGCTAAAACCTTTCAGTAGACAGCTGGAAGACTCAACCTTTCTTTTTTTAGCAGTCTCAGGTAAATCTAAGTGGATAGTTTGTCATGGACTACGGTTATTTTTCTTTAGTATGTATTTGTTGTAATTTCCTTGGTTGTGTAGTTCATTAATTAGTTCTAGAATTAGTAGATTTATATCGAACCCTGCAGAAACTATATGCGAGGTGTACCTTGTCAAAGTAGGTATTGCCAGTTTGACAAGCTTCTAGAACATTACTACAAGCGTCTAGATAATCATAGAACATTCTCGATTAATGTCATGTCAAGATTCAGATATACAAAGCCGTGTCGATCACGGTTCAGTTTATTGAATCAGTCAATTGGAATCATAAGTCTATAGTTGTTAAAACGGGATAGTCAAAGTGACAAGTTGTGACTGTTGTACTACTAAAGAAGGTTGTGTAAAAGGAGTTAAAAATAAACGGTTTTGGAGTATTACACAAGTGATCTCACCCCACAAAGTTAAGCACAGGCTTAAACGTTACAATTGGTGTCAGAAGTGGGATCGTGTTGGCTTGTGCAGAAGCAGATCATTATCTAGAATGTCCACTCAAGAGAGGCAGCAGTCGTAGTCCAGTAAAAAATGTTGATGGTTGAAAAGGAAGATCAGAAGCTTCACTGCGTTATATGTCTTCCTTGGGAGGCAAGAGTAAGGATTGGGACAAGAGGAAGCAAGGAACTCCAACAGATGAGACTGAAAATAAACCATTGGAAGCCATCTGTGATTTTTGGAGTATTACGCAAGTGAACTCACCCCACATCGTTTAGGACAGGGTTAAACGTTACAGTATTTTACGATTCTTGAAATGATAAGTCAAGAGTGAAATTCAATGATGGTTGCTGGTTTATGAATCATAAAAACTTTGGAAAAGTTAACCATTGTCTATCAAAGTCTGACCCATGGGAAAAGGAAAATTAGTAGATAATCGAGGGATCTTCATACACAGATTGATAAAATAATGCCCTAATATGAGTCCTTTGACAGGTTTTAGGGGGAGGAGAAGTTGTCAGATGTATTTGGTGACTTAAGCATGATCCAAGAAGATTTTCTGCCCAAAAATCAAAAAAAAACTTGAATTCAGTATGTAAAGACATAACGACATAACTGATTTTGTTTGGTTGAACGACACCCATCCACCTAGCGGTGTACTATGCAACTAATGAGAATAATAATTACTGAACTCTCTAATGATGCGAAATAATTCTATGCATGTATGAATGTACATTCAATGAAGCTAGAATAGTAGACCATTAATTATGTTAAAATAACTTAAAAATAATAATTACGGGTACCTATATCTCCATCAATCAATACAAAAAGAGTTGATTTGATGCCCACGTTGTTGAGAATTTTGTATATATGGACGAAATAAAGGACGCAACAACGGACCGTAGGTATTTAAAACAACCGTGCCCTATGTTTTATTTAACAAGTTACAACGTGTGTGGTCTCTTCAGTTCAGTTGGCACACGCGAGAAGCCTTCTTCTACTTACATACTTTTACATTATATTTAGCAGTTGGTAGTATAGCCACTGCCGGAATGATTGGAGAGTTGGAGGGCCCCGACTGAAAATGTTTGTTGTCCATAAAGCTGCGCTGCTCTCTTTCTTACTTTCCTGCTGTATATTATTATTGCTCTCTATCATCGTTACAGCAGGAATTTGATATAATATATAGACTATATTATTAGTAGATGGGATTGATCGATCACATTATGAGGTTTGATGCTTCCTAATAGAGGAAGTGATACTTTAATTTTGTGTTCCTGAATGATGTACATGATGAACAAGTACAAATATTTGACGATGGTATTGTATGCAAAGTTTATTTAAATAAGCAACGCGTCTGCGTCATCACCTAAGGATTTTTTATTGACTGTTTTATTGAATTTTCTACAATATTGACATTGACAAGGTTTCGAGTATCTGATGTGTTATGGTCAGGGTTGGGAATCTAGGAAATACAATGGCCGGCCCGGTAAGTCAAATTCCATACACATTGGCCGTGGACATCATTGATCGGACTTTCAAGTCAATTAACCATTGTTTTGGCCAAAGATGATGTAACGTAGTTTTGGACCGGGAATTCTGCTGAATCTACTCAATTACTGTCCAATGTTGAAGATTTAAGGTATGGAAACCAGTGCAGTAAATTAAGGGCGTGTTTCTTATAGGTGTTTCAGTCAGGTGTCATTTAGTTGTAGAGCTACCAAACTGAAAGTTCAAACACATTTATAAAAAAACTCAAACTATTTATAAATTTGTAAATAAATAAGATAGAGATGTCAGAGGATAATAAGTAATAAAATATTGTAACACTACACAAATGACGAGCTATTCGATATTTTATACTTGATTTTAGTTTAACTTTAACAAAAATGTCCAATTAAAATTGGTTATTCATAGAAATGACCGGTCAAAGTTGACGTTGACGTGAATGACGATAAATGGGAATGACATAAATGGCCGGCAATTCAAGTCCTTACCCAATTAACGTCTTTTACGGTAACATATACAAACTTTGAATGTATCTATGACAAATCTGTATATCATTATAAGTATAGGTTTTTGATAGTGCTCGAAAAATAATAACATTCATCTTTCTTGACAACGCTGACATTTTCCAATTAATCAAAAAAGACTCTATTAAACCTTTCTGTAGAATATAATATACCTATACATATATACCTTTAGCAACCAATCCACTGACGTTCATGTCTTTGTTTTCTCGAAAGATTGTCACGATACATTTCGTGCTTGGTATTATAGAGCCATTATAACAAAGTTCCCTGTATATATTGTATATATCTATAGATGTATATTTATAAGCACATGCGAACAACTAAGAGAACTTTCAACTCTTCTACATTCGGAGAAATCAATGCTCGATTATCACAAAAATATTCACATTAGTTGTGCTATTTTGGTAACAAGTCTATTCTGCACAATATTGAGTAGATTAAATATACAACAAGGAAATTCATTTAGTATCGAATATATGGACTGGAAATCAATTTTATCCGTCATTAATTAAATAAAAAAATCTAGTGCGTTCACTCAAACCATGGTCTATAAACTTTCGACCTTTCACCCTTTTCCCACCTTTCATTTCAGTTAGGATCTGTACATTGAATTATTATAATTTTGGAATTTATGGGTGTGATTGGTGTTACCGTTGACGCTATGTGAATGTTTGACCGACTTCAAAAAAGGAGGAGTTATACAATTCAGTTGTATGTTTCATTTTTTATATATGGCTGTTCGCGCGTTTTGCCTGGTAAACGTGCTCCGATTTTGATGATTTTTTTATTTATTTGAAAGAAGAGACTTGAGAAATGGTCTTAGAAACTCAATTCCGAACTGTCCTTTCCTTTGAACCCGCCTCCCAAAGAGGGTGGAGGGGCCAGTTAATATTATTTTGTATTTTTCGTCGGTCCAATTTTTGGTAAAAAATATTTATTCCAGCCGCGAATTCTGTAGCTAACTTAGTTCTAGCCAGTTTCTTTTCAAGAGCCGAATACTTATAGCTATTTTCCGCCAAAAGTATTCATTTACTTGACGAACTGAAACTTGTGCGAGATAGCTTTCAATTATTATTTAGTTAATTACATTATTCTGACTTCAAATAAGATCGAAGAAATTACATATCAGAGGCGTACCCTGCTAACTAGACCTAATAACTAATCTAACGTCTACATTTATCTATAATGGTTTGTTGCGCAAGTCGACCTGCGCAGGGACAAATTTTTCGAAAGATTCGTGTACCTACGGAATTAGTCATGATTTTTATGGCGATATTCATCTCCTTGTTTCGTAGTTTGAATAGTCTCTAGAGTGTTTTACATCACACTCTATCAGCCAATTACTTTTTTTATTTATTTTGAAGAACAGCTGAAACAAGCCGCCAAAATTATAATATTATTTTGACAGTCGAACGAACCTGAAATATTTTTGTCGCCGTAGGTAGTATCAATAACGCATCAACAATCTCCATTTGGAAATTCGATACATTTCGAGAATATTATGGCTATACGTATAATACGAGATCCGTACGTACTGCGTCCGCTTGTTTTCTTCGCGTGTGGTATACCTATATTATGCTTGCAAGTATTAAATAATATTTTATAATCTTTGTTAAACGAGTGTAAATTTCTATATGCGTTGCTGCACTTTGCTGCTCGTTTAATGGCCTCGTAAATGCACATGTTTTGCTTGTTATGCCGACGATGCAAGCAACAAACATACCTACACATACTTCTATTATTTTGTTCGTGTATTACTTATAGATAGTTGAACATTTCGTGTTTCGTGCTGGATACGTATGATGGAACAACACACATTACACCTACTCCTACTACTCGGTAGGTATATTAGGTACCTACCTACTTCTCGGGCATGAATGGATGATTTAGTGTTCTATGAATAGCTTTAGTATGTATCATATTGCATTGTGTAATAATAATACAGCCATCGATATCCAACGAGGCGTGAAATGCAAAAGGCAACATCGCGCATTTGCCACGAGTCGTATGTCCTATGTAATATAGACCAAGGGCCAGCATTATTTTTGCAGCTGTCATTTTAATTGTATTTAGCTATAGTGATTAATTAAAGTCGAGACTGGAGACGTCGAGAATTGTGCAATCGTTGCTGTCAGATTTCATTTTTGTTTTCAGGTGAAATCTTACATATACGATTTTCTACCTAAACTTTAACGGCTCTCGAATGACAACTAAAGATAAGTCTTTAGCTCTTGGATTATGGATAATTGATAGATAGTTTGTTTCTTGATATCTCCCATCACATAGTATGAAATTTATTGGTGTAATGGTTTCTAGGAATCGTTAAACAAGTTAGCTCAGCCAAATTCTACTTAAAATTTAATATTGGTAGGTTATTTTAGACAATAATTTTCAAAGATATACATAAATGGAATGCTGTTTTTAAAAACATCGTATATATATACGATTGGGAATATCATTCAAAAAAAGATTTGGATTAAGGGTCCCAATAAAGATCCTTGGGGAACACCTTTAAACGCCAAGCGTTTCTTCGATATACGTTTTTCTAGCTAGAAAAACTGATTTTTTTCAGTATAACATTTATGTTTAGGCAGTCAAAAGCTTTTGTAAAATCAAAATCAAATGACACAACATATTTTCCTCTGTCTAAGTAATTATAAATGTACTTAAACCATTAATAAATCTGTGGCCGAATTCCTTTGATTTGCTTTTTGTTAAAACAAAACTTATTACGATATTAAGTAATATATTCAAGCACCTTGGAAAATATAGTAATACTTGTTGATATAATTTTTGTTTGTCACCTTTTTTTTGATTCAGGAAGATATTTTTTATTTAAATAAGCGAATACAATTATCAGCTACCAATTATTTCTCTTAATTCTATTATAAATTGAGGGTTATGTTTGATTTATAAAAATGACTTTTGCTCAACAGTTTTTAAATAGTTTTATGGTCTCAATTAAGTCAACCCATATAGACCGCAGAGGCCAACCTACCACATGGCATTCCTTTACCACAAGACCTTTTAAACTCATGTATATATATGTATATTTCGCATAGGCGGAACATGCTTTTAAAAGACCTTTGTTTAAGTTACAAAATTCAGTTTTTACGCTTCTAATTAACTTAGAATGTCCCAGTAGAATGCCCCAGTAGAATGTCCCAGTATATGCAAAAACTTTTCAAAATTGTGTTTGGTTTCTGTTCGTGAGTAATTAACAAATTGTCTCGAAGAATTATTGAAAGACCACAAAAATCTCTCTAAAGATTTGATTTGATTATATATGAAAAGTAGTCAAATATTGTTTAAGACGCCATTTCATAGACTTTAAACGGAAAATCAAATTATCTAGTTTCTAATTGTGAATTTTCTTCGAAAAATAATTAGAAAAATTACTGAATCCGACACATGTATGCATTCAGTTCCTATCCTGAATATTTGATATTTTTAAGGTTTCGTCTATACAATTGAAAAAAGCAGACAGTCGAATTGTATACCTCTTCCGTTTGGGTTCGTCGGTCAAAGAATAGGACAAGTCCTTGTCGGAATCTAGTATATTTCTTTAAATATCTTGTGAATCGTTTTTTTAAAGGTATCGATACTTTTACTTTGTAGTGATATCGAAAGAAAGTTTCGATACCTTCCCGTTATTGAATGAAAATCGATACCTAGGTACTTGTATCGATACTTTTTTCACGATTGCAACAAATATCGATCGATGTCAAGGAAAACAGGTTGAAAACTCTAAAAAAGCAATTGGGAATATTTACTGCTATTAAAATTTTACAAAAAAAAGTTTACTTTCCTAGCGATACGCGAAAATACTAAGGTGCTTCTCTGAGAGACGGATTCTTAATACCGTTACTGTGACTCCAGCTTTAGAAAAAAGTATTTACTCGTATCGCTTCAACTAACTGTATAACTTAACAAAATTGCTTGCAATAAAATCGGTCCTACTTTATGTGAAAAAAATATATTTATCGTAAAAATAATCTACGCCACTGTCTTTATAAAGTGACTCATTCCTTGGCGGTGGCTGGACGTTCAACAATCGAAAAGGAAAAAAAATAGAAAACGGCCCCATTACTTATTTTTTTCTTCTATATAACCTCCAGCCACTGTGTGTGAGCGTCAGTCAGAAATATGATGACTTAATTCGTTATTCTCTATAGAACCCATATATACCCAGCTATATAATATGTATAGGTTGGTATATGTAGGTATATATCTTATGTATGGAATGCCCTATCTCTTTTGACTCTTCTGACAAATGACGAATATACATGTATTTATTTATGTACCAATACAACATAAAAAATGTATATAGGTATAATATAATGTATTCTTTTTTATTGTAGGTACATTGACTTCGTAGGTTGGTAGTGCTTTTGTTTCGTTCCAGGAACCTTTAAAAAATATATGTATATATATATATATATATATATAATATATATATATATATATATATATATATAAATGATTGATTGATGTCGTTTGTCGTTATTACACTTTTATGTCTTATGATGGTTATGTATTTTTACCAAAGAAACATAAAAGGAACAGCACAATGTATGAAGTATTTATGATATGGTAGTTTTCAGAAAAAGATATGACACTGTTGCAAATTTTGATGACTCAGTTATGTCCATATGCTTCCATGTTTTCTTTGAATCAAAATGTTAATATATTATTATACAATTTTTCAGTGCGCCAACTAATAAAGTTGGTCCATTTTTTTATAAAAAAAATGTTTATTTCACACTTTTGAGTGTAAAATTAGTCATCAAAATCATTCAGCGTTCACCAAGATAAGTTCCTTATACTTATTCAGAGATTTCACAACTTCGCTTTAAATACACATATTTCATACTTTCCCACTGCTGTAACTCGGAAACCGTACATTAAAAAAATATCCTATTTAAATTTTGCTACCACATATAATCTCTTCTTTAATATGATCGTCTCATATTTTCTATTATTGAAAAAATTGCCCCCACCACATGGCGGAAACACACATATTTAAGAAATTTCCACTGCTATAATTAAGAAACCTATGATTTGTTTGAGAAATGTCTATCCTCTGATTTTGTCGTCTCAAATTTTCGAATTTCGAAAAAGAAATCCCCACCCACCACCTTTGGGAGAAGTTTTTGGGGGAAGGACATATTGAATATTGATTATATTTCAATGAGACCAACTCTCAATAGTTCATTTAAAAGATTTAAAAGACGCGAACAGCAAAAAAACTTGCAGAAAAATAGTCGAACTGTATATCTCCTCTGTTTGGGTTGTCGGTCAAAAATATTTGAATTAGTCATGGGTAATACGATAGCCACCTATAACTAAACGTTCAACGATTTCGATGACTAATGGTATCGACAGTCAAAATTGTGGAATAAAACTTTTTTACAAAAACTGGGACCGACTATTATTAGTTGGTGCACTAAAAAATAAAATAAAAAATATTAATTCCATTAGTCTAACTGTGCCGACAACAACTACGGCGTGGGCAAACACCCCTTCCGCCATTGAATAACGTCTATAACTGTTAGAGCTATACGTACAATCTATTACATTGTCACAATATTGCATACTTAATACTATTTACTATAAATGTTCATTGATTACTAAACAAATTTGTAAACACAAGAGAGTCGCATTCATACATCGCTGTTAAGTTGTTGAAATTTGCTGTGAAAATCGATCGTACAAATAACTTGGTCGAGTTCGTAAATGGACAAGAACGTACTAGAGATTTCAAAATAGCGGCCGACCAAACTTTTGAAAAAACCCTAAAAAAAAGTTGCCATTGAATAAATTTCATTGAAAATATTTCTGAGCCATAGATATGATTTGTAGAACTTTTGAATGGAGCATTTGTTCCTAATAGAGATGGAAGAAATAATAAAAGAAATAAAAACCTTCCTCGGGCTACAAGCCATCGTTTTTTTTTTAATTATTTTTAATCCGCTTTGGGACATTTTGAAATTTTTGTACTCGAATGGAGAACCTAACTACCCTTTTCTAACTTTCTATGATTTCTACTCTAATAAATTAACAAATATTATCAATAAAAAAAGAGAAATAAACCTCGGGGAAGCATATATAGAAAGAATCCAGAATTCTGATCTCACTTGACAGAATTAAGAATCATACGCCATACCTAATTATCTATATATTAATTCGTGATTGTAGACGATTTTTAAGACATAAAACGTAAACGGAGGAGTATGATATTTGGCATAGTGAAAGTTTATATGGTGAAGTAGTACACAAAGTTAAATTTTGATGTATTATGCGTTAATATTTTAAATTAAATAAAGAAAATATGGCTCACGTGGTAAAAGTGTATTGTGTGTTGCATAATGAACATAATTGCAATGTGAAGTCAACGAGTCACGGTTGTCAGATTGTTTTATTCGTGATTGGCAGCCCTGGTCAAAAATAAATTTAAATACTTTTGATAGTGGATTAATGCATTTAAAACGCAGGTTTTGCAGTGCAAAACATTTCGAATCTGAAGTGACTTGAAGGACTGCCTCTTTATTTTGTCATAAGGGTAAACTAATATTACCGGCGTTAAGTCGAAACATTACAAGGAAGTGTATTATAAAATAAAAAGCTAGCTGTCATTGTGTTTATTGAACTGTTACTAACATTAAATATTGAATTTCATATGTATTGTAAGGGGTTAAGCAAACAACACACGCTAATGCCATTTTGTACAAGCTTGCAACTGACGCAATAGAACAAAATTCCCAAAAATTATATGCAATTATTATATCCTTGGTAAAAAAACTCAATAGTATCTAAACTTAAAAAATAATATAGACCACTGGGCGACCACTAGTAATTATAATTATCGAAGCGAGTCAATACGGGTCGAAGTGATTATCCAATATACTACTTACTTTATGTCTCTGTGTCTGTTAGTATATTTCCACTTGATCAATCTCGATTCGATAATCCTTTTTCATATAGTCGCCATTCAGTCAACTACCTAATCAATAAAATTCTTGTTTGACAACTTTATATTCTTCTATGCAAATTCGATCAATTTGAACACGCAACTTTCAACATCTTAATAGCTTAATTATAATTCCTCGTGTGTTGTTGATTGTATTGATTTTGGCACCTAAAAACATGGAACGGATTATGAAGCAAATCTTATGCAAGACAAAAAAAAACTTGTTTCTTTTTTCGTCTTTTTCTATTCCAATCGCTCTAGGTGGTCCAAGCTAAAGTTTAAACATCGAATTAAGTACAGCTAGCTATATAATGTTGTTATATGAGAGAAATCTATTAGGTATTTTTGTTTGTCATTTAATGGTCAATAATAAATATTGTTCACACAGATGAGATGGTTGTTTAATGGAATTTTTATATATTTTTTAACGGGTTTCAAGAAGTAACGGAATGCTACTTTGGTGTGATAATTTCTTAATTTTGTATAATGGCTACCAAATATAGATAGGTATATCTAACTAGCGGATTAAGATGACCTTACTTTTTGTACAAAATAATTGAAACATTAAAATTAGCAAAAAACTAATTTGAATTTTTATTTGCATACCTATGTGAAAGACATTTTTTTTTATCTCCTATTAGATTCGAAAAAAAATGTGCGCAATTAAAATTTTTAAATTATAAACACATTGGAATAAATATTTTTAAATACTGATTCTGAAAGTAAAGGCTCTTGGGAAATGTTAAACTTTACTACTACATTTGAAAAAAAATGTTTTACCAAAAATTGGAGCGACTTCATTAGTCAGGGGCACTGAAAAATACAAAATAATATTAATAATAGAATTATATAGAGGTGTTGCTACTTTTGAAGTATTGCAATTGTAGTTAGATACATAGAAGACTTTTGGCACCAACTTCAAAAGTACCAGCACTAATATTATTTTTTATTTTACAGTTTACTAATAAAGTTGGTCCAATTTTTGGTAAAAATAGTTATTTCACACTTTTGAGTGTAACATCAGTCATGAAAATCGTTGAACGTTCACTTATACCAAAGGAAGTAGTATTTATCCTATTACCCATGTATATTCTTTGCTTTTACTTGTTATTAATCGGAGATCTCAAAACATCGCCGCGGACATACACATATTTCAGATTTCAGACTTAATCACTGCTGTAACTGGAAAACCGTAACTTCGTTTGAAAATTGTCCTATTTAGGTAAATGTTTAATTTGGCTGTCTCATATTTCCAATTTTTGCAAAAAAAATACCCGCTCCAAATAGCGGAAATACACATATTTTGGTCTTTACGACTGCTGTTACTCAAAAACAGTAACTCTATTGAAGAAATGTTTCATTTAAACGTTCCGGATATGGTCCTATCTTTAATTCTGCCATCTCAGATTTTCGATTTTCGAGAAAAATTGCCTCCTCCATTCCCTTCGGGGGAGGTTTTTAGAGTTAAAGAGGCTGCAGATTTGAGTTTTCTTGAATATTGAATCATTTCTCAACTCTCTCCTTTCAAATGAATCAAAAATCATCAAAATCGGAGTAGAGTGCGCGCAAAAATCAAAAAAGCCCAGTCGAATTGTATAGGTACCTCCTCCGTTTGGGAAGTCGTTCAAAAATTCATATATGTCCATGAAGAAAGTTTTCCTTTTCATTTTTCTCCACAAAATTGACCTTCAGTATAAGAATTTGCTCATTTAAACTGAACGGCCGTGTTGCAGCAGTCATCTAACTCTGTATCAGAAGAAAACTTTCTCCATTTTGTAAATTCAGATAAAATAATACTGTTTTTTATGAAATTCAACGTTCATAGTCTACTTTGTGGTAGTCATATTTTTCCACAATACGTTAGCATAGCACAGAAACCTTTGGTGGTTTGAAAACCCACTCGCACTTGCCGCTTATTTTTCCTCGTGTATAGCAATTAATTTTATTTTAAACTAATTTAAAGTTCATAATAGGGACCTCGAGGGTCACACCCATACATTCATAATGTCGGTTCACTTTTTTCAATTTAATCTCCCAATTATCCACCTTATAATAACCCCGACATAATGTAGCAGATAATGACATATTCCACAGAATAACATAGATAATATTTACGTTCTGTCATAGCTAACTATTTGTTATTTTTTTCTGCCTTTTTAATTTAGCTAAATACAAACGACATTTAATACGTTTCGAGAACAATGTGAGTGCTTTTATTTATTTTATACCATAGGTAAGTATACCGCCTTAATTGGTATACATTAGCTTATGGTTCATGTATATACCATATGACATTGACAGGTCGCTATTATGCACGTAGTCGATGTCTATAATAAACTCATAAATACAACGTATATTGGAAAAAAATGACAACATGGAATAAAGGAAGAGCCATATATAAAAAAAATCATTCATTTCAATAAGTGCATATTATGTCTAGATTTTATATCAAGTTACATTGGCTTATCAGTGCTTTTTTGAAGAGGGTTATATTTTATATTTATTTAATGACGTTTGATTAATGGAGATGTAAAAGTGTTAATCCATATCCAAGCTTTTATGGGAAGATGATTGACTCAAATAATTTTCTAAATGATGGTGACGATGGAAAGAATTTCATCTTCATTATAAATCTGATATCCTGGATAATTCTGGTCACTATTGATTCACTCTGTTGCGTCAGTTACCTAAGATACACTCCTCAACACCAGGAATAGCCTGACAAAGATCGACAATTTCTCCGACAATCTGAGATTCCTCATGTTCTCCATCACAATAATATTCGACGTCATTGTTCTCAGGCATAGGCCATAGTTGTTCCAAGCTTTTGTCAAATTTTCTCCAAACGCTTGGTCGTAACTGTGAAATATTTCATCCCGCGGCAGCGTTCGGATTTCTGGAAGTTCGGATTACGGGGATGTTCGGATTAAAGAGGCTCTACTGTATCTATAGTTAATAATGCTTTAATATTTGGCAGTTTAAAGTCTCTTTTTTCAATATACCAAAGCAGTTAAGGCATCGATATGTAAATGGATATGTTTAATTTTTAACATACTCATTGAATTTCGGGGGAAGTGTTCCCTTGAGTAGGTACACCACTGCCAAGGTATGAAAATTGTTAACCATCTGGTTGATGTAGCAGCATTACCTACTTACAGCTTGATAATATATCTTATTAACTTTTGTAAGGATGACAACTGTTTTGTTTATTATTTAAGTTGTACTTATTATTTCATCAATTTCACAGTCGGGGTGGAGGAGAACGTCCTCGATCTATAATAGCATAAGCAGGAACCTCAGGGCTGAAAGAAAAAATCGCTGGGGAGTTATATTTATCATCTATTATTACATAATTTTGCGGTTTAGTTATTTCTACATATATCAAAAAAAGGGAATACTGTTTTGACGAGAAGGGAGGCCACCGCCAATTAGATTAGTAAGATATTACGACTCGAGGCTCCCTTGAAGGGCGCACTGGCCAGCCTCAGGTTGTTATGGTATGTGCTATAGCTACTTAATGTAACCGCAAAGCTTGCAGGGCTTTTTTGTGTATTCGCATAAAATCACTAAGAAACATTCAAATTGGATGGAATATTCTATTTATAATCGACCAGTTGAGCTCCTTAAGGTACAAAATAGTATTTAATTATTCGATTGGTGATGGTAATTTTGATGTTATGCAATTATGGAGTAAGTGTAGTTTGTTTATTCGAAATTGAGTAGATACTGGGAATTATTTGGCATGAGACTCAATATCCAAATAAAATTTATGTCGATTTTGTATAAGTGCAAGATTACTTCGGAAACAATTCTGGAGTTTTGACTTCTGCAAATGAGTATTCGAAACAATATTAGTTGATCGAGAAGAAGATTCCTATAGATAGATGAGACACGCACTTCAAAAGTACCAGTAGAGTTCCCTTAAATTCAAAGCCTTCTCTAATCTAGTTTTTGACCGACTTCTCAAACGGAGTAACAGTAAACGTGCTTCGATTTTGATGATTTCAGTCATTTGAGAGAGGTGTATTGAGAATCGGTCCCATTGAAAAAAAAAAACAATATTAGACATGCTCTTCTCCTCAAAAACTTCCCCAAAGGGAGTGGTGGGGGCAATATTTTTTCTAAAATCAAAAATTCGAGGTATGACAATTTTTAAATTGGACATTTTAAAAAAATAATCATAGGTTTCCGCTTTACAGTCTGAAATATGTGTTTCAGCTGTGTGGAAGGGGCAAATTTTTTCTAGAATCGAAAATTCTAGATTGGAAAATTAGAAAGGGGACCATATCCGGAAACTTTTAAATTGAACATTTCTTTCAAAGCAGTTGTAGGTATATCTGCGTGGCGATGTTTTGAGGTCTCTGCATAATAACAAGTACAAGCTAAGCCTATATATGGGTAATAGAATAAGTACTATCAAAAATTCAACAATTTTCATGATTAACGTTCAAATTCAAAAGTACGAAATAAATATTTCTTACAAAGAATTGAACCGACTTTATGAAAAATACAAAATGATATTAATTCTATTGGTGCTGGTACTTTTGTGCCGTTGTAATTTGTTGTTGCAGGCACCAACTTCAAAAGTACCAGCACCAATAGAAAAAAAATTACACAAGTAGCAGTTCCTTACTTGAACTTTAAAGACCCATCAGCAGCATTTAGCATTTAAACTGTCTTAATACATGTTTAAGCTATGTTTGGTGTCATCCTGTTTTACTCAAATTTTCAATACATTTTCAAGTTCTCAAAATTAGGTATCGATGATTTGTGAATGTTATTGTAAATTCGGATTTAAGTACGTTAAAAATCACCTTTAAAAGGTTCTTAAAGGACACTTTAATTTGATTGTGTAATGACATATACAGTTAGAGTGTAGATATGTATTTTAATCGTTGATGTTTTCGAGAATTTGTATATTTTGTTTTATTGGTTTTGTAATAATTTTTGTCTTCAGTTTTTAAAATGAAAATAACATTTGAAAATTTGAGCTCATTTTGTTAGTTTCAGCCATTCTATGTCCTTGAAATATTTCCATTTTTGGAAGAAAAAAATTCTTATAATTGCATCACTATTCATAAAGTAATTATTGTGTTCCAGATTCACACAATGACTAATAAGGTTATAATAAACAGTTAATAGCAGAAGATGAAATACCGATCTAGAAAAAACCATACATATATACTCATCACAAATCCAAGAAACAGCGAGAATACGCATTTCCTCACCGCGCAGCATTTTCCATGCCCGCGTTCCTCAACTATGAGGAATACACATAAAAATAGCATTCTGCCATTAAATGCTCGCCATAATGAGACCAATAAACATTAAATGTGTACCTATTTATTTACTATGAGATCGTTTGGCGAACCTATTTAACTCTTTGTTGTTCTTTTTTTCAAGTAATTAATATAAACAAAAGACCGTCATTTATCGAATGAAAGATATAAATTATATGAGAGATCAGTAATTAACTGTCGTATGTTAAGATAGTTCTTCGAATAGAAACTGCACAATGCTATATCTATGTTGAAGGTTGTTTTTGATGGATGTTTAGAGAAATGTGCGCAAAGAATTCGAAATGGGGATATAGTTGGGTCGGGGGTGGGGGTAGTGATTGATAGATACACTACGTCTACGTCATCATATAGATCTGAGGATTTTTTCGTTGCGGTTCTAATTTATAGTCTTTTGAAAAACGCTTACTTCTGTACATGCCTCATTGATAAATTTATCAGGTTGATTGAATGTTAGAGTTTCAAGATGAATATTACAATTTCACAGAGTAATTGATTAACTATCGACGAACCCCGCTTTTTTTGGTTTGTGCGCGTCTTTTATATACTAATCGTACTCTGATTTTGATGATTTGTGATTCATTTGAAAGAGGAGGCTTTGGAAATGGACCCATATTCATAAAAATGCAAATGCGAAATCTCCTTCCCTCCGAAAACCGACGCCGAAGGGGGTGGAGGGGTCAAATTTTCTCACAAATCGAAAATCTGAGGTGCTATCATTAAATATAGGACAATATCCGGAAACGTTTAAATTGAACATTTTTTCAAAACAGTTACGGTATTCAAGAGGCATGTTAAATTCTCAAATATGCGTATTTTTGATATGTGGAAAGGGTGATTTATTTCGAAAATTGAAAATCTGTGGGTACTACATGAAAGACCTAATTATTTGTAGCAACATTTATAATGAACATTTTTTCCTTAGAGTTACGGTTTTCGAGTGACAGCGGTGGTAAAATGGTAACATATAAAATACTTATGCGTATTTCCGTAGCGATGTTCTGAGATCCCTACATAACAAACAACAAGTACAAGCAAAGAATATACGTGGGTAATAGGATAAGTACTATCTTCATTAGTATTAGTGAACATTCAACGATTTTCGTGAGTAATGTTACACTCAAAAGTGTGAAATAAATCTTTTTTTACCGAAAATTGGACCGACGTTATAAGTTGGTACACTGAAAAATACAAAATAATATTAAATCAATTAGTGCTGGTACTTGTGAGGTTGGTGCCAAAAGTTATCAATCTACCTGCAACTGCATAGCTTCAAAAGTAACAGCACCAATAGAATTAATATTATTTTGTATTTTTCAATGCACAAACTAATAACATCGGTCCAATTTTTTGTAAAAAATATTTATTATAGGTTAGGTTTTGGTGTATGGTTGTTTTCAGATCACATTTTGTAAAGTAGAAGTTTGTTCTATTATTTTTATTCACTTCATATTGATTTCTTAAAAATATTATAAATTAGGTAAATCTAGCAATCTGTTATGGAAGATAATCAGCTGATTTGAATCAATTCCAATTCTACGACTTGAGAAAGTTTGACAGTTTTAGGTTTACAGTGACATAGATCAACTGGTTTTTCAAATCGAATACCTAAGTATAGCTTTCTTTGATTTAATAATAATACCTTATATTTTTGAAATTCATAGTTCGTCTAATTTCCGTCTTGATCTAAGTATTTTGCAATCGTCAATTATTCTGATCGAACCAATGGGGTTTATAAAATCTTGCATTATATCGTCGTTATTTCTTTGATCACTGCGTTGAAATTTTTGACATATGAATGCTGCTCGCGTGCGAAAAGTCACTACTTTTGGATCTAGTGCATAAAGTAATTGAACTTTTCAGTGCAGGTGTTGCAAAACTAAATTAAAATTATAGGAGGTGGAATAATACGATTTATTGACCGAAAATCGCGAAATTCCACATAGTCAGTCGGAGATGTGTTAGCTGTTTTTAGTTAATATTTATAATTTTGCCCCACGAATCGATCTAGAGACACCGATGGGTTCCTAGGGTTCCACAGGCCAGCTTACAGTTAGCTTACTGGTGAAACTGACTTTGCGTATGACGTATGCGTATTTTTTATCACGCAATATCATTTTTTCCAAAAACGAAGAAAAGATAGCTAAACTTTCAAGGATTTACTGATCCAATTTAACAAAATCTAATTAGAAAAGGCCTATTTCAAACATAAAACCAAAAATTACTCTTCTTAACACCTTATGGAAATATTATTCCAAATAGGTGCACATATATAAAAACTGATATATCTTTCAATTGTCACAACGAAAATCTGCTAAAATTTCTTAACACTTTTCCTAAAACATCAACCTCTCAACACCTATAATGCATCCTCCAACCTAAAGCATAAACAAACACATATTTAATACTGATCAATTTATAGTGGCATTTTTGATCTCGTGGTTGTCAACGATTGATCTCAGATGCTTTCAATGCAAAAAGACACAAAATAACCATTAAAAACATTTTTGGTCCTTCGGCCGCATCCACATAATCATCATTATAATCGATCATATCAGACATTTTGTGAGATAACTGAAGGTGCGGCAACAATATCAACAACAACGACCTCGACGACACTGTTTGGCAACGTTTGAATATTACGGGTTAAATGTATACCTATATATATATATATATGTATATATTGGATAAAGCGCGAGTCCAGACCATACGGACCACCCAAGTTGAACCACGAAGACGACGACTATGACGACGACGATGATGATGATGATGATGATGATGCCATCAATGAATGAAAGTGTATACGTCTCTTTCGTCTTCTTCTTATTCGTTTTCTTGTCTGTCTGTCCGACCAGCTCTGCAGTACCAAGCCCCCACAATAATATTAGTAGAGAGGTATGTGTCCATCCGTCGGATGAGTTGTGATCGTTTTGATTTGACACGACGAGCATATTATCCCATCTATATATACAGGGTGCCCAGAAAGTTAATACCGAAAATGATAGGACTTAACAGTGGGAGCTAAAATAATAATTATTTTGATGGTTTTTTATCATTTGAAAAAAGAGAGTAGAGAAATGGTCCCATATTAAACAAATTTGAAATCTAGCATCTCCTTCCTCCAAAAAAGTGCCCTCAGAGGAAGCGGCGTGGACAATTTCTTGAGAAATTTTATATTTAGATAAGTACTGCAAAATTAGAAAAGAGACCATACCGAGCAACGTGGTATTTTTTTCTAAAATCAAAACAAATTAAAGAAGACACCATATCCAATTCTAATATACTCTATATTTCATACAAAAAAAATCGAGTGGGTTAAGATCGGGAGACCGAGCTGGTCATGGAAAAGGACCTCGAATATTTTTTGTTATGGCACGCTAACATTATTTGGGCTTCCACTTTACGGTCCCCTATCATTTTCTCTACGAAATGTCCGAACACCCTGTATATCTATTTAGGTATATTATATCGTCATGTCAAGAAATTATGAATCATACCACTGTGGATACTGTATAATGGACATGGCTTTTGCTCTTTGTCAGTGCACCTTCTCGTATTTCGTCGACGACGCGTCTGTTGGTCTGTATAAGGGTATTTTGTCAAGTACCGACCTATGTTGTGTTCTGTCCCTATATAATTATTATATTGTTGTTTGGAATCTATAAATCTTCTATCGTCTTTTTTTCTTTTGTTCCGAATGGCGTTGCTTTCGTCCTGGAGATGAGGTGAGTCATAGTGACTAGGAATTTCGGAACCGGTGGGTCATTGAACCCGGGAGCTGCTCCGTAGTGATTTGATTTATCTATCCGTATCTAGTGGCTTCTGCTATGGGGATTGGTGGTACTAGATTTTTGGTTTCACCTGTTTGTGTTTGATGACCGCTCAAATCATTTTGACATGTGACAAATCACCGTCATGTTTCTTATCGCTGATATCGACAACAGTGATAAAATGAAATTAGTCAGAAAATCTCTTATTTTTTGCTCACTTGAAATCTGAATGAAAGCTACATTTATTTTTCTGAAATTAATGTTAGAACTAGAAATCCGACCGCGTGTCACTGATCTTTAAACATTGCAAATGATTTTCACCAAATAATGATAGTTTATCTCTTAAAAAATATTCCATACTTGAAACTACGTATTGTGATAGAGCCTTAGGGTCGATTTCATAATCATATTTGATTTCCTATTAATTTTAATCCAACATTAAAAATTGCATAATTTTTTTGATTGAACATATAATTCAAAATTACTTAAAAAGAACGAAAGACACGGTGATTGACGTTGTAAAAATTATTAATTTTATTTATTCCATCATCAAGATATTAGTTACACAGATTGAAGAATTAATTAATCTCCCATTAGGGATTCATTATGAAATCGGCCCTTATTATACCGAAATCCCGGCTTAGGTTTTGTATTTATATAAAACACCTATTACGTATATCTATAAATTTTCGAATTTTTGCGATAACCTTTTTTTTAAATGCGCAGTAGTTTTAATATTATCACAATTCCTTACATTTTCTAATGGTGACTAATTTCGATTTTCTTGTATCAAATCACAGTATTTTATTCTGATATTAAAATGAACTAATTGAAATTTTGATATGATCTCACTCACTTATATTTTGAAGTATTAATATATATATATATATTTTTTAAATTATTTTATTCTTGAAGTGCTTTTAGATTCAATGATTTGACTAACAGATGATAACGAGATCGGATTACTGCTTTTATTTTGGCTAAAATTTGGAGAGCAGATTTTTGTTTATTAAAAAATATTTTTCTTATTTATTATTGCAATCAAAATGAATGACAAAAGTCAGTAGTGTAAAGTTTGGGATAATCACTATGAAACTTCTGTTGGAAATATTGTTTGTCAATTCACAAAATTTCTCGACATTAAATAAAAATAAAAAACTATGAATTCATGAAGTTATTTTATAAAATTCAACTCCCCATCCCCAGCAACGCTTAAAATCTACTGGAAATGTGTACACCTTGAGGGACAAGCAAGTTAACAGGATTCTGCTTCCTCTAACTCGAGCGTGTTGATCACAGCTTCAAAGTTGCTCCGAACCAATCATAGGTCTACTAGACTGTACTCTATACTCTCACCTATAAAGATGTATGTATATATTTTTATGCTATGGTAGTGATCAAGTCTCTAATAGATTACATTTTCATACATAATTTACCTGCAACAGTTAGACCTGGAAGAAGAAAAAAACTCAACCGTCAACCAGGTACTCGTTGTACACTTACGTACATAACATAATTTATATATAAATTAAACGGTCGAACAAGTATCTATACTTATATATTTATATATAAATTGCAAATTTCAACCTGGCAAGCGCGTAAAATGTTAATACATCTCTGATGTATATATATAGGTATATATGGGCAGTTTTCTTCACTGTCGTCTTCTTCATCAAGCTTGACATTTGAATAAACGTATATCTACTTTACGAGTTAACAGACAAGACGGTTGAAGTTGTTGTTGTTGCTGTTGGTTCTACAGTTAGATAGATGTTGATTGAAAAAGTGGTACCTACCTATAGCATTACCGTCTCATTCAGCGGCCATTGATTTTCCCGTTTATATAAATAAATATATCACTCATGGTGATTTATTAATTACTTTATAGAAATCGAGATATTGTTGATAGATTTACTTTTCACTCAAATACTTCAAAACATTTTCCATGCCCCAGGTTTTCAGTTCATTTGGTCATTATATGAATTATGCATTTTCAAGAAGTTGTTTCGACTAATTTTTAAATTTTCAACCATCTCCTGGATGTCCAAGGTTCCAAATCGTCAGAATACGCTCCTTTTGGAATGGCCTATTGTGCTCTGAGATTAGATTATGGAGTGGCTTTTTTGTTCCATTCCACTACGACTTTTCCATATCTATTGGACTTTCCCTTTCAATTAGAACTCAGTATTCCGTTCTTTTCGTTTTACCCGGCTTACAAAGTTAGATGTTGGATATGCCCCTTGATGTATATGCCTTTGATTCGTTGGTGCCTTGAAACCCAGACTAGGATCGGTCTGAGTAGGTGACGATACTTTACCTATTTATATCTCTTTTTTACAACTTCTCCGCGCAGCATCTAAGCTTCGTTATCTTTGCCTAAAATACAGTAATTCGGTAGGTTTCGAGGGATCGTAATACTCTCTTGAACCCCGTATATTCCAGATCCAGCACTAGTTTCACTTTTCCAGATTCACTATTAGGTTAGGTCCTGCTACTTAGTTCTCTGGCATATTACCATCCAATCTAAAGAATTTGTGTAGACCTTTTATAAATTGTTCAGCGTTTTAAACATTTTAACACACCACTAAAATTAAATCAAATCTACCATCAGAGAACTCAGAAAAGGATCATATGCTTAGTTCAGAACACTTAACCAATTGCTAGTGAAACTCCTTAAAATTTTCATATTTTTGTTGTTAATTATGGAAATGTATTATCTCTGTTCTTTTAATTAGGCTGAAGGTATAATAGAAAAGACAATTATTTTTGAGATTGTAGCAAAAGGTCAATAACTTCTGCGATAATGAAACTACCTCTTTAAATGAAAAACACATATTGCCCGTAACTCATCCATTTTACGATCTCTTCGATAATATAGGAAGTAATAACCACCATAACAGTTTCCCTCAAACGATACCTACTTATATTACAAACAAGGAATTTCTATATTAGTTACGCTTAGTTGTTCATTTTGTTATGCTATTTAAAATATTTTCTGAACATCAATATAGTTAGGTGTATGGTTATTGTGTCGAATCAATTTTGTGTATGAAATTTATTTGGAAGCTAACTACTCTATTGTTTCTCTTGTGAAAATCCACAAAGTGTGTAAACTGTTGGAATAACAGACACATCTATACGAACTGTTTGAATTTCTCTGGTAAATTACAGTCCTGTGTGAATTTCTATATTATTTACCTTCTCCTGAGGTTTGCCGTGCCTATTCTTTGCATCCTTTTCAGCAGTGGAACTCCATTCGTGATCCTATATAAATGAAGATGTTGGCTGTGTCGATGTTAGGTATTTTCTTGTATATACATCTAGGATTTTCTTTTTATTCATCTTTTGACAGATTTCGTTGGTGAACTCCTCTGCTCACCAGATGAGGTCTTTGATTTTTACGAAGGCCCTCGACATAACCTAGTTTCCAATGATGATAAATAGGAGAGGGCTTAGTATGAGTCCTTGTATGACACCTTTTTTCATCTGGAATTAATTAATTAGCTCATTTTACACTGTTACTCATGTTATGTTGTTCTACGTAGAAAATCGTTCAGCCGTAAAAAGTTTCCATATAACTCCAACGGCATAATTTCAAAATTACCAGTACCTACCAATAGAATTAATATTATTTTGTACTTTTCAGTGTATCAACTAATAAGGAAGATCCAATTTTTTTTGTGTAAAAATATACTTATTACATGTAAGATAATAGTTTTTTTTTCTAATATTAAAGCATTTCAAATGTTCACAATGGCTATTAAAAAAAATTGATCTCACACCATCAGTGTTCCATACTATTGTAATGTGGATAGTTTATCGTGTACTTAAGGTTATTATTCATTTCAGTATCTATTTGTGTTAGTGTACCTATTGTTTACTAAAGTTGTTGCTTGGATATTTCATTAATGAGTTCTAGAATTAGTAGATTTATTTTTGGTCTTCCTCTCTAAATCTTTCTTGTTCTCCTTTTTCTTGTTGTCTAATTCTTTCTTGTTTTTCTCTTTCTTATTATCTACCTTTCTCTTGATTTTCTAGGAACTTCAGAACTTCTGCAAAATTTGCCATTATGAAGTAATATTTCGATCTGGTATTCACTATATATTCTCAGCAAAATGCGAAGAATCCCACTTCTGATACCATTTATAACGTTTATCCGTTTGTTGAATGTTGCGGGGTGAGTTCATTTGCGTAATAATCCAAAGTTCACACTTTGCTTCCAAAACGTTTATTTTCAACACCTTGCACACCACCTTCTGCAGTGGTGCAACTGTCACAACTTGTCATTTTGACTATCGAGTTTTAGAACTACTATCAACTTATGACTCCAATTGACTGATTCAGTAAACTGAGTGTGACCCATGATCGACACGGCTTTATACATATATCCTTAGAGCATGGAATTGCCAACAAGACATCGCATTCGGAGAACAAGTGAAGCCAAATGAGGACTAAATCAATGGCCGCCAATGGACGTAACACCATATTCTTTTTTCGACAGCGACTCTTGTATACAAGAGCCTCGCACCATTGTGTTAAGATAAAAAAATCGTCGTTTTAATAAAAAAATATCTGAATATTGACATGACATTCATCGAGAATGTTCTATGATAATTCTAGACGCTTGTAATAATGTTCTAGACGCTTGTTAAATTGACAATACTGTGACAAAGTGTACCTGACATATAGTTTCTGGAAGTTTCGAGAATAAATCTACTAATTCTAGAACTAATTAATAAAATACCCAAGCAACAACTATATTAAACAATGAATTAGCACAAATTGATACTAAGACGAATAATAACCGTAAGTACACATAAACTATCACTATCACTATTTTGCAATACTGAAAAATGTTATTCACCAAACTTTAACAAAATGATAAATTACCTCAATAAACAGATGAACTATCTCATCAAAAATGTCTCCAAAGCTTTTTTTTGTAAAAAATTACTAATGTATTTTAATGATTTTTTTCACACCTCTCAGATACTTATTTAGTTTATCCTTTCTCATTTATATAACAACATTGATGTGACCATGATAAATCTTACAACGTGTAAGATATACCTTATTTATATCTTAATCTAGATTCCAGATGAAAGAGATAATAGGTAGTCATAATTTGTATCTACAACATGGTCACATAACTATTATAATATGGCTGCCTATCTCTGGCCAGACACAGTAGTTTGTATTAAATCATAGATATTATAATGTCTTACTCTAAACAGAAAAGGTAAGATTTGATGTATGAAAGCGTGCTTCAAGACAAAATGTAAACAAGGCTTTATTGTCGTGTATAAACGCGGTCATAAAAGCCGTTTGCATTTATGTCATGCTTGAATGTATTAATGTATATATGTATACTGTTTGTTATTTATTATGAGCATGCAATGTTTCATATTTATAATGTTTTCGCGTACTTTGCAATTGGGAATGCAAAAATTTTAGATGGATATTCATTCCATTTGATTTTGTGATTATGTTCTACCATCAGTCTTTGAATCTCTAAATCGAGATATTAAAATGTAGGTATATTTATCCAAATGTCACAGGTTCTTACCTTTTTTTGTGGGTAAATTGTCTCACAAGTTCGACTACTTGCAGGTATAATTTCTATACAAGGTAATGAACGTAGGTAAATTGTCACCTGTTCGTTTAACATTTAACTACGTGGTTATTATATCGGGGATTTGAAAAAGTACTAGGAACATCAAGCTCAAATTAATATCGTCAGAGAAGTGAAAACGATTACAATTACAAGTACATATGTTAAATCTTATATGATTATAATGGAATTTGCAATACATCGGATAGAACGATTTCTTGGGACAAGACAAATCCTTAATGGCTGTGATTGGTTTTAAGTTTTGAGTGAAATACACGAGTTAGTTTTACTGTATTTTCAGGAATGGAAAATAGTTTGCCACATCTAAAAAACAATAAATTACTGTTGGCGTACTATGGGGGACAATTTACCTATCTCCCATTTGAATACCTAATAGCGGGCGGGTTTTGGGAGATAACTTACTTTTTTCGACCGCAGCGTCATACAATTATATACCGAACAGTTGTTTTATCTACGGAGATTTCAAATATTATTTCTAGGGTTGTCTATATCCGTTGAAAATAGTAATTCTTATGAATTCCATCTTGTATCTGTGTGTCCGTAAGTCTGTTCCGTTCACCACACTTCACATAGGTGAAGAATAGCTTAAATGAACAAATTTTAATTTCGAATGCAAATGCATAGTTAAATTAGATTTCTTTCAAAATTTTAAAAGAAAGGATATTAAGAAACATAATTTACGAAAATTAACTGTAACTTATCTCTGAAATCTAAAATTTCAAAGATAAATCTTTTTCACAAAAAATTGAAACGACTTTATTACTTCGTTTACTGAAAAATACAAATAATATTAATTCTAGTGGTAGGTTCTGGTAGTAAGATTATAAACCCTTGGCACCAACTAATAAAGTCGGGCCATTTTTTTGTATAAAATATCTATTTGATCACTTTATAGTGTAGGATTGGTCATCAAAATTATTCAAGGCTCATCAAAGAAAATAATACGTTGCTTATACTTTTTCGGAGATTCCAAAACATTGCGGAAATAGACACACCTATTTCAGACTTTCTCACTACTGTAACTCGGAAACAGTACATTTTTTAAAATGTCCAATTTAAATACTGCTTCTCTTCTTTAATTTGGCCGTTTCAAATTTTCAATTTAAAAAAAATTGCTTCAGATGATTATTTTTAAATGTCCATTTTAAACGTTGCTGACTATGGTCTTTTCTTTAATTTTATTTTCTCAAATTTTTTGACCTTCGAAAAAAATTGTCCTCTCCACCCCCTTTGGAAGAAGTTTTTGAGGGAAAGGACATGTTGAATATTGTTTTTTTGTTTAATGGGGCCAATTCTCAATAATAATCCTCTATCAAATTAATGAAGAATCACGAAAATCTGGGCGAACATCTTTAAAACGAAAAACATGCAGAGAAACAATCGAATTGTATACTTCATCTGTTTGTTTCGTCGGTCAATATTAGAGAATATCTTCACTTAAAGTTTATGCCCAACGCATCAAAGACGAACTTTCTTCAACAATTAACGAATGATATTCTCCAATTTCCGAGCTGCACCCAGTTATTTGTACTTTGTTAGAAAAATGTTTTTGGTAAGGCCCAAGCCAACTCCAGAATCCAGAAGAGAAGATTCGCCGGCCAGTACGATGGCTCTTTGAATTGACACTAAAGGAGGACCCATACGACATCAAATTTGTGACAAGAAATTTACGTTGTACTGGCGGAGTATTAGGCATTTTATGTTATTTGTTGAAACATTTTTGGTATTTTGAGAATAATTATGTGAAATAGAGATTGTGCTAACATTTAGTGTTTAGTGTTAATTTTCAGGCAAAAAGATGTGCTAAGTTAAAGATTTGTATATAAATAAATAAATCTGTGTTCTGTCTTGAGCAGTGAATTCATCACATTTTCTGTAAACACCAGCTACTAGTTTATGTGTCATAATCAACATTTTTTTCGTCTTCTTCTCTCAACATTTCTAATGACCCATAATCTTCACAGCGCACGTTGTGTTTCTTCGTTTGTTCACAGTTTCACTCATAATATTTGCGCTTTAAACAACATCTCTTTCATTATTGCGTGATACTTATAATACTGCTAGTGAAACACTTTGGAAAAAATTCGCAATTGTGTAAGAAATATTTATATAGATGTATGTATGTATATGCGGTAAGTATTTTACGATGATATGTTTCCTAGAAGTTTGTGTAAAACTGCTTGAATACGAGTTCTAGGAATATAACAAACACTTTTGAGGTGAAGAAACTGCTGTACATTATACAAGCATACTTGATACAGTCACGTGATCGATACTATGTGAACTACTTTCAGTTTTTCATGGAATTTTTTATTTACCATTGAAATTTTGAATCGAATTAATGTTGTTTACTAGGATGTTTCTAATTTAATCAGTGGCATAGAGTTTATTTTTATTATAACGATAAATGAATGGTTCAAAAATTAATGGAAATATTCAGTTTCACATAAATTTTAGATATATCTACTTAATTGAGATTTGCGAATTATTTTATTATTTGTTTAAATAAAATTATAGAAATTCTTCATTAGTAATTACATAAAAATATGTTCAACGTGTAAAGCTTAATTTACTATAGGTAGGAATATAAATTTAGGTCACAAAGAATCAATTTTCAGAATCCACTAAGAATTCGACTGCTCGTGTAATAAGGAAATTAAATTAATTTCATTGAAGCAAAAAAATATATCGTAATTACCACCTGTGGTATTTGAGATATAAGGAATGATTGAGATCAAAAGCAATTTAAATTGTTTGTTTATTAATTTACGTTTATATAGGCCGTGATATTAGAACAAGGAATATAATTTGCTCTTATATTTGGCCTAATGAATCAGTCTTTCTATATTAGGCTTGCTAAGGGATTCACATGGCATAAATCAAAAAGAATCTAAGGAATGGAAATTTCAAATGCAATTTCATTTTATAATCGCATTCCTAAAGTTCAGTTGAAGCATTGAAATCCTGAGTGAAGTTCATTAACATTCTTTATAGAAAACTCATTTCTGAAACCAACATTTTCTTAACTTGAAAATATTTTATTAAGCAATGAATATAATCAATAGAATGGAAATTGCTTCACAGTTTTCATGTGAATATTGATTAAAACCAATAGTAGGTATTTTTTCTTCTTCTGCTTCTTCACAGACATTCGCGTTTAGGGGGTGATCAAGGGCTTTTTAGGAGAATATTTTAGGCACGTTTCATCCTTAGCGCCGTTTTCGCGCTACAGTCTTGAGCAAAACGTGTTACCCGGCAACTGCGCAGCAACTATTGCGTGTCAGTTGTAAGACAGGCAGAAAATATGTTTAACTGATTCTGGTTGGTATGAAACCCAGAAAAGTATTCTGCGTTCATCGGACACTGAAAATGTTACATTATTACAATACCTTCCTAATTTATGGTGAGTAATATTCGGAAATATATAAAACGGGTTAATCAATGAATAGGAACTTATTGATAAAATACGTAGTTTCCAAAGGGCAGTGACTAAAATCTAGAAATGTTTCGTTAAAGCATCGATATTAAGGCAATTGGTTAAACTTAACCCACTACTTCTGTTCTGTTCTGTTAACAACATTCATTTAGGTATTAAGAACATTATTTAAAACTTTTTCTGTCTAAACACTTTTCGATCTCTTATAATTTCTGACATCCTTCATCAATCACCAACTTTGAGCACAAGGTACCTATATCTATATAAATAAAAAAAATGTGTATTAAGAAACTGACTGGATCTTTATCATCTTGTATGTATATAATTAGTATCATTCAATTTACATAATAAGATCTAATCTTGAATTTTATTTTCGTTTATTAGTTATTAGCTTACATGTACTTCTAATATCTACGAATATATCTTTAGACGTTTAATAATAATAACGATCTCGCAGCGCGGCGCTACCGAAAATATTAAGTCATTTTTGACGGGGATCAGTCGGTACGTCCATCCGCTCAGTGTTCCTGCTCTATACACTACTCTTGGCCCACCCACCAAGTCCAAAGATAATAACAATTTTATGTATAATGTCAGATGTTAGGTGTATATGATGGACGGAAGAATTTTAATTATTACTAGAGACTTGGAGACCTGATTAGATGCTTTTAATGGCATTCAATGAGATCTGGATGCAACTATGTATGAAAAAAATGTTTTTACAATCTTATTATATAAGAAGAGTAATTCTTATATATCTTTCTATCTACCTAGCTATATTTTTCTCATTGATGCTGGAATATAACAAAAGTGGCTCTAAAGATTTAGATAAAAATTTGTAACTAGGTGTTTTTTGGGACGCAAAATTCATATTCCAGAAAAATAGTTTACAAATTTTCATTAAATCATTAATTTATTCGCAACTGCCGGCAAATAGTTGCCGACGTCGGTCCCAACGTTGTAAACTCTCCTCGCCTCAACATAAGCTGATCTAAGTGGGTTCAGTCATTCTGAAAGATTTTCCCATCATTGCCATAATTTACTACTTTCTGAAGTCTAGTTAGGTAGGTACATTTCAGATGATTTAGAAAAGAAATACATAAAACGTATGAAGATTAACTCTTCAGCACAAAATGAGCTCTAGGAACATAGGGACTTGGAGGAATAAATCACCATTACTGATCTAGGTATCTTGTTTATTAGGTTTCCTGTTACCAATATCAGTTCATATTCATTATTGGGCAAGTGAATACGACAGTCCAATTAATACAGATAATCAACTGAATCTAACCAATTATAATATTAAATTCATAGGTTTTTTTCCCGCCGGAAGGAAAAAAATGGGAAGACGAACTCAACTATCACAAATTAGATGAACCAGTCACAGAGATAGGTATTATAGAGTGTGAATAAATTAATTAATTATTTGGGGGGATTAAGTGTAGATTTGAACGGAATTGGACATATTATTGAATTTTTTCTATTGGTATTTTTTCTGTAATTTTAACAACATATTCTAAATCGAACATCTCCAGCACTACTGACTTATGTGTAAATTATTTAGAGCTTAAATTTTTAATAAATTGAGCTGACTTAATTGGTTGGTGCACTGAAAAATACAAATTAATATTAACTCTATTGGTATTGGTACTTTTGAAGTTGTGCAATTATAAATAGAAGACTTTTGACACCAACTTCAAAAGTATTTTGCATTGCACCAACAATTCTGAAAATATTTATTTCGTACTTTTGAGTGTAACATTGGTCATGAAAATCGTTGAATCCTCACTAATACCAACGAAGATTATTATGAAGGTAGAACTATTAACGGCCGATAACTGCTCATAAACAGATTAGAAATTAAAATAATCAATGAATGTTTAGGGTATCGCGCAATATCATCAAAATAAAGATAATGCAGACAGTCACAGGGGGGTCACACTCCCATGAACACGGTTTTTGAATGAAGAGAGTCTGTCTATTTCCATCATCTGCCCAGTTTGTCACCAAGCACTGCGGTGGGTCCCATTCGCATTTGGATGAATATATTTCTCTCTTTCATTTAATTTGACAGCTACACCACCCAGTGGCGCGGCAATTTAATTATTCTTGCTAAAATGTGAATAAAGGGCGAAGCTTGTCCTCATGCACCATACCTTTTATTATTTTGGGTTAAAACGTATCAAATCAATCAAATCATTATATAGGAATACTCTTTGATCGAAGAACCTTTATAGGGTTCACACTTAATTTTTAGTAAAAAAAAATATCCTGTAGCGCTTGAGCTTTGAAAAATAGATTTTTTTCGCGAAAATAAATTAATTTTGAAATAAACAAGGCTAAAATACCTATATAGGTATAACTAGTTTGGCTGTAGAAAAAAGTCAGTTCCTAGTCAGGCTCGCTCATGTAAACTGAATGAAAATCTGAGTATATTTCTCAAAATTTTAGGCTTACTTTCAGAGAAAAAGTTTGGAAAATGGTCGATTTTCGTCATTTGTTCAAAAATATTTTCTTGACTTCACTTCATTTTAAAATTATAAGAATACATTCGTTTTACCAAAGATGAGCCGTTTCAATTGGTTGGTCTCAAGTCTCAAGACTGGTGCGAAAACGGCTCCAAAGATTATGTTGAAACCAGCTGGCTACATCAATATTGAATATGACCTTAAATGTTTGTCTTGGCACGCTGAAAAAGATGAATGGTCATACGACCCAATCAGAAGATATTTATTTACTTAATGATCCCTTAAGAGTGGGTATCAAAAAAGACACAGATGATTTAGCATGAACATTTTGCTATATACAATGTTTCTGTATATGAATATGATTCAAGAAATTATAATACCTACATAAGTGATGAGAACAATCTGTGTACATAATCCTTAATGAAAACGTCTGAGTAAATTAATTCGCCACCCCTTTGAAAATTATTATCATAAACATCCTCCAACGCCACTGTATCAAATGATGAGCATCTCATCCTCTGTATCTCTCTCTCGACATCTCCCTCTTCCCCTCAAGTTACTCGACTCAACTGTCTCGTTCATAGCCCTGTTAATTTACACATTATAATCATTCACAAAAACGTGAATGAGGGAAATGAATACGAACAATTGACAATGTTTTGACTGCGGTCATTTTTCACCTACCGAATTTTGACAGTCAGTTGTTATAATAATATACCTATAAATGGATAGAGTTTAGGTTAGGTTTAACGTTTACCTTTTGTTAGGTATGTCTGTTGTGTGGACAAAACTACCGACGGACCGACGGACCAAGACCAACAAACACATTTGTCACAAGTGAGCTTTGAATGGGGGATGGACACTCGAAGTCATCCTATACTGTTATTATGTATTTTTGAAAACGACCGGTTTCATCCAAAACCAAAACGTAATGACAGTGTTTGGTTGTTTGAATAGTGTAGATATATATGGGGATTGTTAAGAAAGATTGTTGGATGAGGAAGGACCTCAGGCGTAGAGTGGAGGTGTCAAGAGTTTTGTATTATTATGATGTAAAATATGGAGTATCGAGTTTCACTTGGGTAAACAGAGACAATTGTTTAAAATGAATTGAAAAAACCTTTATACCTAATATAGTGTTTTTTTTTTCGTAAAGGTGAAAAGAAGCAATCCCTTTTAGTACCTAATTGAAGATAAAATAGCTAGTAAATTATTTATGTGAATTTTACCTCATGGTATTATTGAAATAACTCTTTATTTCTTCTTCTTCTTTATTTCTTATAGAAATGTACCTATTGCGATCTTTCATACTTTTGAATTTCAGAAAATTTTCAACGGCATGTTGTTATATGTCTACATGTAGGTCCAAAAAAACTTTTGATTCAAACCTATATGGGATATTACGAAATTTATTAACACGATAGAGGTCGCAGTTTTGGAAGTATCAAGGTCAAATTTGCTACAAAAATCAAGCTCTTAAAAATCTCGACCGAGTTCGTTGTTGGGCATTATCGGGTAATTATTTTCAAAATGGCGACATATAAAACATATAACAAAAATATCAAAAAGGGCCGTAGTGTAAATATCATCAAAAATAATTTTGGGTTATAGATGTAATCAATTCCTACCACCTTTTATTCGAAACAATTTTTCATAAAATGTACAGAAAATAAAATAATAAAGAAAAAATCTATGGATGTTGAAATTTCAATTAAATGAATTTTGACAAATTTATCTTTCCGGTGGCTTCAGGTCGTCGGGATTTTTTAATTTCTATGAAGGTTTATCTTATTCAATTATTAATCAATAATTTTACAAAATTATTTGATGCCATCACTTTCATCTTACTTGTATATTTGGAAGTTACAAATTGCAATAAATTATGATAATTATGGAATTTCTAGTGTATTTTCACATTCATACAAGCAATTAATGGTGTAGAAGAAATTTGGGAATGAGTGGATCAGTCTATTAGTTAAGTTTTATATTTTATCTAGTTGGAGGGACTGAAAGGGTCCACTTAGCAGGTAGTTAAATAAATAAATAAATTGGAAATTTAACGAACACAAATTTGCAGACATGCTATTTTCATTATTGTTTATAAAGCTGATAAATTTTGAATGATATAACACTGAATTAAGAATTATTGTTTTCTGTGGCGGCAAAAAGTTTGAAATTTTTGAAATTTCATCTCTTTTGGCAGGTGACAAAGTATCACTTTTTATAAAATCACTTTTTCGCAATTTTTAAATCAAATCGCAGAATTAAATTGACAGATATTTGATTTACTTTAAAAGTTTCCTTAGCAACGCAGGTCTAATTTTCGCTGAAAGAACAACAGTTTAAAGCTTCAAATTTCACTTCGATAACTTTCTGACTTTAATATATTGGAATATTTTTTCAATATTAAATCACTAAAAAAAATAATGTATTATACACGGAAAAATGTTATATTTTACCTTTCGATCTAAAATCTAATGGCTACTTTTTTCCTTTGTATAATAAATAACTATATTTCCACAATTTTTGACCTTATACAACTACGTAACTCATTTTTTTGATGGACTTTGACATGTTCTTACCACGATATTTTGGATTGGTAAAATATTTTTAGACAGGGCCGGACTTGGAGTTTTTTTTCTAGGCCGCTGCATTTATTAAGTCTTGCAAAAGAAAAATATGTTATTTAAAATTTACCACATTTTTTTCGGTAATACTGCCATTAAAGACAAACTTACAAACATTTTGGAATTCAGGAAATATGGTTGTAGGTATATAACATTCACGAAATCAAACCCAGCAATTATGTACGTTTATTGACTGAAATTGATTTCACCTGAAGGTTGGGTTATTACGTTCTAATTTTCATCCAAATCGAGACATGTTTGGCCTACAAGGTTACAATGTTGATGTTTATGGTTTTGTCATTTACAATACCTTCAACTTGCTGTAGATATTTTGACGTCTTTGTCATGTCATTAACAGTAGTAGGTATAACAATAATATCTACATCGTTTGTGATTTCTTTACTTGCCCACATTTAAATCAACAATATAATATATTGAAATTATAATCGTAAATAGAGCTAATAAGAACATTGGGATCAAAGTAAAATAAGGTCGGCTGTACTCTTTGGACACACACATACGCGCATTAAATATTGGTATATGGCATTTACAATTGACAGATTTATCGCTTTATATCTGAATAATGTACTGAGCGACCTTACTATATAAAGACATGTGTATGTTGGTATAAATAGGTATAGTCAATCTTGTTCACTCAACATTGATTGATCGATATACCACACACACATATTATGCGCAAGAACATCAACAAAAATGGTTAATTAAACTTAATTAGGCCATATTTGTATACTTATGTATAATATATATCTTGCATATATACATTCGAGATTCTTTACTTGAACCTTCCAACTTAATCTGGGTTAGAATGAATATGTAATTTTCTATTGAAATTGATAATTATTGTTTTCAATCATAAAAATGTATTACATTAAATTTGTCTTTGATGTAAATTTTCCAGCTATTGGTATTTTGAAATAATAAAATTGAATTTAATGATTCTTTTACACGACATTATAAGATAAACTTTATCTTATATGTGGAAAGTTAGATGCAGTTTTAGGCTTGTTTAATCGAATAAAATGTTCAAAAATCTGGTGTGTCCACTCACACGACTTTCCTACCGCTCGCAGGCAAATTCCAGTGAATGAAAAATTTTACACTATTACTGTCTATTACAATACTCTTTTTACATAGCGGTAGTAAAGTAAAAATCCTCTGGTCAAATCGTGCTGCCATTCATTTTTTTCAGCATGACAAGACAAACAACAATGGTCATGGAACATTTTTTCGCAAGATGAAACGTTTAGCCAGAATCTGAAGAAACATGTGGAAAATATAGAATTTTATTCAAGCAGCTTTTTTGTGCTTTTTCTCAGAAATGGCGCTATATGTGGGTGGTAAAGGGCTCTCAGAAAAATACTTAAAGCAAGTTTAATCAAAATTCTTAGAGCCGTATTCGCGCTATAGTCTTGAGCAAATCACTTTTTTTTTCGATTTCGATTTCAGACGATTACAATACTTACTTTCCTTATACAGCTACTATATATAGTAGCGTAGGAAAGTAAAAAAACGAGCATTCCCTGTTTTTATATTCGAATCTAATGAGTCTAAAATTAAAATAACGGGTTTTCCAATTTTTTGGTTTTAAATCGGTAGTTGTCTCATCCGTCATCTTTTAAATATAACTTTCACTCCAATCTTATTTTTTTCTAGCTTGTTATCATTTATTAAAATAGAACAACTCATCAATATTGTTGATGTGTTGGTCTGCAATTGAAAATGTTGAAATGTGTTTTCAGCAAGACGGTGCCACAAACCACACAGAACACAACACGCCCGACTTGAGTATTTATATGCTAACAGTTTCCAAAATGAGTAATTTCACTCAATGGTGACGTCAATTGGTCGCCGATATCATGCAATTTGTTGCAGTTATGTATTTTTTAATGGGGCTGCCATTTTTGACCGACTTCTCAGACTGTGGAGAGATTCATTTCGACAGTGTGCTTTTTTATGTTCGTCTGCGCGCCTCGCACACTAAACGTGCTCCGATTTTTATATTTTTTTCTTTTTCATATCAAAGAAATTGTCTCAAATTAAAACAAATGAATCCAACATTTCCTGCACCCAAAAACATTTCCCTAAAGGGATGAATCGAGCAATTTTGTTTGAAATTCGAATATTTGAGGCAGCAAGAGATGATAAAATGAAATATCTATCTACCTATTCACCTTTTTGTATTTAATTCTAACAATTTAATAGTCTCTGATCGATTATCTTCTATAATCTTGTAGATGAGCCATCAACATTTCATTAAATTATCCATTAACTTGTACGGCGACAAGACGTTTGTAGTTGTTATAGTATTTATATAATAATAATAATAATATAAAAGCAATGAAACGTCAGACGAGCAAGTTGTATAAACCTTTCTCGATCACGCAATCAAATCTGCAGCGTTCTCTTTCTTTTACATACACATTACATAGATAGATACATATACGTATACAACAGTGGGCTTATACATTCACATAATGTATAACGAAAACTGCTTAATTACTTTTTAAACGCCACTTACATTACGTCTCTATCGCGTCCTCTGCACACAGGGCCACCCACTTTGAGACGATACTTTGATGATAGTACGAGGGCCAATCGAAATTATTAATTACTCTGCGTTTATATTTTTTGAAGCGGCAACATCTACAGACTTATTTTGCTATGTGCTTGAATTTTTTTTAATCATTTAACCCAAAACAACTAATAATACAATGGCAGTATTAGTTAACCGTTAAAATACGCTATAGAGTTACCTACTGAATTCTTCCATCAGTGGGCTAGATAGAACTTTTTATTTAAGTACCTACTGTCCTATCATTCTTGTGGCTTCCATGATATTTATATATATTATTCCAATATATCCGAACTCTGAACCGAAGCGGAGTTTGATTTCCTGGACGACAGATCGTATTGAGAAAGTGAATTAACTTCTGTGTTTCTGAAGTAGTTCACTTGATCAGCTCAGTGAACTTACAACCCGACTTGAAAATAAAATTAATTAAAAAGTATTCTCGTAAAGTACAAATGACGTAGATGTTTGTAGTGAAATTTATTTGTTTGTAATTTTTCAAAAAAAACTTGAAAATCGAAAAAAATATTTACTTTTACAATTTTTTATGTTTTATGGCATTTTTACGGGAATGTGTTAACAATCGTTTGTATAGAGACTTACGAAGAACCCTAAGAGCACATATATTATTTTATGTAAGTGAAAATGGCGATAGTTATTAAAGAAATGTATTGATAAAATAGATTGAAAAAAATAATTTTGTTAAATTTAATTTAAGTTAAGTAAATCTTGTGATGTTCAATAATGTTGATAGAATGTGGAAACTAAATTTGTTATTACTAAAAAATAAACTAAAAATAATTGAAAAACAAATAACATCGTTTTTAGTTTCTAGAAGCACAAGACTTTTATTAAATTTATTCGACGTAAATTTGTTTAAAAGATTAATAATGTTGAAAAAATTGTACAAAAAAAGTATTATCATTACAAAAAACTACTAACGATTCTTAACACATTCCCGGAAAAATTACATAAAAACATCAAAAATTGTAGAAGTAAATATTTTTTTTCGATTTTCAAGATTTTTTGAAAAACTACAAACAAATAAATTTCACTACAAACATCTACGTCGTTTGTAGTTTACGAATATAATTTTTAATTAATTTTATTTTCATGTCGTGTTCTAACTTCACGCAGCTCATTTGATCTACTTCTTATCGGAACTTGCATTTTGATGAAAGAGTCCATCATATTCTATCTTATGGGCCCAACTTAGTTGGTTAGTTAGAGAATCTGGATGAAGGCAGTTTTGTTCTTTCTAATCTACCGGAAGACACGAGTCTTCTAAATTCGGGTGTTAAGTTGAGGAACATGTTCGACTTTATTTGGGCCCTACTAAGATTGGACTATATATATAGTTTTGAAGACCGTGACATTTCTCTGACTCCCAGGTTCTTCTTTATTAATGAATCGTTAGCGTAATGAACTGAAACACTGGAATGTAGCATCCAATCGATCATTAGTTTCTGTGTCAGAAATATTTGGACAATTTGACTTGTTGGGCTTTTGACCTACCATGCTGTTTATCTTTTGAACATTGATGACCATACTTCGAGAAAGTTGTGCCTTTATTTCATTATCCAATAGTTATTATACATGGCTCCTTGTCTAACAGCACAGTAAGTATTAAACTCCTGGGACAAAGAACTAGATACGCTTGCTTAATTTTTAGAGGATTTTTATAAACTTTCGATAAACTGTGTCAAATCCTTTCCAAAATGCTAGAGACTTTGTCAAAAGCTTTCTTCAAGCCAATGAACGCCATATATGTATCTGGAAGAACAATTGTATGATGTTTCTGATATTTGCCTTAAAGTGAACAGCAGATCTCATTTACATTGACATTGACTTCTTCACTTTTTTCCTGGATCGTTTTAAGTAATATATTATTGTGTAATTAATTAATATTCGAGTAGGTATATAGCTTGTTTCAGAAACTTGAAAGGGATATTTTAATCATTTTCCATTACCTGTCTATTTTTTCTGAATAGGTATAATTCTGAGCAATCCTCAATCTTTTGGAATAGTTTTTAGTTCCGTTTTTCTCTTGCTTAGCCCAATGTATTCAATCAACTCTGGAGTGTGAGAACCTGGAGCCGATCCTCGTATCAATTTGATTCTAGTTGCAAGCAACTTGACTTGTAATAAATAGTCTCGAGTTCGGGGTAGTTTGTTAACTTTCCACGTTCTTTCTGGATTTCCTCGATGCTCTTTTCTTCCTTCAGATGATAATAATGAATCAACTATTTTTTACCGTGTAGGTATTCTCTAACATACGCACAAAATGATTGTCTTAGGGAAAACTGTGTCTGAAAAATTATATGAAGGTCAACATACGAACAAATACGAATATTTTCCAACCCAAATTAATTGTATAAACACTTGAACACAAAAAGTTCAAGCAAATCAACTGCAGCAACATTGAGTCAATTGTCTGCTTTAATGACTCAATTACAATTATACGAGTAAATCAAAGAGGAAATGACGTTCATACATATTCTATAAATAAATGTAATGGAAACGATCTTACACAGATGATTCGCAATTTTCTATCTAATTAGTTTCTAGAGTACCCTACTCAATCAACAGCGTTGTTCCTTTTTTAATCGATAATTTCATATTTCCGATGTAGTAATTTAGTTACCTGGCATTTGCTTGCAGGAAAATCAAATTTATCTTTTCTTTTGTATCTTGATCTTTCGAAACGAACGCTGAGAGTTATCATTTCCGATTTAAATTTTGCTGGAAATGTTTTTTGTGTTTAAATTCTGCCATATAAAATTCTCAACAAATGTCTCCACTATTTTTTGAGTTTTTTTTTTAGCAGGAAGGACATAATGGAATTTGAGAAGTTCAATCTGGGCCCATCGTTCAACGTTCTTCTTTCCAATGAAAAAATAAAATAAAAATTGGAGAACGTTTCCCAAAACTCGCGAACATAAATGAAAAAAGAAAAAAATACAATGAATTTTATACCTCCGTTAAAAAATATAACTTGCACAAGCGATTCAAAAAAGTTGAACAATTCAATCACTCAAATTTGACTGATGAATTTTTTCCTGAAAAAAATTGTCCACTTCGTCATTAGCCTGCTCTTATATTTTCTATCAATATCAAGGTTACATATTTAAATACCAGATTATGCTTAGATCTACTAGGTCTGGATTTATTCCAAATATGTTATAAAGGGTCATTGTAAATTTTGGATAAAAAATAAAATTGATGATAATCTATCATTTAGGTTCATATGTAGTGTTGAAGATGTTGAGGAGATCAAAATTTTCTCGTATCTCCATTATATAGATTACAATATAATCATGAATTTGGCATAACCTAACATAACCTAACCATGCTGTATAATAAATAATCTGGTTCCATTAAATCTACTGGCCGATTTTATATTGCGGAATGGATTTACCCCAAATCCTGTAAATAGAATATATGTTACGCCAATGTGCTTTGAGATATACCTACTGTTCTAAATGCTCTAAACATAATTGCAAGGTTTTCATCACTCAAAACTTTATTATAAGATTTGCTATTCTTCTTCTTCTTATTTAATTGATCGACACAATAAAAAGTTGCAAAAAATTAGTGATGATGTAAAACAAGGAATCATCACACTCATTGGGGTATCAGAAAATTAAGTTTGAGGGTTGGGATGATTAAATTCATTTTTTCAACATTTTCAACGTTTATCTCAAAATTTAATATAAGTACTTTGCCCTTTCATTAAATTATTTTACTTCAGTTTAAAATCACCCTGTATACTATCATCCTTCACGATAAAATGCTTTTAACATTGAGTCATAATAAATTATAGAGTCGTCAATAGGCAAATAGGTAGGTCCCATAAATTAGATACCTATATGAGAAATTGGTATATATAATATATAAACCAACAATGAAAGAGTTTCGGAAACTTTGAAGTTGGAAATGTTGTTGTTGCTTGCGCTCGCGTCAAAGAACCATCAGCGTTTTTGTACGCATATAGTTTATAGGTATATATCGAAAATTAATCGGCGTGAAATGAGCAGGTATCCATTTTTTATTTTCTTCAATAAAAGCAAAAGAGGGTAGCGACGATTGAAATGCATAAACACGACGTAGGTAAAGGCGACAATGGAAAGAAATAATATCATCATCGATTAATCATTTTATTTCGAAAAGAAAATACCTACTTCAAAGAAAAATTGATTGATAGAAGTGAAATGAAAATCACTAGAACATTCGGTAATATGCTTTTGCTTTGCTACTATAGATATAGGCTACAGTGTAGCTTTTGAAGGCTGAGAGATCAAAACAAATCTATAAATACATATAATGAAATATTACCAAAAACGTTTTGCTATGACTTTTCCGAATGAAAAGAACCCAGAGCAACCGTTTGTAGAATTTTTCTCTGTCTGTCTGTACTTGTGGCCGAGCATCATGCAAAAACCACCGCAAATATTTCCAAAAAATCTAGCAGTACCTTTATTCAGATATGTTAACCAGTTGCTGATAGGAATTTTTATATCTACTATATCCTCACAGTAAACTAAGTGGGATTAGAAGAAAATAATTGAAATACCTACCAATGTTTTTTACAAAAAAATAGTTTATATCAAAGTTTCAAATTCCACAATTTCTTTAATGAACAAAAAGCTGCTTGACAAATTTCAAAGTGAGAACTTCAACAGGTCATAATCACATAGTTAGGTACGTATCGAGTGAAGCTACTCCGACTTCGATATATCATTATTTGTTTTCTACTCGAAAATCATAGCATCAGATTTTATGGAACTTGATATACTTATCAAAACTCAAATTTTGATAAGTCGGAACCATCGTAATACATTCCTGCAGAAATGTAAATAATTACTTAATTTAGAACGAATAAGCCTCCCATGATACCAGAAGAAAATTAATATTTTTTTATGTTTTGTATTTGATTAACGTCTCAAAGATACATTATATTATAAGATATATTATTCAAATTTATGCTGTTATTCAAAATGTTTCTAATCCTAATGAAGATGTTAAAAAAAACAAATCAACAACAACATCTTAGACGTTCGTTAAATTTCTCTATATAGAGATATATTAGAAAAAAATCTTAATGAGCTCAGGCATATAATAATAATAGTTTTGTCTTTATTATACTAATTTAGAAAGGGAATCACAGAGTGGCTTATAGCAGCCTTTTATGTAAATCAATCCCACATGGTAAATTTAGTACAGGCGCCATAGTCCAACATGGTGTAGAGGAAGTTAGCTTAGAAGAGCTTAAGATTGAGAAATAAATTGCAGTACAAAAAGCTGTTGCTGATAATCACTTTGGTTTTGTTGTCATGCTTGTTTTATTGTTGCATTTTTGCTCTTTGTTCAAAATAATTATGAATTAGTTACAGGTGTATATACCATACATACCAGCCATGAAGAATCATATGTTTTTCTTCGAACCATTTCTAAGCTCAAATCAGAAAACAAGGGAATATACAATAATTTGTTGTTCATATAAACGAGGTTCGAGCTATTGTAATTTTTTAGAAGACCGAAATTGAAATGTGCATGTTTCTGATAGTTTGGGATTGGCTTATCAGCTGCTCGAAGATTCTTATTAATGCTTTGTACTTACCATATCATCGATTTTCCTCAAATACTTCCCCCAAAGGGGGTGGAGGAGGCATTTTTTTTTTCAAAATCCAAAATTTGAGACGACAAAATTAAAGAAGCTACCATATCGGGCAATGTTTAAATTTAACATGTTCCAAAAAAATATAGGTTTTCGAGTTACAGCAGTGGTAAAGTCTGAAATATGGGTGTCTCCGCTATGTGGTGGGGACATTTTCTTTGAAAATTGAAAATATCAGACGGCCAAATTAAAGAAGAGATTATATGTAGCAACATTTAAATTCGAATTTTTTCTTAAAAAATACGGTTTCCGTGTTACAGCAGTGGAAAAGTCTGAAATAAGTTCATTCCGCGATGTTTTGAACGTTGAATGATTTTGATGTCAAAAATGTGTGAAATAAATGTTTTTTGTTTACGAAAATTAGACCGACTTTATTAGTTGGTGCACTGAAAAATATAAAATAATATTAATTCTTTTGGCTCTGGTACATTTGAAGTTAGGTTAGGTTTGCTTAGGTTATTTTGATTTCTCAGTGCACCAACTAATAAAGTGGGTCCATTTTTTCATATTTATGTCAGCTGTGATAATTAATTAGAAGACAATGTTATGGATTTATGTGGTTTTATTGAAGAAAATGAAATAACGAAATTGGTCAGTTGTTATTTGAGCTGACGAGGAAAGGGTTACCGAGATACTTTGGATTTTTGTATAAGTTATCTAGTTTAACTGTATTTTTATTTAAAAATTTTACGACCAGTGTCTTTCGAGATAAGGGAGAACAATATCAGTTTTCAGAGTCAAGACAGAAAATCTGTTTTATGAGACATATTTTTTGTGGGTAATTATACTATTGTTGAGTGGTGATAAATGAGATGTTTTTTTCGGGTTATTTCCGGTACTATTTGCAATTTCTTTATCACTACTTCTATGATTCTGATTCTGGTCATATATTTTTTGATGAACGTTTGCTGAATCTTCTAATCTTTATAAAAGTATTAACATTCGCTATTTTGAAACTGAAACACTACAATTAAATTTAAATATTTATTAAATATCTTATAAATATATTGTGACGCTCCCATACTAAAATATCCTAGCATGAAAAAGAGACTGGAAGATCCCGACTGAATTTCGCCATCCGACAAACACTCACATCCTCTGTGAGACAGAGAAAGAGATGACGTCATAAATAGTCGCTTGATGATGAAGACATCTCTCGGCCCTCTTGGCAGCTACGTGTGTGGCATTTTGTATTTTATCCAAACGAACACAGCATGTGCATGCTTTTGCTGCACTCTACATCATCATCTGTCCTTTTTGACCGACTTCCCAAACGAAGGAGGTATATGTACAATTCGACTGTTAGCATGCTTTTTTTATTTTTAATTTCTGTCAAATGAAGGGGAGGGGTCAATTTTTTTTTGAAAATCAAAAATTTGAAACAATAAAACCAAAGAAGATACCATAAATAATATCAATCTTATTGGTACTGGTACTTTTGAAGTTGGTGGTGCCAAAAGTCAGCTATCTAAACTACAACTGCGTAATTTCAAAAATACCAAGGGATTTAGCGATTTAGAAAGTCGAGCAAAACACGCCATAGGAGCCCCCCTTATTTTTAAATTTATTCAATTTTTCTTATTTGTTGCTATAACGGCAGTTGAAATATTTATTCTACAAAAATTCCCACCGTCTTCCTAGTCGAGACAGTCGAATTGTTATATATCCTCAGACTGAAAAAAAAATGGATGCATTTATTAATAATGATAATAGATTAGAAAAATCCATGTAAAAGGAAGTGCTTCAAGAAAACGAACAATTTTATAGGTCAAGGAATGTGTAAAAGCTGCTCTAATTAAAACTGTTCAACTACAAACTGATTAAGGCTTCATAAACATCAATTAGCTTTTATGTCAGCAAGATGATTATTTAAGTTACACGTACATGCCAGAGAAAATTGAGTTGTTCTGCTTTCATTTATTTATATCCAGGAGATTTCAGACTACATAGATAATTGTGTGTACCTACATTATGATTGAAATGTGATGAAATTTTGGAATTGAAAATAAGATATTGACAACTCACCTTAATTATTGGATGGTAGGAAAAACGAGCTCAGTAGTTATGTTTTAGAAAATGTCCAACATATGATATTTAAGACATAAGAAATCAATTTCTCTAAGTGAAGTAGATTCATTTAAAATAAAAGAAAAAGATCCAAGACAGCTATACACTTTCATTAAAGTAAACCTAGAATCTTAGGAATGAGGGCATTGGAATAACGACAATATAACTATTGATTGTTCTTGCAAAATGTTGTTTCTACTTATAGATGGTAGTTTTACCCACTGTATCGTTTTAGTTATGTTTTGTTACAATTAAAGTTTTTAGTCTTCAGGAGATAAAATCGGAAATTAGACAGGCCAGAGATTAAAAGTAGAAAGCTGAAATACTAAGTGTTTCATTTATGTATAGAATGGAAGCTTGGATTCAAGAAAAATGAAATAGATAGTTTGGATGCATTCGAAATGTGGACTTGGAGAATGTCCAAAAATAATCTGGATGAGCTCAACAAAAAATAAAGAAGTATTGAAAAGAATGGTACAAAAGAAAATCACAAACTAGTAACGAAGGCAGTAAGCCTTCATGGGCATATTCAAACCGATTAGCATATTCCTTGTACCAACAATTTCTGGGCAGACTGATTACAGTAGTATCCAGTGATTTGCAAAGGGTCACTTAAAATTACATATTTAATTTAAAACGTTGGAACGGAGCAAAATTTTGAACAAAAATCACAAAAAACACATTGAGCATACTCATTGTACCAACAATTTTAAATTTTATATGACGAAAATGTTATATTTAGCCTTATTTTGCTATATTTAGATAAATTTTATCATTATGACTTTAGTTTAGCCCCAAAAAGTGAAGAAATTTGAGATTTGAGATTTTCCTTAGAAAATGATCTAAGAAACATGGTTATTTGGCCTTAACTCGACACCAAAGTATCTAAGCTTCACCAAAAACAAAAGGGCTCTTCCTTTGGCCGATACCAACCAACAGCAAAAAACCTTTGGTTGAAATTCGATTCCGTTCTTGCGTTATCGTGCGGAATCACTTTCTTGCTTGCCTAACATACTCATGTTTTTTGCGAATATCTCGAACGGGAATAACGTGATTTTTTTGGGTTTTCTACAAACGATAGATAATTTCAGGCACAATATTGGGTATATTCAACACTTTTTGATTGGAGTGGTTTTTGTGGGTCAAAATTCCAAAAACATGATTTTACCAAAAGATATATATATATATTCACATCGTGAAACGGTGTGAATATGATAAAATCTAAGGATAGGTATATCTACTTTTCACATCAACCCTATATATATTTAGCGCACTGATGTAGGTATCTAACTAGACACATATTTATATTTAGACAATTATCAAAAAGACTTGGCGGTGTGATAATTCTCTTCTTAATTGTCTTCCAAATGTTTGATAGATCGTTAAAACGTTAATGGTAACGATGTGCGCACTGCCTTGTGTCTCAGATGTTCCCCTCAGCTAATGTATCATATACTATAAAGAAAGACAGACAGACAGACATACAGACGCGTGTGTGTGTGCTATACTTTCTGGCACGCTGCTCTCATTCTCTATTTGGGTGGGCAGCTCATAAATAATATATGTAATATTTATATTTACTTCAGAAGAAGAGCGCTTAGCAAGTAGTCGAAAAAGAAAGTGAATGCTCTACCGTTTTCGTTGTACAATAATAATCTATGAATAATAACTTCTATCCCAACATAAATATGTCGATACAATGATTTTCAACTGACTTTGAAATATTGAGGAAGTGTTGAAATCGACATTAAGTCTCAGCTTTTGTTATTTCCGGATGTAGTTGGGAAGCAGCGATTCTTATAGTGATCGTACTCCGTTTTTGATGTTTTTTTTTAATTTGAAAAACGAGAAGTGAGGAATGGTCTCGTATTCATCAAATTTAAAATTCAACATTATATCTATCCAAAAAACTGCCTCCAAATTCGTTGATAAATTTAAAATTTGAGACGCCAAAATTAAAGAACAACAACATTCATAGATTGCTGAAATATGTGTGTTTCTGCTATATGGAAGTGTTTTTTTGGAAAATCGAAAATTTCAGACCGCCAAATTGAAGAAAAGACCATGTAAAGCTACATTTAAATTGGACATCTAAATAAATATTTTCTTACAAAACAGTTACGGTATTCAAGAGGCATGTTAAATTCTCAAATATGCGTATTTTTGATATGTGGAGAGGGTGATTTATTTCGAAAATTAAAAATCTGTGGGTACTACATGAAATACCTAATTATTTGTAGCAACATTTATAATGGACATTTTTTCCTTAGAGTTACGGTTTTCGAGTGACAGCGGTGGTAAACTGGTAACATATAAAATACTTATGCGTATTTCCGTAGCGATGTTCTGAGATCTCTACATAACAAACAACAAGTACAAGCAAAGAATATACGTGGGTAATAGGATAAGTACTATCTTCATTAGTATTAGTGAACATTCAACGATTTTCGTGAGTAATGTTACACTCAAAAGTGTGAAATAAATATTTTTTACCGAAAATTGGACCGACGTTATTAGTTGGTGCACTGAAAAATACGAAATAATATTAATTCTATTGGTGCTCTTACTTTGGAAGTTATGCAGTTGCAGTTAGATTGATAACTTTTGGCACCAACTTCACAAGTACTTACCAGCTCCAATAGAATTAATATTATTTTGGTCTTTTTAGTGCACCAACTAATAACGTCGGTCCAATTTTTTGTAAAAAATATTTATTTCACACTTTTGAATGTAACATTAGTTATGAAAACCGTTGAAAGTTCAGTGATACCATTACCCATGTATATTCTTTGCTTGTACTTGTTATTATTCAGAAACCTAAAAATATAGTCGCGAAAAAACGCATATTTTAGACTTTACCACCGCTGTAACTCGAAAACCATAACTCTATTGAATCAATGTTCAATATAAATGCTAGAAATAATCTGGTCTTTAATTTGGTTGTCTCAGAATCTCAGTTTTCGAAAAAAATTGCCTCCTCTACATAGAGAAAATACACATAGTACATATAAGTAGTAGTACCTATAGTATTTTATTTCATATTGAAAAGAAAGAATTAAAATTAAATCTTCTAGAGTCATTAGAAATCAATAAGCTCAAACGTTGAGGTAATCACCTTACTGACAAGATCGATGGTATGTCCAGTCCACTATTGCATTTGTAATTGTTAACCAATTACTTGCCATTAAGATTTATATTATAAATAGCAACTTAACATCTTAGAAATTAGTTTATAATCACATTTGATAAAGGTACAGTGTGCCGAAACAATCGTTAGGTATGTATTTTAAAAATCAATGCAAACTGTAGTTTGCAGAGGTGAGAGCGGTATCTCTCACTTCTGGCTACAGATGCATTATTTACAGAAAAATGTTGGATTCTCAAGGTCACGTAATGGTTTTTCCCGATTAATTTAAAAATATGGCTTGAAATCGATGAGATATTGTATATAATACAATCTAAGAATGATAAGTAATCATTTGAGACCGTTTAAACCTAATGAAAATAACTGCTAATACCGTATTAAGGAGACTTAGAAAGGCGTGGAGTATCTATAAAACCTATTATGAGTTGAAAAAGAAATTGAACAACTTATGTTTCAACGTCATGGAAGGAATTTTGGGGGCGGTGAGAAGCGATAGAATCACTTGATGAAAATGTACCATTAAAGCAAAATCCGTATACAAAGAAACATAAGAAATGGTATGGGTGTGGAGCTCTTACTGAGCGTATGCGAAAGATTTGAGATTTTTTTGTCGAGTTTTGCAGAATATAGCTCTCACCTCCAAAAGTCTTACATTGGGAATGTTTTTTGGGGATATATATTATAGGAAATTTAATATACCTATTGTTTCAATTCCTATCTAATATGGATTTCCATCAAGTATCAGCCAATACAGTTATATCTTGAAAATATACATATTTGAGATTTTAGCATCGCTGTAAAACCCTAACTCTTTTAAAAAAAATGTTCAATATGAATTTTTCCGGATATTGGTCTATCTTTAATTCTACCGTCTCAAATTTCGTGAATTCGCGTTTTTGGAGGAAAGGAGATTTCTGATTTGAGTTTTTACGAATAAGGGACCATTTTTCAAGTCTCTTCTTTCAAATGATCAAAAACTCATCAAAATCGGAGTACTTTTACTATATACAGCACAGCAAAAAAATCACAGTCGAATTGTATACCTCTCCATTTGGGTTCGTCGGTCAAAAATAAGTAAAAAAGTTTGACAAATTGTCTCATTAGGTTTCTTTTTCTTTGCAATAAATAGATATTGCTAGCTATGTGGCCCCCAATATTAGAGCCAATGTACGGAAATAAAAGACTACTACGAGAAGCACTAGAAATTTGATCAGAAAGATGATGGACGCATACGCAGGAATTTGCATGACACTTTCAGAAGAAGAACTTCCTCCCCCCCCTCCAAACACTTATCAATTTCTCACCTTCCGAGATCCCCATACCTATAATATGAACACGGGGTCTTCTTCTCTTTATAATGCCTAAATGCATATCTTCTACAGCTGCTCACACAGTCCTGCGATGCGATATAATACACGCAGGAGGTCCTGCGATCTGTGCAAATTAATGCGCTTTCAAATCCTTAATTGGTTGTATGTGTTACAGCGTAGGGAGACCCTCTTTCGTGCTGTGTGGCCCTTCTTTCTCTTTCCGTCTCTCACTTCAACCAACACAGCGCAGCACACCACCACAGAATATTCTGTTTCTGTTCTTGTTGTTTTGTGCGCGCGTGTGTGTATATGAACCGCGCCGCTAACTTTTCTCGGACACGACCATGGACAAATATTAGATAAACGGTCTTCTTTGCTCTTCGTCAGGGCTAATGGGGTCTCTTTTTTGTTTGTTTGTATAGGTACCTTAATGATTTTGGGCTGGTTGATTTCTCTGTTGTCTTTTTATGTTTTGCTTCTTCTGGGTGCGGTAGGTTTATAGAACATTTAAATTAAATTAAAAAAAATAATATATATTTTTTAACAATGACGTTGATGATGATATGGAACATTAACACAACCGTGCAATGAGTATCATTTTTAGGCAAAAAATGTTTTAATCGTGATGAAATTAAATCAATGCCTACTTTTTTTCTAAATTCAAAAGTGTGAACGATTGCAATAAGAAATGTATAGTACTTTCCACAATAAATATTATTGACTTATTTACTGTAATAAAACTGCCTGGTGTAGTCTCATTATGTACACAATCCGAAAGTAAATACACTACAGGATTGGACTTTATATATTTAAGTCGGTATATAATATAATAATAATAATAATAATAATAACGTTTATTAACAATATAAGAATAACAAATAATAGTTTGTCAATAAACAACAAATAACCTACGAGACTCTTAAGTCTGTATGTAGGTGGTAATACATATTACATGAATTATTATTTTATCATTAATTATTACAAATTTAAGTATCAGATTATAAAAAAAATAAAAAAAAATAATAATAAATACACACCTATATACTTATATACATACATACACTAGGTTAGTTGTATCTAAAAATTACAAAAAAAAAATGAAAATGAAAATGAAAATGTGATAGAAAAAACACTATCATTTTTCAATAATTCTTATTATAGATTTCCTTGAATTTATTTTTAAGAAAACATGAATCTCAGCTTTGAATTTTTTAATTAAATTTATATGTTTAATATTTTTAGGTAAATAGTTATAGGCTTTTGGTCCTAAATATATAAAGTTTTTCTGACCTATAGTTTTTTTTCATGTATGGTACTGAAATATTTTGTTTTTGTCTAGTATCATAATCATGAGTAACTTTATTTTGTATTTTTTTGTTTTCAAACTGATCTATTACAAGAATTTTGAAATACATTTGTCTTGGATCAATGGTGTTTGTTTCTTTATATAATCTTGGAAATCTAGAATCCCTCTTTGATATTATTTTCAAAAATCGCTTTTGTAAAATTTCAATAGGTTTTAAATGTGTCTTTGAAATTCCCCCCATCCTATTAAACCATATTCTAGATGTGGTCTAAAAAGGCTATTGTACAATATTTTCATATGTTTAAAATCCAAAATATTTGAAAGCAATTTAAATTTCTATACTATTCGCCTTAGTTTTTTACTAAGGAAAGAAATATGTCTATCCCATCTAAGATGGCTATCTATAATAATACCTAGATATTTGATTTCAAATTTTGAATAAATAACTGTTTCTAAACTTAAGGTAGGTAATTTAATTCAAATTAAAATTATAGAGGTATTTAGGAAACAAGTAATATATCACACATTGTATCTTTATATAAGGTATTTAATGACATGAGATATCATAAATAAATAATACCTACATATCCTGCAAAATCTTTCAATTTAAATTGAATAATATTATAATATCACTACGGGTGGTTCGAATTATAAAAGAGAAACCTTATTATCGTATTCAGCAGATAAAAATAATTAAAAAAGTTCATATAAACTGATCTCCAAAAATGCGAAAAAAATCGTTTTTTCTTATTTTCAAAGAAACTCTTCCAGATTTTGCTTTCAAACTTTGTAGATATTATTGCCATTTATGAATAAATTTATAGCATGATAAACACTTGTTTTTGTTTTACCAGTTGCGTTCATGAGACAATTTTAATTATTTTAAATATTTTAAAAAATTGTACGCCAATGGTTTATCGCAACTTCGTTTTCAAATGAGATGTAAATAAAAACGAATTGAAATAGCGCGAATTATCTTAATTTAATTTACAAACCTCAGATACTTATTAGGTGCACATGCAAACAATTTTTTTTTTCGAGAACGGTTCGTTTTAGCGAAAAGACTAAACAGACCATTTTTTTTAGAATTGATCAGTATATCTAAGTTCATTAACAAAATTGCGATAAACCATTGGCGTACTTTTTTTTGTTATTCAAAATAATTAAAACAATCTCATGAACGCCACTGGTAAAACAAAAGCATGCTATAAATTTGTTCTTAAGGGGCAATAGTACCTACTAAGTTTGAAAGCAAAATCTAGAGAAGTTTCTTTAATAATATGAAAAAACGTTATTTTTCGCAATATTTCAACACCCCGTATCTCTAAAATGAAGCGTTTTTGGAGATAAGTTTATATGAACTTTTTTGATTATTTTTATCTGCTGAATACGCTGTTAACGTTTCTCCATTATAATTCGGACCTCCCTGTATTATGATCCGACCCTGACTGACAGTTTATTGCATGTTTATGGCCAAGCTCTGACCTAGCTAAAAAAAAACTACCCAACCATTTATTGTGAAAATGACTATACCTTATTGTAAAATGGTGTAAATGGTCAAATATCTATCGACTGATCCAAAAAGAAACGCATTCAAAATATGCCATATAAATACTGAAACATATCTACGCATGTCTTTACTTAAAAAGACGGTGAAACCGCATCTTAATAGTAATTAGTATCTTTTTAATTTTACTACAGATTTACACAGAAATTATTCATTCGATTGACATTGCTTTGCACTCACCTCTCTGGAAATTTCTCAAATCGTTCAAATTGATTATCATTAACATTGTTTTTAATCGGTATTTTCAATACCATAAATTATCACATTATCACAGCTATAGATGTGAACAACATAAACATATCAATTATACACTCAACAACTACCTACTTGACACATGATAGTGTTGAAGGCGCCCTCTGTACCTATTCAGAACACTCAATATCAATGAATCAATAACGGGCAAATAAATTAATTCTTCATCGATTTCGGTTCAACTGACTGGACTGGACTGTTGTTTTATTTATTATACGAGAGGATCAAGGGGAAATACAAATAAAAAAAACACACATAGAGTGAAACGGGGTGAGTGAAGTAGAAAGGGGGACAACTGAAATATTCATTAGATAAGCATCTCAGTGGGTCGGGTTCGGGGTCGGGACCTTTGTGACAGTAGCAGTAATTAAAACCGCACACTGACAGTTTGACAAAATTAGATCACCACGCACTAACTATACCTAGCTACCCATGCTGCTACCGTTTGTTACAACTGGATATAGAGGGGATAAAATATTGGGAGAATGGATGAGTTTATATGTTTTAGTGGATGCAGAATGGATTTGTGATTTTAAAATGTGTAACCGATCTTACTCGATGTAATTTACCGACGAATCAAACGGTGGAGGTGAAGGGAGCAATATTTTTTGAAAAGCGAAAATTTGAGACAACAAAATTAAAGCGTACGCCAATGCCGGCAACGTTTAAATTGGAATTTTTTTAAAATAGGTTTCAAAATTTTGAAAATAGAAGACGGTCAAATTAAAGCAGATATTGTACAGGGTGTTCCACAACATGACTGCCATAGCTTGGGAGTGTGTTGCTGGGGTGATTTCAAGTTAAAAATGTCTAATGGACATATACCCCGGACCAAATATCCTAACTGAGCTAGAAGCATTTGAAATTTTAAATAAGTCAACTAATGCAGGTCCGTTTATAATGAAAGATCGTCTCACAGCCATTCGTTATTTACGTTTCATTGAGAATGATATAATAATATTACTGGATGATGTTCATGTTAATGTAAGACAACGAATGTGGATTCAGCACGATGGCGCACCTACACACTTTGGTCGACAAGTAACAGGATTTCTTAATCAAAATTATACAAACCGGTGAACTGGAAGAGGTTCTGCAGCTCCTTGGCTAGCATTGTCACCAGACTTTAATCCCCTAGATTACTTTTTATGGGGAAGACTGAAAACTATTCGTGTTGATCCTGAGACTGCTGGCAGAGCTACCACTTCAATTCTAAGAAGAGCTAGACATGTATTCAACAACTGGGTAGACATTTTGAGCAAAAGTTTTCAATCTAAATGCAAATGCACAACTTCAAAATTACCAGCACCAATATAATTAATATTTGTTATTTAGTAATTTTCAGTGCACCAACTAATAACGTCGGTCCAATTTTTTGTAAAAAATATTTATTTATGTTACGGTTTCTGTATCAAAAAATGTGAAGTACGAGTAGATCTCATACCCCAAGGGTTCGTTTTTTATTTATCAAGGGAAAGCATAGTAAATTCAAGGATTTTATAGGATACATTTTTGGGTATAAACAAATAAAAAGAAAGAATTTTTATATATCAAAAAATCAATATTTGTAGTACCTACTTGGTATAATACCTACTATTCTTATATTCTTACTTTTTAATAAAATAGCGTGCGTGATCTGCAAAACTTTCTTTAGGTACTACGATGAAAACCATTTGTGACGTAAGATTCATAGAATTAACATGCGTTTTTAAAAGAAACTAAAACAATTCTAGATACTAATATAACTATACTATTATTACCCGAAAAGGGTTATTTAATCAAATTAAACCTCCCCGTTTTTTTTGAGAAACTCTTATTATATATCGTGATTTGGATAACACGACACCCTGCTATTGAAGAAATTATAATGAAATTTAATCAGGAAAAATCTAAGTCGACACTCCATTATTATTTTAAATGTACAGCTAAGTATGGAACTTTTAACAACTGTTTCTATTCTAGAGGTAAATTTGTCTCACATTGGCTGGAAATACCAACTCCTATTCGATTGAAGGTGTAATTTATGAACGTAATGAACGACATTATTGCTCTTCATTTTTAATAATGGAGTAAATTTGATTGTACGCCCAACATGGGAATCCAAAAAATGTAAATATTGCAAGAGATTGGTTTTGAGAAATTTATAAGAATAATTTATTCATTGGGTAATCTAATATTGAAATTTCAAGGCGCAAATTAGCTTTTTCAACTAAGATTACAGTTTGAATACGAATCGAATGGAGTTTCGCCGCGATTCCTGACGTCATCTGCCATTTTACGCATGTCGTTTGTAGTTTGAATTGAATTTTACACAACTTTGTTCAATTAATTACTAATTTAAAACAATAAAAAATCTTCCTGAGATTTGTTTTTTCTTAGGGTTCCCTACATCCGATGATCATTTTTTCAGCCAACTAATAAAGTCGGTTTAATTTTTGAGATTGATTAATTTCATCAACATTAAATTTTGTTTGTTTTTTTCCATGTCGCATTGATTTATTTTAGATGGCAGCAATTAATGTCATGACAACACATAAAATTACTTTTGTAAAATATACCGAGGGAGAATGTAAAAGCATTTATACCATTTTGTTTTTTTCTCTCCAAGTTTTACAACGTCTTGACGATAATAAAAAAGTCATAAAATTGTCACGTATATCCGTTGTTAATAGCTATAGAAGGTGTCGATACACACGAAACAAATATTTTCGAAGAAATTAATATCACATGCTGGAAGGTTGCCGAAACATTTTAATGGTGCAAAGATTATGGAAACGTTAATAGTTTTGACTAATAGAAAATAAACATTTCACAAAATATATTATAAGTATGCTTCATTTGCGTTTGCTTTTTCATATATCGAGGGAGAGGAAAATTATTCAAAATCGCCGGCAAGTTTCATAATTTCCAAAAAAAAACATTGTTGCTGGGTGACCGATTTTTGTTTTTATTTTTTTGATGTCATAAGAATTATTCTATATTTTTCCAATCAGAAAGTACCTATTGAATTTTCTGTTCACCACCTTCGGGGGTGTTTTCTGAAGGGCAGGAGATTTTGGATTTGAGTTCTTACGAATATGGGACCGTTTGGGTTCGTCGGTCAAAAATGTATTTTATTTGGATATGCGAAAAATCAAATACCGCCTACAAACTAAACTTTCTTGCATTTAATTTGTTGAAAAAGTTTCTATCTGAAAGTGAAGAAATATATATATACAGGGTGGTTCGTTTAAAAGAACATCTCTTGATATCAAAATTGTGTATCTACCTATTGAAAATCAGACCACTTCAATGAAGATTAGTAAAGTTTTACAAAAACTAGTATTTTCCAATGTAATATATTGTTCAGAGGGATATCAAGTGTTTTTGCTCAACCCTGTACGAAAATGTATAGGTATATATTGAACAACAATTAAATTTATGCTTATACCTGATCTGAGAGGTCCTTCGCTTTTCACGGTCCGTCGCCAGCTGTTAGTGCCTTTCGGCGTTCCGAATATTTTAAAGTTTGTAAACATGTCAATTGAAATTAGATGAATTACTGTTAAATAAATGTATTGATGTTATGTTCAGCGCAGCGGAGTGTCGATGAGGTGAAACATGATATTTTTTTCTCTATATATCTACATATTAAGATCAGGTGAGGACAGGTGATATGATATTCACCTGAAAGGCTGATGAAATCAACTTTTTTTTACCCAAAAATTGGAACAACTTTGTTAGTTGGTGCACTGGAAAATACAAAATAATATTAATTCATTTGGTGCTAGTACTTTTGAAGTTGTGCATTTGTAGTTAGACAGAAGACTTTTAGCACCGAGTACAAAAGTAACAGCACCAATAGAATTAATATTATTAAAGTATTTTTCAGTGCGCCAACTGATAAAGTCGGTTAAATTTTTTGTTAAAAAATATTCTCTCTACCTACCATTGCTGTAAGTCGAAGATCATAGCTCTTTTGAAAAAAGATTTAAACGTTTCTGGATAGTCTTATCATTAATTGTGCCTCTCAGATTTTCGATTTTCGAGAAAAATTGCCTCGTCCATCCCCTTCGGCGGCGTTTTCTAGAGGGAAGGAGATTTCTGGTTTGAGTTTTTCTAAATATGGGACTATATATCAAAAGAATCAAAAATCATCAAAATCGGAGCATGTTTATACAGCATACATAAAAAAAATAGCAAACATACAACCGACTTGTATTCCTCCTCCTTTTATTGAAATCGGTCAAAAAACACTGATGAACCATAAAAGTACCTATCTATCTACAATTTTTTACATATCATCTCTCACGTTCAGTTTAATAATATTGGAAAAAAATTATATTCAAAGCTACAATTAATACCTAGTTGAGTAAATGAAACTCCAATCACTCTTTCTCAAGTGCATACCAGAACTCTAGAAAAAGCAGGTGTTGATTTTGCCCTAATCTATCTCTGATGAAACATTCAAAGTTTCTGAGGTTACAGACTGTAAATATTGTTTGTCTGCGAGAAAAAAGTTACTTATAAAACACTTAGAGAACCTATAAATGTTTCACCAAGTAAGCTACTCCAAATCCCTCTAATATCCCGTTTACAAATCCCCAAACAAATATTAAAAGCGCTTATCCTTCTACACCAGGAGCAGCAGGATATCGGTATGGGTGGCAATATAGCGCACTCGAAAAGGGAAAGGACCTGTTGCGGGGCATACACTTTTGTGTACCCCGAACCCCATTTCGACGCAGCAGCATCATCAGCATCCCCTTTGCTTCGAGGAGCAAATTAATGTAGTGTAGCTTGTAGTGATGACATTTTCAATATTAAGGCGACCCTTAAGTAAGCCGATAAGAGGACCGCGTCGTGCGCGTGCTTTAGTCGTTAGGGCATATCCTTTTTTCCAATTATACAGCTGCACAAGGGCCGATAACAGACCGTGTAACGTTCCCTGTATTTATATTAGATCCTTTCTGTGGAAACAGATGAAATGGTGCTGGGGGGGGAAGAGCAAGGGCAGCGTATGGCGGGGGTAGAGGGCAATGTTTATGTTTTGTAGGCGCAGCTTTTAGCAAAGGCGTTAAATCGAGAAGTGTGTAGAAGAAAGATGGAAATTTTTGGGGGGAGTTTGTTTGGTTGTTTTTATGTATTGCTTTTCAGGGAGGAGTTGTATAATAAGTGGATACACATTGGCAGGGGAGAATGGGGAATGAATATTACTTACATATAAAATTGTTGGTGCATCTGTAAATGATCGTGTATCTTCTGACTTGACCGGTTGAGGACGTCTGCTTGGGGGTCATCTTGTAAATTTGTGGGAAATTATGGTTGTTCTAGTGTTATTTGTTTAATTCTCTTTTATTATTACTATTCTTGTCCTATTCGTGCCAATTTACTCTCATAGCCATGATAATTCTTACTGTTTGCCAGCATTTCTTCGATCTCATCATTCAGTCACATTATAAATATCCAAGCTGTGGTTCAGTAGTGGTCAGTATCTAGTACCATTTCTTTTTGTCCTTTTTGAATTTCTGTTATCTTCCTTTCCATAATTAACGCAGAAGAAGCTCGAGATTTTGTTCTATACCTAAATAAGAAAAAGAATAGGACCGGTATACAACAGAGAAATAGAAAATTTGATATAAGAATAATCTTTATAACAGCAACAACTAGGTACTTTGTTATTTAAAATAATTGCGATATAAGTCTAAGCTGTCTTCTTTTAATGATAATTATGGACAGGTTTGAAGACAAAGTTCTCAGAAAAAATATGCTACCACCACTGTGGACTCATAGATTATTTATTGCAAGCATACGATTTATTAATAACAGCAGAATAATAAAATTAAATGTGGAAATTACCAGATATATGGATATGACAGATAGAAATGAGATAGAAATCATAGATGGAGATTTAATTGATAGAAATGAACTAGTAACCATGAACATCCGACTACAGATACCTTAAAACCACAGGTGGATCCATTGTATGAAATATAGTAGGTTACTTTTCGCTGGGAATGCACTACCTAATATATTAGATACAAGTGAAATTTTTTAAAAAAAAAGTTTTTATTGGGCATTTAAGATTTAAACCGTACCGATGAGTACCTACTATTGCTATCCTTTTCTCGATTTTAACTATATTCATGTATATGTGTTTGCCAGCAACAGCAATTCCATAACAAATTACTGTTTGTCTACCACAACACAAAATTAAACTTTAAATTAACAACAACGTCTGACGTCTGACAATTGCGACATAACCATAGACGATCTTCCAGAAAGTACCTATATACCAGAGAACGAGACGTATATATAGGCTCCATGCTCGTGCGTAATTCCAGTGACGGATCCCATTGTCGTTCCATGTCGACAAAATAATGATCTTGGTTGAATGAGATTGAATGAGATAATTATAATTACTAATATTGGATCACACTTGGAGCTTAACAGGCGGCGAGATGTCAGCGATCTAAGTTCGAATTCGAAATTTCAAGTCTCTAGACCGTATGGGGCCTGAGAAATCGCTGCGGAGTCCATTGATACAAGAACCGAAAGTAATAAAAACTATGTAATTATACGAAAAATACATATTTTTTTATCGTTTTTTCTTTCTACCACTAACCATATCTATCATATGAAATTCTATACTAACTGACTTGGAAAATTAAAAACTGCGCCCCCATCTGAAGATCTAATCTCAATCCATGCAGTCATGCAATAAGGTTATATAATATTTCAAAATTCTCCAAATTATTAATATGTATTAGCTTTACAGCAATTTAACGCACGTGTCCCCATTTGTTGCGTTGCGTGGACGCATTGAATTCATTTGGTTTTTTCATTTTATCTTTCCCAACCACAAAGACATTCGAGCAGCACCACCTAGATAATCGTTTGGAAAGACAAATGGGCTGTGAATGATTTTAAATTTTTTTCCAGTTCATTTCTGAACGCACAATGCACCCCACACTCATCTAAATTTATCAGTATTCGCGGCGGCACAAGCGTTTGGAGTTTTTTTTATGACGGTTCTTAAGGAATGCGGGAGTGATTTTTCCTTTAGGCATCCTTAATATTATACTTTTGACAAAAAAAAAAAAGAAAAATAATGAAATACGGTCTAATTTCGATCACTGGGCGACCACTAGTTGATATTATTATGATTTTTTCCGTGCTCCAACTAATAAAGTCGGTCCTATTTTTTTTAATATTTATGATAAATAAAAATAAATAAAATAAAAAATTCAGTTATTAACTGTGTTCTAGCATGACAACGTTATTCTGCACTAAATGTGTCTCAACGCGCACTTGGCCAATAAATTATTAGATATTTGTAACAAGATGTAGTAACATTCAAATTTTTTACATATTTTTATTTTGTACTAATTATTTTTTCTTTTTTGTTCTAGGAAGAAGTAAGTAGTGTTTTACATCCAACAAAACATACTTTGTGTGCTACAGACAGATGCTAAAAAACGTGAGATTTTGAAATTACCTACTAATTTACTTATTAATGTTTATGAAATATATAACATTAAAATTTAGAAGAATATCTATGTTTTTGGTTATAACACATATTCAAGTTTATTTTTTTGTGGATCTCTTGATAAAAGTGTCTTGCACAAAAAACATGATTTATTAATTCTTGTAGAGAGGATCGTTTTTTGTTTTAATTTCAGAATCAATTATCAGTATAATTGTTTTCTATTAATTCTTTTTTATTTAACAACTACAAAATAAAAATGTGCTAATATGTACCAAATTTTCATTCATTCGTTCATTGGAAATAAAAATTTCTCTAGTCGGAATATAATGTTTTTTATTACTTTCCTACCGCTACCCCATGTAGCTATTTAAGTTTTCAACTCAGTGAAGTCCAGAAAAACCCTAGACATTAATTAACCTTTCTGTCTATGCCGATTTTAAAGCTTTGTTTTGCTCAAGACTGTGGTGAAAATCGGTTCGAAGGATAGTTAGTATAATGAAACTTCTTTCCTGGAAGTCCTTGACTATAATCTCGAATCGTGTCTCCAGGAATAAAGCAGAAAATAAAGCTAATATGCACAAGTCAGAAAAGTCATATCAGCACCTTTGACGATGTCACTTGTCTTTGTTAATTAAATCCAAAATAAACCTAAGTAGGTACATAGAAAATATAAATTCATATCTATGATATTCTATATTGTTTGTAAAGTATAGAACAATTTTGACACATATCTTCAACCCTTCAGTTGTATGTCAGTTATATGAACACATAAATAAGAACCAAACAAACATGTAAGAACGAACCTACAGGTATACAGTGTGGAATATATAAATTGAATACAATCATTACATAATTCCATTCAATTTATTGTCCATAAAAAGTTGATTATATAATATTAGTTCAGGAGATGAATATCCTGCATCGAAAAAAAAAACCTTCACTAAACCTCCTTAAAGTGACAGTTATAACCCCTAGTTATTTAGAAAGCTAGTAGGGACTTTCTGTACAAAAATCATCTTTGAAAAAAATCCTCTAACGTTATTCTATCAGAGGCGTAAAATTCCATGTGTAATTCATCTTCTTTAGACAGCTAAATCGAATGGTTAAGTTTTGAATACTTTTCACAATTTCAAATGGGTAAGATCAGGTGATCTTGCTGGCCATTCTATCGTTCTTTGCATCTCTATATCAACCAATTAGGAAACATTTAGTCTTAGCAGTGATATAGTAACCTTACTTTCTTATTATGAACAACTAAACGGTATAACTTTTTTAATGTTTTAAGTGCATTTTTATGATTTTTTCAATTAAATGCTTTAAATTCTTTAAATGTTTATTTTTTTGATGTTATTTTTTTTAATTGAATAGAAGGATCTCTAAAATGATTATAACTGTCACTTAGAGGGAACCTTTCGTAAAGATGATTTTTTTTCACTGCAGAATATCATTTTATGATATAAAATTTAAGTGTCTCTTGAAAATTAGCAGCATGCTGACAATAATCTGATGTCTATTTTTAGCGAAAGAGGCTCGTTGATTTGCTGAAAACGGATTTCTCGAAAGATATAATGAAACACGATTTGTTAATACTAAATACTGAATTTACCGTCCACACTGTATAAATATTTGAATTGGAACATCTTTACATGTATAATTTAACTGTGTAGCAGGAAGTTAGTTGTGATAGTAATTATCCATTACACTTTACTAATACTAAAGACGTAAACGCGCTCCTGTTGACAGTTATATTGGTTTGTCTTGTTCGCGGTATCAGTCGCGCACGCCAGCTCTGTGCTCGTCTTCTTCTTCTTCTTCTTCTTCTCCGTTGTCGTGTTCCTGAGTTTCTTGACACTTGGCGAGATGCAATTAAGGGCAAGAAGCAGCAAGTTTGTTTGAGTACTTGGCAGCTTTTTGGGGTGGTGGATAGGTTGGTTGGTTGGGGATTGGGGAGATCATGCCGGGAGCGAAGCTCTTGATCATCAGTAGACACGGGTAATGAATGTTCCATTTCAATACATTTGGTGAAATGAGTTATTATCTACGGAGCTATAACAAGATGTTCACTGGGTAGGTATATTATTATTTGTTTATTTCATTTCAAGATGATGAGTAGGTATTTGAGGAGTCATTTATCATTTATTTGTTGTTTTTTTCTATTTGGGAATAGTTTTGACATTAATTGAACTGAAACAAACAACAATTCAGCCAATACACTCCAAAATTTAGATTCATTATCAGTTATCTCTAAGGGATATATTTCAGCTTACTATCGGCCATTTTGATAATGGACTATCATTCTTTCAAATTGTATAGAGCAGTTATCAAACACTTCCTATATAAGAATCTTTCAGTTCTTCCAGCGGTGTGGACCGTGTATTAACACCTTTTTTCATCTGAAGTTGATAAAATGAAATCAATGTATCCAGCAAATATCTATAAGCAATATTACGCAGGCTGTGCAAAAATAACATAAAATATTAATTTGTCAGATAACTTCGTATTAGCATCAGTGTTTTCTTAGAATAATATTAATAAAATAGTGTGTGAGTCTTTTAGCAAATTCCGTGTTTGCAATAGCTTTCAAGATGATTTTTTCTATAGAAAAACAAATAGATATGGTATGGTGTGGGTGTTGGGATAATGTTTCAAAAATCGTATACTTGCATCAAGAATATATCGCCAAAGATATCCCGAACGACATCCACATAAGAAAGTTTTTGCAGGATCAATGGATTTTTTCAATCGTATATAAAAAAAACGACAGAATTAAAATTGCTGCAACAGAAAGGTAGGATTTTGACGTACTGCTTTAATCAGCAGTCGTGAACTTTCACGTCTACACGAGAATTGTCAAACCTGCTTAGTCAAAATCCTTCACAAACATAAACATAAGATACATCCTTACCACATTCAGCTAAATCAAGAGTTGAATGGGGAGGATTATCGAAGTAGATTTGCTGCAGAAAATCCGTGATGAGAGATCTTTCTTTGATTATGTACTGTTTGAAGATAAGGCTCCTTTTCGTAAAAATTGGCATAATTTTCATTACTATTATGCAACAAGCAATCCTCATTTCACAAAAAGTCATAGTCAAACCAGGTGGCCTATTAACGTTTGGGGTGGAATAATTGTTGGAGACTAAATTGTTGGACCACATTTTTTTGATGGTCGTGTAAACGGTGAAGTTTATCTGAATTGTCTTCAAAATCATTTGCCCATATTACTTGAGTAAGCTCTTCTGAATATCCGGCTCTTACACGACGGTGCTCCCGTACATCACACAACACCAATTCAAAACTATGTTAATGACCGTTTTTCCGCACGTTGGATGGGAAGAGGAGGGTTATTTGAAACGGCACCCCGCTCACCCGGTTCAACAAAAATTGATTTCTTTATACGGAGTTACATCAAATGCCAGTTGTACGAGGAAACTCCAACAACACCGGACTATATGAATAACAGTATAAGAGAAGACTTTAGCAGTATTAACATCGAAATGTTAAGAAATGGAGCTCAGAATCTTATCGATTCAAGCTTGCGTAGACGTTCTTGGCGGGCATTTTGAACATTGATTTTGAAATTATTTCATGGTATCAAGTATTCTTTTTAGATCATACTGTTTTTTATTTTAACTGAAAGTTGTTATCATGGGGTAAATCGCAGCCCACTTTTCCTACAACAGATTTCTCGTTTTGGTTGATTTCACTAGGATTTTCAGCGATTACCTTCAGATTTCCCCCTTGATTTCCCAGATTTTCTTAGGATTTCCTCTGAATTCCTTACAATTTCTCCACGTTTCCTTGATTTCACAAACCTTCGTAATTCTCTCCCAGGGCGTTGACTGCCCTTCAGGTTTCTTTGGATCTTCGGGTGAGCGTATCTTAACATAACCTCACTTTGCACTGATAGCGCATGCGCACTTGTCAACGATTTCCCCTGATATCCTCGTGATTGTCTATGATTTCTGGCTGATTTCCCCTGATATCCTCGTGATTGTCTCTGATTTCTTGCTGATTTCCTATGATTTCCGCTGATCTCAGATTTCCTTCGAATGTCCCTTGATTTCCTGTGGTTACCTTATGATTTCCACATTTTTGTACATCAGATTTTCTCTGCGGCTTACTCCTCGGTTGTTATAGCTATATTTAATTACTTATTGATTCTGTTTACATCAAACTATTTGGTATTTTCACTGAAAGTTGTTATGATTATTGTATTCAGTTTTTTATTGATTAAACATTTTTATTTTCTTAGTTGCAATGCAATTTAAATATATTCCTAAAATTGGAAGAAAAATTAAAATATCCATTTTAGGTAAGTATAGGGAATATTTGATAACAATAAAAACTGAATGACTGTTCTTTTTGTATATGATATAAAATACAGGATGTTCCATTTAAAAATGTTGAGAAAATATTGTACCTATTTGAGTTTTGGCATTACCTGGTTACAACTTTAGCAATACTTTAAAAAATAAGTAACAAACAACATTGAAATCATAGCAAGTTTGTGACAAAATCGATCATATCTTCTGAACCCCTCAGTATAACCCAGTATAAGTTTATGTTACTGTAATCGTGAAGAAGAATAGATTCCAAATTTTATGTAAAATATAGAATGTTCCATTCCAAAAAAAATATGAGAATGATCTGTAACATTGTTGTAAGAGATCCTGTACAATTCTTATTCCTTTAACAACGGAGTTATCGACCATGGACATATTAAAAACTAACCATGTACTTTTCGATAACTCCATAATATATCTAGTATATAGGAGGCATATACCAACTTCAAGTCATGAAGTAGAAGAAAATTTATATATCTCTATAATCGGTCTCAAATTCTACAAGCCATTCCGGAATCTTTGCTATATTCCTCACATAAATATCATCTTCAATGTATGCTTGCAATAAAATGCATCATCAAATTTAAATTACCTGTCTATATACATAATATATCTATCAACATTGCTTCCGTATTTACACAAAAAGCTATTTACACATGTTAACCTAACCGTATGTAATACATGGCTGCTGAGTTTCTGTATTATTCACAATTATTCAATTAATTACGAGACTAAGCCCAAATTAAATATTACGACTTTGCTGGATAATTGTCTGCCCATTTTAAGCACCCGTAATTAGCGAGTTAATAATAATAAAATGGGGAAAAAAGAACGTTTAATAGTTGATAATTATTGGTCATAGTCTGCAATCTCCTTAGCTTTGTGGCAGGTAAAAGTTTTCTTTTTCCTCATTTTTGCTTCTGGGAACGATTGTCTTTTTTTTGAAATTTTCATTGCAACATACAAAGACTTCTAGGCATCTAGGAAGTAGCTTAGATCCAGATTTAATTATATTTTACGATGTTTAATTGGGTTGCTTAATGAACATTTTCCGTTGATGCAGTGCGTATATATATATATATATATAAAAATTTAAATGCTTTTCCATTGTTTGTTGTTGAGAATTCTGACAATAAGGAATAGAAACTCAAGTTTGAGATAAAAAAGGAATGATTGGGATATGTTTAATTATTTGTTTATTTGGTGTGGAAAGAAGTTTTAATTAAACTAAATGTTTTGTCAGATTTTATTTGTTCATTTCTGTCATTCGTTCATAATCTTTGATTTGAATGGAAATATCTAGATATAAAGAATCTGGTCTGTCTACTCACACGACTTTCCTATCGCTCGCAGGCAAATTCCAGTGAATGGAAAATTTTCTACTACCTATTCAATTCAATTCAAAAGCATTTATTTTGTTTCAGTAATTTTTACAATTGTTTGTGAATTATATATTTATTTGTAATTCACAAACAATTGTAACTTGTAATTCACACTATAAGAATACTCTCCTTATCTACATAGCGACGATAATAGCGGTAGTAAAGTAAAAATCCTCTGGTCAAATCGTGCTACCACTCATTTTTTTCAGCATGTCAAGACAAACAACAATGGTCCTGTGAAATTTTTTCGCAAGATTAAACGTTTAGCCAGAATCTGAAGAAACATGTGGAAATGCGGAATTTTATTCAAGCATAGGTATTTTTGTGCTTTTTCTCAGAGATGACGCTATATGTGGGTGGGATAAAGGGCTCTCAGAAGAATACTTTAGGCAATTTTAATCAAAATCCTTAGAGCCGTTTTCGCGCTATAGTCTTGAACAAATTATGTTTTTTGGCTATAGCTCAACACCCAGTGTATACAGGATTCTCAATCAGTGCCACCGGCGAGTGAGAATGCTACCAAACAAAATAAAAAAGAAACCAATAAAATACACCGATCCGTTTCCAAGATAATGCTGTCACAGACAAACAGACGGACGGACAAACGGACAGACAGACCAATGGCTGAAAATATGTATATTAGACTTAGAAAACTTTGAAACGTCAACATTTGTAAAAATCTCGATACCGAAAATTTCACACGATTACAATACTGTCCTTATACAGCTACTATATAGTAGCGTAGGAAAGTAAAAAAAAAACAATTCATTGGTGCTGTTAGTCATCCGGATAATCGAAAATTAAGTGAATGGAGATATATAGGTACATTTCTCAAAGTACAAACGAAACGCATGTTTTCCCGATCCGGATAACCGGGAATATATATATCCCCGAGGTCCGGATAATGGAGGGTTTAAAGTATATGAATATTGCATGAATCAAAAAATATTTATCAACAACACTTGATGTCATGAAGATTCAAGCAATGCTCCTATATATATATATTTTTAACCTAGTTCAAAAGAAAGGAGGAGGTATACATTTTTATGTATGGCTGTCAGCGCTTTTTGCATAGTAGACGTGCTCTCATTTTGATGATTTGAAAAAAACATTCTTCCCAAGGTAAGATTAGCACTTTTTGAATAAAGATGAAATAAAATTCGAGCACGTTTACATTCTATGCAGGACGGGTTCGTAAAAACATCATAGATACAGTCGAATTTTAAACCTCCTCATTTTTATGAAGCTTATTATCCTAATAACAGTTTTACTTATTCAATTTCACAAAATAGTTTATATATTACCAACTTTAAGCTCAATGCTCGTTCAGTTTATTGGTTAGTTACTACAGTAACGTTAATAGCATAAATGATAAGCTTTAGTATCATACCAAGCTGATGCCGAACTTGTTTTTTTTTTATGAATACGGCTGATGGTTTCTGAAATTGCCATTCCTAGATGAAGATTTAACTTCCAGTAAATAATTGTTTAAAAAAATATCAAATTTTTCGTTGTTTCGAAAATATTGTTCTGGTCTGGGGGTTTTGTTTCTATCTAAAATTATTAACAGAAAAAAATTCGAATAAAGGAGAGTGGAAGATAATCAAACCTCGCATCATAATCAGGATAGAGTGTATTCATTTCGCATCAATCACTTTCAAGTCCTAAGATCTACAAGCCACCATCATGGCCGCCTATCTTGTTCTAGTATATATATAAAAATGTTCCCATCTTGCTTTTCGCCAGTCATTTTCTTTTACCAGAGAGTAAGCGTATCTAATATATCAGCAATGAGCGAAAAAGAGAGCGAAAAGTTGTTGTTGGGGAAGCGCTCGGAATAAATCTTGGAGGATATAGTACGTGCAAATGGGGTTTGCTAGTGAATTAGCTGGTAGTAAAGCGGCCAACACGTTCATTAATCATTTGTTGTTGTGTGCCCGGCTTAATGTTATTTCTCTCGCGCGCTTAAAAGAAGAGCTTTTGATAGAGTTTATGTAAAAGGTATACACTGGGCTTTTGTGTGCCATAAAATGTATTTTCCCACGATGTTCTTTCCCTCTTGATGCTGGCAGAGTTATTAGTTTCATTAGCAGAGACCTCTATAGGTATATATATATGCCAACATTTGCGTCTTTTTTTGTCAGTGTAAGTTTATTTTTTACTTATACACTGGGTTTGATGAATTCCATCAATATGCAGGCAGGTGTTAGTCTCATTTTCCAAGTCTCTGACATTTCTTCATCTTCTTCTTCTCCTGCACTTTAACTTGACATACGAATCTTGTTGTTATTTCTTACTGTTTGATTAAATCCAAACCAAGAGTCGAAACTACTTGAAATATATTCGGAAGTTACTAAATGTACTACTTTTTACTGATTTCAAATATAAACCATAAGGTAGATATTTTTTGTCATACCCTGAAAACAACTCCCTCAGGAAATAAGGAAAGTCTTCTAGCTAAATTTAAGGGTTTTAAATTTCAGATTTAGAGTTCTGAAGGAAGTCAATATAATTTTTTTATTAAAATGAATTGATCAATGAAAACTGCTGTATATTTATTTTGGGTTATGAAGTTTTTATTAAAATATATTTCAGTATTCATATTTTTTTCGCATTGCAAGTTTTTTTATAAAGAAAGAATTTGAAATCGAGAATTGCTTGAAAGTATAAATGGATGCTATAATTCCTTAAAACAAAATAAATTCTTTGAAGGTGAACTCAAATATTAGTATTATTATGAAGACTGTCAAAAATAAATTATGTTTATAATAAAAACTCTAGGTCGTAATTATAATGCGATTCACCTAGACATCTTCTTATAACGTAGGTACTTCGTATTTCTGAGTAGTTTAAAAACAAACTCTTTCCATCTTGAACTTCACATCCCTAGAAAATGAATAAATGGTTAATGTTGGATCTAATTTACCTGAATAACTGCTTATGAAACTCCCTGGAAAACCCTTTTATCCGAGTCGGAGATCAGCACAATGCAATTTTCAATGGTTATTCATATTTGATTTTATTATTAGAATTCCCCGTTTCTTTCCAAATTGGTAAACACTTACAAAGCTGACACAATTAAAGGTACAAACTAATGTAAGACAAAGATGTCTTCTACATTAAATTAAATTTGAAAAACCTTCGCGTAGAATCAGAATACCCCATCAGCGTTAGATCATAATCCGACGAATGTACCAACATAAAAGACAAACATTCATTTGAAGAATAAAAACTATGGAACCCTCATGGTGATTTAAATCGTACATGTCGTTGATATTTTCTTACAAAGATTCACCATTTTCATCGCAGTTGGGCGCGAATACGAACCCAGATCCATTTATAGACTTGTACCAAGATAGCATGAGAATTTCTTCTAAATATATCTTTAGGATTTTCCGGTATGGAACCATCCACCTTTAAGTCCCAGTCGCACGGACAGACTCTCTCAAAACCTCTCCAGTGACATATTACACACAAATATAGCGCGAAAAAACACTAAAATTCAGCCATATAGCTCAGAGGTACCTACTTCCTTGGGTATTAAAGGTATGGAACCCTCCACCTAGGAGGCTCAGTTCCTTTTCAGGCACAACCAGATCTTTCTAATAACATTTTACATACATAAATGGTAAAAAGACCATCAAAATCTAGCCATAGATCTCGGAAATATACAACAGACTTTCAGGTACGGAACCCACCACATAAAGTCCCACTGGCACTGAAAGTATGACAGTACTTTTACTTACGGTATAGTAAACAACTGCGCAAAATTGGCTTATTACTTTAACTACTTTGTTAATAAGAAAAATGTTTATTTCCTAGAGCCCTAGATCCTTCAGATCACCTATTTCCAATTTAATACAGCAAAACTAACAAGCTCTATGTTTCTTTGTTCCAGGTCCAAGAACGCGAAGACCAAAGAAACCCGGCAACAAAACCCCACTACCTGGAGTCGGTGGTGGCGGCGGCGCCAATAGCGGCGCCGCCTCCACTGCCATACCCGAAGAGAAGCGACCGAGGACGGCATTTTCGGGTGCCCAACTGGCTCGACTGAAGCACGAATTTGCCGAGAATCGCTACCTAACCGAACGACGACGACAACAATTGAGTGCAGAACTAGGCTTGAATGAGGCCCAAATCAAAATTTGGTTTCAAAATAAGCGGGCCAAAATTAAAAAGGCCAGCGGCCAAAAGAATCCACTAGCTTTGCAATTGATGGCGCAAGGCTTGTACAATCATTCCACGATACCGTTGAGCAAGGAGGAGGAGGAAATGCAAGAGATGCAGAATAACAAATCGCCTGCGTAGAATTAATTGTTATCTTCTATTCGTTGGAATTCGTAGAATTGTTTTTGTGATTGTGATTCGAAATGGGTTTCTCTGTTCAAATAAGCGAGTCAAAATGATGAAGATGATGGTCCAATAGTCCCCAAGAGAGAAGATATTCTAGTGAGAGTACCTAGAAATTTATGGTGAAAAAAAAATTTTCCACACGCTGGTTAATTTGTTATATAGAAGCATTACAATCAACTTTTTTATTTTTTCACCTATATTATAATAGTCTTCGAACTGATAACGTTTTGGTAAGGCTCATTTTTTATAATACCTTTTTTGCTTTTGTTGTGTTCTACGAAATAACTCAAGATTATACATTAAGATATGAAACTGATCCGATTCGATTTCATTTGTACTATTCTTCTTCAATAATGACCCAAGGCAAAAAAAGGACACGACTGTTGTCTCTGAGGAAAAACATATTTACCAACTTTTCTGTCCAGTTAACAAAGAACACCAAAACTTGACACAGTCCTTAGAGCTTTCTTCTCAGTTTACCAATCGTTTGTTTTGCTTTGCCAAGATTTATTTCGAATGATTCTTACCAACCGGAAAAGAACTATTAAGGCTTCTCAGCCTTAAAAATCGAGAAGATATTTATGAAAATGAGCCTTTGCCAGTCTTGGAGTTACTCTAATGAAGGAGTTTAATAGCAATTAACTGTCAAATTCAATAGCTGCTGGTGAACTCGCCTTTCGTCTAGTTAACTTGCAAATTTTAAACTATTTAGAAGGAGTATCAAAACAGCTCTCACTGGCTAACTTGGTAGCATCTAAATCCGCCAGCTAGTTGTTAATAAACTCACTCATTCGAGCTTCTAGACTATTGTGGCCTCATTCCGATGTGGGCTACTATTCACGGATACTTGCAACAAGGGATGAATGATCTCTTGGAAAACAATAGAATGTATCTAGCCTATCTACTCAAGACCTTGGAGCGGCTCATAGTGACAAGAATTGTCTGAAGAACTAAAATGAGTTTCATAGACTATGAATACCGTTGGTTGATATTGTTAAAAGTTCTATATGCAAAATATTGTGTTAGGGCCCAATCAGCAGTGACTTTTCTTCAACTCTCTTGAGTATTACCACTTCCTAGATCATCAACTTCATCCTATACAACTATTACTTCAATAACTAAGTAGTCGGAGAAACGCAAAACTTTATCCTACTCAAATATTCCGATTCACTTACTTCAAAGAATCTGAGACACAGCGCAAATTGTCGAAATTCTGTACAGATTTCCGAACTTTGTCAAACAATATGGCATTTTTTGCAACCAACTTCTTCTTCTCCCTCTTCTTCTTTCTTTCTCTGTTTTACTCACACATTATACAAAATACTTGGATGCTGTCAATGCTCTACTTAAGCTGTGTTCAGTTGGGCAACTTTTTTAGACTGTATATTGAAGACATTGTGTTTGAGTTGTTTCTACAATTCTCTTAATTCTCTCAAATGAAAACAAAAAGAAATTCGTCAACGACAAGAGGACCACGAACATCATCAGCAGCTCTCATATGCTTGACAAAAAACGTTTTAATGTACCCATTCATTTGAAAACAATTGCTATCTGTGTGGTATTAAATAAAAATGTGGCTTTTTTTTGGTTTGATGTCCAAGCACTTTATTGTTTCAACGCTGAATCCTTTTGATTTCATTTTCATCTCATCGACTCTTGTTTCAGTATATAATAATATAACTTGACTCGTTTCCCAAGAGACGTTATTGTTCTTTTCTCACAAGAGACACAATTCAGCATAACTTGGATGTAGTAGGTAGTTGTGGAATAATTATTTTGATTAAATATTTAACACATTATATATAGAATGTCTCTGAAAGGTTGTTCGGAAAATGCCGCCACATTCGCCTGAAATCAGAATTTGAGAAATCCATTAACATTAAAAATGGTAGTCTTGATAAGACTCGATAAACCTCCTCCTCTTTGTTTGAAGTCGGTCATATTCATCTGTTGAAGTTGTTTATTTGTATAAAAATAAAGAAGTTTTGAGTAGAATTTTGGTGTTCTCTAATTTTAAGCAAACGAAGTCAAATAAGACAAATATGTATATATAAACATGTAATATAATTAAATAATATGAGAATGATAGTTCGTAGATAATTTATTAAAATATGAAGAAATGTGAGAGAGTTTCAAAAGCAATATTTATTAGATAAAACTATACATTGTACATTTCTTAATTATTGTGAATATATTATATTTAATAAAGTCTGTGAAAACCAATTTATAAATAAATATATATAAATATATATACATAAATATATGCCTACGTTTTATGTCCCTATGTAATTATAGCAAAACTGTACCTTGTTTACTTAGTTGATTTAATTACTATATATACATACATTAATATAAATAATATTATCAACGAGAAAGTGTAAAAAGAAATATAGAATTATCGATTAAAAATGTCCCGTAATTAACTGATTGTTTTAATTAGATTTATAACCAATTAAGCCTGCTTCGTATAGGGGGGGTAAACTACAAATTAATTTCATTATTTCATGTATTTACTCACTTTAATTTATAGCGAGAGTAAGTGATTAATTTTTTATCACTAATTTAAATCGCATGAAAACATTTTGTTGATGGATAGAAAAGTATGGAGTGTTTTTTTAATGCAAGCCTAATTATCGTTAATGTTTAAACTCATACAGGGTATCCAACAGATAAACATCAAATCCACTAAGCTGTGTTAGCTTATTAGATATTGGAACGAACTGGATTTTCTGTTTACAGAGCTTACCTAAATACTTTCCAGAGATGCTGACACATTTCACCTTATCTGCTCACAATATGTTGTATTTTTGAGAAATCAATTGTCATTTGAAACATTCGATAGTAATTATATTTTTTTTAGATCTTCTTCCAATTGCTAATGTTACTCATTAAATTACATCCAGATATTATTAAGTTTTAACAAGTATCCACACCTGAAAACAATTCAAAAGAAACTGAGCTCGCAGAGACTCGAAGCGTGAAATTTGATGTTTGAGCCTTTTGCATAGTAATCGTGCTCCGATTTTGATGATTTTTTTTTTCATTTGAGAGAGGAGTATTGAGAATTGGTCCCATTAAAAAATCAATATTAGACATGTCCTTCTCCTCAAAAACTTCCCCCAAAGGGGATGGTAGGGGCAATTTTTCCCGAAAATTGAAAATCCGAGAACAGTAGAATGAAAAAAATCAAAATCCGGAAACGTTTAAATTGTACATTTTTAAAATAATCATAAATATCCGCGTTACAGTCTGAAATATGTTTTTATGCTATGTAGAGGGGGCAAATTTTTTGGAAAATCAAGTTACCTACAGCAGTGGTAAACTCAAATATGTGTATTTCCGCGAATCTGTGAATAAATATGAGTAACGCATTGTCTGAACGTTGAATGATTTTGGTTGGACCGACTTTATTAGTTGGTGCAATGAAAAATATAAGAAATATTTATAAATTTGACAAAAACCTTTCATGGAACACCCTGTACAATGGGTATGGTGTTGACTAATAACATTCATACATTTTTATAAAAGTAGATGTGTGTGATGTTAATATATATCGAGTGCATTGAAAATATGTAGATTGCGTGCTTTGTCACAGTATATCGTGTGTGGCAAAACTTTTGAAAAATATATACTTAAAACACTTTAGAAGGTGTATTATAAATTGTGAGACTTTTCCATAAATCAAGCTTAATGTTAAAATATACTGCTAATAATCTTATCCCAACATTCAAGAAAAAGTATGTATATTTTTTTGATTGTGAACAAAAAGTTCCAACTTGACCAACACAGCTGCAGATCAAAAATAAGCGGCAAAAATGTCCGTGAATCCCAATGAGAAATCTCTCGGAATATCATCTTAAAAATGTGCATATGGAATAAATACTAACATAGATATTGGGGTAGGTATGGATTAAAATTAATTAAATCCTGAAGGTACCTTCTACTAATTATATACGTACCTCTAAATTTACGAAATATGAGAATATTTACATAAATGCATTGTCCCGATCATCATCATCGCGTTTTGAACAAGACAAGCAGTTTAGGTGCGACCGTCGAGGTGAACACTTTCATTTATTACAACCGTAGGTATATTTCAAATAGAAAAAGATACAATCACATGTGCCCCGTTTTTAGATACATAGCAGCTGAATTTCATAATAGTACCCAGTGAATATCTGAGAATAGCGATAATGTCAAATTAACCTAGGTACCTTTGTGTCAAATTCTATCAAGGTTAATAATAACAGTAATTATTGTAGTGATTGTTGTCTATCAATATTATTAGATTTCATCCATAGGGGAGAAGTAGCATGAAAGAGCAAGTTTACTAAACTAAAAAAAAATGTTTTTGAAACAAAGTACGATTTTTTGACGGACGAACCCCGAACGAAGGAGGTATATAATTCGATTGTCTTTTTTTTGGTTTGTTCGCGCGTTGTATATAGTAAACGTACTCCAATTTTGAGGATTTTTGGTTCATTTGAGAGAGGAGGCTCAAAATTTCATTCATATTTATAAAACCGCAAATCCGAAATCCCCTTCTCTTCGAGAACCGCCGCCGAAGGGGGTGGAGGGGGTATAATTTCTCGAAAATCGAAGATCTGAGGTGGTATAATTAAAGATAGGACAATATCCAGAAACGTTTAAATGATTTTTTTTTCAAAAGGTTTTTGAGTAAGAGGAATGTTAATTTCTCAAATATGTATATTTTTGCTCTGTGGAGAGCAAAAATTGAAAATCTGTTGGTTCTACATGAAAGACTTAATTATTTGTAGCAACATTTATAATGAACTTTTTTTACGGTTTTCAAGATAAAAGAGTGATTAAATTTACAATTTGCATATATCCGCGGCGATTTTTAAATAATAGCAAATAAAGGCAAAGCATACATGGAACATGGAGAATGGTGAACGTTCAACGATTTTCGTGACTAATGTTACACTCAAAAATGTGAAATAAATATTTTTTACAAAAATGCACTGGTGCAGTGAAAAATACAAAATAATATTAATTCTATTGGTGCTGTTACTTGTGAAGTTGATGCAACGGCACAACTCCAAAAGTAACAGCACCAATTTAATTAATATTATTTTGTATTTTTCAGTGCACCAACTAATCACGTCGGTCCAATTTTCTGTAAAAAATATTTTTTCCTTAAATTCTTATTTTTCCGTTATCCGTTCGCTATAGCAAATAGAAGAGATGATTTGTAATAATTTTTACTCAACATTCAGACATGTTGGGTGTGATAGACGACTCAGTCAGCCCATAACTTTTTTCCATCGGGTCAACTTTCGAAAATTGTCCTCGAGGAAAACGCTGGAAGTCTCGTCGATACGAAACTCTTGACATAAATTGATTGTGTAAGTTCTCTTTGAAAAAAATAATTCAGATTTAAGGGACCTTCGGACATGGCAATGCGTCACAATACGAGATTTCGGCAAAAAATCGCATTCATTACATTAATTTCCTAATGGCATGTTATTAAGAATCAATTTTTCGAGTAGTTCTGATCTATAATTCCTATTAAATCAGGCGAAAATAATGAATCGGCGCAATGACCAAACAAATACACACAAAAAGAATGACCAGAAAGGACAAAAATTAACTAACAGAGAACAGGAGGAGACCTCACACGCAGAAAGGACCCCTATAACGAAACAGTAGCTGACAATCAAGTTATATGGGCAGGTAGTTCAGAATACCTATATATATATATATATATATATATATCTTCTACCCGGCGTGAATATGTGTTTAGGTATTTGAATGCGAGCTCATTATCTCTCGCTATACAATTAATTAACTCATTATATCATTTTGACATTTGGAAAAATACTTGCTACCTACCGATCCCATTTTTTTATTCTTTATCTATTTAATTGATTTGGTATTTTGTATATTGGTTCATCTGCTTTATTAAAGCTATTTGATTTGATCAACATCAAGGTGGTGGATATAAGAAACACGGTTATAGGATTTGCAGTTGCCAATTTTATCGCACCCGTATTCCTGGGTGCCGTACAGACCACTGTAATTGATAAAACTCCTATGGCCTGCAGAAAGTTGTATTTTATAAAATATCAAGTTTGAATCGATTCATTATTTCAAGTTTTGTGTTGATTTTATGCACTCAAGCTTCTAAATGGGAAGTCAATAAATAATAAATAAAAAAAATTAATGAAAAAATGGTCTCATATACATAAAAACGAAATCTCCTTGCCTCCAAAAACCACCCACGAAGAGGGTGAATTGGGCAAATCTTCTCAAAAATTGAAATTCTGACGTGGGATAATTAAAAATTTATGGGTACTATATGAAAGACCTAGGTAATTATTTGTAACTTCTCGACACCCCGAAAATACCATTTTTCCAATTTTCATCGAAATCTGACAAGCCATTCTAGAAACAGCTTGTGGACCTAGAGTGTGGAACCCTCGCGTTTTTTTCAGGAAAGCTAGCTCTATAGAGAAACTTTAAAAGTTAAACTTTATCTAAACACAAAATTCTATCAAAGTCATTAGAGCTGTTTCCGAGATTTTTTTCAGTGCACCAACTAATAACGTCGGTCCAATTTTTTTGTAAAAATATTTATTAGTGCCACATCTTATAAAGTCCTTCATAGTTTTTGTAAAAACTACAAAAAATTGGACCGACTTTATTAGTTTGCGCAAAATACAAAATAATATTAATTCTATTGGTGTTGGTACTTGTGAAGTTGGTGCCAAAAGTCATCAATCTAACTGCAACTGTACAACTTAAAAAGTTCCAGAACCAATAGAATTAATGTTATTTTGTATTTTTTCAGTGTACCTACCAACTAATAAAGTCGGTCCAGAAATATTTATTTCACACTTTTGAGTGTAACATTAATCATCAAAATCATTGAACGTTCACCAAAGAAGATAATACGTTGCTTATACTTATTCAAAGATTTTAAAACTTCGCGGAAATACAAATACCTATGTCAGACATTACCACTGTTGTAAATCGGAAACCGTATATTTTTTTGAAAAATGTCCAATTCAAATGTTGCTACATATAATCTCCTCTTTAATTTGGTCATGTCAAATATTCAACAACGTCATGGCGGAGACACACATATTTCAGAATTGATCACTGCTGAAACTCGAAAATCTATGATTTTTTTCGAAAAAAATTCCAATTTAAACATTGCCGGATATGGTCACATCCTTAATTTTGTCGTCTTTTCGTTTTTGGGAGACGATTTTGAGGGGACAGACGTCGATTTTTTCAATGGAACCATCTCTCAATAGACCTCTAGCAAATGAAAAAAGAATCATGGAAATTGGAGCAAGTTTACTATTTAGGTATAAGGCGCGAACATTCATAAAAAACATGCAGACATACTTAACAATCGAATTGCATACCTCCTTCGTTTGGAATGTGAGTCGTCAAAAATGCTTTGATTGGTTCGTTCATTTATTCCATGAACATAATCTTCCTATAACTAAGGTATTATTCAATTTCTTTTGACAAAATTTCATCACCAACTAATCCTGATCGTGATACTTACTCTTAATTGAATCAAGTTGACGTTGATATTTAAATGATTCAAGGCTTCGAAAGAAAGGTAAAAGAAAGAAGGATGGGGTGGCTCAACAAAATTGGTTATTCGATATCAGTGAATATAAGAATGTGAAAGGGTGTGCCGTAAAAGTATCTCCAAATACCTCCTAATAAATATCACCCCTGACACATTTTTGTGTCAATCTGTTTTGACGTGTGTGTATGTGTGTGTGTAAGGGGGCACACGTTCCGACCGAAACTCCCCCCACCCCCTGCGCTGCCAAGAAGAGCGACAAGAGCTGCCAACCCCTTGCCCTTAACATGCCAGGCTGGCATTCTTTAGGCGGCTTTATTTTAAAATCGTGTAAGATTTCCACATACCTTACACACCCTTATACCAGATAGATGGGGATACGGGGTGGGTATAAAGTTCTTGTGAGTTTCTATATTTGATTTACGAGCAAAGTAGTTAATATTTTTCTGCTCTTCCCAGATAAAACCTGAAAAAAAATGCATGATTCAAATTATATTGAAAGTAAAACTTTAAATTGCTAGATAGTACATAATTATATTTACTCAATGTTGCTGAGTTGTAGGGTTGTAGTTAATTTTGGTTTTGAATAGAATCAACCAGTGACCAATAAGAATTGATTATTTTATCTTTCAAAACATTGAATAAATAAAAGGATTATAACGACCTAGTAAAGGTAATTTTTGACAGATAAGACGAACCCAACGGAGCAGATATACTTACAATTCGACTATGTGTCTGCAGCATTTTTTTTCATTATTCTTTTTTCACTTCATAGAGGACTATTAAGAGTGCCAATGAAAAAAAAATTACATTCAACATGTCCTTCCCCTCAAGGTAGGGGGGGTATTTTTTTCGAAGTTCGAAAATTTGATACGAACAAATTTAAAGAAAAGACCATATCCAACGTTTAAACCAGGCATTTTTGCCGTGATTTAACTTTATCATTAATATTTATTTTGTAATTTTGAAATTAACGTTTATTATTAACTAGCAGTAGCCGGCGCGTTGCTGCCGTAGCAGTGATAATTGTAGAGATATATGAAGTTTGAAATAAATAGTTATGTTGGTTATTGACTATGTGCAGTCCAATAGAAACAATAAATAAATAAAACGAATTTCAGAGTAATCACTTTAATTATTAATTTATTATCTCAATTTTAAATGAAGATTACTCAAAAAATAACTTCCTGCTTTTGTACACTTCAGTAATAATATAATATTATGCTTTATGGTACACGATATTATATTACTTGCTTGATTGTTTTAAATAAATTACATTTATCACCTATATTTTCACAGTGTTAGATGGAGTAGGTTTAATATTTGTCCCTGTCCCTACCAGAAGTGCTGCCGTCTCGTAGCGAAAGGCCACACTCTTCTCAGGAAAAAGGCTCATTGTTCCAGATAATATAGGTGTTCTTTGGATAATGGTTCTTGACGTGTATGACATATCTGACACCACACTAAGAAAGCGTATGGGAAAAGTGGTGTCTTCACTATTTTCTTTGCAATTTGAACGATTTTTCTCTCCATAAGAACCTTCCTTATGCCTTAAACAAAAATTATCTGAATTGGTCGAGCCGTTCTCGAGTTTTGCGCTTAGCAACGCATTTGGCGATTCATTTTTATATATATATAGATTATTGATCATAGAAATGTTGAGATACAATTTAAACCCAAGCAGCGAAACTTCCTTAAAACCAGACATGGTGGTTGTTCGAGCTTGGTAATTTTGAAAGTTTTATGTGATTTGGAAGGCATTCATGAATATAAAATAAGCTACACTCTTACCAATAACTAGAACCGATTTTATAAAATGATTAACTGGAAAATACAATGATACACTACACTAAAGTCAGAGATATTTTGTTAAATTTAAATCTCAGATATCCTTTTTACTTTTTCCATTTGCGATAGGTATAATTGTCAAAGACAGTTTTAGAAAATAAAACCAAAATATATTTTGTTATTACCAATGAAATATAACTAAAGAAAATCCTCATCTGTTAGTTACTGCTCAACACCTGCGGAGCATGCTAACTCCTAGTATGCGTCTTTGTAGCATATTCCAGGTTTGCTGTATCGGGTTGAGATCTGGAGATTGAGCAGGCCAAAGTAACCCAGTTTGAAGTAAATTTTGGCGGTATTTAGGAAGGCGTTATTATATTTCCTCATTGGCACTAGTATAAGACGAATCATCAAATCAATATAAGCTATTTTAATTCTTCCCACGAAAACAAAGTCGGTTCTTCTTCCTTGTGCAACTCCAACTTAAACCATACTTGCGAAAAAAAGAAAAAGGTTGAAGGTATATTTCTGAGGTAAACTTAACAAAATACCCCAAGACTTTTTTGAGTATTTATTTATGCAATTGGTACAAATAATTTTTAAGCACTTTAAAGGAAAAACATTTGCAAAATTTCTGAGTACGGAAGCCTGTTCAGGGGACACCACAGTTCAAGGGATTGAAGTGGATAACCTGGTCTTGTTAATTTATTTTATACCTAGGTAGTGTCTCATTTTATCAGCTTTTTGAAATACTATCCCAAAAATTGTATGTATGATATTTATATTTACTTAATTAAGTCTAAGAAGAATGACTATCACTATTTTTTCTCCTTATAATTATTACTAGGTACATGACTAATAGTTAAGAACTCCGATAGCATTTAGATATATCTAGACAGACAAAGACAGACCCCACACGTTTCGGTATTCAAATTAAATACATAATATGGAAATGGCATTAGTCCCAAATTTAACAAGCTAAGGAAGAAGACAAAAAAAAAGAAATAAAATAAATAACCATTCACATTCATGTTCACGTTTAATTAATTAGATCAAGTTAACACACCACCGAAATACTCGAAATTTTTATGGTAATTGAATGGTAGAAGAGTATGAGAGAGAGAGCCGACGCCGAAAACATCAAGAAAACGAAAAATACATAAAAAATATAAAAGGGCACATTCCGGTTTCATTTATAATTATTTTTTAATTAAATAGGTAAAACTGACATAATAGATAATATGGTTTATGGAGTTATTTTGAACAGGAAGTTAATGATTCACAAATATGTAAATTTTGGACTTATGTAATGGTATCTGTCTGTTTATATACTTATTACTAAATAACACAGAAAATACTCAAACAAGTAAGAGATTAATCATCAAAAATATTTCAATATATAAGAGTATGTTTTTGAGTGGTCCAATTAATATAATAATTCCACTAATAGGCTGATTATACGGAGTCGTCATAGAGTAAGAAAATGGGCTACATTAATTTTGAATCAAGAACAGGGTCTTTAACTGACCTATAGAGATCAGGAAGAAGGATTAGGGATGTAGATAAAGTAGTTTTTTTTAGTTAATTAAAACTTTAAACCAACACTAGATAATCCTCTAATAGTTAGTAGTGATACGATATAAGTAGAAATCAATTCAAATGGCATATAAAGATTCTGAAAATATTACGCAACATCCTAAATATGTTTAAAATACTAATGAATTCAATCAAAAGTAGATTAATAGGTTATAGTATCAGCGTGCCTAACAATGTTAAATGAAAACAACTACTCGATGAGCAAATACTCCATTCCAGAACACATAAAACATTCTGGACAGATAAGGCCTATTTTTGACCCACAAACCTCGAACGGACGAGGTATACAATTCGACTGTGTGCTTTCTTTTTCTTTTGTTTGTTGGCGCTTTTTATGTAGTAGTCGCATTCTGATTTTGATGGTTTTTGAATCATTTGAAAGAGGAGAGTTGAGAAACTCTCAAATCCGAAATCTCCTTCCCTCTAAATTTTTCTCGAAAATCTGAGATGACTGAATTAAAGATGAGAGCATAGTGGGAAACGTTTCAATTGAAAATTGAGAGATGGTCCCATATTAATAAAAACGCAAATCCAAAATCTTCTTCACTCTGAAAATCGCCCCCGAAGGGAGTGGAGGGGATAGATTTGGTAAGTATGTATCAAAAAGAAAAGCAGACAGTCGAATTGTATACCTACCTTCTCCGTTTCGGTTCGTCGGTCAAAAATGACCAAAAAATTGGAGGATTTAGGAGACTTTATTAGGGAGTAAATTACTTCGATTCAATAAGAAATTCTGCGAACAATTTAATGAAATTTAACTTCATAATTAAGTTGCTCTACTCAAAATATCATAGTTATTGTCTGTCGTGATCAGTTAGTTGATATCAATAATGTTTGTATCATAATTATTATTTATAACAATGCTTTATCGCTAAATAACAAACTTTTCTGTTGTTTTTTTTTGCTAATGATATTCTTGAAACTGTTTAAAATTTGGGTTAGATGTATATAAATCTATTGAGATAAATAATTCAAATATATCAGAAGAGACTTATGCAACAAATTTATTATGTTTTTTTTGCTCTAAATGGTGTCTTGTTATTCACTTCTTTTGAACGACGAATCCAAACGGAGGCGGTACACAATTCGACTCTGTGTTTTTTTACGTACTCGGATTTTGATGATTTTTGATTTATTTGAAACAGGAGAGTTGACAAATGGTGCCATATTCATAAAAAATAAAAACTCTAATCCTTCCTTCCGAAAACCGCCTCCCAAGAGGGTGGATGAGGTAAATTTTCTTAAAACTCGAAAATCCAAACTGCAGAATTAAAGTAAAATCACGGTTTTCGAGTTTCAGTGATGTTAAGATTTGAAATATTTGTATTTTCGCTGTAGGAAAGAGGCAATTTCTTTTGAAAACTGAAAATCTGAGAATGGCAATTTAAAGACCAGATTATTTGTAGCAACATTTATATTGAACATTTTTTCCATAGATTTACGGTTTTCGAGTTACAGCGGTGGTAAAGTCTAAAATATCGTATCTCCGCGACAATATTTTTAGATTTCTGAATGATAACAAATACAAGCAAAGTAAACATGGTAATGATATACGTGAACGTTCAACGATTTTCGTGATTTCGTAATGTAACACTCAAAAGTGTGACCAACGTTATCAGTTGGTGCACTCAAAAATACAACTTAATATTAATTTTATTGGTCCTGTTACTTGTGAAGTTGGTGCCAAAAGTTTTGAATCTAACTGCAACTGCACAACTTCAAAGATACCTACCTACTAGGACCAATTGAACTAATATTATTTTGTATTTTTCAGTGCAAAAATTAATAACGTCGGTCCATTTTTTTGTAAAAATATTTATTTTAATGTAATATTTTCTATTTGCTTTTTTACTATACAGGGTCCTGAGGATTTTCTTCGGGCAGTATTGCTATTTTTTATTATTCCGGTTTGTAAATAAAAAAAATCAAAGGTTCCCGAAGTAATTGAAAAAACTGAAAACCATCGATTTTGTATTTATTTAATTTCTCAACTGATTTTCAGAGAGGACAGCTGAAAATTTGTATATGGAAGTAATTAAGATTAAGATGATGGATTTGTTGAAAATATTTTATTTTTTTTTGTTTTCAAAGATATGCTATACGACTTTTGTTTTTCTTATGGGCACAATATTTAATTTTTATACCATTAAACAAAAAAAAATATTCTCTAGCATACGATGGTCTCTTTCGAGCAATTTAAAACACTGAAAATTTGATCTAATGTGGCGCCCATAAGAAAAACTGAAGCTAGTGTATTTTTCTTCGAAATGATTGGATGAAAAAAAATAAAATAAAAAGGACATAGTTTAAAAGAACATAAAAACTAGAGGAAAAAGTTTTTTGATAAATCCAAAAATAAAAAAGTTAGAGCCATATTTCGAAATAGAAGATTTTCGTTTTTTTTTTTCTCGATAACTTCGGACATCGGAACTAGTCGTGATTTTTTTTCAATGTGGCATGTTAATGAGCTCAAAATTCTGCACTACAATCGCGACTCTCTATCCCTACGATCAACACAGATAGCCATGTTGGTCCATGTCCGATGGCACAACCTGTATACATATACACTGGTATTTTCCAAAAAAAACAAACCCATTTATAACAGCTACACGCACGACTTCCCCACATTACCTCTTTTCCATATTATATCCATAATAGTCCTATCACCGGACCAGCCATCGTGCTAAATTCTTATAACAACTTCCCTTCACCTATTCGCATTTATTTTTTTTCGCTCAACTCCATACGCCACTATACCAAATAACTCTCTTTACCTAGGTTTATGGCAGGTCCTGTATTCGTGACCATATAGCCAGTATATATACCGGGAAGGAACATACCATATTATAATATCCCATAGGTACCTTCACTTTCTTCTTCGCTTATCTATATCCCCAAGTAATGTGCAAGGCGTTACCGAATTCGATCCCCAAGCACTGATAAGAGTGTTAAATATTTATCTGAAACGGCTAAATATATACATAAATGTATACAGGGTGTACTGTGATTCGATAGTACAGACAGGTACCTATTCCTGAAGCCATTTCAAGTTGAAATTGCCTCGTTTTATTTAGGATCATAATTAGAAGAGTTATCGGTGACTTTTGAACAAATTAAAACATAGATCTCTGGAGAGAATCATTATATAATTAGAGTAAAGGGAAATCAGCGAATTAAATGCGTCAACAAAGTTGAAAGACTTGAGGTCAAGTGAAATGAAAAGTATCGAATACATCCTGAATAGGGATACTATAGAAAAAATGTCCAGGGAAACAAGAATTTCAATAGAGTGTTCGAACAGCAGCTCCAACCAATTCCAAAATGTCAGATGCCTGCGCACTTCATTTTACGATGAAATCATTTATTCCCAACTATTAGTCAGATGTTGGAATAGCAGTTTGATGATTTCAAGACTAGTTCGGCCTCAGTTTGAGACATGCGTAGTTGGAACTGGTTAGATTTCGGAATCATAAACATATTTTAACGTTGAGCGCTGAGATTCGGAATAAGATGACGAAATTGTATTGTAAAACAGTGGAAGGGGTAGTTCGTAAAGTGAAATTTGGCGTTCGAGCAGAACAAAATCCCAAACGACATGGAAACTGTTTCAAAACGCACATGCGCATTAAAAGTAGTTATTAAACAGTCCCAAGCTACTGCTCGAACTCCTCTATTATTGACAATTGACAGCCTAACCTAAGCTAAGCATTTCTAGCGTACATAAATGCCGAAACATTTCTCTTTTAGTCAAATCGTAGCCTTAGATGTAAATCATAGAGCAAAATTGGAGATCAGTCTTATCATATCTCATAAACTCTGATCATAACCGAATTTCAGAAGGATTCTTCCAATAACATGAAGAAATTACAATTCAAAACGTCGAAAAAATCTTCAAAAAAATGGACTATCAAATTGTTAGGTAGATATAAGTTCTTAGGAAACCTCCATATTTTGATTCAGAAATATACTTATGGAAATAATATCAAGAAACTGTATTAGAAAAGCAGACTAGGTAGGTTCCTATACAACATTTGGAATGACATTTTTTTAGCAAAAAACAGTAATAAGTTCATTACTAGTGGTTATTTTGAAGTTGTGCAGTTTTAGGTAAATAGAAAACTTTCTTTTGTCTGATTAGCAGCTTGCTGAAAAAGATTTTCCATGTATATACGAAAGTTTTGATTAGGTATATTGACGATATTTTAGTTATATTACCAGTATCTTCATCCATTTATGGGACACACTATATAACTTCTTTCTTTTACTCTTCACGTTCAATTATGTTTAGGGAGGTGATATCATGACCGTGAAAATGATCAACGTCAATAAAGTTTGCAACTTGGTGTGTAATTTCCTTCTGGATAATATGGTAACCAGACGATCAAAGATAGAAAATTTGATGATTATCTATCTTCTTCTACATATTATGATGTATTTTCGTTTTCGCGTTTCAAACACTTATTTGCAAGTAATATAATGTACTTAGTAAAGATTATCAGCTGTATAATGGTGCGATGTCATGACACCCAGGCTTTGTATCGAAAGATCCAAAAAAAACTGTTCTTTAATGAGATGTAGTATGAATAGTTACATGTTAACTTCAATCAGATAAATTAAATACATAATCACCGAACGGTATTTCTAGCAGTCGAGATATTTTACTGAAAAGCGGAAGAAGAAATGTTTACTTAATATAGATAGCATTCTGTAAAGTTTGACCTAAGTCTGTATTTACCGCATCTTGAATCAGCAGCTTGCTATCAAAAATCTATAATGGGTCTTTGAGAAACTTCATCAATTTTTTATCCAGCATTACTTACAATTTCAAGCTGTTATTCGCTTTGTTAACCTGCGACATTCTTTTTGATTCATAAATTTACAATTTTTAATTGATTACAAGTTCTAAACAAAATGGAATGCCTCTCAGTGAAATCGAAAATACAAGAAATTATAGAAAATGTAGATAGTCAATCTCAAAACTAGAATTTGTTAGATTTCTTTAGGAAATGAAATCTGTCCAAGATAAATATGTTTTTACAAAAATTCGATCGATTTTATTAGTTGGTGTATTTAATAATTCAAAATAAAGTTAATTCTAAATTCTATATGCTGGTGTGCTTTTGAAGTGGTGCAGTAATAGAATGAACTTTATTTTTATTTTTTTAGTGCACCATCTAATAAAGTAGATCCCATTTTTTGTCGAAATATTTATATCACATTTTTGAGTGTTTTATTAGTCATTTTGGAAAGTAACTAATACGTTTATTGAGTTTAAGCTTTAATTCGGAAACCCTTGAGTTATTGGAAAAATATCTAATTTTAATGTTTTGTGAAAATTATCTGTTCTGTAATTCTGTCACTAAAAATTTTCAATCTTCAATAATATTTGCCCTCTCTGCCCTCTTTGGAGGCAGTATTCAGAGGGAAGGGGATGATGGATTTTTTTTTTCGTTTGGTACCATTTTGCAAACTCCTCTAACCAATAAAAAAAGATTCATTAAAATCAGTGTCCGCTTATTTTACAGAATGCGCTTTCATGAAAAAACAAAAACACGAATCTTCCACAGCTGGCTGATAGGTATTTGCTGTTGTTTCCAGAAAGAAGCTATTATTTTTCTGACATTTTTCAAAATCGTACTTTTTGTACTCTTTATAACCTGAAATGATATCGACGTCGGACTGATTTCATTCGATACATAATTCTGTAGCAACAAGCTTAATTTGTTTCCGTCAAATATCCGAATAGCAGTTGTCTCATAATTGAAGTCATTTATATGGATCAAGGCATCGGTTGATCATGGACCAGACAAGGCCCCTGTGATAAAAAGTAATTTTGAAATTTGAGTTTAAATTTAATAATAAAAATCCGATCATAGTGACTGGTGGAAGAAAACAACTTTCACCACTGGAGATTCTAGTCCAGGAGTCTCTCTTGAACTCTTGACCACTTATACCTTTAGGATCTGCCACACAAGATCCAGTTTCCATTAAAAAAATAAATTGATTGGAATACCTGTAAGTAGTGAATACCAATGGACAATTTTTCTCGTTAATATTTGAAGATTCGACCTATAAATTTTTTACCAAGCAAAAAGTATTTTGCCACAATAAAATATCAATTCCTTATGATGATTTTCTTCATCTTTGATATTTTACTTTGCAGATTCTGGATAGTTAATTTTCCTTTCTGTTTGATGTGGGTTTGTATGTGTATTGTATATGCCTATAAAGGAACTCCGGTGGTATACTGTACGATGCTCGATCCCCAACCCTGAGATTGTGGCGTCAAGGACTTTTTCTCCTGAGATAATCCGGTGGTAGAAACAAAGCACCACTTGTTAATGACAAAAAATAATAGTCGACATCTCTTGTCCCTTACAAACCACCATTTAGGCAGCGTGGTAGGGTATGCCTTAAAAATCCCTTGATCTGTTAGAATGGCATCTCTTTAGAGACATTTCGTTGATTCGGAGTCCTCATTTTTGAGTGTTTCTGAAAAGTAACCCTCTTCTTCTTTGAGTTACACATTTAGAAAATATCTTCTTATATTTCTCGGATAGTAAGTAGCTCAAAATTCCAAGAGCTCTAACTAGCAAACCTTCTATGTTTTCAAAAAATGCATAATCCAAAGATTACTGAAAATGATCTCCTCTTTAATTTTCCCTCTCCTAATTCTAGATAGTTTGAAATGGAACCACTTCGCATCTGTGCTCAACAAACAAATAAATCGTTTAATCGTTGAGAGCACCTGACTTTAAGATAATCTCTTGAAGCCTTAGATATAGACTTGAGGGTTACCAATATGTTTTAGTCTCAATTTTTTTAATGTATCTTTGACAGCATGGTAACTTTGCATAGCATCAAAACCATTGAAAATCTTACAACTACTTACAAAAACCTCTACCATCATTGCTATCCATGTTCATGTCTTAGCGTAGTTCACCATGACTTACTACACATCGATAATAACACTTCCCAACTTCCTTAACTCAGAAACGAAACCACCTTCCCGCGTCCATAGTCTCAACGCACCCCTTTAGCGCCCTATCCCACACAATGTTACTCCCTCATCTCCTTAACGTGGTGTTACCTCGTCATTCACAATCACCACGTGATTTACGACCCAAATATATCGTGCATAGCGTCCATATCGTGTTGGCTTTATATACATATACCCGTAATAGCTAAATATATATTCATATAGAACACTAGAGGAAAGTTTGTGTTCTGTGCTGTTCTCCGATCGTCGTATGAAAGAAGTCGCATTGCGTGATTGGCAATCGTTAAACAACCCTGTGGTCAGATATAGGTACGGAATCAGCTATATTATGAACGGAAGAGGAAAGTGTGGTGGAACAAAAGACATAAATTTGCCACACCGCAGAGTGGTAAGTAATGTATAAAACGCCAATTAAAAGAAGGTAGGGTCGTCGATGGCCAGCCAGCCAGAGGAGAAGCCATGATGATTTATATCACTGCCTTGTAATTAAATATTATCTTCCATTTAAGTGTATTAGATTCCATTCAGTCCTTCGAAACTAAAATCGACTTCTTCTATTTAGCTATAATTAGTTATATGTATTGTGATGCAACCCTTTTCGCTGTTGTTCCCATTTGCTACGCCGCTGGTGCAAACGTGAAATCGCGCGACGGCCAGTCAAGAGTATATACAGCGCAGCGTCGCGTAACATTCAGGCCCACCCAAGCAGCCGGACGACGAGATTATTTGTCAAAGAGACACCGCCCCACTACCGCCGCTACTGATGCGCGCATTCATCACATTCACTACATAGCACCGCATGCCAACAGATCTCGCGCGGTGTTCCTACTCAGGCTTGTAGGCTGGGTGCTAGCAACATTTTTTGAAATGTCATTTCAAAAGTCTCAGACTGTTGTTGTTCGTCAATAACTTGCCTAATGTAATTAAATAAGAATCCACATTTTTGATCCAATTATTCTTATCAATAATAAAAAATATGCTTTATTGTCAGAAGGTACAATTGACTTTTGGTTCCATGGCAATTTGATAAAGTAATATAAATATTTTAGATTCTACCATTTTACCAGTGCTCTAACTCGAAAACCGTAATTTTAAGGAAAAAAATGTTCGATAAACTAAAGTGTTGCTACAAATAATCTGGTCTTTCATGTGGTTGTCTCAGATTTTCAATTTTCGAAAGAAATTGCCTAATCCACATAGCGAAAATATACATATTTGAGATTTTCATATCGTACTAACTCGAAAACCGTAACTCTTTTAAAAAATGTTCAATTTAAAAGTTTCCGGATATTGTTCTATCTTTAATTCTGCCGCCTCAGATTCTCGATTTTCAAGAAAAAAATTCCCCTGTACCCCTTTCGGAGGGGGGGGTGATTTTGAAGAGAAGGCGATTTCAGATTTGAGTTTTTATGAATATGGGACCATTTCTTAAGCCTCCTCTTTCAAATGAATCAAAAATCATCAAAATCGGAGGACGTTTACTAGGTATATCAAGCGCGCGTACGAAACCCCTCCGTTTTGGGTTCGTCGGTCAAAAACTGATTGTGTGCTGCTCCTTTAAAACAGTGGATAAAATTGTTTTTGAATGTTTGAGTGCAAACTCCTGAGGAAGAAATGTAGTAAATTGACAGCCCATACTATAAAAGAGAAAAATTTCAAAAGTAATCTACTTACTGAATATTAGTTTGAATATATTGAATCTTATTTGTGGTTAGAACTAACTTTTATTGTTCAGCAGTTAATAACTGTTTCTGATATAGAATCTAACCGTTCATGATAGGATGGTATGGGAGTGCTGAAGAAAACCCTACGAAATCGGTAAACAAGGTAAACAAGGTCTGTTTAGTCGGGTATAAAAGGGAATGTGAAGCGGCCAACACACTTGCCAGAAAAGGAGCACAAACTCCTTTTATTCGATCTGTGCTACCTACATGTAAATGTATCTACAGGAAACAGTTTAAGGGGAAGGAAAAAACCGAAAGAGAAACACTCTGGCGGAATCTCCCTGAGTTGGATCAATTCAAAATGTTTCTTGGAAGCTTTAATACTACAAGATCTAAGAAGTATCTGGATCTTAGCAAGAATGTGCTACACTTCCTCACTGGATTTTTTACTGGGCACTGTTGCTTTACGAAGCACCTAACGAGAATGGGTCTAGCAGAGAACGACGAGTGTTGAGTCTGTGGAGAGGAAAAGAAGACACCTGGTGACAGAATGCCTTGCCATTGCTAGTCAATGCAAAAAATGTTTTGGACAAGAAACATGCAGAAATAAGGAAGTAACCTGCTTGAAGCCATCCCAGATTCTGAATTTCATTATAACCCTGGAACTGGAGGGCGAGCTGTTGACAGCTCTGATGGGGGGGGGGCACAATAGACCTCAAGGTCGCAGTGCAATGAAAACCCCGTAATCTACAATCTACAAGCGGTCATGAGTTTTAAAATAGATTCCAGAAATAAGTTGCTAGCTTCTTATCTAAAATAATCTTCAGAAAGAACTCTTGCTTATTAGGTGTGTTGATATCGAAACTTTGACAATGCAGACAGAATGACAACGGAACTATTTTTACATTGTAAAAACTGGCGTTCAGTCTTTATTACTATTAGGTACTCTCAATAAAGTACATCGATAGAGAACGTGTAACATAATTGAAATGAAATGAAAAGGTTAACAATTGATCTGAATCTCGACCAAAATTCCGTGACGGGTTATAAATAAACATTACATGTTATAGAAGACATGCGTAACATAATGGTTGGAATATATATATAGAGGGAGAATATTATTCAAATAACGTGGTTGTTGAGTAAAGCTCGTAAATCAATTATGCATATTTTATCAGGCTAATTGATGCAGTGATGCTATATATATATATATATACCTAGTGGTAAAATGACCAATGGAGAGGAGCTGATAGAGTCCCGCAGCTATAAATCAATTAAATACGTTTCGGGTAACACCCACTTTTCGATATAATAATGTACTATCACAATATCTGTTATGAGTAAAGTACCCTAGTAAGTAACAACGGTGAGCGCGGTTTAACACTCTCGGATTTGTTATAATACAGTCGAATTTGGCAAATAAGTATGATTCAAACGGCTAACAGAGTACTGGATGTTGCAGCTCTAAAAATATCAGTTGAGAAGCATCCGAACCACCATATGAGATTCTTTAACTAACTTTTGCCCTGGATTTTGCCTTCGATTATCAATTTTAGGAATTCCTATTTATTTCGTCATTGCATGATCTATATACCTCGTTTTCTGTTGTTTTATTGTTAATCCTTAATTGGCGAATCCAATTACCACACCACGTGGGAGGGCGCCACTGTAGATAGGTAATGTTTGTTGGCAAGAACAGCTGATTCTATGTAATCTTTATGAGGTTACGTTAATGTGAGTGTTTTGATCTGTGTTTGAGGACAATTATTGTGTTTTGGAATAAAAATAGTCGTTTGTTATTATAATAAAAGCATCTATTAATGTTAAGTAAGTACAATCATTCATTAAAATTACAAAGCGAAATAATTATGTACACGTTAATTTTGCTCATCTTGCAGATATAGTTGCTGGTATCATGGAAGCGAGGAGTTACAAGAATTGTTTGTATGTTTATGTACATTTACGTGAATATGAGTTTCCACCAATAGTAATATATTTGAAAGAATACAATTTTCAGAAATCAGTACCTATATTAACTGACAATGTATAATAGGTGGTGATCATCAATATAAATGAAATTGAAATGACTTTGCCAGCAGTTTTGTTTATATATTTCTGTGTAAATGATAATAAACGACCATTTTGAACACAAGTGTTATTTTATTCTTCCTTTTAAATCAAAAATATACAAGTTCTATGGATTCTGTCATAGTTATACTGGAAATCGTTTCAGTTGATAATTTGAAACAATAACGATGAGCTAGCGGCTTTCACCAGAAAATCCTGAGATAAGAGATATTTTAAAGCTGAGGGAATCAATATACATAAAAGTACATCAACATCTAAAGATATACAATATAAGACGTTCATCATATTTCTTCAAAAGAGCAAGTATTTTTATCTGAGAAAGCAGTTCTAGAACAAAAGAGTGTTCAACTAAGCAGTACAGTGACTCGCAAATTTTCTGAACAGACCAAGTAAGTTACTAATAACTTTAGAGCCATAATACACAGTATATATTGAATATTAAAGCTATACTTTGAGAACATAATATAAATGAGTTGATTACATTATTAAAACTATTTCTAAAGCTAACCTTCAATCCTCATTCTCGAACACTCCAAAATTGTTCATAGTATAGAGAAATCTTGATCCTTTATTGGGAAAACGATGATAATGGATTGTCTTTTACTTATTTTTCTGCTGTGACAATTGTATTACACCACAATTTGTATTAAAAAGAGTTTTCTTCGGCATGATGAGTGAAATTCACGTGTTAACAGATACGAATGTAAACAAACGATTACCTATATCTGTTTTCAGTTGGCACTTTTCTCATTAGAGGGCGAGCGCTTGGTTGGATTGGCCTATATTTTAGTATTCGTATAGGTAGGTTCATTTGTACTGTTTGTACCCTTGATATGTTCAGTAAGTATTCTTCTATTTTATAAATTTCGAAGGCCGCCAGATTCAACTTTAGATTTGATTTAAGTATCCAACTCTTAAAACAGTAGATATACCTACAGCAAAACTGAAATTATACAGGGTGTTCAGGAGGAAATGGAAATATTTTAAGGATATGTCAAGGAATTTAAAAAAGTAAAATAAGCACATATATTAAAGTTCGATTTATATTGTTGACCTTGACCTTCCAACCACATTTTTTAGCATCGATAGTGTATTCAGAAATTGTTTTGAAATTTCTGAGTTTGAATACTACCAATAGTTTTACAAAGTTGTCAATCGATTCATTATTGACGTCTACAACTATGACAACCTGTTTGTAGATTATGGTACATTACAATACAAGTTCGTTTATTTATATCAAATATCTTGAAGATCAAATGAAACAAATGATTATCATTGTATATTAAACAGCTATAGCTTGTTTCACGAATCATGGCTATTGTGTGTAATCATTCACGAGCTACGTACATATACGTATAGGTCTCATCGCATCTGATCATCATGAAATTCTCTACTGCGCTATGCTACGACATGTCAGTATGTCAAGCTTATCTCCTTCCATACAATGATAGGGCGATGCACGTATGTCCGAAGGCAACGCAATCTTTATTTCATAGGCGTCACAGTCATTGTGACATTTCAGATAATTCAGGTGCATACATTTTTATTTCATAACTTAAGCAATAATTGTAGGTATATAAAATGTATTTTGTGTTTCTGCATTATTGTTGATAATAAATCTTTCATATTATGTTTGCTTATTTAATCAATCAATATTTTTTCCTCTAATTATATGAACTTCCTTAAATACCATATCTTAGCTCGAAAGCATTACGCCACTGATTTACTCCCGTCAGTTGGATTGATCCATTTTTCGTGTTTTCAAGGTAGACGCCAACATTCGTGAAACAAAGTATACCTAGGTAACCAGTTGAGTCCTCCCCTGTGACGTAATGCAATGGGTACAAATGCACTATATTTTTGTCCAAATTCCCACCGGTCTGTTTTTTTCCATTCATAATAATTTGAGCATTCTTCAGATTCGTATTCGCTCCTATTCGTTCACCAGCTTGCTAGATCTAGAAATGTCAGAATATATTGTCCATCAAACAAAATTTTAAATATCTGCATTGAAAATTCATCCTGTTCTATATACTGGACACTATTGTGAGAACCTCTAATTTTTTAACGACTTCAAGATGGAGGAAGCTTATACTTCAATAATTGTAAGTAAGCTTTTTTCTTCATGTATGTGTTCGCCAGTTTTCTGATACTAAACCAAACTTCAAATTTGCTACAAAAATCAATCTCTCAAATATCTCGGCCGAGTTCGTTATTGGGCAATATCGGGTAAGTAGTTTCAAAATGGCGACCGTTCAAACATTTAAAGAAATTATCAAAAAAGAGCCGTAGTGTAAATATCATCAAAAATAATTTTAGGTTATAGATATAATCAGTACCTACAACTTTTATTCAAAGCAATTTTCCATAAAATGCACAGATAAAAAAATAAAAATTAATAAAGAAAAATAAGAAATATTGATAAAACATGAACACTCAATATAAATTTGATGTAATTGTACATTTTCTGGAGATCTTAATATAGACCCTGATTAAAAAAATATATAGTATATTTATTGAAAAGAAATAGGCGAAAAAAAATTGTGCCTTGAAGTGGAACGCGAACCCTATCTGCTTTATATTTTACAGCCAAAACAAAAACCTCTAACCGCAAGGCTATGACACATACGACAATCTCATGTAATAACATGTAGGTATACCAATGAAAAGGTTGTTCAAATTTCAATTCAATGAATTTTTAAAAATTTACCTTTCCGCTGACTATAGGCCATCGGGATTTTTTGTATATGGTGATGATATGGCTTAAATTAATAATCTTAAAAATATTGAGATTGTTTTGTCATCAGAAAAAAAAATGCATCGTATTATAACTCATCTATTTCTAGTCCTTATTGTAATTATCAATTTCAAAATGTGATTGTCACTTATTCAGGGTGTCGACCACTTAACTAAATTTTGATTGATTCAACCTTTTTGACATTTACTAATCAGATTGATGAAAGTTAATCAAGCAAAATGTGCTCTCTCATCATCTACCAAATAAAATATAAACTGATTTAGATTCAATGAGTATTTATCTAAATTTGGACACATATGTCGCGATAGATTAATAATTCGAATGAATTGATACTCGTCGTACTTGTGGGTTTCATATCTAATTAGTTTAAATTTGAATGAGGAAATCATCCCTGGTTATACTAATTACATATGATGATTATTATTCGTAGGTGATTATTATTCGTAAATCTTGAATTTCGTTTTAAAGTCGGTCTTGTTTTTCTAAGAAATATTTAATTCTAATCGTCGTCGTCAGTCGTAAATAGTAGAGTTTTCATCATTCTGTGATTATTTGGGTATTAATTTAATGTGATTTCAAAAAATATTCGTCATAATTTAGGTATACAGAGAACATCTTTGAATCATCCACTTGGTGCAAAGTTTTACTGGCAACCGAAAATATCCATATTTGGTCAACTTCCTTAATGGCATAGGTATGTAGGTATATAATGCATTAGTATGTTTGCTTTTTTTCACTTGTTTCCATTGGAAACAAATGAAAATGATAAGGGTGTACAAGTGGCTATAAAACCTTATAAACGATCAAAACAAGTTCAGGTGGAAATGAAAATACCTCGAAAAACTGTAGCTTTATCACCTAAGCGAGTCGATATAATGAATCGTAAAATATCCCAATGAAACAAAATATGTATGAAGGAAGGTACATTGTGCTCTGGAGTAATTCGACATTTTATTTCACACATTTCTCCATCTCTTTTGATTTGGACATAGCCGATTGCGTTGTCGCCATAAGATTCTCTTATCGAACTGAAATAATATATGCTATTTGTAGTATCTGCTGAATAAAACATACAATTTAATATTGATTTGTACATACCGTAATAGTTTAGTCAATTTCATTTCTACACTTGCACTTCTGCACTTTCAACGAAAAAAACGTATAACTAAGTCAACACTAATTTTTGGTAAATTCCTGGATTCTGTCTGCTCTTATGGATCCCAACTTCCATTTTATCATAAAATACAATTAATTTCGTAAATGATGTTTACCGTCTCACAAATATAACCTCAAACAAGTTGTTATCATTATAGTTATAAGGAGGAAATATGTGACAGACATGGGTGACGTCATCGGAACTATAGGTTCGTTTTCGCGCGAGAATTGAAATAAGCATTTTAAAACCGCATTTTTTGCAATGAGTACTTTGATTTTTTAATACGTTTGTGTGTCTATTCTACAACGGAATTCTTTAACATGAAATATTAAGAAATCAAAATTAATTATATGTTGCATGTTCCCTATTCTATGCTAACAGTTCACTAAATTCATTATTCACTGCCTTTACCTAAAGATACGCTAATGACCTTATATACAAGAATATGATGAAAGATTTCCATTGTATTCCGACCCTTAATGAATCCAAACCAGCTAGACTGGTCAAATGAAGAAACCCAATAAAGGTTCTTAAAACAAAAGTGTCAAGAATTCTAAAAGATCAGCTTGTTCAGGTTTTGTATATTTAATCAGGGTTTATTACTCTCTATCATTTTCAAACAGTCTATTTTTTAGTTTCTGTAAAAAGAATACTTCCATGAAAAAAAAATCTGGGGATAATTTGAATATCATTCCAGATTTTTTTCTTCCAAGTATCAATCGTGGATAAAAATAAGTTCCCTACAAAAGTATTTCTCTCCCTTTCTAGAGTTACATGGAACTTACCTTCATCTACCTACCTACTTCATTCAAAATATTACCCACTTTCTTTGTTTGTTATAAGTAGGTACAATATAATTCTATCACAGCCATATACTTCAGTTATTAAATCATATTTGGAGCATAATAATATTATGCCACTTTCACACCCTTCAACTTTTCTGCGGTGGTTGATCTTAGTGTGGTGTGCGTTATCATTATCCTGATTAGCACCGGAAAGCGCTCCTGCTGTCTGGCAGCCAATATTACAACAACATGGGGGAATCTGGGGTATTGGGGGAAGGTGGGGTAAGCATTTTACCCTACCTACCAAAAAGGAGGGGACGCAACCTAAGTGATTTACAGTCAGCTCGTTTAAGGGTCAATTTAATTACACCTCTGGCTGTTTGCCTATGTGTATATAAAAAGGTATTTGATAAACTGTGTAGCCCTTTAGGTATGAAGGCTTGTAAATGTGGATTCTATGCAAAAATAATATTTGATTATTAAACTGAAAAATGTTTCGTCGATTAACTAGTGAATTATACATTCTGATGTCATCGCTTCATCATAAGATTAAGGTTTAAGTATATTAGAAAGCTACCGGCTAAAGGTAAACATTTTCTTACAAAATATTGGACTAATTTTATCAGTTGGTGAACTGAAAAATACAAAATTATATCTATCCCATTAGTACCGGTAATTTTTTTGTACAGTTGTAATTAGATAGAAGAATGTTTGCACCGACTTGAAAAGTACCAGCACCAATAGAATTAATATTATATCGTATTTTTCAGTGCACCAATAAAGTCGGTCCATTTCTTTGTTAAATATATTTATTTCACACTTTTGAGTATAACATCAGTCATCAAAATCATTCAACGTTCGCCAAAGAAGAGAATACGATGCTTATTCTTATTCAGAGATTTCAAGCATTGTGTAAAAACACATATTTCATTCAGACTTTATCACTGCTGTAACTCGGAAACCGTAACTTCATTTGAAAAATGTCCAGTATAGTTGCTACATATAATCTCTTCTTCAATTTGGCCGTCTCATTTTTTCAATTTTCGAAAAGAATTGCCCCCACCACATACAAACACACATACTTCAGACTTTACGATTGCTGTAAGTCGAAACCTATAATTTTTTTTAAATATCCAATTTAAACGTTGTCGGATATGGTCTTTAATGCTTACTGTCTAGTTTAGAAAAATGGTGAAACACGCTAAACATCCAGAGCAAAAAACAAATCAAGACTCAGTCGTCTGTCATCTCTGGCGTGTCAAATATAATATGTAGTGCGCCCTTTATGGAATATAATTTGAAATACTTCTTGCTATAAATCTGGAATCAATTGTGAATAGTTCTGATTTTGACCCAAATGTGAAACTTAATTTAGTTCCGAAACCGTCCTGCATTACTTCGAAAAAACCCAAACACGTTAATTTGAATTGCATACACTAAAAGGGTTAGTAGCTAATGTCTCAAAAAATTACATGAACTAGCAGATGGAACCATACTATAAATATTACTTGAATAACATTAGAACCCTGAGAATTTCCACATCGATAAATTCATTCATTTCCATTCATTTAATTTATCTACTTTCCTTCTACCTCTTCCATTAATTTATTACGTCCCGTATCTCATATATTTCTCTTCCTCCAGTAGTGTCAAATCTCAACCTCTGTCTATTCATTTTTCTTTTTCTGTTTCTTCTTCTCTTTCTACATAAGCTTCATCATGAGTAGTGTTTGTGTGCTTAACAATTTCAAAAGAGGCCGTGCGACTGAAACTTGCGACATGCTTATCTTTTACACTAATGGTGGCGCTGCTATCGCCTTTGCCACAGCAACCTTATTCAGTCGTCAATATTTCTCCACATTGTATCTACCTACTGCTGCAAGTGGTGGAAGGTTTTCTCTTATAAACAGGCAGGTCTGATATATTGACGCATTTTAGATTATAAATTGAGGGAATAACAAATGGTCTGACGTGTCGTGTTTCTTCTACATTACTTTTTATCACTAAAATGGTAGCCACTATTTATACCCACGGGTAGGTAGGTGAGGATATACCTACCTATGGATGAATTATTGGATTGATTTCATGGTTCACGAAACTTTTATCGATTTTATTTTTGAACGGATTATTGCGTAATATGCTGAACACCTAAAAAGTAGTAATATTGTCTTACATGGACAGTTACAAATATGAAATTGTTGCTTTATTTTTTGAAGGTTAGGTATGACATTTAGTTTTGTTAGTGTGAAACTACGATTCTGCCTATATGGGCTAGTGACGAGCAGTGATAAGGTCATCTAATGTAACCCAATAAACTATCACGATGTCATATATTGGTTTTCATCGAGAGCAGAAATTTCGTCTCGAGGGAAATTTCTCGTCTCTCTCGCCATTGGCTTGTAATAAATTCATAAAGAGACTAAACTAGATTAGGTACAAATTATTTCATTTCTAATCATAAGATGGCTGGGCATTTTATGAAAAGGCGAATTTTGTAATCTGTTTACGAAATATCCATGTCAAAACAAATCGTAAGCAGATTGACCCCAGACAAGAGAAATATTTCTATAAATATGAAGTTGATCTATCTTTTAGCAATATTTCCTCTTTCTGCTCTGATAAAGAAAATAAATAACTATGCTCAGAATCAGAATTAAAGCAAAATCCAAAGAATTATAATTACAAATGGATAATAAATATTTATATTTCATGAAAAAAATGTGTGGATAAGCTTAAGTTATTTTAATATTATGGAATATAAGACATAATTATTCCACCTGATATCATTATCATCTTGATGAGTTATATAAGATAATGTTGCATTAAATTATTAAATGTAGTTAATGTTTTCATTTTAGCCTTGGGAAATTATAGCTGACCAATTCTGAACTCGTTTTGTTTAGTTATTTGTAATTTTTTGATCATTTGAATTTTACATAGGTAATGAAGATTTTTATTCAAAGCCTGACAAAATCTCGTTGAAAAATTGTATTTGTGCACATCTGTGGTAAAAAGCAGAAAAAGAAATTATTATCAAAAAAAATCTTGATATTCTCTAGCTGATCATTCATATTCTGGTTAAGATATGTTCTTTGAATCAAATGATAAAGTTGTTCAAAATTAAGCAGTGTTAGAAAATGCTGATTACTGAATTCGAAGAAAATCAATAGCTTGAGTGAAGTTTATGTGACTGCAATAGCAAAGTCTTGTAAGTGGTGAACATACTAGCTACTAGACTGTAAAGTAAAAATTCGGAGGTATATCTCGAAAATATTCTTTTAAATCCGCAGATTATCTAAAACAAAAAAGTTTAGTTAATTAAACATTTTCAAAGTTGATATGAAATTCTCTCTATGATGAATCGAAGAGGTAACTACTTACATAATTCATTTCCACTGTCTATAAGGAAAGTAAAATAAAATGGAAAGATGGAGGAAATTCATCATTTGCCCAAATGGACCGTGTACAAAAATTCTTTCGTTTATCGAATGGGTCGCGGTATAATCTAAGCAATTTATCAAAGTGTGAACGCACCCTTATGCTTTTGCACTATACACTACCATATATTGTTGTCGACAATTTCCCTTTGTAATAAATACATTATTTATATACATATTATATACTAGGTATATATCTATCTGTGCGTTTGGACTTTTTCACGTTTTGTCCAGACACCCTTTGTTTTAACTGATATACGGCAACCACCAATTCCATATAATTGACTGGTCAGAATATAGTAATGTACAGGTCACTGTTTCCTTTACTGTGATTTAGGTACATTTATTTGTTCAATAAAAGATTATGTTATTTAATAGATACAACAATTCTTTAAGCTGAGTTTTTGAGAATGTTTAATTTATATAAGATATTGGAAGTAAACTTTTAGTCTATTTTGATTATTGAGGTGACAGGAAAACTGGATCGATCCATACCCTTTATAATTAAATCAATCAGAATTATTTGAATTACATTTCTGCATAATTTTCAAGTGAAAGAGCTCATAGTCAAATTGAGATATTTGGGCAATGAATACTCAGAAGAATTCATCGAGCTAATATAACCTAAATCTAGTTCCTTTTACACCACTATACCGATTAATATTTATACTACCAATAAGCCTTCTACAAATTCCCCTAACAGTGTATAAACTAATCCAGCATATAAGGTACCTTCCTTCTACCCTATATCATTTGATTGACAGGTTCATTCAAGTAGTGGATGCATTGACTTTGAAAATATATTCCCAAATGAATCAAAGGTAAATACTGCATTGTCAAAACATTCAGTAGCTGTAGATTTTGACAACTCTATGCACCATAACGAAGATGTTGATGATATTGATAAATATGTCACCGAATAGTTGGAAATAATATTTCATATTTTACCAAGATATGTTAAGGGCACAGTGACAATTTTTGAAGGGAAATTAATGATATTTGGCTTGTATGCTTTTCTACTTTCATATGTGTCTTACTTCCTCACTTGGGGATAGAGGAATGTTCTTTGAATTCTCCTGGAATTTTTTGTTGGTCCATTCACTTCACTTCAATAAGACTTCTTGAAAACCAATAGTAGTTCATACTATTTGATCCATTCGTATAAAGATACATTTCTGTTAGAAAATCGACGCTTTCTTAGATGCTGTCTAGACCTTTTTTGATACAAAACTTTTGAAATGCTTCTTGTTCTCGAAATAATGAACCATCTCCAATTCATATGGTAAATATTGTTGAATTTCATGTCCGTATGTCCTTTTATATTCCAGAAACACTTTTATGAAAAACTATCAAAATATTTAATTACCTATTCACGATCCTAAGACTGAAAATCGGAACATTCTAATTGGCTTGTAGATAAGTTACGGAATTGAAACAAGCAATACAACATTTAACATTTAAATCTGTTTCAGTCACTATTTCGAAATTAACTTTAAATTGATTGTGCTCAACGCATTTCTCCAAACGTTCATACTGCAACGTGGATAGTTTATCATGTACTTACTGTTATTATTTCTTGTTCTTCTTTATCTTGTTGTCTAATTCTTTCTTGTCGTTGTATACTTATTTTTTGTTTTTATCTGCTTCTTTCTTGATTTTCTAGAATTTGACTTATTTTTGTTTGATCTTCCTGTCTAATTATTTCTTGATTTTCTAAAATTTTACTTATTTTTGTTTAGTCTTCATGTCTAATTCTTTCTTGTTGTCTAATTGTTAATAGCTCTTCTTTTTGATTTTGTAGAAACTTCATTACTTCTACAAAATTTGCCATTTCGTCGTAATCTTTCGATCTGTTATTCACCATATATTCTCAGCAAAATGCGAAGATCTCACTTCTGACACCAATTGTAAGACTTACCCCTTTGCTAAAAGTTGTGAGATGACTTTAATTGCGTAATACTCAAAAATTCGCAGATTGCTTCCAAAAGGTTGTCACTACTTGTCACTTCAACTATCGCGTTTTAACTACTATCGTCTTATGTCTCCAACTGACTGATACAATAAAGTGACTATGACGCGTGATCGACAGGACTTTATATATCTGAATCTTGATATGATTATCTAGACGCTTATAATAATATTCTTGAAGCTTGACAAACTGACAAAGTGTACCTCACATATAGTTTCTGGAAGGATTAAGAATAAATCTATTGATTCTAGAACTAATTAATGAACTATAAATGAAACAACTATAGCAAATAAGGAATTAGAACAAATACATACTAAAAGAAATAATAACAGTAAGTACATTATAAACTATCCAAGTTACAATACGAATGTTGGGTTAAGATTTCCTTTAAAATGTCAGGAAAACTCTTGATTCTGTATGTATATTTTTTGTTCGCACAAATCGAATCTGCCTTGATTAGATTACCTAACCGATATTCAACTATGTTTGAATAGGTATAGGTACTTTTGAATCAAAAATAAGTTCACAAAACCGTCTTTCAACAGTCTTGATAAATTTCTTTATTTTAACCTTTCATAGGTTCCGCCGCCTATGGCTAAAGACGCAAAGGTCATTCCTTAATTTGCGCTCTCCGGTAATGAATAGTTTTCTTTTTTTGTATGCTACGTCTTTTCGGCATTTATAAATCTATTTGTTTTTGACCGTGTGGTATTATATATTATAAGGTCGACTTTCTTATTTCAATTCGCATACTATAACTTACCACATCATATCTATAAACGTCATTCATATACTTACACGATTGCGCATAACTAATTAATAATAATTAAGTGAAGTGAATTTAACAAGCCGCCCCGGTATATACAGGGTCGTTCAACGTAAGTGACCTATGAGACCTGTTAAGAGGATCATTCATAGTTATTATAAATATATTTTCCAAAAAAATAGAACCAACTTTACTGGCAGTTGAGAAATTCAAAATAATGTTAATTATTTTGAATTGATGCAGTTTTAGGTATGGGAATAGATGATTTTTGGCACCAACTTCAAAAGTGGGTATCGGCATCAATAGAATTATTTTGTATTCAGTATTCCAGTGCTCCAACTAATAAAAGTCGGTCTTTTTATTATTAAGAAATAAGTTTAGAAACCACCAGTACTTATCAAGAATTGTGATAATTTAAACCAGTTTAAAAGGGTTTTGAGAATATTTTCATTTTAAGTAAATATTAGTAGGTATTTATGTTGTCGTCTTTAACTTTTACACATCAATTTTATATTCTGTTATTTTATTTAACAATAAGTTTTATTCATTTGGAGTACCTATATATTTAGAGTTAAGTTTATTTTATTTAACTGAATTTAACGTAGGAATGTACCTGCACTTTCAACTTTTTGACCGACGAACCCTGTACGGAGGAGGTATACAATTCGACTCTGCTTATTTTTTGTTTGTTCGCGCGTTGTATATAGCAAGCATATTCCGATTTTGATGATTTTTGATTCATTTGAAAGAGGAGACTTGAAAATGGTCCCATATCCACCAAAATGCCAATCCGAAATCTGCTTCCCTCCAAAAACCGCCCTCGATGGGGGTGGAGGGTGCAAATTTTCTCGAAAATCGAAAATCTGAGGTGGTATAATTAAAGATAATAATAATATCCGGAAACGTTTAAATTGAACATTTTTTCAAAAGAGTTACGGTTTTCGAGTTACTGCGGTGGTAAAATTGTAACATCTAAAATACTTATGTGTATTTCCGCAACGATGTTTTGAGATCTCAGAAATAACAACTACAAGCAAAGGATATATAGGTGGATAACAGGATAAGTATTTACTATCTTCTTATAAAGTTGGTCCATTTTTTGGTACTTAGCTATAAAATATTTATTTCACACTTTTGTGTGTAGAGAACATTAGTCATGAAAATCTTTGAAAGTTCATATTACTTACCTACTCAACATTTTATTCATGTATATTCTTTCCTTCAGTGATCTCAAAACATCGCGGTGTAGGTATATACATATTTCAGACTTTACCACTGCTGTAACTCGAAAATTTTTGATTTTTTTTAATGTTCATTTTGAATGCTGTTACAAATAATATCTTATTTAATTTGGCTGTCTCATATTTTCAAAAAAAAGCTTTCTCCACATAGCGGAAATACACGCATATTTCTCATTATTACTACTGCATTAACTCGAAAACAGTACCTTCTTTTCTAAAAATATCAAATTAAACGTTTCTGGATATGGTTTCATCTTCAATTCTGCCATCTCAGATATTTGATTTTCAAGAAAAATTTCCCCCTCCACCCCGTTCGGGGATGGTTTTTAGATGGAAAGAGGTTTTGGATTTGAGTTTATCTAAATATGGTTCCATTTTTCATCTCTCTTCTTACAAGTGAATCAAAAATCATCAAAATTGGAGCACGTTTACTAAGCAAAACGCAGGAACACATAAAAAATGCACACATAAGTGACTTTTTCAACTCAACTGTATGAAAATCAAAATATTTAAAAAAAATTAGATGTTTGAGATAGGAAATGGGTGAAAGTTACTGATTGTAATTATTCCAGCTATTAGAACATTTTCTAATAGTTACCAATGCAGATTTTCTCTAAAACTAAAATTTGTAAAGGTATACTTTTGATGTTTCGAAAGGAAGCTCATAAAGTGAAGCACCCTGTATGTATGGCGATGCTCTGTTCCACGTTAACTCTTTCTCTCTCTTTCTGTCTTTTAAATATATATGAGAGAAAACGAAGTGAGTTTATAAAGCGTGATTATCCTTTTGGACCACACACGTTGAATCCGCGGGAAATGGTTGCATTCGAGATGCCCCGAAATAGCAACAAATAATAAGCATACCTACTGATTTACATCTCAGTGATTTCAGTTAAATTCTTTTTTAAATTGAAAAGTTGTTCTTTAATACACTACCTAACGGTATGGATTTCGATAAACTTATTTTTTAGATAGGTAGGTATAATTTTATTTTATAAAGAAAAATTTCAAGATTTGTTATCTTACTTTCAAAAGATTATCTAAATCTGGATCAAGTTATTGAAAAATTTTTGATTTGAAAGCTGATGGGAATAATTTGCTAGAAAATAATTTCACTTTGACTTTTTTTCTCGAAAATTTTTGTGGTTGAATTTTGAAATACTTGATAAGGCACAGTCTTAATAAATATTCGCTTACTATGCAAAACCGTCGAACAAACATCAAAACACACGATTAGTAATCTCCTCATGCTTATGAAGTCGGTCAAAAAAATCTCTATAGATCATCAAATATTATCTCTGCTAATGCGATTTCTTCGAAAATTTCTTTAGATATGACAAGTTGGAAAAATATTCATGTGCGAGTCGGACTCGTAGGGAAAGGGTTCCGTACCTAGAATTTACGTTATATAGATTTCTTGAGTGAAGACCTATATTCTGTATTTTGTTCAAAATTTGATGCTCTGTAGTTGCAGAATTATGGGGGAGTAGTCAATTTTCGTATATTTTAATGAATTGGATAAAAAATAACGAGCCTTTTCATTTTTGACCAAAAAAAGGTAGAGGTTCAAAATTCGATTGTTCGTTTTCTTTCTTTTTTGACTATTCGCGCGTTTTGCATAGTAAACGTACTTACTCCGATTTAGACGATTTTGTTTTCATTTGAAAGAGGAGAGTTGGTCCCATATTTAGAAAAACTCAAATACGAAATCTTCTTCCCTCAAAAAAAGGAGACAATTTTCTCTAAAATCGAAAATCTTAGACGGCATAATTAAGCATGAGATCATATTCGAAAACGTTTAAATTGAACATTTTTTCAAAACGGTTTTCGAGTTACAGCAATGGTTAAGTCTGAAATATGTGATCTATGTATTTTTGCTATGTGAAAGGGGCAATTTTTTACGAAAATTGGAAATATGAGACGGCCAAATTCAAGAAAAGATTATATGTAGGTAGCAACATTCTAAATGAACATTTTTTTAAGAGTTACGTTTTTTGCGTTACTGCAGTAAAATCTCAAATATGTATATCTGTTCCACGATGTTTTGAGATCTCTGAATAAGATAATAAAAAAACTCAAAGTCGAAATCTCCTTCCCCCCAAAAACCGCCCCCAAATGAGGTGGAGGGGGCAATTTTACTCAAAAATTGAAAATCCGAGACGACACAATTAAAGAAAATCCCCTTTAAATTGAACATTTTTAAAAATAATCATAGGTTTCCGCGTTACAGTCTGAAATATTTGTTTCAGCTATGTAAAAGGGGCAAATTTTTCCGAGAATCGATAATTTGAGATTTGAAAATTAGAAAGGGGACCATATCTGGAAACGTTTAAATTGAGCATTTTCCAAAAGAATGTGGTTTTCGAGTTTGGCAATGGTAAAGGCTGAAATATTTTGCGCCGCGATGTTTTGTGATCTCTGAATAATAAATAAGAAGTTCAAGCTAAGTCTATATCTTTTTGGATATTAGTGAACGTTCAACAATTTTCATGACTAATGTTACACTCCAAAATGTGAAATAAATATTTTTTACAAAAATGCCGTTGTAGTTTGTTGTTGTACCAATTCCAAAAGAACCAGCATCAGAAGCAATAAAGTCGGTCCAATTTTTTGTAAGAAATATTAATTTTTTATACTTCACTCTTAGAATAATCGATTCTCGACCCTGTTTAGAGGGTCAAAAGTGAGTTTTTTCTCACCAGGGCCTAAAATAATTTCGTTTTGTCTTACAAGTATGGCGCTCATCATTTAATAATGAAATTTATACTTCCACAATGTAGATATATTTGAAAATTATGTATTTATCGTTGTTTGCATTTATTAATCATAGATTATATCTATTCATACATTATCATGTGCAGTTGCAGTTAAATTGATAGATATAGAATAGAATTAATATTATTTTGTATTTTTCAGTGCATCAACTAATAAAGTCGGTCCAATTTTCGATAAAAAATATTGATTTCATACTTTTGAGTATCATTAGTTACGAAAATCGTTGAACGTTAACTTATAACCATTACCCATCAAAAAAAAATAGCCGCGGAAATACGCACATTATAGACTTTGCCACCGTTGTAACTCGAATACCGTAACTCTATCAAAAAAATTTCAATACAAATATTGCTACAAATAATCTGTTCTTTAATTCAACTTTGTCAGATTTTCAATTTTCAAAAGAAATTGCCCCTTCCACATAGCGAAAATACACATATTTCAAATTTTAACATCGCTGAAACTCGAAAACCGTAGCTCCTTTGAAAACATGTTCAATTAAAACGTTTCCGAATATTTTCTTATCTTTAATTCTACCGTCTCGGATTTTCGATTTTCGAGAAGTTTGACCCCTCCACCCCCTTCGAGAGCGGTTTTCAGAGGGAAGTAGATTTCGGATTTGATTTACTATATAAAACGCGAGCACAAACCAAAAAAAGCACACAGTCGAATTGTATACCTCCTCCATTTGGGCCCGTCGATCAAAAACATTATACCTATAGGTAAAATTTAATTTATACTTTAAATATCTGCCTAATCTCTCATTGGTTTATAAGCTCAAGATAATGTTCTTAAAAATGCGTAACACTAAGAATTTTGTTTACCACAAATTAACTCACAAATAAGATAAGAGATCCAATAAATATCCTTACAAGTACCTATATCGTACAACTGCTGCTTATTTTGGACACATCTCAAAGTATGTGAATTATTTTTTCAACCGATTCCGAAAACAGCCAATATACATATTATTACTCAGTTGGTACCTTTATAAGATCTAATCTTGAAGACTATTAATGCGCGCTATATGAGTATTAGGTTTCTTCACCCATCAGCTATCAAGTGGAATCTGTGGAATTTCCATTGGGTGATTTTTGACCGAATCTTAATAACCACTAAGAGTCCTTTTTCGGGCCTGTGCTTGACATTGTTTTGATAGGTATATTATTAGTGAGAGACCGTTTACATTTGAATGGGTCTTAATTGCTTTATTTTATTTTATTGGTATATTTTTTTGGATGCCGCAAAAGGCTCTGTTGAGAGAACCGACTGATTCGATGTAGTCGTTTTTACCTACAGCAACGAATAAATGTTGTATCTTATCACTGAAACAGAGCATGGTATCTTTTACGAAAAAAAAAAAAAGTATGCCGAAACCAGGGATCGAACCAGGGACCTTTAGATCTTCAGTCTAACGCTCTCCCAACTGAGCTATTTCGGCTGATGATATGTGTGATTGGAAAAGTATACAGTATAGACAACCGTTTAAACGTTCGCTTCGCACAATTACGTCATTACGTTTAATAAACTATCTGTCTATCTATATGAGATTTATATGTCAAATTAAAGGGAATAGTGCATAGGTTTGCCGAATTTCTTTAGAATTTACGTTTTCCTATGGGCTACGCCTTACAGCCCTTCAAAGGTTGAGACAATACAATTCTTACAGAATAATAACATTAATTTATAATAAGTAAATGTTAACTAGTTACTATTATACAGTCCACTTGTTTTGATTTCTTATCTGGATTATTTCTACATACAATAAAAATTTGTTGCAGGTAGGTACCTAATAAATACCTACATGCAAATTTTGCGGTAAATACCTATTTGAAGATGATGAAGATTGAAGAAATTCGACCTAACAATATTCAGCTCGGTCGAATATAACTATAATTTTTATGATTCATGAAAAAATATAATTTATATTTAGGTACTTACCTACCTATGTCTAATCGCTAATTAAGTATTAAGTCAGTATTTGCTTTATGAAAAAAAATCCTACATTGCCTAAAGCCCAAAATTGTGTGAATTCATGCAGCTCAAATTAATGAGTACTTAGGAATCAAGTAATAATTACCAATTACAAATAGCAAGTAAAAGTTGAACTTCTTATTTTCAATAAGTGTGTTCCTGCAGCTAAGTAAAAATTATCAATTATTGAATAAAAAAAATTAAATCCAGCATCTCTTTCCCCAAAAAACTGACCCCAAGCCCCAAGTTATTCCATTGCATTATTAGTTCCATTTCTTAAGCCAGAACATAATAATAAATCCAGTCTGAAATAATTGATAAACCTATATAAGTTATTTAATTCTGAATATCGACATTTCAAAGCTATTTCATTAGCTGTCTCAATCAATTTCTTAACAAACACCACTAAAATCATTTAGGTATATCGAAGTGGAAGTAAATACCAAAAAAAAAAAAAGAAAAACAACTCGACAACAGCAGTAGCCACGTGCCCCCCCGGTCCTCCCTTTTCCTTTTTACCCTCCTGTGGAAACATGAATCAAGGGCGCGAGAGCATTACGTGTCGTCGATTGAAACTTTGGAATTTAAATAAGTTTCGATGGAAAACGAAATTCGACGTCATCAAGAGTGTTCGTTGTGATCAAGTCACAGGGTCAGAACAAAGTGTCGATCAGTCACGCGTTCCAGGAAACTTTTAAATTGAATTACGCTCTATGGTAACGCGGAAGAGAATGAGAGGGTAAAAAGAGCAAGATAGATTGTGTAGAGAGACACCACCCTTCCGTGTTTTATTAAATCATTGAATCGGAAGGGTGGTGGAAATTGGCGGGTGCAAACTTGTTGCGGTGTTGCCACATGGTAGGTATTGGCCAAAGATCTCAGACTAAAGATGAACCCCCACGGTCATAAAGAATTTTAGATAAATTATGTCCACGATTGAAGGGTTCCAAACATTTTTGTAATAATATGATTATTTTGTGTGTTTGGTTAATAATAACATAAAACTGTAATTATTTGAGGGTCATAAGTCATAAGGTTTTCAGATAAATGAACGATTCTGAAATTCTTGAAGTAACAGAACCAAAAAATGTTTTGCACAATGGTAAATGATGAATACTTATGTGATGTTTTGAATTTCTCAAACAGCTTCTATAAAAGGAAAACGAAGTATCGCTACAGGACAATTTTTTGAAAGATGTGGCAACATGGTGTGTAAAATAGGCAATCCAGTCGAATGAAAGAATTCAAGATGTGTTTTTCAAATGTTATTGGACACGCTTAAAATGTTAGGGGTGGCAAGATGGAAAAATTATTATTCCTGTACTTTATTTAGTGGAAGTTTTATTTGGTTTTATTGACTGACTATATTTGAGTGGTTGGTTAAGATAAGCGGAGAAATAATAAATAACAAACCCGGAAGTGAGAATTGATTTTAGTGGGTTGTATACCACCAATATGGACCAAACACAAGTGTGGCGAGATTAGCGTAAGCTCGAAATCGTTGTCAAATCCCGAAAATGCTTTCTTTGATTTCTAAATCGAACATTATTACCTACATTCCTACCGCTACACTAAGTACAATTAGCAATACAAATACCCCTGCTAATTGATCAAGGTGGCCGGGAACTCCTGGTAGATTACCATACATGGTATAGGAGAATTTATTGACTATACTCATTGAAACAGTGTTTCACCGAAATATGAATTGTACTCAAGTGATGTTTAGATATATGCTCATTTAACAAAAGCAGCGTGTCTTCTATGTGAACTTTATATTTAAAATCATAAATGAAGATAAATTTGACAGGTTATGTTGAATTTTTATGTCAATTCAATTGAGATTATTTTGACATTTAGATAAGAAATCTATAACGAAAATTTGGTTATGATCTTGACATTTCGTAAGTATGTTTGTATCGATCCAAAAAAACAATTAGAACATGTCTGTTAAATACAGATAGGAAGCTAAAAGTGACAAGTGATATTTCAATCAATAGGTAGGTATATGTATCTATATAATAAGTTAAAATTCTGTTTTATGTCAAATACGTGGTCACATTGACGTTCATTTGAATGAACATGTACCTCCAAGGGTGATGTTTACCACTTTTAACGTTAACCTAACCTCTAAAACTAATATGGATTTATGATTTTAATGACGACGTACACATATAAGACTACGCTGCTCTCGTTAATTGAGCTTATACATAAATATCACTTGAATAAAATTCATATTTTATCAAAACACTATTTGAATGAGCAGAGTCACTGAATTCTCCTACATCATGTATGATAATCTCCCACGAGATCGCAGCCACCTTGATCAAATAACGGGAGTATTTATATTGCCAATAGTAAGAGGAGTAACTAATGGATTGCTATAAACTGCATGTAATTTGTTTCCGAATTGTGACACAATTTGTTGGTTGTCTAAGCAGTTTAAGCATATAAACATATATGTACCTACATATTCACATTTTACTTCGATATGAGTTTTATTTTATCGCATTAAGATCTACATAGTGTCAATATACCGAATTCCAGCAAAGTCTAACAAATATGTAAGCATCTCCCTTGAAAACACCCTGTAGTATATCCTTTTCGGATCCATTCTAATGTCTCTTGGTAGGTACAATATATCATGACATAGACGATATGTTCACAATGATAAATTACCATTTAGACAGCCATTATTATTATTGACCTTTGTAGACACGACCTCAGATTTATCTAACCAGATAAACTATATCTATTTATTGATTTATATATCTATATAGTCAAATTCAATTTTTCCAATTTATCGAGACCCCGTATACAAAGAGATATTCGTCGTATCACTTCACTATATACTTATGACAAACAGTTATGTAAATGACATACATTGATAGGTATATATGTATACAGTTTGTGGGGAATGACTGGCGTATTTTTTTAATTCAATTAATTGATACTATCAATAAAATGCCCGCACATTACAAATCGTATCTGTCTGTTTGTATGTTATATATTAGGTATATAACCTAATGCGAAGCACCCTGAAGTGGATTGAATTATTTATTATGTGGGAAGTGTGGTTCTTGTTATTCAGTGTCAATATAGTTCAAATTGAATTTATCTCTTCACACTTTACCTACAAGGATACTAAATAAGAGAGGATAAATAACATTTGACTAAAATTACCAGCGACATTATTTGATAAGGAATCGAAACAAGTGAAATTTTTGAAAAAAAATTAAAAATAGTTTTTATTGGGCATTTAAGATTTAAACCGTACCGATGAGTACCTACTATTGCTATCCTTTTCTCGATTTTAACTATACATATGTATATGTGTTTGCCAGCAACAGCTATTCCATAAATTACTGTTTGTCTACCACAACACAAAATTAAACTTTAAATTAACAATAACGTCTGACTTCTGACAATTGTGACATAACCATAGACGATCTTCCAGAAAGTACCTGTATACCAGAGAACGAGACGTATATATACGCTCCACGCTCGTGCGTAATTCCAGTGACGGATCCCATTGTCGTTCCATGTCGACAAAATAATAATCTTGGTTGAATGAGATTGAATGAGATAATTATAATTACCAATATTGGATCACACTTAGAGCTTAACAGGCGGCGAGATGTCTGCGATCTAAGTACGAATTCGAAATTTCAAGTCTCTAGACCGTATGGGGCCTGAGAAATCGCTGCGGAGTGCATTGATACAAGAACCGAAAGTAATAAAAACTATTTAAAAACTGAAACAAAATTTATAATGTTGGAACCCACTGGTATACGGAGTAAATAGGTGCCAAGTTGCCAAGAGACTTCTGTCTACATATAACTGATACCTCATTTCTTTCACACTTCAAAATTAGGTACCTGTACCGGTAAACAAAAAAATAAATATTTTTTATGTGATTTAGTCGATCCTAGTTTTTGTAATGTCCAAATTAATTTCAAATTCAGCCTTGTGTTTTTCGTTAAATCGACTGTGTGTTTTTTTTGTTTGTGCGCGCGCTCTAGGATATAGTAGATAAACGTACCCAGATTTTGTTGATATGTGATTCATTTGAAAGGGAAAACTTGAGAGATGGTCCCATATTCATAAAAAGTGAAATTTTTGAAAAAAAATTAAAAATAGTTTTTATTGGGCATTTAAGATTTAAACCGTACCGATGAGTACCTACTATTGCTATCCTTTTCTCGATTTTAACTATACTTATGTATATGTGTTTGCCAGCAACAGCAATTCCATAACAAATTACTGTTTGTCTACCACAACACAAAATTAAACTTTAAATTAACAATAACGTCTGACGTTCGACAATTGCGACATAACCATAGACGATCTTCCAGAAAGTACCTACATACCAGAGAACGAGACGTATATATACGCTCCATGCTCATGCGTAATTCTAGTGACGGATCCCATTGTCGTTCCATGTCGACAAAATAATAATCTTGGTTGAATGAGATTGAACGAGATAATTATAATTACCAATATTGGATCACACTTGGAGGTTAACAGGCGGCGAGATGTCTGCGATCTAAGTACGAATTCGAAATTTCAAGACTCTAGACCGTATGGGGCCTGAGAAATCGCTGCGGAGTTCATTGATACAAGAACCGAAAGTAATAAAAACTATTTAAAAACACAAATAGAAACAAAATAGAAAATTCGAGATGGCAGAATTGAAGATAAGAAAATATTCGAAAACGTTTAAATTGAACATTTTTAAAAAAAGAGCTACGATTTTCGAGTTTCAGCAATGTTAAAATGTGAACTACCAATGCCAATTTTCACTATGTGGAAGGGGGAGTTTCTTTCGAAAACTGAAAATCTGAGAAAGGGAACTATATCCGGCAACGATAAAAAAATATAATCATAGGTTTTTGAGTTAGAGCAATAGTAAATTCTGAACTAAGTGTTTGCGGTATATAGAGGGTGCAACTTTAATCGAAAAAAAATGCGATATGCCCAAATTAAAGAAAAGATCATATCCAGTAACATTTGATCGGGACATTTTTCAAAAAAATCATAGGTTTCCGAGTAACAACCGCGGTAAAGTCTGAAATATGTGCATTTTCGCTGCCTTGTTTTGAGATCTCTAAATAAGTGTGAGTAACGCATTATCTTCTTTGGTGAACCTTGAATGATTTTCGATAACTAACGTTACAATCAAAAGTGTGAGATAAATATTTTTCACAAAAAAATGGACCGACTTTATTAGTTGGTGCACTGAAGAATACAAAATAATATTAATTCTAATGGTGCTGGTACTTTTGAAGTTGTGCGCTGTTGCAGTGCGATTGAAAACTTTTGGCACCAACTTGATACAAGTATCAAGTACCAGCTCCAATAGAATTAATAATATTTAATATTTTTCAGTGCACCGTCTGATAACGTCCGTCCAATTTTTGTAAAAAATATCTATTTCACACTTTTGAGTGTAACATTTGTCACGAAAATCGTTGAACGTTCACGTACATCATTACCCATGTATACTTTGCTTGTATTTAAGATTTGTTATTATTCAAAAATCTAAAAACATCGTTGCGGAAATAAGCATGTCCACTGCTGCAACTCGAAAGCTGTAACTCGATGGAAAAAATGTTAAATATAAATGTTACTAGATATAATCTGGTCTTTAATTTGTCATTCTCAGATTCTCAATTTTCAAAAGAAATTGCCCCTTCCACACAGTGAAAATACAGATATTTCAAATTTTAACATCGCCGAAATTCGAAAACCGTAGCTCTTCTGCCGTCTCGGGTTTTCAATTTTCGAGAAAATATGCCCCCTCCCCTCCTTTGGGCGGTTTTCGGAGGGAATGAGATTTTGATTTCGAGTTTTTTCTCTCAAGCCTTTTTTTTTCTCAAGCCTCCTCTTTCAAATAAATTAAAATCCGAGTACGATTACTATATACAGCGCGCACACAAACCAAAAAAAAAGGAAACAGTCGAATTATATACCTCCTCCGTTTGGGGTCGTCGTTCAAAAATTGGGTTCTCTTGGCTATTATGAAATAGAATCAAATTGCTTTTCTGTATCTCTAAATCTTTAAAATATAGCGATGTGAAATATATCAGTTTTCTTCAAGTACCTATATCTTGTTAAATAAATTGCGTTAGAAGAACTATCTATATACACAGTTTTCATCCAGATGTATAATAATATCTCTCATATCTTTCTGAAGTACACCTACAATAAATTCTCTCAAAACTCATTAACTTCACACCTACAAATACTTGTAGCTATGTTTTAAGACCGACCATCTGTCAGTCACTCAAAGCCGCGTCACACAATTATTCCACAGCTAACTACACTAAACTTATAACTTTGGCTATTTAAAGAAATAAAATGTGTCTGACAATCATCAAGCGTAACACCTTATTACCTATGGTAGTTAGTTTTTGAGTATGTTTCAAGTGTTAAATTTGTTGACAGTTTTATTGAGAGAAAATACGAGTAAGTATTTCTCATCCAACTCAACAGTTCAGTAAGTAATCCGGCAGGCATTTAAATGTGTTAGTGTTATTTTGTGAGACTTTTACGACTATACCTAGGTACCTATTGTTTTATCTTTTGACCTGGTAACAAAATTTATCACTTTAATGCGATAAGTGTAAGAGATTGCGTAATGTTAGGATTTTCATTATAAGTGCAGATGTTTGGTCTCTCACAAAGAAGATACCACCTACTTATAACCTACGTATATTCTTTGCATATCTATATTTAATATAATTGAAATAAAAATGTCAAAATATCACAAACTGTACCGCTGCTGTAACTCAGAAAACGTACATTTCTATGAGAAAATGTCCAATTTAAATATTGTTGGATGTGGCCCTCGAAATCGCTTTAAACAATCATACCTAATTTTTTTACTTCTTCTAATGCTTGCAACCGCGCTCTGTCAACAGTATTTTTGACCGACGAACCCCAAACGGAGGAGGTATACAATTCGACTGAGTGCTTTTTTTTTGTTTTTGCGCGCCTTTCATATAGTAATCGTACTCCGATGGTTTTTGATTCATTTGAAAGAGGAGATTTGAGAAATAGTCCCATATTCATAAAAATGGGAATCTGACATCTCGTTCCCTCCAAAAACCGCCCCCGAAGGGGGTGAAGATGGCAAATTTTCTCGAAAATTGAAAATCTGCGGTGGTATGATTAAAGATAGGACAATACCCGGAAACGTTTAAATTGAACATTTTTTCAAAAGAGTAACGGTTTTCGAGATAGGTGCATTTCAAATTCTCAAATATACCTATTTTCGCTATGTGGAGAGGGCGATTTCTGTCAAAAATTGAAAATCTGTTTGCAGTACATGAAAGACATAATTATTTGCAGCAACATTCGAGTTAAATCGATGTTAAAATGGTAACAACTAAAATGCTTAAGCGTATTTCCGCAGCGATGTTTTAAGATCTCAATAATAACAACTACTCAAAAGTAAAGAATATACGTGGGTAATAGGATAAGTACTATCTTCATTGGTATTAGTGAATGTTTAACGATTTTCTTGACTAGTGTTACACTCAAAAGTGTGAAATAAATATTTTTTAAAAAAATGGGACCGACGTTATCAGTTAGTGCACTGAAAAGTATAAAATAATATTAATTCTATTGGGGCTATTACTTGTCAAGTTGGTGCCAAAAGTTATCAATCTACCTGCAACTGCACAACTTCAAAAGTAACAGCCCCAATAGAAATAATATTATTTTATACTTTTCAGTGCACTAACTGATAACGTCGGTCCAATTTTTTGTATAAAATATTTATCGATATTTTAATCTTGAACTTCTTTCACCGTAATAGAAATTCAATAATTTTTCTATTTTTTTTTATTTCTCTTGGAAAAACAAATTTAACACTGTTATTTTTGTTTTAATTGATTTTCTAGCTTAAAGCTGTCTCTTTATTCAAAATTACTTCATTCATTACTAATTTTAAAGAAATTCTCCAAAACTATCCTTAGAATCACCCAAAAATTCCCCCAAATTGCCAATAAATTTCCACAATTTCCCAAAAAAATACAAAAAATCGCACAAATACACATAAATTCACAAAAATTTCCAGAAATTCTCAATAAATTCCCGAAGATTGTACACCAAAATTCCCCAGGGGCTCACCGATCGATACAAGATCAACCCTGTTTTTAACTTTTTCAATTCCATTCTTGCTTTTATAATAATAGACAATTAAAAGAGTATGATAATTTAACTTACGGCAAGTTGATAACCTCATCAACTACCGATAGTTTTGAAAGAGTCTGCACAAAGCAAGATTCAGACCAAGACCGATAAGGATCCTGTATATATTTGTATGTCAACGATAAACTTCAGCAAAGTTCTATTGTATGTAGTAGCATTAACTCACTATTGTCAACTCCCTTAGGGGCAAATATATTTTATCAAATACCTAAGCGAGTTGGTTCCACGCTCCACCCCAAGCAAACAAACAATTATTCGTTGAATTAACGAGTTACAGATCCAAGCTCCAAACACATATATACCACAAAGTATAATACCAAAGAGCAATTAGTAGATGCAAACACAAACATACCGGCCATATTAGCGACATATTATTCAAGATTCATAATATATAGATATGAATGGCGATGGCCGGTGCTGCCAAGCCCTTGCCCTTTTTGGGGTAAGTAGGTATATATAGGTACATATATACATCTCCAAGGGTGGTTATGGTGGCCTAATGGCCCTTTGCCTAACCACAATTGCTCTAATTAGAGGAGGTTGTGTTGAGGCGACCATTACACTGTTATATACACTAGACACAACAACTGTCGTGGCTCTATAACGAATGGGATAGAAGGTCTATAGAAATAAGGAGATAGCAAGCATACCCTTGGGAGATTGATAGAGAGATGGTAATTTTCAATGCCCAATTATTGTCTATTCTGAACCAGTTAGAATGTTATGGTGTTTCTATTGGATATGCGGCAAATTGAGAGAAAAAAGCGGTTCTAAAAATTTAGTCTGAGATTATTTTCTATCGCATTCGTTCTTCAAAACTAGAATTGGAAACAAGTTCCAGAACCGTTCCTTTTTAACTGGCTTTATAGTACCTGTTCGCGCGTTTTGCATACTAAACGTGCTCTGATTTTGATGAATTGTTTTTCATTTGAAACAGGACAGTTGAGAAATGATCCTATATTTCCCCTCCAAAAATCGCCACCGAAGAGACTCACGGGGGGCAATTTTTCTTGAAAATCGAAAATCTGACACGACAGAATTGAAGGAAAGACCGTTTGAATTGAACATGCTTTCAAAACGGTTTTCGAGATACAGCGGTGGTGAAAACTGAAATATGTGTACTTCCGCAACGTGGAGGGGGCATTTTTAAAGAAAAATATGAGACAGTCTGATTAATGAAGCAATAGTAAAGTCTGAAATACGTGTGTATTTCTGAATAATAACAAGTACCGGGTGATTTGATAAGGGTGACAAGGTACTGTATCTCAGGAACTAATAGTCGTAGAAGTTTGAGAAAAAAATCCTTTAGAAGAAATCGACCAAGGAAGATTGCTGGAAATATTTTTTAAATTCTCACGTCCACCGCTTAGGGGCGTAATAGCTTCGATAATGGTTCATCTTTTTGATATACAATGAAACATTAAAAAGATAGACCATTATGGTGGCATTAACGTGATAGTTTTTATTTCTAAACATATATTAGAATTTTTTCAAAAAATAGCATTTTTATACGATTTCCTCGGAAGGATTTTTTTCCCAAACTTAATATAATATATAATACCTATATAAAATTTTCATTCTCAATTTAAAGAAAATTTAAAAAGATATCGACAATTTAAATTTTAAAATAATTTTTTATTGCAGTGGTTTCATGAATTAAAACAACAAAATAATACAGTAGTAATAAATAGCCACAAAATAAATAACACTATAAATATTCATTAAAGATCATTTCAAAATTAGCCTATCTAATTGTTTTAAAACTAATTTCACAAGTTCATTTTAATAATTATTTCTCGAGTTTCAAGTGGCCACTGTTTTTAGAAAATAATTGAAATTGTCAATTATGGAACATAAGTATATATTTTTGAAATTGCCTTTAAATTTACAATGCAAAAATGAGAACATATACATTTTTCTTAAATAGACCAATGTCAATCGTTGATGACGTTACAATCTGACGTAATACTCGATAAGATGGTCGGTTTGAAACAAAAATCGACTTGTCTCAGGATTTTTCATAAATATGCACAATAATTGAAATAGTGAATGTATGCCATTAGGCTGTTCCATACTTATAATTTCGATTGTTTCAGCTGTCTCGAACCATAGCTTTCTTTTGGATAGACATACCTAGATATTTTTTACAAAAAATTGGACCGAGTTTATTTCTTGTTGGTGCACTGAAAAATACATAATAATATTAATTCTGTTGGTGCTGGTAATTCGAAGTTGTGTAATTGTAGTTAAGTAGAAGGCTCTTGGCACCAAATTCACAAGTACCAGCATCAACAGGATTAATATTATTTTGTATTTTTCATTGCAACAACAAATAAATTCGGTCCATTTTTTTGTAAAAAAATATTTCACACTTTTGAGTGTAACATTAGTCATGAAAATCTTTCAACGTTGTCTAATACCAAAGAAGATAGTACTTATCCTATTACCCACGTATATTCTTCGCTTTTACTTGTTTATATTCAGAGATCCCAAAAGATCAAGGCGGAAATACCTACACATATTTCAGATTTTAACCTAGCTATAACTCAAAAACCGTAACTGCTTTGAAAAAAATGTTCCAAATAAACCTTTCTGGATATTGTTTTATTTTTAATTGTGCTTTCTAAGATTATCGTTTTTCGAGTCAAATTGCCCCCTCTACTCCTTTCGGGGGCGGTTTTTGGAGTGAAAGTGATTTCGGGTTGGAGTTTTTATGAATATGGGACCAATTCTCAATACTCCTCTCTCATATGAACAAAAATGATCAGAATCGGAGCACGTTTGCTATGCAAATGGCGCGAACGTCCATTAAAGAAAACGCAGATATATAGTCGACTAGTCGAACTCCTCCTTTTGGGATGTCGGCCAAAAACAAGAAAATACGGCTTTAATAGAAATTTGTCAACTTGAGTTCGTAAAAAAATAGAACGCAATGTATCCTATTGAGTTTATCTTCTGGGGTGTATTTAAAATTAATGAACAGAAAGAACTATGGCATCAATGACATTGACAGATATCAAAATTGGAGATACTTGGAGATTCCTATGTCAAAATTAAGACCCCTATAAATAAATCCATACTGGGAAGTTAATTTTTCAACCTGAAGAACTCCAGTCTCCCTATAGCTACACATTTAATTAGATAGTTTCAACTCATTATCGCTAAAGTATTACCAAAATGTCAATGAATTCAATCCATATCACCAATACGTATTCAACAAACGCAATAACCTATTATCTGATCCTGAAAGATACCTACCTTCTATGACCACTTAATCGACCACACCTGAGCCTCATAGACATCATACCAATTAAGGTGCCACTATGTGCAATAACTACTTGAACAAACTCAACTGGCAGCTACTGTATGTGGACTCAATCAATTGCGTCTTGAATAAATAAATAAATAAAATATACCTATACATATATAGCGGCTAAAGGTAGAAGTTACTTACATATATACCTGCTTATACTATATAATTGATGCCTAAACATCATGGCGGTTCACAAGTGGTGTAATACAAAGAAGAGGTTATACAATACATATATATTATGGACTGATGGACAAACATTTTAAGGCTGGCGCTAAAAGGTCTTTGTGTTTTGGAAGGTATAGATATCAAAGTGCGTGCCGTCTGAAAAGACTTTTTTATTATTTGTAATGGAATTGAGATTTAGAATGAGGTTATTATATATAAGCTTGTGTTTTTAGGGCTCGTTACATCTGATATAAAAATGTTTAAATGGATTTTTTACCATTACAACATTAAACAATAATCAAAGTTTTTTGAAATGTGTTGCTATACCGTCCAAAAAGATGGATTGACAAGATCAATAAAGAACCGGAAGTTGTGATGTGGATTAATAAATATTTTTTTACAAAAATATTAAAATTAAAGATGTGAAGATTTCTACCTTGTAATATATGAAAATATGAATGATTTCTAAGTCAACAGTAGAGAATAGGTTATACTTACTATTACCGTGCCTACCAACGATAACAACAACTACTCGGTGAGCTAATACTCCATCCAGCATTGGTTTATATCATCGTTGATAGGTACAATATGATTGTATATATTAGGTAAATTTCTTATAGAAATGTACCTATTGGGATCGTTCACACTTTTGAATTTCGAAAAAAATTCAACGGCATGATGTTATATGTCTATAAGATAGTCCAAAAAAACATTTGGTTCAAAAGTTATATATATATATATATATATATATATATATATATATATATATATATATATATATGGGATATTACGAAATTTGTTAACACGATAGAGGTCGCAGTTTTGAAGGTATCAAGTTCAAATTTGCTACAAAAATCAATCTCTCAAATATCTCGGTCGAGTTCGTTATTGGGCAATATCGGGTAAGTAGTTTCAAAATGGCCACCGTTCATACATTTAAAAAAATTATCAAAAAAGAGCCGTAGTGTAAATATCATCAAAAATAATTTTAGGTTATAGATATAATCAGTACCTACAACTTTTGTTCGAAGTAATTTTCCATAAAATGCACAGATAAAAAAATAAAAATTAATAAAGAAAAAATAAGAAATATTGATAAAACATGAACACTCAATATAAATTTGATGTAATTGTACATTTTCTGGAGATCTTAATATAGACCCTGATTAAAAAAATATATAGTATATTTATTGAAAAGAAATAGGCGAAAAAAAAATTCTGCCTTGAAGTGAAACGCGAACCCTGTCTGCTTTATATTCAACAGCCAAAACAAAAACCTCTAACCGCAAGGCTATGACACATACGGCAATATTATGTAATAACATGTGGGAATACCAATGAAAAAGTTGTTCAATTCAATGAATTTTGAGAAATTTACCTTTCCGCTGACTACAGGCCATCGGGATTTTTTTTCATTGATATGCTTGTAAGTGCTAAGGTCCTCCCGGTACCAGATGAAGCGATTTTGTTGTTTTCTTTTTGTAAGTAACTTTTCTTTCTAGTTGCTGCGCAGTAGGCAGAAACCGTCCCTCACTGCCCGACTCTGGGAAGAAAAGCAAGAAAATATCATATTTGTTTATTCATATTATGCCTAAACCGTTCTTCTTACGATAAAATTGTATATTATGTCTATTGTTTGTTTGTCCTGCAACGTTCAGAATGATGAAGAGTCGTACAATTTGATCGGAAGATTTTTATATCCGGAAAATTTTGCGTTTGAGAACGGCAGGAAATACTTGAGTACCTAGCTATTTGATGATCGTTGAAGACTTTCACGCGAAAATGACACTATGAGGAAAAGCAGGAAATTAATTATGCTGAAATGAATTTTCATATTTTCTACTTCTTTGCTCATATTCTGCCTAAATAGTTCGTGTTGTGTGTAATATGACCATGGTTGTTTGTTTTTATTTTTAATTTTCGGTAGAATTAGCTTCAGAGCGGTAGGAGAGTCGTGTAAGTGGACATATCTATACCAAATTTTGTTATTTGAAATTTCCATATATTTCCATTATTCCATAACATAGATATGCAATATGATTTTCTACAAAGAGGGAACTAATAATTAAACAAAAGTTTTCTCCCAGACAAAGTGGGAGTAAAACTCTCACCACAACAATATCCATGTTTCTAATTACGTGAAAAATGGATTTATGCCTCTTCTTGCCACTTCACGGACAATTGGAAAATACTTCAAGCGCTTATTAGGATTGCATTGCCTACCTAACACTAATCCTTCATCTATAACAAGCTCAGAATTCTTCCATTTTATTTGTGTTCTCTATAGTGTCTGTTTACGCTAGTAGAATATCATCCCAATTAGTGCTGGATATACCAAGCAGACAACTGAAGCGTTTCCCTTTGAAAACACCCGTCCCGAATTTGCCCACTAAATATATACATAGGTACATACAGACATACATACTCAGCGCTAGAGCGCGCCTATTAGGACGCTAATAAATTTAATTACCCTTTGAGTTTGGCTGCTTAGTCAATGATTTATTTAGTAGAAGAACACGCGCGCATCATATGTTATGATTTATCAGTTGCGACGTTCCACGACTGGAGTGTTATTTTTCTTCATTTATAGACAGATGTATAGATATACTGTGTGTCCCAAAATTTATATATTTGGTGGATATTTCCGATGCAAAATTAGTCCAGATTTTTTTTCACAAAAGTTATTTTTCAAGCGATTTCCTAGAACGGAGAAGATATACCTATAATTCAGATACAATAGACCTTATAGAATAGAATAGTCTAGATATAATGCCAAACGCCAACCGTTTGCAAAAGAATGATCGAGATGAGACTCAATGTTTCCTTGACACTCTGGAAGGAAGAATGCCAATAGCTTCACGTCTGTGAATTATGTGGAAATGCCTAATCACAGATATAAGTGAACTGCATTAAGAGGAAGGATTCAGTATATTTTTTAACATTGGTAGCTAGAATCAATGAGCGGAAGAGTAAAACAAGTGGCATATCATTCCAAGGGTCAACTGTTGAAGTAAATCTATTCTTTGAAATTCTAATTGGTTAAAGACATTGTATTCAAGTCACCGATTCCTTGCTTCCCAATTGGCGAGCCGAATCACGCTACAAAATGTTTTAATTTGTACCAAAAATCTATAAAATGAGCATCAAATCAAATACCTACAATATGTAGTAGTAAGTAACAGCTTAGTAGTAAACCTACAATCTATTTACCATTTGGTTAAAACTTCGAAAGGATATCCTTGAAGTTCTGTAGAATGTAGAATGTGCTTTGAAAATCTGAGGCGAACTTATTAATTATACAGGGTGGTTTGTTATAGGCGGAACATATTTCGGCATTTTGTTGGATATGTCATTTTGTATTCACGAAGGAAGTGTGTGAGCTTATAAAGTATTAGAACGCTTCAGTAACTTCTAAAATATTAACATATAGAGAAAAAACACCGACAGGTCGATTTTTGATTTAGATTTTCTACTTTTTTATGCAAACAGCATCATTTTCCCCTCCATCTTCCAAATTATGACGTCATCATTAATTTTTTCAAATGGGGAGGCTATAATTTTATATTATAAACGGCAAATTGGCAATTTTCTGAGCTCAAAAATACTAAATACATGGATATTAACATAAAAATGTATGAAATACTGGGTGCTAAGAAATTGATATATTTTCAAGGACTCCGATTTAAATGCATGCTTGTTTTTATGCATAATTTGTATAAAAGTGAAAGCAGCAAATAAAAATATATTAATTTTTAGCATCCTGTACTTAATATTTTTTTATGTTAAAATTGTCGATTTTCCATTTATAGTAATTTATTCAGGCTAACATACAAACATGGATTAAAAAAATAGTACGCTAATAGGTTGTCTGACTTATTATGAGCCCTACAAACCTCTAGCGGGATGCAAATAGCATCTGTGTGTAGACCTAAACTAAATAATGATTAAAAATCTACGAGCTTAACATCATCTAAATATATGTATACTAATACAATAGAAATAGGTAATAGAATGAAAATACAACAGAACTATAAATACAAATACAAATGTATAGATATTAATACAGAAAGTACTATAGCTTATCTAAAATCCAAATCTTAATATGAAGTTTAATACGCCCTCTAGAAAAGTCTTTTTAGGCGATTATCTAATATATTTTAGATAAGTTTGGATCGATATAAACTTGTTGTTTTGGCCAATATTCAATTTAGTTTAATTTACTGCATGCGATTTATGTCTAAGTCTAGAGCATACCGATACTTCAGCAATATTATACTGTTCCCGTAGAATACAATAATGATGATTTATTAGTGCTTCCAGAATATATTTTTGATTGATATTCAATAATCGTTTCTCTCTTTAAATTTTGAAAGCACGCTTTTGTATTATGGCTACCGGCCCTAATGCATTTGAAGAAGCTGAACCCCAACAAATAATCCCAAAAAATAGGACGCTACAGAACAAAGCATGGTATAATTTTAATACATCACTTTTGTCAAGAAGTATATCTCACTTTATAGAAAAGATACTGTAAATATATGTCTTCCATTTCCAATTTTCATCCAGTATAACACCAAGGTATTTAATTTCTTTGAATCTTTTTATTTTATCACATTTACAATTTAAATTATTATAACAAACATTATTATATATCCGCGTTTAGAGACAGATTCAAAAACACTCGATTTTGACATATTTAAAGTCACTCTGTGATAATTAAACCATTTTCTTATAATTCTTAAGGAATGTTTAGCATGGGTTGTAACTTCATCCCAACTGTCACCAATACACTAAACATAGTGAGTGTGTTATCTGTAAATGATACAATAACACCCGGTATATTAAGTTACAATAATCCATTAATGTAGGCATTAAATATTTAATAATGGACCAACAATTGAACCTTGAGGGACTCCACAAGTGACTAAGCTGTAAGAACTTTTAACACAATTAATGACAACATACTGAAATCTATTTGACAGCTAGTTCCGCATCAGATCATTAGCAATCCCTTTTATAATCAATATAATCAATAATAATACTGTGTCAAAAGCCTTCGCTAGATCCAGAAATACAGCTATTACCGATCTGTTATTGTCTAGTTGTTTACACATGAAGTTATTGACCTAATATGAAGCATCATCAGTTGATTTACCTTTTCTGAATCCAACTTGCCTCCGATTTATCATTCCCTCTCCCTCTAGAAAAACATTAAGTATCTTGTGAATCACATTTTCTGATATCTTAGCCGAATTTGATAATAACAATATTCTTTATTTCCCCTGCGTTTGTCTCCTCTAAGTACCATGACTTATTATTCCAAAGTCTAAGTGGAGAGACTTCTTTCTTAGTATCAAATATTTCATTTATATTTACCTTATATTCTATTTATGCATTTAATTCACTATTTTCAAAATTCCTACAAACTTCCAAATACTCTTTACATAATTACAGTATCTTTAAAAAATGGTTTTATCATAGTTACACTTTGCTATTTTTAATTTTTTATTAAGAGATTTTACAAAAGCATTATTTTAGTCTTTAATATCTAACCTATTTGGGAATCTCCTTTTTAAATTAATAACTTTTTTACAAGCACTTAATAATTCCGGTGTTGTCCAGTCAGATCTTTGTTTTCTTTTCTTTTCATTATGTTTTGAGTTAATTATTTATTCTATTGATAATAATAAGCACAAAAGTCTATTCAAGATACTCCAGGAAGCAATCAGAAGATACACAATTTACTCCTGCTAACAGAACGAGCAGACAATGAGACGCCAGAGAAGTGTTTTGTTGATTCTCCTACGATGGTTAATTAATAATAGCTGAGCTTTTTGATTTAATGCGTTTGATATAAATAGAAATCAAAACAGTGTTGTACGATGTTCGAATTATTAAATGCTCTTGATGACACGATGAGATATCGTGATCAAAATTAGAGACAGAAAAAGTCGTAGGAAATCACTTATATCTGTCATTATTCGTTTGAATAAATACGATTTGATTGACGGTGCACTACATACTCAGTGACACGAAGTGGAATATAACTTGATGATATAATAAACGTTAATTTTCTAACATAAACACTCTATTATCAAATTTGGGGTTGTAGGAAACGTTCTCGATTTTGAATTTTTTTCTTGTTGAAAATTTTGATTTATTATGTTCTGTTTTCAAATCACATTCATGAATGAAAGAGGTAAATAATTCCGTGGTATAGGTAACGGATTTTCGCGCGTTTTACTTAGATAACCTGCCCTGGTTTTGACTGAACTGTTTTCACTGGAAGGAAGAGTGATGAGAGATGATTTCATATTGTATTATATAGTTCTTGGTGCCAAAAGTCTTCTCTTAACGGTAATTGCACTAGGTATACTAGTAAAATAAGTTCTGTTACTAGTGAAAAATATTTCTTGTTATTATTCAGATACCTCGAAACATCGCGGCGGAAATACAATGTCAGACTTTACCACTGCTGGAACTCGAAAACCTAAGCTTTTTTTAAAAATGTTGCTACATATAATCACTTCTTTAATTAGTGTTTAATTTGATTTTGGATTTGAGTTCTTATAAATGTGGAATCATTTCTCAGCTCTCTTCTTTCAAATGAATCAAAAAGAAGCAAACATACAATCGAAATATATGTCATTTTTGAATTGGGTCAAAAATATTTATTCTGATAAAATTTGCAGGTTTTAGGAAGCATCTACCTACAGTTTTTTGACTTTACTTTAATTTCTTTTTAGGGTTCCGTACATCAGATGAAAAAGTGAACTCTTAAAAGATCACTTTATCTGTAAACTTATTCGATGATACCAAGTACGTAACCATTTCCAGGCGAGCTCGACTGGCACGTGACCCTTTCTGAGATTGTCTGTAAGTACGATTGGGTCTTGGGATGGTTGCAAACCTTTAATCTCTGAGCTCTATGGCTGGATTTTCGTGTACTCTATTGGTTATATATGTGTTTGGTATGTCAATGGAATGTTTTGTGAAGGTCTATCGGTGCGACTGAGACTCATAGATGGAGGGTTCCATATCGGGAAGATCCTAAGAGATATGAAGGAGATATTTTGATTCTGATTTCTCGTGGAGCATGTTTGTGGATTGATCTGGGTTGGTGGTCTGACGTGTTCTTCGTGTGAGTAGGACTCCGAGGGTTCTATATCCAAGTGTTCCCAAGTGCTCCACTCTTTACTCAAAGTCGCTCAGAGGTGATCCAAAGGTACCTTGAAGGCAATAGGTAGGTATCTGATTTTTTTTAAATATTTTTATTTTATTTTAAGAAGGCGTTGACAGGTAATTTATAATTTATACACCAAGCTAAAATTTTCATTGTTAAAAAATGTTCTGCCTAAGACGATGTTTTTCAGAAATGTTTATAGTATGTGGGAACCTTTAAAGTGAGGGCGCGTGGTCATTTATTTATGACTCATTTTAAAATGAGTCATAAATGATTCTGGCAAATATAATGGCAAATATAATAAACACTCTTCTTCATCACCTTTTAGCATCCATTAATTTCGCCTAATAATAATTCCATTTTCATTAATTCTTTATCAATGTGCTAATTGTATCGTCAGCTGGTAGGTCTAGGTAGGTATACCTAGTGTTCGTTTTCTGTGTTACATTATAATATTATTAAATAATGATTGCATTCTCACGTGTATATGAGATTACCTGTCACGTATAGCAGCAATTTTTAGAAAGATATCATCATGGTCGCACGCGAAATTGCTTTCTTTTTTTTTTCGTATTATTATTTCATTCTTGTTACATTTAAACACACAACCGTACCCACTAGTATAATATAATTGAGTTTTAATGTTCTCCAGAGTATAAAGTAGCTACTATTGCGACAACATAAAGCTGTTAAAATGTATGAGGATAATTATTTCAGCTTGTGTAATAAATGAATGATTAGAAAATTGTTTTTCATATTATCTAGCTATAGTTACTTAACTGTTATTTTGAAATTATTAATATTATCAATGTTTACAGAATACTATAAGTTGGGTTACTCTTGAAATTTCCTTTGTCTGCAGCTCGAACGTATGATTTTTAGCTCGTCGCATAAACCATGCTCGCAGTAACACAATGGAACCTACAAAGGACGTCGTATATTTATACAAGAGAAATAATAATGCTTTTTTAAATTTTCTGATAATACATAGTTTATATCTAATATCATCAGAGGTTAATTAATCCATTTGTAGTTGATCAGTTTCAGAGAAGTCACGTTTTAAAATGTAATAATATAATAATATCTTTATTTATAAATTTTAAAGTAAAATATATACGACGCATTGTAATTAAAGGTATCTAGGTATCTGTCAAATAACCGAAAGGAAATTGTTCACAAGGATGAGAGAATGGAGTTTTCGAGTATACTTTTTTCAAATACTGCCCTAATCCTTTCTGACTAGCTATATTGGAGAAATTTTCCATGAAAATATTTTCCATCATTATCACATGGTCAACGATATCCTTTAATTGTACACTTAAGCCTCCAAATTGTTTATCCGTCGTCTTGTAAACTTCAAGTTTCCAAAAAATTAAATCGTCATTCACGTGATATAAACCAAGGCGTTTCCTTCGGGACATTTTATATTTCTATAACTAGTAGCTTGGGAAACATTTTAAAGGAGTAAATTTTGAAGAAGCAAACGGAGAAAAAACTTGATCCCGTCGTTCCTATCTTACTAGAACAACCATCCACTGAACAATAGGCAGCCATTTCACAATATTTATTGAAAGTTATGGAAACTCTAAACTTCTAAACTCCACCAAAGTTCAAGAAGACTGTATATATACGTAAACTGCTAGACACTCGCTGAACTCGGCGAGTTTGAGTATTTCTTAAATGTGCGTTTTGGTGAGAGCGATTGATCCAACTTAGAATATTCTGAAAACTTTGATTTTATTAACAGACCTGATATGCTCGTCTCACTGTGGATTCTAAAAATATAACCTAAAATTTCAGGAGTAATTGTATTAAATGCTGCTCGTACTGATTCCTACAACTGTTCTTCGTTCTGAGAACATTCTTTGAATACCTCAGTTTTTATGAACCGACTTTATCAGTTGTTGCACTGAAAAATACAAAATAATATTAATTCTATTGGTGCTGGTAATTTTGAAGTTGTGCCGTTGTAGTTTGTTGTTGTAGGCACCAACTCCAAAAGAACCAGCTCCAATAGAATTAATATTATTTTGTATTTTTCAGTGCAACAACTGATAAAGTCGGTCCAATTTTTTGTAAAAAATATTTATTTCACATTTTTGAGTGTAGCATTAGTCGTGAAAATTGTTGAACGTTCACTAATACCCAAAAAGTTATAGGTAGGTTTAGTTTGTAGCGCGGAAACGTATGATTCTTTTTAAAAATGTCCAATGTAAATATTTCCGGATATGGAATTTTTGTTAATTCTGTGGTCTCAGATTTTCAATTTTCGAGAAAAATTGCCCACTCCACCCCCATTGGGGGCGGTTTTTGGGGGGAAGGAGATTTTGGATTTGTTTTTTTTCAATATGGGACCATTTCTCAACTCTTCTTTTTCAAATGAAATAATAATCGTCTAAATCGGAGTACGTTTACTATGCAAAAAGCGCGAACAGCCATAAAAAAGCAATCGTCCAACCGAATTGTATACCTTCTCCTTTTTTTGAAGTCGGTCAAAAAGAGCCTATAATCTCTCTAGCAAAGATATCACACCGATTTTTTTAAGCCAAAGCGATGTTGCTATCTAGATAATAATTTTACTTGTGGATATCTTTATGACCAGTAGTGGGTGTTGCGCCGGTTGATAATAATACATTTATCAAACTTTGATCGGACCAATTCACTTTCTAAAGAATATTAACGTCTTCTTTCTTAAAACTCAATAACTTTATGTAGATAGGTACTATTTGGAATCGTTGGAAACCGTTGTCGTATATAGAATCAAAAATAATAAGCACAGAATTACCACATTAAACACCAACACTTTATTTTGTCAAACCCAGCAATTGTTTCGCCAAACAATGTTGGCATCTTCAGGGGCTAACCTCTTACAGGTTAATGCTTTAATGTAGTAATTCTGTAATTATTTTTGAACTTTATGTAGAGTTTTCCATACAAAATGTTAAATTGACAATTATTTCGAAAACTATATTTTTTTGGAATACTTAGACAGTCTTTTATAAAGTAGGTAATTTTTATTGCTTTCCATGATGAATTAAGTATAAAAATATTGATTTTCTATTTATTTCAAAAAACTTTTGGTGTTTTTTAATTATTTCTTTGATCAGTGCGTTGAAAAAATTAATGCTGTTCGGGTGCGAAAAGTCATTACTTTTCACACTACTGTGTAAAATAATTCATTATGCTGACGGAACAAATACTACTACTACTACTGACATAAAATTGCATATTATCGTCAAAGGGGCGGATATCGAGTAGGTACCTATATACTTTCGCCACGATATACCTAATCAGTTCTCGAAAGTTGAACTTTCCAGGCAAGTGTTGCGAAAAATCTAATATTCATATCCATGTTATACTGTGGATCATTTTGGAACGATCGATATTGAAATCTCCAAAAACTCCACACATCTCGCCATCACTATTTGATATAATACATATTTTTTTCTGCCCAAGAACGCTATGCCGAAGCTATGCGACACGCGGGGCGGCGTCTCTGCATAGGTAGGTATAACACCAGAAAGTCAGTCTGTTGGGCGGCCTGTGACTGTACTAATGTACTTAAATGTTTTATTTAAATGATGTTGGCGGCCGGAGAGTGTCTGTGATAAATTAAGCTGGGGGGACCACCCGAGAGTGCAGCTTAAAGCTGGCGAACGGCAAGCGCGAGAAGAGAAGCTCTCTCTCTCTCTCTCTCTCTCGGCATTAGAGAGTACCTATGAGCTGAATGTTGAAAGAGGACAGATATAGATTGCTGGACACTCGTTACCGACACACTATAACGCCAAAAATGTTAACAAGATGCACACGACAAGCAACACGCAGGACAATGACAACGAAACTGCCTGTTTTTTTAACAGATATTATGTTTTGTTCGGTGTCGGGGTTCGCATCGAGCCTCATATCTCGATTCTGTCTGCTGCTGAATTAGCTCGCGATTGGGCGTAACAACCCTGTCCATAAAGTACCTACTTATCTAAATATCTGTTTATCCATCAACGCAAAAGTTGAAAACGAAAGGCTTCGATCAAACATTGAAACTCTGGAAACGTTATCCAAATCGCCCATTATTATTTTCCATCTGACGAAACTCGGCAGTGGTTGGAACAACTAGATATACCTAGACTTTTTGAAATTAATCAAATGTGACGTAAAAGGGAAAAGTGCGAGTTGAACTTTCACACGAAGGGTTCCGTATCGTTGTAAAAGCAAAATCTCACTGTCTACTTATTACTACTATTCATGAGATACAGCCCGACCAAAGACGAACGGAATGTCGAACAGGCGGATTTAGTATTTCTTGTTATATGTAAAATAGAAATACCTAACTACACAGCTTATGAAAATTTAAACAGTCTATCTATTACGACTAATAAGATACCTATAGCCCGTTGACAGACAACGGACTGATATCGGAGTCTCAGTGACAAGGTCCCATAATCACCAATTTGGTATGAAACCCTAAAAACGAATAAAAAGATTCTGTCACACAACCATTATTACCTAACTCAAAGTAAAATTGAGATTTCAATCTTTTATTTTAGTAGTATAGGTACTACAGTTATTTCTATCAGCGATTAAACTATTATAAAATAACAACAAACACATATAAGCAAGGAAATTTATCTCAAAATCAAGTTTATATTTTTGACCGACGAACCCAGACGGAGGAGGTATACAATTCGAATGTCTGCTTTTTTTTTGGTTCGTGCGCGCGTTTTATATAGTTAACGTATTCTCCGATTTTGATGATTTTTGATTAATTTGAAAGCGAAGATTTAAGAAATAGTCCCATATTCGCAAAAACTCAAATCCGAAATCTTATTCCCTTCAAAAAACACCCGAAGGAGCTGAAGGGAAAATTTTTCCTCCAAAATCGAAAATCTGTGTTGGCAGAATCAAGGATAGAAAAATATCCGGAAATGTTGAAATTTTTTTCAAAAGAGTGAAGGTTTTCGAATTAGAGCGATGCTTAAGTCTCAAATACGTGAATTTTCGCTATGTGGTGGGGACGATGTCTTTCGAGAATTCAAAATTTGAGGGAACCACATGGAACACCAGATTATTTGTAGCAACATTTATAATGAACATGTTTTCCTTAGAGTTATGGTTTTCGAGTTACAGCGGGGGTAAAATTGTTAAATCTAAAATACTTAGATATGGGTATTTCTGCCATGATGTTTTGAGACCTCTAAATAATAAGAAGTACTGACTTGAGAAACTGTTTCTGGTGGGTATTAGAAGCTGTTGAAGCCCTAATAACTTGTCTAAATGACTTAGACCTTTACAGTGTCATTACTTTCTTTGTCGGTTCATTGCAGTAGTTCTCAACTTATATCAGAAAATTCAAGTTTAATAACCAGAAATATTGTACCTATATTGTATAATATTACTTATTTGCGATGAATTACTCAAATAGAATGCTAGACCTGCAAATATGCTATAGCCTGTATTACATAAGATTGATTTCATCTTGAAGAACCTGACTGGTCATCAGCGGAGCACAGACATTCGCAGTTCAAGCTCTCACAAAGGTAGTTGATAAACAAAAGAAACAGAAGGAGGTCCAAGGTTGGAGCCCTGGAGAACACCATCTCTTATGAGAAGTATTCCTATTATATAATCCGCAAAGAGGAGTCACGTCAATATAGGTAGGTATAGATAGTAGGTAGGTACATTTCAATGCCAAAAATTCAAAATGTCCCTAGATTGTGACGTAGGTATTTAGTTACATATTGCTTTTTTGGTTAGGGTATAGATGCGTACATCTTGAATGAATTATTCAGAGTTTACTTATAAATAAAAAAAATAAGTAATCAATACTCTCCTATTTATAGAAATGTTGAATACGTCCAGAAGCTCTTTTAACTCTATTTACTTTGTCAGTCTTATTTTATAGCCGCTACAGAATATAGACAAGTACCTACATTTGCATCCGAAGAACAAGTAGAAAGAAACAAGAAAAACAGATAGATTATAGAGATAAGATCAATTAATGCCTGGAGTTTAATTGCTTTATCGTTGCTGGAGACAGATATATGAATATACTTGCTATACAGACTATAGTTAGCTACATACGGATATACCTATATAGCTATTTAAGATTTCATAGATTATCCATCGCACCTTATAGTAGTAATTAGAAGAAAATATACATTTTCTCTAATAAGCATATTCGAGACCAATTAAAGATTGAAAGCTCGATGGATCAATTAAGACATGGTTGTTGTGTATTAAGCTTAATTAGTTTCCATCATATCATCTACATACACTTAGGTATAGGATTCTATGAAGACTCAATAATTGTAATATTACAGAGTGATAATATGTCTTTGTGATCAAGAATAAATAATAGCGAAGAATATTAAGTACCTTGTTATAGGTATGTAGGGTTTACTGATTGTTTAGTTTTAGTTTGGTTATTTCCTACAAGGGTAAAAAGTATTAGATTTTAGCTCGTGATTGTATTGTCGACAGACACGAAGCGGAGGGAGACAAAAAAACAAGAGCTAAAATCTAATATTTTTCAATACCTACACATTTTTTTCTGTGACGGGAAAAACGATGATTTAATATTGAAAAAATATTACAATATAATAAAGTCAGAAAATTATCCATCTGAAATTTAAAGTTTTAAACTGGTAGGCCATTATAGTTATAGCGTTGCTAAGGAAACCTTTAAAGTAAATCAAATATATATGATTTAATTTAAAAATTGCGAGATTATTTGTTTGTGAAAAATGTCAGATTTCTAATTATTTTCTGACTTCACCGGAGTTAGTAAAAGCAGCGAAAGTAACAGGTAACAGGTTTACCCCTGAAGATGCCAACTTTGTTGGCGAAACAATTGTCTGGTGACTATAATAAATTTTTTGGTGCGTTGTGACATTTCTCTGCTTTTTTATATAATTGGATTATACACAAAAAACAATAGCTCGGTCCCGTGCTTGAGGTTTTCCTTTCGTTTATTGTTTCTTCTGTGTAAGCATTCATTGAGAAAAATAGAAGAACTCAATTTTCGTAAATTTTCTTTAATATCTTTAATTTTGGAATTTATTAGATTTTTTTCATAATTGCACAAAATCACTTCGAAATGGATCATGCTGCGGGATAAAAGATCATCATAATGTATTTGCTGGTGGGAAGCAAGAGCAAAAGAAATCAACTGCGGAGTACCACAAGGAGCTGTACTGGGACCAATATTGTGAAAAGTGTTTAAAATAGGGTGATGAGATCTAGAATAGTATAAGATATGTAATTGACACAGCAATAATAGAGTCTGCTGTGAATGAGATGGGGGCTTAAAATAGAGGAAACACAGTCTTAGCATATGGATAACAGAACAAATCAGTTTGATTTCTTTTGAGTTAGGTACGTTTTTTTAAAATAATTTTATTCAAATACCGCTGCAGAAATCTGGCCGTCAGGCAGTGTTATACCTACTTTTTGTCCGATGAACCCAATTGGAGGAGGTAAATATACCTCTGCTTTTTTTGGTTTGTGCGCGCGCTGTACCTATATTGTAAAGGTACTCCGATTTTGATGATTTTTGATTCATTTGAAAGAGAAGAATTGATAAATGGTCTCATATTCGTAAAAAATTAAATCCGAAATCTTCTTTTCTCCAAGAAACTTCCCCGGAGGGGGCAATTTTCTTGAAAAGCGAAAATCTGAGACAGCAGAATAAAAAAATAGGCCAATATCCGGATTAAAAATCAGATTATTTATAGCAACATTTATAATGACTTTGTTATTAATGTTACACTCAAAATTGTGAAATAACTATTATTTACCAAAAATTGGATCGACTTTATGAGTTGGTGCACTGAAAAATACAAAATAATATCAATTCTAATGGTGCTGCTACTTGTAAAGTTGGTGCCAAAACTGTTCAATCTAACTGCAACTGCACAACTTCAAAAGTATCAGCACCTATTGAATTATTATTATTATTTTGTATTTTTCAGTGCACCAACTCATACTGTCGGTCCAATTTTTTGTAGAAAATATTTATTGGTTCTTGGTATTGTTTTGTACTGAATCCAGTTAAGGTTTTTTATCGCAGCAGAAATTGTTTGTGGAATTCTGATTACATTAGCTCATTATAGACAGGTACAGTAGTTGGAGTAGACATAAGTCTCATCATTAATAAACTATCCAACACGAGCTTGTCCTGAGTGAAGTTTTTATTAAAAATTAGGCGTTACGTTGCCGATTCGTGTGTTCCAAAATTAAAATCAGTTCCCAGGGATAGAACCCTATCAAGCGATTCTATAACTACCTATACTTATGTTGATTTTGAACAGCGCATTGTCAACAAAACCTAACCTAACTTAACAAAAAAAAATCCCGATGGCCTGTAGTCAGCGGAAAGGTAAATTTTTCAAAATTCATTGAATTGAAATTTGAACAACCTTTTGGTATACCTACATGTTATTACATAAAATCGTCGTATGTATCATAGCCTTGCGGTTAGAGGTTTTTGTTTTGGCTGTTGAATATAAAGCAGACAGGGTTCGAGTTCCACTTCCAGGCAGAATTTTTTTTTCGCCTATTTCTTTTCAATAAATATACCTACTATATATATTTTAAATCAGGGTCTATATTAAGATCTCCAGAAAATGTACAATTACATTAAATTTATATTGAGTGTTCATGTTTTATCAATATTTGTTATTTTTCTTTATTAATTTTTATTTTTTTACCTGTGTATTCTATGAATAATTGCTTTGAACAAAAGTTGTAGGTACTGATTATATCTATAATCTAAAATTATTTTTGATGATATTTACTCTACGGCTCTTTTTTGATAATTTTTTCAAATGTTTAAACGGTCGCCATTTTGAAAATACTTACCCGATATTGCCCAATAACGAATTCGACTGAGATATTTGAGAGATTGATTTTTGTAGCAAATTTGAACTTGATACCTTCAAAACTGCGACCTCTATCGTGTTAACAAATTTCGTAATATCCCATATATATATATATATATATATATATATATATATATATATATATATATATATATATATATAAACTTTTGAACCAAATGTTTTTTGGGCTAACTTATAGACATAAGTATAACAATATGCCGTTGAATTTTTTTCGAAATTCAAAAGTATGAATGATCGCAATAGGTACATTTCTATAAGAAATTTACCTAACATCTAAACCAATTCAGCTATAGTTTTTCGGTAAAGGATTCAAATTCTATATCGGGTAGTTAAGATTAGGACCTTGAGAATCAAATGAAACAACAATACATAATTAAAGGAAGAACGTTCCTTCATTATATTCACATTCTTTCAACATTATAATATATTTGTAATATTATTTACATAATATCTATATATTTATATATAGAATTTATCATTGCACAGTTTGTTTTTATCTACAATCTAATGTTGATCAGTCTATAATACTTTTGAAAAGAAAGCATTTAATTTTTCTAATAGGTACTTATTATCATCAAGTATTACTTTTTTTAATTAACAGCTTCTAAGTTTTACACATCAAGACTTGTACAAATTGTTAACAACTATTTATAGAATTATTATTGATAATAAATTAAACACAAATTCCAACTAGCATGGAAATTTACAATGATTTTGAACGCACGATTAGATAGGTATATCATTTAGTTTTAATGATCAGAGTTATAGGATTGAAATACTGGCAAAAGAAAAAACGAATCAAACATGTCTAATAATTCTCTACAATTTATAATATCTACGTATGGAGTATTATGCTAGACTTTATTTTTTTATAAATATACTACACTGTACACTATACAATAAGAATCAAATAATAAAAACTAATTAAACAAAAATTTGTACAAATAAATAATATTTGAGATCGATTTTTTATAAAGATATATAAATATACATAAAGATTTATAAAGAATAAATAATAATTTAGAACATTTCGGAGGGGAAGGGGGAAGAAAATCAGTCAGAAATTATAAAGCTTAGAGGAGAAGAGAGCTCATAGAACACCAAGTTCATAGAATACAAAAATAAGCATAGAACAGAGAGTTTTTGAAATTATTAAATAAGATATTGCTCTTCATTTTCAATATCTACTATATTATAATAGGTTTTTAGGGTGTTATGGGCATATCGTCTTCATCGCACGCCACCGTCGAGTGATTGTACAAACCTTGTGCCATCAGCTGGAGGGCGAGGGCGTTCTTTTGGCCGCTGGATTTCTTAATTTTAGCCCGTTTATTTTGAAACCAAATTTTTATTTGCGCCTCATTCAAGCCCAATTCCGCACTCAGCTGTTGTCTTCTGCGTTCAGTCAGGTAGCGATTCTCATTGAATTCGTGCTTGAGTCGTTGGAGCTGAGCACTGGAGAAGGCGGTGCGTGGACGCTTGTCTTCCGGGCTGCTTTTGGTGTTGGGTTTTTTCATTCTTCGAGATCGAGGACCTGCAACAAACAAAAAAAATACCTGTTAGAGGATTTGAATCATAATTTTACTTAAATAGTAAGATAGGATAGATGGTTATCTATCTATCTAAGGTATAACACAGGTTTGTGTTATACCTTGTAGGTAATCGAGTTCGTATCATATAATATTTGTATCAATATTGGCATATCTTAAATTATCAAAACTGAAACAAATATTTGGCCTACTATTTGTCTCCTTGATGTCCTTAGACAGGTTTAGCTAATCACGATATGTGCTTCAAAATATCCAGTCAATTATAAATCAGTTGAATACAGTGATCCATCAAGTGCTGATGAGACTCAAAATAGAAAAAAATCATTGTAATCGACTTGTGACCGCTTGTTTTAGCCAATAAGGGGAATGTACTTGAGTTTCCGGTTTTTCATTTAACATATTTATATGAATCACTCTATTAAATGAGCATTTTTAATATCTAAAATCGAATAATCTTTTTAATAAATACGTACACATGAATGGATTAATTGTTTGTGAAATGAAAAAAACTCTTTGACATACCAAACAAGAGGTATACTCAACAGCTTTTTTTTGTATTATCAATTTATCAATGACCATCGTCTCATTTATTAGACCGTGCTTGGAATTTCAACCCCTTATAAATATAAATAAAGTGGCATTCCTTTTGATAACAACCAGAGCGGTCTACCTATAGAAAGATGGACAATGTGAACAAAAAAAAAAAACAAAAGGTACGTATAGGTATACGGATCGAGCCCTTATCTGATTGGAAAACACCAGAAGCTACACAGACTAATTGGATCATGGGGCTGTCGTCTTTTATGGGTGTCAGGCGTTTCTAGATTCTATTCTTTGTAAAATACATTTCGGCAGCAGACAATACCTAGCTTTTTTTTTCATGATCGATACCAGTCATTAATATGAAAAATATCCTACACGGAACCGAAATCATTTTTATTCAATACATGTGTGTTCTATGCACCATAGTTAATGCGCCATTCTATACGAGAACAATGAGTCATTAAGTTAATGTTGACTTGTTGACATTATCGTGATAATCAATGAAATTAACAATTTATGACATGCCTAGCAGTAGGTAGGTCTATAGATAAACCTATAAGAGCCGCTATTGACACAAGTTTATCAATTTGACATATTATAAATGTTAGTCAGGTACCTACCTTTTTGTGATTGACTGTGTTAAGTTGTCATATATAAATAAATAATCATTAACTATTGTTAATGTTAGAGATCAATCAAGTATCAATCAGATTATCTATAGATATTGTTTTATAAAACGATTGTAAAACAGCTATTAAAGATGTTAACAGTCAATTTAGAGGGCAGACCGGTAATTAACATTTTATAGTATTAGTTCCAATGACTTGGTTAAGATCTGGTACCTATATTACTTATAAATAATTTATCAAACTTGTTAGGTATGTGAAAGGGGCTTGAAATCTCATGAATGTTTCATTTTTATTATATATAGGTACAGGTACTTATGTGAAATCTCTCTAAATCTTCCATTTTTATAACCGATAACCGTTAAATCATTCACTCCTGGATATGAATCATATGAATTTATACTTAATAGTTTTTCTGTACTGCCGTTAATAAATTCATATAATTGAAATAAATCACTAGACTTTTGCCACTGTTTACATTTTTTAAAATAAGAAAAATATAAATTTCAATTCTATAAAAATACATATAACTTTTTGTCTATAGCGGTATCTATATATAAATGATAAACGAACAATTTGTACATCATCGTATATCTATAATATATTTAAAAGCTCCTGTATGTAAAAGTGTCAGTTGAGATCATCTTTTCAATTTTTCATCAAGATACTAAGTGGATTTTAAACGCATGGTCTATTTTTAGAGAGGGATTATAAAAAGGAATGATAGAGTGTTTTATTTATTTATTTTTTTCTCTTTCAGAGTATCTTGTCGAATAGATGTTTCAACAAGGTAATTTTTGATTAGGGTGTTATTGCAGGGGTGAACGCCACGTCATTTTTTTTAGGATTCAACTCAATAGTTTATCCAATATATGCTGAGCGCTTTATGAATAGAAAATTTGCTCAGATAATGATGTTTTTTTTTAGAATTTTATTTTTTTATTGTTAGGTCATGCCTGTCAAAATTTATCTTTTCAGAATCTAATAAGGGAAAAATATCGAAATTGGGCAGAGAATAAAGGAACTAACTAATGAATTTAAAAACAAAAAACATCAAAAGACAACTTTTCTTTAAATGACGTATCATTCGTTATAAGAAATAGAAATATATTTTTTTAAACTTTGAAATAAATAGCATACCTAGATTTTTTAGAAATAAGTATCTTCAAACTAATGAGGATAGAATTTAAAAAAATTATAGGTAATATAGGCGTCATTCAAAGTTAATCTGCAAAAGCTATGCGAAAATCCTGACTACGGAACCCAACTCATAAGTGACCGATTTTTTATATGAAGACAAGCTACTGAGAAATGGTTCTCTTAAAGACATTCAGAAATCCAAGTTGTATTTCTATTTAAAAGTAGGTACTTTTCTGTCACACAGAAAAAATAATATAGACAGATTTTTTTTAAATATCGCGAAATCGTTAAAGCTGAATTATTGAAGAGGATTATTTCTATAAGCTTTCGGACCAGCTAATCCTTTCTCAGTAGCATTAGCGGTTTCAGTGTTGAAGAATTTTGAGTTTTTTTTAATCACGTAGATATTTATTGAAATATTTACCTATGTGATTTCTTTGAATTTCAAAAATTATAAAAAAGATCGATTTTGTTCCTTTTTTGTTTTATGTCGTATCGATAAGGCTCTCCGGCAGAATAAAGGCGAATAGTTAACAAACGTGTTTCGCTCAAGACTGTGGTGCCAAAACGGCTCCAACAATTTTGTTGAAACTTGCCAAAAGTGTTCTCCTGAAAGTCCATTACCAGGTACAATAATGCGTAGTTATTTTTTATAAAATTTTATGGTTCCATTTTCCGATAAGATTTGTACTTACAATGTACCTACCTATATTCCATATTTTAGTTTAAGTTATCATCCAAGTGGGATCCCAAAAAAATCACATTTACTTGACTCTCAATTTTACAGCTATCATTGACCATAGTATTAAAACTATTACATGATTTTGTTCTATTATGAAATCGGACCATGTGGGTATTTGAAGTTATAAAATACAGATAATTTTGTGAAAACCAGGACTGTAGATTTGAAACCAAAATACCACATTTATTTTCTAAGAGGGCATCACTGGTATCAGACAAAACTTCACAAACATAATTAATAATTAGCATATAGAGTAAAATGCGCGTCTTTGATATATCATAGGCAATTCGTTAAAATCTAGACTACAAAGAATAGGTCACAGAATTGAGCCTTGCGGTACCCCTGTTACAGATTCCTTTAGGTACGTCCGATTTGTGGGATCTCGACCCCTTTTGGTTATCGAACCTTTGTTCTACATATTGCTTTCACAAATCACAAAAAAATCCAGCAGGGCCGCCTCAAAACATACAACTAAGTTTTCATAAAAAAAACATCAGAGACGTATTTGTGGAATATCTACCCATTTCAAAATCTATTTGGTTTTTACAAGTGAATTCATTTGCGGATAAAAATGATTTAAGACGATTAAGTAAACAATATTCGAACATTTTTGAAAAAGTTTGTGGAATTGTAATAGTTTCCTAAATTTTCGTGGTCATTTTTCTTAAATACTTATAGGTAGGTAGATACCACTTTATTCAACTTTAAGCTGGGAAAATCGCCGGTTTCCTATAGGTATATAATATTATTCTTTTTATTTAAAAAGAAAGAATGGCATCACCGCCTGCTGAGTTTTTATTTTAACTATTTTGTTTACTATAATTGTATTGAACATAGTTCATCATCAGATAGGTATGAGATTTAAAACTTTGAATTATTTATATATGATTGTTTTTATTTGTTTTAGGTATCTGATTTGCGTGTAGTAGGTATGTCACTGGACTGTTTTGTGAGAATGTGGCAGTGCGACTGGGACTTAAAAGTGGAGGGTTCCATACCAGAAAATCTCTAAGGCATATGTAGGAGAAATTATGCTTATGTCTATGGATGGATCTGGGTTGGTGTTTGGACTGGTTCTACGAGCGAGTAAAAGAGTTCCATACTCAAGACTTTTTATGACTTTACTTAGACCACTTACTTTTGTTATACTAAACGGTTATCATTGTCAAGTTATAAACAACAACTAGTTATTGTATTTAGTTACCCACCTTTACCTATGTATCGCACGCTATATATCTACTTACTATATAAAACACGATAATATAATTAATCATGTAAGTACCTATACTGTTAATACAAAACTGTCATTTAATATTTGAATTATTTATACACGACATTAACGTTTCTTATCATTAGGTACTATGAGCTTATCCATATATAATTAATAAAATAATGTTTGAAGGTAGGTAAAATTAATTTGTACGTAGACATCAAAACAATCATTGCGTGAATGATCAGGAAGGAAGTTAGGTAGGTTTGTCGTTTTTTTTGTTGTCTTTATCTATCTATGTAGGTAGGTATATATAAAATATGGCGATGATAATATTAACGATGTGCTAATGGATGTTTCTTTTGTTTAGTTTTTTTGGGGGGTGGAAATGAATGGGGGATGTTTTAGCCTAGTTTTGGGGTTTTGTTAGATACCTATACCTACCTACCTAAGGTGCGGTTATTATGGAAGAAAACTTCTTAGATGTACAAGAAGTCACTAGCTATTGGTAGCTTTTTATCGACTTCACTGTTATAGATAACATGCAATCTTGCATTTGAAAGTTTTGGAGAAATAGATATTCGAAATCTGTAATAGTGCAAAAAATGCATGAGTTATGTGATAGGTATTGCTTGATAATCGAATTGAAAATAATACTTAGTTAAAAAATCGGACAAGTTTGAGTCGAGATCGTTTGGAGAGAGTTCCGTAGGTACCTACTTTTCTTAAACTTATAGGTTTTCCTCACTCTGGTGGGTAGGTACTTATATTTATTTTCAAAATGTAATGCTCAGTTGAACTAAGTAGAAGCTCGTTTGTAATTTCTGATTAAGTATCCAAAATATACCTAGTCAATGAATGGAACCCTAATGTTTAGAGTTTAACACGTAGGTAACTACCTACCTATAAGTACCTACTAATTTTTTGTAAGAAATATTTATTATTTGAATGAAAATCGCTTAGTTAAGTGTATGAATTCCGGAACAATGTTAAAATAACTGTTCAATGTTGAATAAATAAGTATCTTCATCTTCAATCAATACTGAAAGATTTACCTGCTACAAAAAGAACAAGAAAATGAGATAGACAATAAGCGAGCAAATCCCTGAGTTCAGCAGAAACACGTAGATATAGGACTATGCGTATCTACCTATTATGCCATAGATAATAAATCAAATCAAATTTCACCAAATCATTAAAAGGTAGGTAGATCCTATATGCTTATAGGTATATGTAGGTATAGTGAAGAAGAAAGAAAAGAGAAAGGTATACAGATATCAATCTGTCTCTCTTCGCTGTTGTGCAAACGTCTTGTGTGGTCCTTTGCGGTTACGGCTCGGACATTGAGCGAAGAAGGAACAACCATTCCACACACACATAGGTATAATAACGACATCTAGCGACGGCAGAACGAAGCGTATAGGTACAGAAACTATAGTTACTTATAGGAAAGTATCCACAGGTGCAATCGACCGTGTCATAAAATATGTTTGTTGGTTACATGAACTGCAGGATTATATTCAGGTAGGTAGCATACAAGTCAAAAAAAAAATCAACATCCGCATGTAGCTAAAAGTGCTGTTTAAAAAAAAGCGAGCTAGCCTAAGTTCCTATAGGTATGAATATCGATGTGCATAAGTACCAAACTTAATTTTAAGACATAATTATTGGGTAGGTACGAGTCTCTAGGATCTAGAACGTCGCCACTAAACAGATCTAAAAAGACAGGGGTCTTGAATATAGAGATGAACAAAAACAAGTTTGAATAAATGGAATAAGGGATCCATAATCCATACCGAGCTTTAGTCAGGTGTATCTACATATGAATCATTAGTTATTTAAGTGATGAATCCTTAACTAAAAGAGTAAAAATTAAGTACCTATTACGTTGGTCCTACCTACATCTTAATAAAATAGGTACTTATAAGTACGTAGGTATGTAAATAGTCAAATTTTTATGAGAACATTATTGATACCAAGCTTCGAACACATTATCCAACTGTGTATATACTTTCTGTCTGTCTGTTCGTCTGCCACAGCCAATTTAAACAAAAGTTACTGAGCAAACTTGCTATTTGGATAGGTACCTACAGGTATAGAGTACCGAGTAACAAATAAACGGATCATATTATTTTTTATGAAAATTCGGCCAAGTGCGAGTCAATAAAGCGAACGAAGGGTTCCGTACCTACTACCGTCTACTAATAGAAAAACAAGTACGATTCATATAAGATATACCTACCTAGAGCTCGCTGACAGACGGACGGACACCTCTTTATTAGGTAGGTAATATAAGATCCAGTTCTCACCAAGCTGGTATGGAACTACTTAAAGTACCAGTAGGTACTTACCCCTAGGTATATAAATATGAAAAGAGATCCAATTTCCGCTACACGGTCTTGGATTTTTTGTTTTTCAAACATAATATCAGTTTTTTTCCACATGTAATATAAACTTTATAACCTAGGCTATTTAGCATCTTCAATTTTGTATTCTTCATTTTCTAATAAGTATGCTTTATTAATTAACTGAGGATGACCTAAATTGTCGAAACAGGTACTAACTAGTCTTCTCAATATTAAGTAACCTTTTGTGGAAGATCGACTTTGTTTTCTCCAATTTGCTTACATAAATAGCCTGAAATATCTATTGAAGAGAAATATTTCCTCCCAAGTACCTATCTAAGAAACGTATAGTTTACCTATAGGAAAACGAACCTGAGCGAGAATCCCATGTACGGAACCCATTCAACGCAAGCCCAAATCGCACCTAACGACTTTTTGTAGGTATCTAGGTATCTTTATTTTCTTAGAAAATAAACTTACGATTGCTTCTGAATATTTAGGTATTTCCTAATAGGTAGGTATTATATAGGTTACATGGAATATTTCCATGAAAACCAAAGCTAATTAGAGACTTTATTAATTACCTAACTATTCCTATAGATCTCTATTAATATAGGTACCTGGATACCTATTTAAGGTTTATATTCATCTAACATTAAAATTAGTATCCAACACGTGTTTCTTAATTCAAAATTTTTAGTTTCCGTAGATACCTATTTAACAATTTTAGTTTTTGTTTTAGATACCTATCGTCAAAATCTAACGTGAGTATTGTACCTAGGTACTACTCAAGTATGTTTTTCCAATTAAATTATGATATCTACCTAATACTTGACTTAATTACACTACAAATTCCTTCTATCAGTTTTCACCTACCTAATTGAAGATACATGTTAAAAATCAACTAGATACATACTTAGGTATTTGGATTTAGACAGTAATTAATCTAAATAAATACCTGGGTGCTCTTATATTGAATATAAAAATGACCAAAATATTGAATGAATTTCTCAAAGAAGCAGCCATAAACTTACCCGAGCTAGGTCTATCGGAATATCTGGTGCAATACACCCAGGCTGGCCAAAGCTGTGGAACATTATTTCCATCTCCGCCACTTGCCGTGTCCTTCTTCACATCATCCTCACCGGAACTGGAAAGCGTCGTAGTAGCAGTTGTCTCTTTATTGGCACTAGCTGCAGGACTCTTGCATCTAGGTGAAATAACTTCAGAACATTTCTTCAAAGAAGTAGCATTGGCAACACCAATTTGTGAAACGGTTTGACACAAACTACCCAATGGAGCTACAACACTACTGAAGGGCTTAGCCAGCAGGACATTGTTGTCATTGGTATTGCGAATATCGTACGGTCTGAAGGATATTTTCGGTGTTGTCGTTGTTGTTCGCGTTCTCTGTACTGCCGAACGACCAAATTCCGGTCGCAGGATATTGGTGATGGAGTATTTGAGCGTTTGTATCGTCGCTTCCGGTTGTTGTTGTTGTTGTTGATGCAGCCCCATCAGCGTCGATGACGACCTGGTGGACGCGACACTGTCCGCAGGCGATGCCGACCGGTAGCTCGAGTTTGATGAACAAGGACTGTCACTTCTACTAGGGCTCGATAGGGCAAAGGATGTGATCCTGAAAAAGGAGCGCTCCTGATGATGTTGTGATAGTGACTGTTGTTGTTGTTCTAATTTTGGCTGCTTTGTGACGTAATCGGGGGTGCTATTCGAGAAACTCCTGCCATTATCATCAGGAATGGTGGTGCAGGTGTACGGTGATGTCCTGCTGGACTCGGGTGAATTTGGTGATGAGGAAGAGTCCAAGCCACCACCTGCTTCACGGTGATTGCTGCCAGGACTCGATGCCGCATTGGGACTCGATCTATCTTCGAAGGCCATTTTATTACTATCTACTCTCATATAAATAGTACACTAATCACCAAACACTAGATGTCTATTTGATAGGTATGCCAACTTAAATAATTATATCTATATTAAATTAAAATGCCCGAAGCGTTCGCAGCTTACGAGGTGGGATCAAGTGCTTTTGCCACTTACGAGTGCGCTGTCAAACTGAGTGAGATTTCAAAATAGTCATCTTTATTACGACTACTACAACAGAGGTGGTAGCCGGTCTCCGCTAACCACGCCCACATCCCAACGAAAACATGCGCCACGTCTGGAAAGTATAATCCACACTGCTGGAGAGAGACAGAGATGGAAGACGTGCTGCGTACACAGGCGAGCAGCGATGTTGCCTCATCAACTCATACTACGGCAGCAAACAGATATAACGTATGGTAATGTTGATAAGCGAAGTAGTTTTGCAAAAGTTCAACCGAAGGCTTATGAATGCATGTAATATTCAGAAGATATCCTAATTTTTGAATTTAGTCTTCGAAATATTTACTGAATTCTCTTGAATATTTATTGAAATAAAATTCCTCTTAAATATCATTTTAGAGGATACAGTCTCAATGATAAGAAACAAGCTTCACTTGATTTTAGAATCTGTATCTAATTTTTTGCCATCAAATGGCAACATTGCAACGCTATTTCTTTTCCAAAAACATTCTCATTGCTTCCCTCATATCAAACATATTGCTTCTCACGCTCAAAAACACTTATCACATCCTCATTACATTCAAATACACAACCCTTAATTGATCATGATTCAAATTTCCCAGTAAAATACAGAAAAACCCTTAAAATATCGATCGCTTCTCTGCTGCCATCTTCCGTCTCACTCGATTGCGCTTTAGGTACTTTCTCCATACTTGTCAGGCTATATGGTATGCGTTGTTCGACATCTCACTCAACCAGAAATGGACGATGGGCGTGTTTTGTTCGCGATTGGCGCTAGCTGGCGGTGGTAGGGGTAGCGCTAACGAGATTGAGACGTAAGCGTGTTGGTTTTTGCCCAGCTGGCATCGATGAGTGGGCGGGTCTAGGTACTGTATGTGTGTGTGTAGATATATGTCTGAGAAGCGAGCGAGCGGTGCAACCTCTATAGCGAAAAATAAATGTTGAGCGTACTTAATTTGATAGGTGGATAGCATATATCTATATGTATATATATAGGTACCTACAGAAGTTGTTGTTATATACCTCACCTATGTATTAATAAGGATAATGGTTTTATCAATCTTTCGTTCTCACTCACTGTGAAGAATTAATTGACATCAAGTCTTTTGACAAGGCATATCACAGGAATTATTGTTGATGTATGCGGATTGGGTATTGTTGGTGATAGTTGGATGATTTTCTTTCCCACATGACAGAAATTAGAAGAGGCTATATGTGGTTAGGTTGGGTGACGATCTAATTATCTTTACAGAATACATAGGTATCTACAGATTGTTTTTTGAGTTATAATAAGTATATGAAGCTTTAATTCCGGTAGTTTGTAGGCATATAGGTAGTAGCAAAAATTAGGTAGGTAGAGACCTAGATAGTTAAGGAATGAGTTTGCATGCGCCTCAAGATTTGAGAATGAGTTTGACATCATGAATGTGTTGGACAATCTATTCATGACCATGAGAGTTAGATATATCGAATGATGGGCCTTTGAAAATGAGAACATGTCTTTGCTAAACACATATTAGGAAGCTAAAAGTGACAAGTGTTTCAATCAATATAAATGCAATTGCAGATGATTCAAGTGAAGACATGTTCTCATTTTCAAAGGCCTACTGGGGATGAGTTTTTTTTTGATCGATCGATATAAATGTTAAGATATACCTACCTATTTAAATAGGTATATCTTATAGGTAGGTATATATAATTTACCTAATTGAATTTTCTAAATAAATCCGAACATACCTACTCAATCTTTATTTAAAGATAAATTCTCAAAAATATTAAGAAATACTTACATTCTAAAATATCGTAGGTAACTATGTCCAATTTATAATTCGTTATGGTATCTGTGAAAAATGAATTTTCCAAATGACTTACCTAAAGGTAGGTAAAGGTACCTACCTACGCATGTACCTAGTTGTAAATTATGAAAGTGTCACAACTTGTAGGCAAAATAAACCATTTGTATAAATGGCTCTTCTTTATGCCTACTTAATAAGCTCAAAACCGCATAAAGACAATCCGTGAAGTGTTTAACAGGATTAGAACTACCTATAGATAAAGGTGAACTAGCAGTACGTTTAGGTAGGTATAGAGGTAGGCATATCTAAAAAGGTAAGGTATTTTAAGCTACCCCGTTGCGAGTTCAGCCGAGTCGAATTTCAGCCCTTTTGTTGGCTTATAATGATGAATATGGAAATTGAACCTGATATTAGGTATTCCATAGGCAAATAAAAAAGAGAATATCAAGTAAAACTTACGCATTTTGAGAATTCGATGAAAACTGGTGTCTGTATTAAAAATATTCTTTGATTATTGTGCATATTAGGTAGATACCTATATACCTACCTAATGTCCACACAAACTCAGAAATAATTTCGGTGATTAGCTGATTTAATTTCCTACTGTGTGATTTGTCTTTGGGGTTGTGTACCTATCTCTTTGTAAAGGTTAAGAAAGGATAATAATCCTCTATAATGTTGGTAAATTCATTCCACTAAGACGTTACCTATAATCGTTTTAGTTTCATTTTATACGCAGACACCTGGATTCATTTTAGCTTCAAAATACCCACATTAAGGAGCAATAAGAGTTACAAAAAGGTGTTAGGTAAGTACATGCCTATTGTGATTACCGTTTCTGATAAACCATATTCAAATCATTCATTATGTCTCATGCGCCTGTAGGTATATAATATACCTAGGTAGATATAATCCGAACTACATATCAGGTAAATTTGTTATACTTATGTGAACGTGGTAAAGAAGTTAGAATGTAGGTACCTAGGTATAGGTTTTGTTGTGCCAACTTCCTCACAACTTTTGGCAAAAACTTTAAACATACCAACAAACTAATTACGGGAGACCGGGGCAGAATGGGATATCTACTTGAAATGAAATACCTAATCATATACCTACCTATAGGTATCTAGGTAAAGAATATTAGCTAAACTTTTCATTAAAACAAATTCTACTCAGAATGTAACATTTGCAATTACACTTTATATAATCAACTTGATTTAAATAGGCTTAATTGCTTAGATAATTATTTGATAATTATGAAAAATAATGAGTAGATACCTAATCCAAATAATCCCATGTCGTGGTCATAATGGGAAATGGTACGGCGTAAAACAAGTAGGTACCTACCTACCATACTTTTTCCCCAATATAGATACCTAGGTACATACTTTCAAATCAAACTAAACACTAACATAAAACAGAAAAAGCGATAGGTAAACAGTAAACAAAATCTAAATTCAATAGGTAGATACCTATGTATCTACTGGTAGGTAAGGTTTTCGGTTGAAAATACTGTTAAAACTTGTTGACTCAATTCACGTTATTTGTCATTAAAATTTGTAAAATTATAAACAAATATTGTGTTTTCACAATGCAGCCAAAACACATAGCGTACAATTGCACATTTCTCATCCCACCCGGAACCCTATGTTGCCCCAGTTTCCCCTACCTAATTACTTTTTGTATTTTCATAGGGCCCCTAGGTTACTTTTGAAGTTATGTGCAGTTGCAGTTAGATTGATAACTTTTGGCACCAACTTCACAAGTACCAATAGAATTAATATTATTTTGTATTTTTTAAGCATCAACTGATAACGTCGGTCCAATTATAAAAAAATATTTATTTCACACTTTTGCGTTTAACATTAGTCACGAAAATCGTTGAACATTCACTAATACCAAAGAATATTGTAAGTACTTATCCTATTACCCACGTTTATTCTTTGCTTGTGCTTGTTATTATTTAGAGATCTCAAAACATCCGGCAGAAATACTCATAGTATTTTAGATTTTACCATTGTGCCACTGCTTTAACTCTAAAATCGTAACTCTAAGGAAAAAATATTCATTATAAATGTTGCTACAAATAATCTGGTCTTTCATGTAGTTCCCTCAGATTTTCAATTTTCGATAGAAATTGCCCCGCTCCACAGAAGGTAACCTTTTTGAAAAAACGTTCAATTTAAACGTTTTTGATAAACGAGAAAAATTGCTTCCTTCGAGGGTGTTTTTCAAAGGGAAGAAGATTTCGGATTTGAGTTTTTACGAATATGGGACTATCCAAGTCTCCTCTTTCAAATGAAACGTTTAGGTAGTACTGCTCATATAAAACACGCGCACGAAGAAAAAAAGCACACAGTCGAATTGTATACCTACCTCTTCCGTTTATGTTTGTCGGTCAAAGATAGAATAAAAATAAAAATAAAGGGGGATGTGTCTCTTGAATTGTACATAACAGGTAGATACATGAAATTTCCAATACTGAAATAAGAAATACCGACTAAAGCTGCTATAATAACAAATAATGAAACTAAAACAAAATTAAAAATTAAAGAGGATCTTCAAACAATAACCGCAGGTATAGGTATGTTTCTGCTGAATCTTAAGAATGCTGTAGGTATCTTCTGATTCATATTAGTTAGATAGATCTTGTTCATATTTTAGCTAATGTATATGAATCATACAGGGTTAACTATCCTCTTGCAAGTCTTGGAATGATTTTACCTGCCATATTATCATTATCATTATCATATGGGAATGAATTCACCTATGCACCAGCCTCGATTATGACCTTGAAAACCAAACCATTAGGTACTTTCCTTATTGGTCAAAGAATTCATATTTTTTTAACCAGCGATCGAAAATCGTAACTCTGCATTTTAATAATTAACAATTAGATGTACCTACGTAGGTACTTATTACCTAATTCCAAATACTTCCTCTAGGTAACTAATCTACTTTTAGAGAAAGATTTTATCAGTTTTGGCTACGTTGTTGTCTAGTTCTAAAATTAACTCTTGTAATGCTTTTGTTATTTTGAATATTCATTTATTATTTACACTCCAAGTCGCGGATGAAATATACCTACCTCAATTAAATTATTTAAAAAAAAGTAATGGTAGGTATCTATCGATTGTCCATATTGTTGATAATAAAAACTTTACCAATAAATTCCATTTCAGAAGAGTACTTTGTTATACTACCTTCGCTTGTACCATAACTAAGAGTAGGTATCTACCTAAATAATATTTCAATAAACCCAGTTTTGAGTCTTATCGGTTTTGAGGAAAAGAACCGAATAATAAATTCGCTTTGGTTGATATGGTAGCTATTTCATACATTGTTGAAATTCTCAGGTAGGTAGATATAAGATACCTATATACCGACTATCGCGTGTTTCCTGTGTTGAAGTTTCTCCTTTTCTTTCAATTTAAAAAGAAAATATCTTTTGTTGTAAAGCTAAATATTTTGTCGTATTTTGACAGGTGTAGGCGTGGAAATTTATACTTATAGAATTTGTTCTATTGAGTCTGAATACTTATACCTATATACGTCATCAACATCAGTTACGGGTATCTGTAACGAAATGTTTGGAAATAATGCATTTCTTCTAAATGAAACGTTTTCAGAGAAGTTCTTAATTATCTAAAATGCTCGGCCTGCGGCCTTCGTTGTAATTAAGAGAAATAAAGTGTAACATTCTTGAAATGTTGATACCTATACTTATATTATTAAGTATATACCTAGGCCCTTGTCTTGCAATATGGAATTAAATCGAGATACAAATCAACATACCTATTAGATATTTTTTTAATGAAAACATAGTCCTTTTAATCTCTAGAGTGGGGCTTTTTAGGAACATAGGTACTTATCATGGCCCCACATTAATCACGTAATTTATTAACGCCAACAAAATAAACAATATCTATAAACATAGAACTTAACCTAAAATATGAGATTCCAAGGTAATCAGTCAGTTAAATTACATGGTGGGCCATCTTAGGCTTAGCAAAACATACTCTACCTAAAAATTTTTTTTTTCTAATAAAATCAGTAAAGAACACTCTTGAGACGTAGGAAATTCTAACAATCAGCTAAGTAAAAAATAAGATTTTTTTGGTAGGTATAGTTAGGTAAGTAGGTAGGTACCTATTGATAAAATATTTTTCTCCACAATTTTGACGGGCCTTATAAGGAATATAGAAAAAAAACTGTGAAATAAGAACTTACGGAAGAAACTTTATCAGATAAGAAAAATTACTTCTATATTAAAATTAACAAAGAATATAAACAACACTTGCCTTCTCAGGACTGCCCATATATGTAATTAATTAACTTTGTATTAAAAAAATACAATACCTTGCCGTTTATTTTCTAAGGAAATACTAAAAAGTTTATAAGGGTAGGTATAGTTTCCAAATATAAAAATAAGCCCTAATTAATTTTATTAAAGGGTAGGTATATTATGTGAGTTTGGAGTCGACAGCTTTAAAAAGAAAGGATTTTACATACAAACTTACACACCTTATTTCACCCTTTTGAAAGGGTTGATCAGAAAAATTGTTAACCACACTTCTATTTCTTTAAATAAGAAGTATTTTCTTGTAATTCCAAAGCCCTACTATTTAGACAGTAGAAATTTTATACAAACATTGACACACCTTTTTACCTCCTTAGGGGTTGAATTTTGCAAAATTCCGTCATAGTGAACACCTATGTTCTAAAAGAAACCCCCATGCAAAATTCCAGACTTCTAGCACTTATAGTTTCTGAAATTTCGTGATGAGTGAATGACTTGAGGATGTGATAGCTCATCCAAAAATATGAAAAAAAGTTTATATTACCTAACTTGAAAAAAAAATATTCGTTTTTTTGTAAATATCTCCGGAACCGTTTATCGTACAGAAAACGGCTTTTGTAAGCATTTTCCACTCATAATAAGCTAAGTTTAGAGTCAGATTTTTTTTTTGTTAAGTCATAATTGGTGAAGATTTTGAAGTACCTAGTAGTGTTTTTTTTCTCCCCAATGTCTACGCCAATGGAAAAAGTACGATTTTGAGGCGCCCATTTGAATCGCCAATGTTTTCTACACAAAAAAGGTACTTTGGCCGTGAGCTCTAAAGTCGACCGTTTTCGAGAAAAATCAACTTTTATGTTGAAAAAACACGGTCAATTTTAGCTTTTGTTACTTCTTCTAACGTTTACATAAATTTTATTGAATTAGTAATAAGAAAAATGTATTTCAAAAAATTGGCGTAGAAAGCGGGGAGAATAACAACCACTACTCCTTCAAAATCTTCACCAATTATGACTTAACAAAAAAAAATCTGAATCTAAACTTAGCTTATTATGAGTGGAAAATGCTTACAAAAGCCATTTTCTGTACGATGAACGTCTCCGGAGATATTCACAAAAAACAAATATTTTTTTCAGTTTCAATACCCTGTATCTCGAAAATGGTGCATTTTTGAGGGTAAGTTAATGTAAACTTTTTGGATGAGCTATCACATCCTCAAGTCCTGCGCATATATTATGGAACACCCTGTATATACATATACCTAGATAAAATTTTGAAAGTGGGTCATCTTCGGAACAGGGCCATCTTGGGCTCAAGTACATTACTTTTGAACCAATTCCAAATAAGTAGTTTCTCAATCTTACCAATACAATCCATCTATAGGTAGGTATCTAGGTATCGTTGTTGTTCATTTTTAATTTCATTTTGCTCGCGACACTTATAGGCGATTCAGATTTTTTCTATGCTACATTTAACATCACATAAACTACTTATGGAATTTGAAAGACGAAATACCTACATTTATCTTCCAACATATTAAAATTATTTTATATTTCTTGTTACATTTTTAAATCGAGGAATTTGAAAATATTGACGTTACTGATAGCGCCGCCTTTGAACGAACAAATGAATAATTTTCTAAATAATTGACTTGATTGCCGATTGATTACCTAATTACCTATAAGTTGGATTTCGGTTGTGAGACTCGATCAAAGTTAAGCAGTTGACACATAATCTACAGCTCCCTTGTAAATGAAGAAAGAAATAATTCCGCTTTTGTTTGAACCGCAAGAAAAATTCCTACTTAACAACAGATCAATAATAACCATTGAATGCTACATAATTCAATAATGTCCAGGGCTTTATAAAATATTTACAATTCAAATCTACATCTGATTGAATTTGTTGTCATTACCAAACTCTTTACTTTATTCCAGTAAGTATTATAATAAGGTACGAAATTATTTTCTTATCCTGTCTGTGTTTTTCAACCAATCATTTAGAAAATATTCTATATCCATTTAAGCATATTTATTGTGGGATACCAAATTACCCCGAGATTTAAATGATATTATCTATATACCTACAATACAAATGAATAATTAACTTTACTTACTACCCTGTATTGAGAAGCTATACCTATAATTTAATGACAAGCACTTTAAGGTGGATGTTTTTCCGTTTATTTTCATTATTTAATATTAAAATCGGTAAAGAAGGTATAATAATAATTTCTTACTTCCATTATCTTTAAAGCTACATTTACCTATCTACCAATGTAAATGTTTCTTCAAAGATAATTATTCGCTGACATCAATCAACGAATTATAATAGGGAAACATGTTATGGGTTATACAGAGTATATCATTATTAATTTGAATTATTCCGACTGGTAAATCTTGGGCTCAAAATATAAAAATTTAATATAAATGAATTGAAGATGAATATTTAAAAAAATGAACCGACGTTATTAGTTGGTGCTCTGAAAAATACAAAACAATATTAATTCTATTGGCGCTGGTAGGTACTTTTGAAGTTGTGTAGTTGCTAGACTGAAAATATTTATTTCATACTGAATGTCATGAAAATCGTTGAACGTTGTCTTATACCATTACCCATGTACCTACCAACCTAGTTATATCAGAAATCTAAAAACATCGTCGCGGAAAGATGCATATTTTAGACTTTACCACTGCTGTAACTCGAAAACCGTAACTCTATACAAATAATCTGGTCATTAATTTGGTTGCCTCAGTTTTTCAATTGTCAATAGCCCCTTCCACATAGCGAAAATACATATATTTGAGATTTTAACATCGCTGTAACTCGAAAACCCGAACTATTTTGAAAAACTATTCAATTTAAACGTTCCAGATATTTTCATATTGTCAAAACAAATAACCCTGTTAGCTATTTGATCATGGTTGACGCGATCTCATGGGAGATTACTTACCCTACATAATATAGGAGAATTCAGTACCTACTTAACGCTACTCATTCAGTGTTTTGCCAAAAAAATGAATTTTATTCAAGTGATATTTAATATACACTGTGTTCAATTAAGTCGGAACCATATGGACAATTTTTTTATTATAGGTTTTATGAAAAAAAGTTATTCTTGATAAAAAGTTTTGCATAGTCCAAAACTTAAAATTGAACCATCAGATATCAATTCTTTTAATCCGTATACGAGGTGAGCCGAAAAATACGAATTTTGCTCAAGAGTAAAGTATCTTTATTTTTGAAAATATCGAAAGTTTTCATTGAAAGAAGTTGATCATAATTGAAAACTTTTGTCAGATATCCAATATTATCCATCGGCTATAAAAAATATTTTTTGGTATCCCACACATGCAGATTTTGTAAATTAAACATCAGCTATTTTATTGAAAAAAATATTTATTAAAGTTATTGTTAACACTTCCAGACGTCTTGAATTTATTTAGAATTTTTTCAACTGTCGAATGCTGAATATTTATATTCGGATGTCTGTTGGTAAAAACAGCTGCTGCTTCTCTATGAGTTTTATAAGTTTCTCCGACAATAAAAACGATTTCAATTTTCTCGTAGTTAGTTAATAGAGCCGCCACTTCTTGTATTTTCTAAAACGAACTAGCGATTTAACGTTTGGAGTCAGTGCATCCTAGATTAAATGTTTATTGGTAGACGGAAATTATCAATGCTAATACACAGAAATTAATAAAAATAATGATTTTTTTTTCAAGGTGGATGAATAATTTTGGATATCTGACAATAGTTTTCAATTATGATCAACTTTTTCAATAAAAACTTTCAATATTTTCGAAAATAAAGGTACTTTACTCCTGAGCAAAATTCATATTTTTCGACTTGACTCATATACGGATGAAAAAAAATTGATACCTGATGATCGTATTTGAAGTTCTAGACTATGCAGAACTTTTTATCAAGAATAACTTTTTTTCATAAAACCAATAAAAAAAAGTTTTGCATATGGTTCCGACTTAATTGGACACAGTGTATATGTTCATTTAACAGAAGCGTCGTAGTCTTTCTTTTATGTGTACATCGTAATCAAAATCATAAAACAAAAGGTAAGTATTACTTTTAGAGGTTACAGTAACGTTAAGTGGTAAAAGTCTTCCATGAAGTTTCCGTTCATGTTCATTCAAATGAACGTCAATGTGATCACGTATTTGACATAGAACAGGAGACAAACATATATCTAGATATACAAATGTGCTTACGAACTGTCAAGATCATAACCAAATTTACAATAATTGACTTTTTAAACGTCAGAATTTGAAAATCTCAAAATAATTACAACATTCAAATTCACTTTGAAGACTACGCTGCTTTTGTTAAATGAGCATATATCTAAATATCACTTAAATAAAATTCATATTTTGACAAAACACTGTTCTATTTCTCCTATATCGTGTATGGTAATCTCCCACGAGATCGCAGCCACCTTGATCAAATAACAGGGTTATTTGTATTGCCAATATTAAATTCTATTATTATATCATCGCACGCACAAAACAAAAAAGCAGACAGTCGAATTGTAAACCTCAACCTAATGGGTTAGTCGGTCAAAAATAAATCAAAATCTTTTGATCATTAAGGACTTTTCTATGCCCACGTGGAGAGAGAGGTTCCTTTCTCCGGATATTCCAGTAGTTCCGGGGAAAGAGGGACGGTCAATTTTCGTTTATTCTATTTGGTAACTCTTAAACTGTTTAACAAAAATGAAGGGGTTGAATTCTTTTACTAATTTGTTCCTGTTGTTTTATAGAGGTTTATAGTACCAAACTACTTATTTTTTAAGGTGACACTGAAATATACAGGAGGTGTCAGAAAAGACGTAAGTACCTACCTATAACGTCATCATGTTTTCAAAGTCATCTTCCATTTCTTATTGTATAATTAGAAAGAGCTTATATTTGCATTTCCGTGAAGGTAAATATGGATAATTGTTAGTTACCTATAAAGCAAGTGCAATTAAAAATCAAAAAAGTATCTATTCAAACTAATGCTTGAATTGAGTAACCATTTAAGCTGAGTTTTGGAGTGCAAATGCTTCATCTACTAATCAGTATCTGGAATGAACTTGCAGGGCCTTTGGAAATCCAGAATTCCTGACTTATGATATAATCATGGGATGTACGTAGTAAGTATAGGTATATATATGTATGTAATTTTTAAACTGATAGTTAATTTTCAATATTTTAAGCACTTGTTGCTTTGTGTTTATTACCTATAAGTTGACATGATCAACACCTTATGAGTAAAAAAGGTAAAATGTTACTTAGATCAATTAAAAAACATCTTCTTCTTCTTCTTCTAAACTGAAAATAACCAATGTAATTAACAAAAATGATTTTTGAACGTTGTCGATTTTCTGGCGTTAATGGTGCTGATATTTTTGGTGTATTGGTCTTTTGAATAAACTAAATTGCTGGTTGATAGGTACAAGCATATTCTACTTTTTAAGTATCCCCTCAAACGGAAATCGAGAGAATCTGAATCTGGTGATCTTGTTGGCTGTACGTAAATAAAGAGATGTGTCCTTTCTAATTCTAAAATGAATTAATGTTGACCTTATATCTATCTCTTTTTACTTATTCAGGTACACTGTCTATTTCAGTCTTACATAAAATACGAAATATTTTTTTTTATTTATACATCTGCTCGGTTCACCAATTTTCACCTATTTCATTTAGGTATCAGTTAATTGACAAATAATACACTAAGTAAGTGTATAGTATAATTTGTAAAAAAATTTCTTCAACTATTAAGAGCAGATGTTTTGTTTAGCTGATATTTCATTTAAGATTTAATTTCCAGTTAAACTAGAATGGTTTTTATACTCTTATTCTAAATACCTCATTTGATGATGATATATAAAAACAAAGAACCAATTAAAAAAATAACAAAGACATGACCAATAACCATTAAAAGACTTAAAACTAAAGATAATCAAAAAAGAAAAAAAAATCACTCAATTGTGTCAAATGCTCTCCTATAGAATAGTAACATTTTCTTACCAAGAGATTCTTTATATACTCATGCTTTAAATTTTTTAAATTCTGGTAACCTTATCTGTGATGGTAATTTATTAAATAGTTTAGTACCCATGTAGGAGCGAGATGGTTCTGTTTTTTTTGAATGTTTATTTGAAACTAATGTATCTGCATTTCTAGTAAAGTATGAATGAAAGTCAGCGTTGTTTCTGAAATGATTAAGATTTTGTCTTACATATAGTAGAATTCTGAAAATACTTATATAAGAAAGGCATAGATAAAATTTTATTTTGTTTAAGAACTAGTCTACAGCTGTCTCTGATATCAATTCTGAATATGTCTTATGGTCCTCTTTTGTATAATAAAAATTCTCCGACTAAATGAACTATTTCCCCATAGAATTATATTATAACTCAAATGGGAATAAACCAATGAATAATACATATTTATTAGGGTAGATTCATCCACCAAGTACCTCAACTGAGAAATAGCGTGAAATCCAGCATTCACTCTCCTACTAACATAATCTATGTTATGTTATGTATAATAATGTCCTAGGAACTTAGTATTGGTTACACTTTCATTATTTCCATTATTGGGAAGAATTTTAGATCTCTTTGCCGAGTTCCAAAAATGTGCATAAGAAGTTTTTTCAGCATTTAAAATAACATTATTCATTGAACACCATCTACTGAATTCATCAATAGTTTGATAGATTTTTTTGGAGCAACTCCTCCGAGCTTCGTGCTGAGACCATTACCGAAGTATCATCGGCAAATATAATTGTATATCCTCTCGTTATATAACTAGGAACTTCATTTACAAAAATTATAATTATAAAAGAGGTCCCATCACTGAGCCCTGAGGAACCCCTATATCTACGTCCTTACTGAATGATAATCTATTTTCAACCTTGACGAAAATTTTTCACACTCAAGATAAATGTTGTGGGGTGAGTTCACTTGCGTAACACTCAAAAGTTCGCAGATTGCTTCCAATGGTTTATTTTCAAACACTCTGTACACGATCTTCTGTTATTGCACAACTGTCACAACTTGTCACTTTGACTATCGCATTTCAACTACTTTCGACTTATGTCTCCTATTGACTGCTATAATAAACTGACTGTGTCCCGTGATCGACACGGCTTTATATGTCTGAATCTTGACATGACATTCATCGAGAAGGTTCTATGATTATCTAGACGCACATAATAATGTTCTAGATGCTTGTCAAACTGACAATATTGGGACAAAGTTTACTTACCTCACATATAGTTTCTGGAAGGATCGAGAACAAATCAACTAATTCTGGAACTACTTAATGAAATATACAAGCAATAACTATTGTATACAAGGAATCAGAACAAATATAAACTAAAAGAAATAATAACAGTAAGTACATGATAAACTACCCACGTAACAATATATTAGGTACTTCTAAAACCATAATTCTCTAATTTTTGAGCAGGAAGCCGTGATTTAAGCTATCAAAAGCTCTGGATAGATCAAAAAAGAGACCAGCGACTTGATCCCCATCATCCATTTTCTTATAAATAAAATCCAAAAGGTGAGCCGCTATCCTACCGTATAAAAATTTCTCCATATATTCTTTCCCTATTTTCCAGTAGCTCTTTTATTCCGGTATCATCTATCGATCCTGTACAACATACATATACCTACTTACATCAATAACGCAGCGCAGGGATGATGATAGGGGTTGCCCCGCTTGCCTGAGTGCCTGCTGCCTGCTTCTCCGCTGCTCTGTTTTTCCGCAGATCATTCTGATTTTATTTTTACGCAAGTGATGTAGAAAATTGAATTCCTCGAACACCCCCCCCCCTCTCTCTCTCTCTCACACTCTCTCAGTCTCACTTTTCATGTCTCATCGTTGCCGTCGTCCTGCGTTTTCCTCCTTTCCTTGTCGATCGACGACGTCCCACTTTTAGGCTGTTTGGGTCGTATCAAAAGGTGTGAGATTTTCTAACCCTCCAATAACCACCGAAGAACCATTCCATCCTGCTAATCAATCGATAACGTTAGTTCCATTGGCGTAGGAGATCCCTAAAATAAAATCTAGATCGTTTTATTCTTAGATAGTTACCTACAGGGAAATATTTTGAAATAAAACATACAATGAGTATTCACACTCAAAATATGTACCTAATATATTATTTATTAATATCAAAACTAGCGACATTCAGGAAAAACCTTACCTAGTATTTTTTGTCCAGAACACTTGACATACGTCAATAACTGTAATAGGTAAGTTATAAAGACGGGTTGAGTCAACTCAGAATTAGAAGGCCAATCATAATGATATCTACATGTGGGAAAAAATATAGGTTGCTATTTAAATTAAGAACGTTGGTAGGCATATATTCTTGACACACCCTGTATAGTTGTAGGGCTTAAGGTAGAACGGACATGATCGAGTATAACAGCGCACAGCAAATTTCAAGTCTCAAGTCCGACTGCAAGTAAATAAAGTTCTAATGAACTGCCAACATATCACTCTGTATAATTCGCTGCTTTCACTTTTGGTTCTTCTGTAATTAAGCCTGTCCGGAACATTTGCCTAACCTTGTACATAGATATATACAAAAACTCAATCTCATTGCAAAACCGGTACAAAACCCCATAATCAGGAAACTAATTCGGGAGCGCGCTGTGAAGATGCGAAGGAAAACTTTTGATGCGATGTCTCTCGGTTTGCCTACTTACGACGAATCTAGATAATAGCTTGTTTCGCTACGTAGGGGAATAATAATTGGTTTTGTTAAATACAAGTTTTAGTCTTGTGTTTCTTCTTCGTTTGATAATGGCAAGAGGTTGCTGCGGTATATCGTTGGGAGATTGTGCGACTTGGAATTTACGGGTATAGGTAGGTATGGGAATGCCATGGCTTATTTTCAGACCACAGAGATTGAAATATTCTTTTCACATATCATGTACCCCATACGTATCTATTTACAGTATGTCTAATATAAAACGTCCATTCTGTATTTTCTAGCAATAAAGATCCGATGTCTTGAATACTCATTGTTATTAGGTATTTTTTTTTTTAAGTTGTGAGACTTTGATTTTTCTAATTATTGTTCTTATCTTTGGGAGCATTTATCAAAAATTATGTGGTATACGAAATACGAACGTAACCCTCAAACAGAGGAATTTAACCTTAATTGGTTTTAGAAACATTTCAGCTGATTACACAAGATGTAGGTACTATTTTACAATGTTCTGGATACCAGATATGATTGGATAAATTATTATATTAATATACTAGTCATGTGTAGAATGAATTCCATTTATCAAATGGTGAAAATATTTGAGGTAAAATTAAACTTGATGTCTTCTCCACACTTTTAATGATGAAGATTATTTTGAGAATTGGGGATGATTATGTTTCGAGTTTGTAAAAACTCATCAGTCACAGTTACAAGGTATGTCAAGTGAAAATTGGAAGAAAAATGTTAAAAGCAATATCCAATATTAATTCTATTGGTGCTGGTACTTTTGAAGTTGTGCAGGTGCAGTTAGATGGAAAACTTTTGGTACGAAATTCACAAGTACCAGCACCAATAGAATTTATATTATTTTGTGTTTTTCTGTGCCCAACTAATAAAGTCGGTCCAATTTTTTGTAAAAAATATTTATTTCATACTTTTGCGTGTACCATTAGTCACGAAAATCTTTGAACGTTTACCCATGTACTTACCTATATATATATTCTTTGCTTGTACTTATTATCCAGAAATCGAAAAACATCGTCGCGGAAATACGTATAAGTATTTTAGACTTTACTACTCCACTAACTCGAAATCTGTAACTGTAATAATTTGGTCTTTAAAATGGTTGCCTCAGTCAATTTTCGAAAGAAACTGCTTCCTCTAGATAGCAAAAATACACATAAGTATTTGAAATTTTAACATCGCTGTAACTCTAAAACCGTAACACTTTTGAAAAAATGATCAATTGGAAAGTTTCCCAGTATTGTCCTATCTTTAATTCTGTCGTCTCAGATTTTAGATTTTCAAGAAAGATTGTCCTCTCCAACTCCTTTGGGGGCCTTTTTTTGGATGGAAGGAGATTTTGGATTTGAGCTCTTACGAATATAGGACCATTTCTCAAGTCTTCTCTTTCAAATGAATCAAAAATCAATGAAGTATATCATATGTATTATATATAAATCAAATTATATAATTCCTCCTTTTTTAAGTCGGTCAAATATAAAATTGAGTGGCACCAACTTCAAAAATACCAATAGATTTAAAGTTGTTTTGAATGCTTCAGTGCACCAACTAATAAAATCGGTGTTATTTTTTGTATTTGCCTATTAAGGTTCAGCCCGCTGACAGACGAACGGATAGACAGACGAACAGACACCGAATTCTTAGTAGGTAATAGAATCCCGTTTTCACCAGTTTGGTACGAAATCCAAAAAAGCAAACATACAAAAATATGTACAGTTTTCTGATAATTTAAGCCTTTCTATACTTGTATCACTTATCACAGAGAACTACCACATTAAACACCAACAAGTTATTTTGTCAATCCTGACAATTGTTTCGCCAACAAGGTTAGCATCTTCAGCTGTTAAGCCTGTATCAGTTACAGGTTTAACCCCCGAAGATGCAAACCTTGTTTGCGAAAGAATTGGTGTGGTAATTCTGTGTTTATTATTTTTGATTCTATTTACGTCAACGGTTCCAGATTCCAAATAAATAGTATTTTTTATCACTTATAGGTACTACTTACTCATCATTAGTGATATCCCAATAATAAATAGTCTCAATAGTTGAATCTGCTCAGGTGATCTCAACCTACATTTTTCTTTCTCACGTGGTGCAAGGAATTTCTATTTTATATCCATTTCAAAGGCGACGATAACGATCGAATAAATTAGATACAGATACCTATACAAAAAATAACATCAACACGAATGCGCCCAAGCAACATTATAAAAATGTATAATAAGTATTAAACATGATTGAAAGACATCATTAAAACTCTATTCATGTGAGATGTAAGTGTCATGTCTATACTAATTAGTAGCAATTAAATGATATCAATACTTGAGGATATAATAAACAAAACCATCGTCATTAAGAAATTTATTGAATCCAAGTAGGTGGCCTAGCAAAGAGGAATCTGTAAAATTTCTTAAAGGTCCTCGAAAAATGATAGGTAGGTACTTAGTTAATAGAAAATTTAAAGATTATAATTTATGGCACAAATCTGCTGCTGAATTATATGAGATAACTTGTTTTGTTATTAATGAACTACATATTTTACTAATAATGTATTTTTGCAGTGAAAATATACAATTTAAGTACTTAATTTGATTATCTTTTATTAAAATAAAAAGATGGATTAAGCAATCAACTTGAGACATTTTCATTTAAAGCAAATACGTGCCTAAGCCGATTTGGAACTGCTATTTTAGAAGAATAAGGTCAAGAGCAACCAAGACGTACGTATTATTAGAATAAATATTTGTTTCAAAAAAATGGACCGACATTTACTCCATTTGAGAAAGCTGTAAGTAGTAATAAATTATGATAATGAAGGGATCTCTATTGTATTCTCCCATATAAGCGCCCTAATGATTTTTCTTGTCCTTAGTTTTTTATACAAATGAGCTTCTAATTTTTTATTCAAAATAAAAATGAGAAATGTTATATAAAAAAGTAATATCTGGAGACCGAGCTTTGCTCGGGTAAAACAGGATTTAATGTGTATACAATTACAATGTGTATCTCTTGAAACAGCTAGTGTAGGCCTCGAGGGTGGCACCGATTAAATATGAAAGTATCGTCAATCGATTTCCCGACTCCGAAAACCCCTTTTCGCTATTTTTCACCAAAATCTGCTAACCCTTCCTTGAAATAAGGGTCGCAATATATTAGATATGGACAAATTTTCATTAAAAATTTCCGATTAAATTATTAGAAACTCATATTAATATCTTTTATCTAAAAAATGGGTTTTGATAAAAAAAAATTAAAGGTGATCAGAATTCGAACCGAATAACTCTAGACTAATACGCCGAAGCTTAACCATAGGACAATTTTTTCCTTTGATATTTAACGGGTTCATATTGATATCTGACAGATAATCTGTAAAACTCCTATAATGGGAATATTAATTGCTGAAAACGATTTTTCTTGTGAATGTGAAATACAACCAATCGATTCAATACACTCTAAAACCCATACATATGAATTTTCATCGAAATCGGTAGACCAGATTCCGAGATAAAATTTGCATATGTGTGTATATATACACAAGCATTGCTTGTTAAATATTAGATACCTGAACATAACCAGAAAATGCGTATTTGATAAGATTAACTAATTATAATTTGGCTCATAAAATGGTGAAATTACAAATATCTAGATATTATAATTAATTTAAACAAATGAAAAAGACGAAAAAAATGCATGATGCTTTTTAGTATCTATTCATAAAAACTATTATCATAAAAATACAAATAAATAATTATACCTACCTATTTGTTGTAGTAATCATTGCTCATAACTGTTTAGAATAAAACTCATGTATCATTTTAATAAACACATAAAGAAACTAAACAAACATAAAAAACTAAATCTAATTTAAAAAAATAATAATTTTAAAAATAATTATAATAATCTTTCCAAGTGGCACCCATTTAATTCAACACATTTTCTTTTATATACGTTTAATAAAATTTTGAAGAAAACTGGAAATGCATAAACTTACTCCTAAATTTGTCGACTATAATATCATCTTCCTAGAAGTTCTTCCCCTGTATTTGGAGGAACTGCACTATATACCTACTATTAATTTTATTTAACCCCAGAAATAAAAATCTTGGGAGTTCAAATCGGGACTGTGTGCTGGCCATGGAAAATGTCTTCCACGTGCCATTTGTAACTTATAAATTATTTTCTTGGAGATTTTCAGAAATAAGCATTTTCTGGATATTTTGCATATCGCATGTACCTATACCTTTTTTGTATTATAAAATACCTTGTTTTTATTTTAAGTAAAAAAGTTGAAACTGATTTGTATAAAAAAACACAAGAAATGACATATTGGTCATAGAGAACATAGCACCTTCTACAATGTAGCGAAAAATTTGAATGATAATATTGTTCTTCTCTAATACAAACTTCCTTGAAATATTTGATTTACTTTCGAAGATATTCAAAAAAAAATAAACCAAAAAATTACCTTCAAGTACCTACCTATAACTTTTTAACCGGAGACATTTTATTTTTAAACAATAGTGGTTTAATGGTATTTGCTTGACTAGGTCTGTCAAAAATGTGTGAGAGCAGATCTAGAAGGTTTCCTTACTTGAGTTTTCAGGTGAAACTTTGAAAATAATATTACAGTAGATCATTACATACCTATAAAAAGTGTTCTATTTTGACCTTGTATGTAGTTTTTTTTGAATTCTAGTAACATGAGCGGCTCTTTGTTGAATTTATCCTTGCATTGCCGCGGTGCAGCACACTAAATTCCTTTACAACATCAAATTATTGTCTTCTTTAAAGTCGAAACTATTATCTACCTATATACCTATCCCTTTATAAAGAGTCAAAGTAAGCGCCAGAACACGAGCCGACACGCATTATAGCAGCAGCGTATCTTTATACCTACCTACTCTACTGCCACTAAGTAGCTAGGTACTCCAAGGCCTTTTTAGGATGCTTCTAGATCAATTTTATTTGCTAATAAAGCTAAAACATTGTCTACGGTATCATTCAAGCCGGCTCGTTGTTTGGTCTTCAACAGGCAGAGTATTTCCGATTGTTAAAAAGTAGTAATCATGAATAACAGATCTTAAATACTTAGGTATACTTAGGTATGAGAAAGTACAATATGAATTTGTTTTATTTTTTGAATCAAAGATAGGGTCAAATGAAAATAATGAAAATTATATCACATTAAACAGACCTCAGAAAAAAAACAAAATTATAAGAAAATGATTTAATTATCACAGAGTGACTTTGAATATGTCAAAATCGAGTGTTTTAAATGTGCTCCCATACGCGGATAAGCTCCATGTTACAGACGAACTGACAATACCTAGATAAAGATGGTAAAACTCGAAATGGATGAAAAATATTTTTAGTATTGTTAAAAAAGTAAGATACCTTCTTTTCGTTTTCTATAAAATAACATATATTCTTGACAAAAATGATTGAATAAAATTATTATATCATGCTTTGCTCTGTAGCGTTCTATTTTAGGGGATAATTTGTTGGGGTTCAACTTATTCAAAACATTGGAGCCGGTAGCCAGAATTCAAAAGCGTGCTATCAAAATTTTAACGTTTAATAAGAAAAACCCCCTTTTTAGTGTGAAAAGATTGTTGAATATCAATCAAACATATATATTTTGCAAGCACTAATACATATAATTATTGTGTTTTACGGTAATAGTATACCTAGATTCTATTGCCGAAACATGTGTATGTTCTAGACAATAATCGTTTGCAGTAAATAAAACTAAATTAAATTTCAGCCAAAAAAAACTAGTTTATATCGATGCAAACTTATCTACAAGAGATTAGATAATAATCTAAAAAAATAAACTTTACTAGAGGGAGTATCAAACTTCATATTAAGAGTTGGATCTTAAATAATTTAAGGTTATAGTATATTTTTATATACTTAGTATAAAATATCTCTATTAATAGTTTTCTATACTATATGATGATGTGTGATGTGTTAATAGTAGATTTAAATGCTGTTAAATTTGTAGATTTTAAAATTTTAATTGATTTGATAGGTTACGTACTGACAAGTAACGTCATTATTAAATGCGAATTATAACTTACAAAAATGAAAATATTTAGGGCCACATACATCGTGAATCTCATAAAAACCGGAACCCACAAAATCACTCTGGTGTCCCTCTGATAGTCTATCTGTCTGTCTGCCAGAATCTATTTTGGTAGATACCCAAACCCTAGGAGTTCTAGGTAATTAAAATCAAGAATAATTGGCCATCGGTGAAGAACTGTGGTGGATCGAATTGAAATTAGGTAAAGATTGAGAGATCTGAGAAAAATCATTTCATTCATTACATTCCTGTTTGTTCTATTCTACAGCTACTCTACGAAGCTTAGTAAGGATAGTATTGTGGTCGTTTAACATTTTTGGTCACCGGTTTTCAACGGATGTTCATGCTTCAGAGGTGCGTGAGTATAATAAATCTATTTTCAGCCATTGGTCTGTGGCAAGATGGACCAATATTGTTGCTTTCTTTTTTGTTTTGTAGAATATCGATATAACTCGTCAGTGACACAAATTGGGCATACTGCTCGCACTGGTTGCTTGACAATTGCTGCAAATTCGTTTCGCTCAAGACTATGGGGCAAAAGCGGCCTCAACGATTCTATGAAACTTGTCTTAATTATTCTGCTTAACAACCTATCACGATTATCTCAACCCAAATCAACGGCAATTTTTTTAACTCTTTTCTTATACCTATTCTGGCTGAATGGTTCTTCCTAAGTTAAAATTTAATATGAGTATTTCGGTTTGTCTTGATATGCTGAAAAAAAATTAATGGTCACACGAGCTGATCTGACGATTTTTATAGATTTTATTTTGGTATCAATAAAATAAGTAATCTGTACATTGAATCCAAAACATTCACGTCTATTATTTAGACTCAAATTCAATATAAGTCTCCACTCAACTCATAAATGATTCCCGCAAAAATTCTACAATTCCTATCTACTAATTAACAACTCAATAAATAATCAATTAGGTACCTACTAATCTTTTCGTTCATTTCGACTCTATGTTAATACTTTCCTGCGTAAAAAATATATAGGATACCTACATTTACCTAAAAGAATTCTACATAAAAGAATCCTATAACGTTTCTTTTTTTTTATTATCCTGCTTGCTTTTTTCTCCTGCTATGACTCTCCTGCGCTTTAATTCGTGTCAGGAATTTTTAAGCCCTACGTGCACTGTCAAGGGGATATTTTATGGTTTGTATGTACCTATATTGTCGTGTAAATTGTTTTATGCTCTCTTTTTCCGAAACGAACAACGACAAAGAGAATTGTTTTGGGAGCAGTTGTTTCTATACATAGGTACCTACAGTGTACACTAGTTCGTCTTGATTTTATGGCCATGACGGTGAAATGTTTTGTCATTTGTACAAAAATTCCCTTTACTGCTGCGCTATCGCAATCTTTTTTTTGTTTTTGTTTTCATTCAGGGTGCTTCAGCGGGAATTTATGGTGGAGGTTAATGTTCCTTTTTATTTTCTGAGCTGATCTTTGTGAGCAATAAAATGATTCGAAATATTAAAACAATTCGCAATTGCAATGTCCCTAATTCTCAAAGGATACGCATTTTTGTATTGAAAAATTAGTGATCTCCGAAACATCCTGCATGTATTGTATTTGGTATTACCATTTAATTTCTCATTAAAATATAATAGACATTTCTTTATAAAAATCTACCTTGCTCTACTCCAGCTCCATAACATTTTAGAAGTAATAGACTTGCATCAGTAAAATTAACGGAAAACTCTAGAACAAAAAACATTCTAATTCACTTATTACCTATTTGATGATCAATTAAGTTGAACAAATCCATTTGTATACTTTCTCTGGAATAATTGTTGATAATTGTATACAACAGCACCATTAGTTACGAATTATTAGTCCGTTAAACACGATAACTGACAGATAAAGTAGCAAATAAGTTAAAGGACAGTTCAAACCTTGGTTACTGCTAGTCAGACATTGTGAATAAAATACATAACATACTTACTAATTAATGATGACTTTACCAAACGATAAAGCTTACCTTATATACTTGACACTTTAATTACATATTTTGAAACGGTGCTCTACATAAGTAATTCCTCTCCCAAACCTGTTGGCGTCGTCATCTAGCGGCCTTGCCGGCAACTAACGCTAACGAGCCGGTCCCAGTCAGGGCAGAACTGTTTTGCGGGTTGAGGTGGAGGGTACGAGGGAAGAAAGAGTATAGTGAGTTTAATATACTCGATTCTCGGCATCAACGTGTGTGGTCTCATCAACTGAACCATCCGAATACACACCATCTCGCTCCAGCTCACAGGCGAGTACCTGTGCTCTATCCTTGTCGAGCAGCAGCTATATACGTGTATATTCCACACATAACAAACAGGCGAGGTTCCTGCTGTGAAAAAGTCAAGCATCTCATTACGGCGAAGATGAATAAGCGTAGGTACATGCCGAGAGGTACGTCATTATTATCGAAAATTGGAAGGTTTTTGTCTGTGTCTGTCTGTCTGTCGGTGTGTGTGTGTGGAATTGCTCTTTTATACCGTGTATAGTTATAACAATTTTATAACATGTAGTTATATGTTATGTACGTTTTATTTTTTTTGTTTCATTTTCAATTCGCTGAATATGATTATTACATGGGAGATTTATCTTTCTGTATTTCGATTCTTTTTAAAAGCACACACTTTGTGGCTTCAATTATACAGCAAAAAGTATTTATTTACGAAATGTAAAAGGGGCTCTATTAGGCCAGATCAAGTATTTATTTGTTTGTTTTTGGTATTAAACTTTCAATGTTCATTATGTCGTAGGTCGTAGGATATAGGTCCAAGCACAAAACCCTGTGGTACACCATGTTTCATACAACCAATATTGGAAAATCTATTTATTTTCAAAATTTGAATTCGTTGATTGATCACAAAAAATTTAGCTTGTTTGAAAGTTAGGTTTGAATATAAATTCTTCTGAAAATAGCTTCTTCTGTACTTTTGTTATGTTCAAATTGTATACCTACGATTCATTAGAATTTTCTAGTTCCATTTTGTATGTATGATTTGATGAAACATCTGTAATTGAAAATTCTCAATTTATTGGGTTATGTTGTTATAGAGTTCAAAGATGAGAATTTATCGTATTTATCTTAGAAACATCTGTATATTATAATTCGCAAGTCATAATTTTTGGAACAGGTATTTAGCAGAGACGAAAACAAGAACATTTTTTTATTAAGAGATTCAAAAATCGATAGAATGTAAAACATGTAATTTCGATAATTATTTTCTTATAATCTCTCATATGTCTAAACATCCTACAGTTAAAGAATACAAATGTTTGTAATAAGTATCTATGTACAGATTCTTTGATTATATTTACGTGGCCTTTATTTTTTGTATAAAAATTTTAGTTTGCTTTTCATATTATCTTTTGAAATTATCGGTAAGAAAATATCGCATTTAGAAGTGGAAAAATATAGGAATTTTTTTTTAATGGAACACCCAGTAGGTATATTATGCGCTACAACGAAAGATCTTTTTTTCAGATTTCAAATATTCATAGGTCACTATATATTGATGATATTTTGGTGAACCAAGAATATTTATTTAAATTTATTTTATATAAATATATATAATTTATATAAAATAACTAAATAAATTTAATTTAAGTTGCCTATATTTTTCCATTATTTAAATGCGATATTTTCTTTACTGATAATTTCAAAAGCTAATAGGTATGAAAAACAAACAACAATTTTTATATAAATAATTATTCTCTATCTTCAAAAATAAAGGCTCCAGATAGCCACGTAAATATAATCCTGTAGGTACATATACCGGGTGTCCAATTAGTGCCACAAAGTAAAATAACTTCTCTATTTTCAATTATTTCATAATTATGTCAAAATAAAAGTTGTAGGGATACACAAGCCTCACATTTTGAAATTAGTAGGGACTATACAGGGTGTCCCAAAAAACAGAAGAGCACAAAGTTGCGTTTTTTAAATGAATCACGCTATATATTTTTAAATTTTTGTATTCTAGATAAAATAAAAAGTACAATGGTGCACTTGTCAACTTTCAATTGTCTGTTTAGGAGCTATTAACAATAAAAAATCGACATTTTAGCCGCTTTGACTGCTATTTGTGCCAAATCGGAACAAGATTGAGAAAAATAAATTTCACATTCCTATCATAGTTTTTCGGACCTATTGAATAGCGTTCACAAAAATGGTACCTGAGGTGGTACCAAATATGGTACCATTTATGAAACCACTGTCAGATAGGTCTTAAAAAACTAAAATAGGAATGTGAAATTGATTTTTCTCTATCATTTACCGCTTTGGCACAAATATCTGTCAAATAGGCTAAAATGTCGATATTCAATTGTCTCAAACAAACAATTGAAAATTGACAAGTGATATACCATTGTACTCGTTATTTTATAAGGAATTCAGAAATGTGAAAATATATAGGGTGATTTACTAAAAAAACGCAACTTTGTGCTGTTCTGGTTTTTTGTGACATCCTGTATAGTCCCAACCAATTTCAAAATGTGGGCTTCTGTTCCCTTACAACTTTTTTATTTACATCATTTTAAAATAATTGAAAATAGAGAAGTTATTTTACATTGTCACACTAATTGGACACCCTGTATAATTGTCAAATGACATTTGCCAAGTTAGTTGTCTACACCCTTCATGGCAAACTATGCGAATCACATCAGTTAATGTGTTGAGGAATAGATTGATCAAGAACAAGCAGAAAGCAATTCCTTTGACTCGCGTCTCTTTGTCGACTTCTATCCGAACGTAGACGAATGCAAACGTTTGCGTAGTTTGGCAAGTGCTGTTCCCTACACACTACCCGGCAAACTCCACATATTACAAACATTTGTCTAGTTTGCCAGGTTATGTATAGCCGGTTTTACATAATATTTGATTTGTACCGTTTATCAATGTGAAACCATCTAACTATGGCTTTGATTCACCGTAAATAATGATTCGTCGTCTAGAAACAATATGGATACAAATTTTGCAGGATTTTTACAAAATACTTCTACGTAATTTTTGGTGTGAGAACGTACGTAAATTCTTGGCATATTTTGTTGAATATGCCATTTATTAACAGTAAGAGTAATGAGAAGAGCTTGATCATTTTAGAAGAAATAATTTCTTCAATTATAAAAAGCAGGAAATAAGTTTAATGTCGTATTAATGACACTGCTAGCAGTTTTACGGTTCCGTGAAAGATGAAAAAAGGAGCTTTTATGAACTTTCGCTTCTTAACTCTCGAACTTCTCTCACTAATCTCAGAAAATAGTGAAATAGGAAAAATAAAATGGTCGGTCTAATAAATGTAACTAGATGAAAATAATTTAAATTGACAAAATCCTATTTAAGAAATATATCATCCTTGCTAAAAAATGTTTGTAAATTGATTGTTATTTATACAAAATGTCGAAGCTATGGCAGCTTGGCTCAATGATGTCTTCTAAACTAAGGTTCACGAGTTCAAGTTCTGGCCATATTATCTTTTTTTTTTTTTGATAATATATGAAAATATAATGATCTTATATAATATATTATAAATGTGAAAGTTTGTATGTTTGTTACGCGAAAACTTATGAACGATTTTGGATGAAATTTGGCACAAAGACAGTTTAATACATGGATTAACACATACTTATGACCCCGGAAAAATGTTAGGCACCTGTGGCACTATAAAAAAAACGAACTACAAGATGTAACCACTTGAAATTTGGTGTTATTATGCGAAACATTATTCCTAAAATTCGATAAAAGTGTCGTGAATGAATTTTTTCAGGTTGCAATTTGTCGGGAATTACAGCGTGCGAAGTCGCGGGCATATGCTGAATGATGAAAATAAAACAGATTTTTGAGATTGACTTTTTATTTATGAAAATAAATTAATTTATTTATTTAATTAAATAAATAAAAATTAAATTCCTTGAGTTTTTTATGCTTTATCTCAATACGAATATACTGAACAGTCTGGGATCTTGTACTTATGACATTTTTTCAACAATGCATGGTTATGGAACATTTATAATTAACATCAAACATTACGCACGAGCTGAATCCATGGACTACCTATCTTGATTTTGACTCATCAAATTGAATGAAATTATCTTACAAATCTTCTAAGGAAAATGTGGGTAGGTAGGTACATCGGCATGGGAAGATAATTTCCGGGTGCGGAAAATCATCACCATCCTGTGTTAATAGATCCAATTTCGAATAGACGAATTACCACCACACGACCCTGCTACAAACTAATTGGATATAGGGCGGGCAGGCTGGAGGACTACAACGCCAATGGTTGTTGCATTAATTTGGATGATCTATCTATATTTGTACCATAGGCTAATCACTGTTCTGGCATTGCCAGAGTGCTATCTGAAAAATGAAGTTTTCAGAGAATCCTAACTAGTAAGCTAGAGAAAGATCTTCATGTCTGCTACTTTTATACTAGAGTATCAGATTAATGAGTGTCTCTTTGTTCTTTGATCCCTTTCTTCTACAATTTACGGCCCAAAAAATATTTGGGTGTATTTGTAAAGTGGAAAATCTGTTTAGTATTGTTTCCCTTTATAGACTCTGACACCTCGTTTTTCACAACAGGATTTTTAATTTTATATGTGATTTTCATTGTGTAGATAATACTACTATAATAAATGCCATTCTTGCAATCAACGTCAAAAACCTCAATAACTACACTTATATCGACTTTTACATTTATTCAGCCCTTTCCACCCCCTTAGGGGGTGATTATCAAAAAATCACGAATTTCACATCTACCTATTTGCTTATTTATTTAATACGCATACGAAGTTTTAAGTCAAAATGTCAATTCAATATTATTTCTCCATAAAACAAATTTACTCCCATTTTAGCCTTAAAGATTGGAGTTTCTGGAAGATAGATATCCCCTTTTCTGTAACTCCGACAACGTGTCTGCAAAATTTAATGATGCTCGGATGAGTAGTTAAAGCGTAACAAATAAACAAATTCTCATTCGCCTTTTTTACCGACTTCAAAAAAAGGAGAAGGTATACAATTCGGTTGTAAGATTGCTTTTTTTATGGCTGTTCGCGCGTTTTGCATAGTAAACGTACTCCGATTTAGACGATTTTTGTTTGAAAGAGGAGAGTGGGGAAATGATCCCATATTGAGAAAAATCAAATCCAACATCTCTTTCCCTCCAAAAAACGCCCCCAATAGTGATGCGCAAAGCAAGACCAAGACCAAGACCGATATGGTCTTGGTATTGGTCTTGGTCTTGCACCCTTGGTATTGGTCTTGGTCTTGCATTAAATCCTTAGTCTTGGTCTTGGGTCTTGGTCTTGCATATACGGTCTTGGTATTGGTCTTGGTCTTGCTGCAAGACTTGCAAGACTTTGCAAGACTCTTGCAAAAGTTTTGATATTTTTATAAATATGAAAAGTTCGCGCGATTCTAAACCGTATTTACGTAATTCAAATGAAGAAGAACCCTGCAATATGGATCGGAAGTATTCATAATCTTATAAGATTGCCTATAATTATATTGTCATTCGAAATGGATAAATATTGAATGTATAAAAAAAATCAGTCATTGTCCATAATAAACACGCCTGGTATTGTAATGGTACCAAATCATTCTAGAATAAGTACTGAGAATAAATCTAAGTGCGTAATAATTTTATAAATTATTATTCAACATTCACGCATGAGAATTGTATTTTACTAGCGTGACTTAGTCTGCTTCTGCTTTCTTGGTATCTTCCTTCGCAGCTGTGCACTCATTTTACTACATTCCAGTAATATTTTAATATACCTCTAGGTAATGGTTTCACTGGCCCTTCTATAGGTTTGTGCATTATACTTTTATTTCATAACTCATTCAACAATGGTCTTGTACCATTTTCTTTATTAAAATAGAAAGAATCTCTCAGAGCGGATATTGTGTGTAAGCGATTAAAAGTATTCTTCATTTCAACTTTTTTTAAAGCTTTTTCCAAGAGAATAAAGAAAATTAAAAACAGGTAGAGATTTGTTAGTTAGGTTAGGTTAGTTAGGTATCTATTTCAAAAATCAGTTGTAAGAAGATCTCAGTTGAGTTAGTTAATGAGCATTATCGAAGACCAGGTTAGTCTTGGTATTGGTCTTGCATCCCAGTATTGGTCTTGGTCTTGGGTCTTGGTCTTGCATACACGGTCTTGGTCTCGGTCTTGGTCTTGCAATTTCGCAAGACCAAGACCAAGACTGCAAGACCAAGACCAGTCTCGCAGCATCACTAGCCCCCAAAGGGGGTGGCGGTGGCAATTTTTCTCGAAAATTGAAAATCCGAGACGACAGAATTAATGAAAATTCCATATCCGGAAATGTTGAAATTAGACATTTTTAAAAATCATACGTTTCCGCGGTATAGTCTAAAATATGTGTTTCAGCTATGTGGAAGAGGCAATTTTTTCCGAAAATCAAAAATTCGAGATTTGAAAATTAAAAAGGGGACCATATCCGGAAACTTTTAAATTGAACATTTTTTCAAGAGTCACGGTTTCCAATTTTCGCAATGGTAAAGTCTGAAATATGTGATATGCGTATTTCCGCTATGTACAAGCTAAACCTACCTATAACTTTTTGGGTATTAGTGAACGTTCAACAATTTTCATGACTAATGTTACACTCAAAAGTGTGAAATAAATATTTTTTACAAAAAATTGGACCGATTTTATCAGTTGTTGCACTGAAAAATACAAAATAATATTAATTCTATTGGTGCTGGTGATTTTGAAGTTGTGCCGTTGTAGTTTGTTGTTGTAGGCACCAACTCCAAAAGAACCAGCACCAATAGAATTAATATTAGTTTGTATTTTTCAGTGCAACAACTGATAAAGTCGGTCCAATTTTTTGTAAAAAATATTTATTTCACATTTTTTTATTGTTAATATTACCTAGTTATGATGCTTGCGCTTCTTGAACGCTAGGTCTGCACTGATTTTAATATTTCAAGCTTTATTTTGTGATTAGGAAGAGACGTTTTGAGAGATGGTCACATATTATTGAACTTTTCAAAATCCAGTCGCTCCTCCAAAATGAGTTCAAGGGGCGAAATTTTTTTTATTTTTTTTTTTAATTTTTTCTCCTAAAAAGAAATCAACATATACCTATATTTAATGCCACAAAGTACGTTTCAGAGGAATTTAGAGGGTCTTTATTTAAATTTATAATTTAGTGCAGCGAACTGAAGTTTTCCGAAAAACTTTTAGATGAAACAGTTTTCAGGGCACATGGAAAGAAGAATAAATACTTATTACTTATATTTTTCAGTAGATGCGTCATCTAATAAATTAAATCCTTGAGGCTTAAGTAAGTATCTCAACAGTGACTGATGCACATCAGAAAGAGGGTTTCAAGAAATCAAGCACCACTTGTTCCAAAATAAAGACAGATATGTTTGTATAGTTCTGTATGTTTTTCTTAGACGCCTATATTAAATTGACAATTTTCAGATATCATTGAAATTTAGGTCTCAAATTTTTAAGGCACATTCCAAGAACAATCTCCCGAAAATTTATCAAAATACATGCTGTTTTACACGGCACTTCTCTGGCAAATCTTTGTTAGATTGGAGTACGAAAACATAAAGTCATAAAAAGTCTAGAGAATGGAACCCTTCTACCTCAGAGTCCTACTTGCAAGTAGAATCAGTCCTATCACCAACCCAGATCCATTCCACAGATAAGCACCAAGAGAGAACAGCATCCATAAGTTCTCCTACATTTTCTGGTATGGAACCCTCCACCTTCAAGTCCCAGTCGCACTGACAGACTCTCAAGAAACAGTTCGATGACATACTACATACAAATACAGCGAAATAAACACGAACATTTAGTCATAGAGCTCAGAGATACTTCTTTGGGTATTAAACGTGGAACTCTCCATCTAGGAGGCCCAGTCACACTTACAGCCACTACCATATCATTCCAATAGCATTTTATATACATATTTAATATGTAATTAGATTGTTGGTTGCTTTATTTCTGAGCTACCGTAAATTGATACAACCTTTGGCGGATGCGACTTCCATCACTAAAAAGTAATTCACAAGTCCGCATATTATATACAAATATAATATATAGGTATACCTACCTAATAATATATATGTATACCTCTATACCCTCTGATATTCTGAGTTTATACATCGTATATTTCATTGGATATCTGTGCTGTTTGAGTAAGTATATATAATATACGTTATATGCGCTACAGCGGAGTGTGCAAACTCTATACCAGATAAGGCACGTATTAGGGGTGGAGGGCGCGGTCATTACATCATACAAAAAGAGAAATAGCAGAGAACACAAGAAGAGAAAGATGATGATATTGATGTTGTTGATGATAATGATGAGAGATCCCCGTATTTTCCCATGAAAATGATTAGAGAATTGATATTTTTTTTGAATTGTGGCCCATGATATAGTGGACAAAGGAGATAGATATCTAATCTGCACAACATAATTGTTATTTAACACTAATACGGAATTAATATGCATTGGCTGTAATGTTTTGATCGCAATATAGGTATACACATGGCAATATTGTAAACTGACTTAGAATTTCAACCGAAGATTCCTGCCTATCAATCCTGTAGAATTAGGTAGGTACATGGTCGATTTCTTATCCTGATCTGTTTTTTTTTTGTTGTTTGTAAACTGCATATTGATTTAAACAAATTTATTGTATATTCAGGGTGATCGAGGGATGCTGGAAGGCACCATTAACTTTGTTTGACCGACTTCAAAAAAGGAGGAGGTTTAGAATTCGCCTGTATGTTTGCTTATTTTTATTTTTGCATTGTAAACGTACTCCGATTTAGACGATTTTTATTTTATTTCAAAAGGAGAGTTGAGAAAATGGTCCCATATTTAGAAAAACTCAAATCCGGAATCTCCTTCTCCTTCCAAAAACCGCCTCCGATGGGAATGGAGGAGGGCATTCTTCTCGAAAATCGAAAATCTGAGACAAAAAAAATAAAGATAAGACCATATCCGGAAACGTTTGTAGTGATTTTTTTTTCAAAAGAATTGTGTTTTTCGAGTTACAACAACAGTAAAGTCTGAATTATGTGATATGTGTATTTCTGCTCTGTGGAAGGGGAAATTTGCTTAGAAAATTGAAAATATGAGACGACCAAATTAAAGAAGTGATTATATCTAGCAACATTGATATTGAAATTGTTTTAGAAAAAATACGGTTTTTGAGTTACAGCAGTAAAGTCTTAAATATGTAGATATATCTGCGCTGCGATGTTTCGAGATCTCTGAATAATAACAAGTACAAACAACCTAGAAATAGGGTTTATTGTCGTTTTTCAATAGATTCATATCGATAGCTCAGAGATAAATATTTTTACAAAAATTGGATGGACATTCTTTATTTATTTAATTTCTTGAAAAATGAGTATGAAACCTATTTCTAAAATAGTTCTATTTATATGAAGAGAAAAGATAAGCAACTAAATTCTGTTATTTGAAATGGCAACCCGCCATATTTAGTTCACCGCCAAAAAATTCATAACTTCAGAACCATTCATAATAACTAAACCAACCTCTTTTCTATGGATTTCTAAAATTTTGGAATAATTTTTGAAATATACCTACTTGAATTAAGTGTGAAAGTTATATGGCGTATAATTTTTTTAAATAAGAATTGTTAATGGTAAAAAGAAACAAATTGGTTGCTCTCGTAAAATTGAACACATCCGTTCAAATTTATCAATGTATTTCTCTCGCGAAGACTTATTGAGTATGCTTTCCTATATTCGCAAATCTGGTAGACATTCCTTATTATGAAGCAGAATCTACCAATGAAAATATTTTTTAACAAAAATCGATGGATCGACTTTATTAGTTGGTGTACTAAAAAATACAAAAGAATATTAATTAGATAGAAGAGTTTTGGAACCAACTTCAAAAGTACCATCACCAAAAGAATTAATATTTTTGTATTTTTCAAAGCACCAACTAATAAAGTCGGTCCAAGTTTTATTTCACTCTTTTGAGTGTACCTAACCTAACCTAACCTAACATTAGTCATGAAAATCGTTGAACGTTCACTAATACCTATTACCAATGTATATTATTTCCTTGTATATTTACTTATTAGGTATCATTCAGAGATCTCAAAATATGGTGGCGGAAATACACATATTTCATACTTAACTACTGCTATAACTCGAAAACCGTAACATTTTTTAAAAAATTTCCAGTTTGATTGTTGCTGCATATAATCTCTTCTTTAATTTGGCAGTCTCATATTTTCAATTTTATAAAAAAAGACCCCTCCACGGAAATACACACATTTCAGTGTTTACCAATGCTGTAACTCGAAGATTGTAACTGTTTTGAAAAAATGTTCAATTTAAACGTTCCCGTATATGGTTTCATCTTTAATTCTGCCGTCTCATAGTTTCGATTTTCCCTTTAGGATAATTTTTTGGGGCGAAGGACATGTTTTTCAATGGGACCGTCTCTGAATAGTTCTCTTTAAAATGAAAAAAGAATCGTGAAAATTGGAGCAAGTTGTTGTCATATTTTATGGAAATTATGGATAATGAAAATCTTGATACTATTAATTTCTTCATTATATTGTATATTTATACATTTTGCAATATTATTCTTTTAGCGCTTGAATGAAAAATATTGATCCAATAGACAAAACAAAAGAAAATGCTTAAGTAATGATGATTTCATCAGCGAGGAATGACATAGGTGATATAATACGATGGAATTTTATGTCCATGTACCCCATTATTATGGAAAATGGACTAGAGAATAGTGTTGTTACCTGTTACTTCATCACTCACATTCTTTAGTATTATTTCACAATTTGATCATGAATTATTATTAGATATCATGAGCTCGTGTGGAACTAGTCATGTCGACAATAAAAAAATAAAACTAAATAATGTTTAAATGAATCACTATCATTTCTCAATTTAAATTGTTTTTATTTCCATAATAGCGTAATTTATTCTAAATGCCTAGGTAGGTATATAGCTGAAGAATCAGCTTGACGCCTTCATTTTAGTTTTGTTATATGATGACTCCCCACTATGAAATAATCATTTAAAATCCAAAAAAAAATGTTAACTAAGTATTTATAGACCTGCCTACCTATCTCTTCTTCTATGTCCTTAACGATCCTGTGTTCATGGGGTAATTAATGCTTTAAAAGGTAAAATGGCGTCTGCTGCATAGCGATCGGGCATTCAGCCCATTTTATGGCCCTATATCGTGTGTGTGAAAGCAGGAGGGCCATAACAGCAACAACAACAACAACCACAAAGTATTTTTAATAAATTAATAGTGTGGGTCCGATGATGAGATGAGAGAGAGAGAATGAGAGAGAGACGGCTTTAATGCGGAATATGGTCGCCGTTGTTGTCGAGACAGAGAGAGAAAGAGATGATATGATATTGGGTGGTGAAGAAGTGAGGGCGAACAGCCGATGGCCATCACAGGTGGTGGGCCCAGGTATGAGGTATTATAATAATCTTGGTCTTCTGCGCGGCTTGATAATATGCTGAAATGTTGCATCGTCAATGAGGCAGTGGCTTGGGCGACATCAGTGAAGAGGGTGTTTTCGAGGTTGCTCAGCAAATTACTGATGGGACAGAAATCTCATCACAAGCTTGGATTCAGATACAATGCTGTCAAAAATATAAATATTTTTTGCCAACTTCATGAGTTGTTGTGCAATTGTAGTTGCAAGATTTTTTGCACCAACTTCAAAAGTAGGTACCAGCACCAACAGAATTAATATTATTTTATATTTTTCAATGCACCAACTATTAAAGTCGGTACAATTTATTTCACACTTTTGAGTCTAACATTTGTCATGAAAATCGTTGAGCGTTGACTAATGCAAAAGAAGACAGTATTTATCCTATTACCCATTTATATTATTTGCTTGTACTTGTTACTATTCTGAGATCCCAAAACATCGCGGCGGAAATACACAAATTTCAGGCATTAACATTGCTGGAACTCGAAAACCGTAACTTATTTAAAATGTCCAATTTAAATGTTGCTATATGTAAAAAATCCAAAATGCGTAGAAATTTATCTATTTTTATTCTATCGTTAAAATCGTAGCCTAATCAAAGCAAGTGTAGCTAGTGCAGATTTTATAATTTATACCACGTTCTGTTTTCAATTATTGGAAAATAAAATGCCATAAATTCTGAGAAAATGAAATTTCCATAGTTGTCATATGGAAGCTGACACAGACATTTTATCACAATCCATCCCTTGCTCGTGTCCATTATGCTAGTTTCTGGTAATTCTAGAAGACAAGACAGGTTTATGTTGTTATTTTATTATTATTCAATAGTTTCTCCAAAAACTGGCCTAGAAATTATCCATGGACAATCAAAATGAGCCTCAATTTACCGTTTAAGCATTCCTTGTCTATTTATTCCATCTTCGATTTCTGTGTGGTATTCAAAAAATTTCCCGGTTTTCATACTGTAACAGGCATAAAGAAATGACTGGAAACTATTTATCTCCACGTCTATTTATTTCCACATTAAAATATCACAAATTATTTATAGAAACTATTTATAATTCTTACATTGCACTTCTTCTTTCACAGCCTCATGTCGTCCACTGCTGGACATAGGCCTCTCTTAACTTTTTCCAATTTGTACGGTTTTGGGCATCCTGAATCCAATTTGTAGAGATCCTTTTTATGTCGTCCGTCCATCTGGTTGGCGGTCTACCTCTGCTTCTGAATGCTTCGTCTACACTACACTATCGACTACTATTTTCAACCGTATTGAACCCAGCTCTATTTATCCACACGGATCCACAAAATTGCCGGACTGCACCGTACTCCGGTCTCCACCGTTCTGCGGATCTCCACCTTACTCTAGTTTCCACCGTACTGCAGATCTCCACCTTACTCCGGTTTCCACCGTACCGCTGGTCTCCACCCTAGCGCCGGTCTTCACCGCACTAATGGTCTCCACCGTATTCACCGTAATAACTCATTCGACTGTACTATACTGACTATACCATCTGACTCCATCTCGAAGCTTCCACCCGCATCTTCCAAAGCCTCGAACATTCCACCAGTAGCGCGAACTCACTAGAAGTATCTGGATATAATCTTGACCTTGGCATGTAGCGGTGGCCAATAGCAATACCAGTATGCCTTACAATCATAGCACCCGGGCCCCACCATTGTCCATACTTGTCAAGATGCTCCACCCTCTGAGGAATCGCACATGTATTCTCATCATGGCGCCGAAGCTACATCGCAAGCCCATTACAATACAATAGTTAACATAAATAATATTATATTAAAATTCTTTCTAAGCAAGACTCAAGTCACAGTTAACTTACTTAAGTCTGATGTCGCAGATTATATATTCTATTTTCTTCATTAATTTTTCTGATAACGAATTGTGGATCTAGGCTCGTGACATCAATTAATTTTAATTCAATTACAATGAAACAATTAGCACCATAGAAAGACATGAAAATACCTGAACTGAAATCATGATTTTTGCACTTATCAATTTCTTGACAATAGTATCAATTCTTGATTTCATTCCGTTTGAATTATTTGGATATAGTCTTGTTAGAAAAGATCCTGCCGACAACAATTCTTTTGTCGTTCATTTGGTTATTGTGTTGATTCCATTCAGCTTCTATATCCAGTTTCTTATATGTTCTACCTTTAATGTTTACCATCTTCTCATATTCTTGCTTCTTTTTTCCAATAACGTTCTTCAAGCTATTTTCCTTGGCACTTTCATTTCATCTGTTTCTAATAAGTTTGTCGAATCGAGTTAGAGTAATAAAAGTGTTGGTATACTTATTTGTGTTAATTTTGTCTTTGATGTGCTCTTGTATTTCAGTTTCAACATCACTATCTCCGGATATTTCTATACCGAGAAATGTAAGTAAAATTCATTTCTTATTGGATGATTTACTCATATAGTAGGTACAAGCTTGCATCATATCGGTATACTTATTCTTGAAATTGTCATACATTCATGTCTTAGATGTTGAATGGTCATACTAAGAGTAGATACCTATAGGTAACATTTTCAAAAGCCGCTGTCTCTTGTAATTCGTTATCCGTAACTAGAACACATCTAGAGCATAAAATCGAAATTTCCATGTCGTCCATTCTATTTTCCAACATGTAAGTATTGGTCAAGAGTGTAGCTTGAAAATGGTTTTAAGAATTTATATGAAATTTTCCAAAAACTTCTAGAAACCTTTGAAAATTTTCTAAAAGATAATTTTGTTTTTTTTTTAAATATATAAAATCCATGCCTGTCCATGGATCAGGTTTAAGCACCCTGCAAAATCTGGAGCATTATACATTATTAGTTCGCAAGTTGTAAAAAGTAAAATGCCAAAGACTCGAGCTGAGCTCGCTCCATCCACTCAACTACTGATTTACTTTTGCCCTTCGAGGTATATATATATATATTACCTTTTGACCTACGCCTGTGGCCCATCTTCTCTTGCGGCGTGTTACAAACAACACTAATCGAGATCGGTGGACGATGTCGTCGTCATCGTTGTGTTGTCCTGTTGTTGTTGTTGTGTCGGTGGTAGTGAGTACGTTAAATGCCACTTGACCAATAAGGCTTCTCCATCTCTTTTCTACACACACACAGAGATTCACATTCTTTTATCCGGCAATATATATCAACATTATATTCTTCTCTCAACTTGGGTGGTCTCCGAGCATAAGCTCGGTGGAACAACACGGTACGCGACGACGATACCTCGTCGCTTTTATAAATCCGCCGAACCGTTCTTCATCGGTGTATTTTGCTTTCGAGCCTTCTTCGTCGGACTGTCTCTTCTACACTGCTTCCTGTTCGTGGAGATTGCTGCAGGCATTGGCTTTTCTTCTCATTTCTCACATCTTCTTTTTCGGACCGAGTGAAATTAGATTGAAATGAATATGCATTTTTACACTGATTTTTGTTCTACAGGGTCATGGGATATATTTCAGTTTATTATGATTCCAAGACTAATTGTTCCTTCATTGTACAATTTTGTTTGATTTGCAGCAATTTCCTCCTGAATAAATCTTTTAAGTCTTCCAACTTTGTTGTCTAAGCCCATTTTTTTAATTAAAACTCCACAGGGAATAATCCAATTGATTGACATTAGGTGAATTTGGAGACCATGAACAAAGATTGGTGTATTTAATCTTTGCCATGAATTCACGTATTACAAGCTCTTGCGTTGATCGCTCAATATGCGGAGGTGCACTATCCTGCAGAAAAATCATGTTCACATTCTTATGAGGCTTATACACTATTCAACGAGTTCATATGCAAGATTTATGCACCCATTTGATCAACAACGTCCACATGGATTTAAATGTTGAATATGGTTGATCAACGATGGTTCCTTCTGTAAAACTTGAGACTTCGGTTAAGTTGAGGACATATTTAATGTGCCCTATTAGTGAGAATTTTGCATACGCGTAATGGCATAATTTCCTAAAATGTGCAGGTATTGTTCATTCATTCAAAAAAGAGAGTTACTACTTAATACTTTGAACTCTAAGAACTAAGGCACATCTGACGACATCTTGACATAAGAATGATATTGATGTTGAACCAGACGTAACCTTCACCGGCTGATAACCATCGTGTAATCAGACTTTTATGCAAGTCTACCAATGTTTTGATTTTCCTGAAGAACTTTTACAACTTGGCCATCACTAATCGTTGGTCTTCAGTCTATGTTACTTATTTTTTACTTATTATATAAGACTCTAAGACTTTTTTATTTATTGTTTGCTAATTTTAAATTACCTACTACGCTACAATTATAACAAGTAATAAGTAAATGGTCTGATTAGAAATCTTGGCTTGAGAATTGTTCACAGTCATTCCGGACAATAGTCGCTTTAGTCTGCTACCAATCAAGGACTGGATGATAATTCCATTCTTGGATTCAGTTTTGGTATTCAATGGCATGTAATTTGATTTCATCGGTGACGAATGGTAGACGTAGATATCATTATGATGGGTTAGGTTGGACAAAAACCATGGAACATTAGCAAACATAAGAAACATTCAAGAGTGAAATGTTAACAGGATTTATTCGTGTTAGATGGTTCTCTGCAACACCAAAGTTCGATTCCATATGTCCATAAAGGTTTTGGTATAGTTTTTATAAATGATTAATTTATTTTCCATTGCTGGCTTTGATTTTTTACCAAGTTGCCAGTACCTACATATCTCGTGTTTTTAAGGTTAATTGAGCTCTTTTTGGCTTCGATGTGATTTTTCCATTTGAGCTTTAGCTAAGACCGAGATATTTTACTTCATTCTTCATTAGTATGAGGGCTACCTTTGTTCTTACTTGTAGGCAAACTGCACCTACGTCTTATTGTACATAACTTGAACTGATTTATTGATTTTAATATTGATCTTCCTTTTTTCCTAACCAGTCTTGCAGGGAGTGATTTTATAAGACAAGATAGCAGTGTCATCCGTGAGGGCTGCTATCATATTATCGAGAATGGGTCCCAGTACACTGCCTTGAGGAACACCTGCCCTCATAGGATAGTACTTCAAAAGCGTCAAAAGTCCATTGTACCAAACTTTGTTAAAAGCCTAAAAATACTGATGGCCACATTCTCTTCTCTTCGAAGCGTTCTTTTGACAATTCGATGAATTTTTTGGGTTGTAGTACAGTGCTTTCTACGAATAACGAAAGTGGTGTTCAGGAATAATTTCTTTCATATCGATCATTTCTTCTATTCTGTTTAAGAGAGATCTTTTGAAAACCTTCAATGCAAGAGTTTTTTTCTGCTGATGCCATATAAAAAAAATATAAAGCAATTTGTTGCAAAAAATCTACTATGAACAGTTTCACTGGACTAACAGCCACCTTGACCGAATCCACTGCTATTGCTGGTTCCCTTCCGCATTATCATTCGTCTTCTTTTCCTCCTTCTCCTTCTCTCCTTCTTCTTCTTCTTAGCATAAAATCTAAACGGTTCGAGAAGCTCATCGGCTATCTCATCTCGTCCTCTGTGTCTGTCTGTCTTATCTTAGCAGCCGCTAAGCGTCTAATTATGCTCTCAGATAGCGGCTTCGCTTTGGTGGTTGGTGTCTGAGGATGCAGCACAGGCAGGCTCTGAAGATACAGGTAGGTATAAGATGTTTTGTTTTGTGAAGAGAGACGATGATGTTTTAAAAGTCCCACTCGGGCACTATATTATGTAGGGATATTTATCTATCTATGTCTACCTGATGGACCTTGGGACTCGCAGCTTTGTATATAATATATATCGCTATAAGAAGCTCCTCCCATTATATATAGGGCAGGGAATTTCGGGGGGTCATGTTGTGGGATACCATTTTTTTTTTCGTCTCTCTCATCTTCTAATTGAGGTTATATAATGAAGATTTTATAATAATATGGGGTATCCTTTGCGAATGAAACGTGTTATTATTGAGATTGTGATGCAAGATTGAGGGTGTACGATGATTGGGAAGGATGTATAGGTATACAGAATATTTTGTTATCAGACTGTCTGTCTGTGTGTGATTCTTGTACCAACCCTAGGTAGTGAGGCTACAAATGTTGAGTTGAGGAATAAATCCAACATTAGGACTGAATTTATTTGATGGTGCACTGAAATATACAAATTAATATTAACTCTACTGATTAATTTTGAAGTTCTGTAGTTAGAACAATTTTCGCCCCAACTTCAGAAGTAACAGCACCAATAGAATTAATATTATTTTGTATTTTTATTGCACCATCTATTAAAGTCGGTCCGAGATTTAATAGGAAAACATTTGTTTAACATTTTTGAGTGGGATAATAGTTTTCGTCACATTCTGAGCGCTCTAAATTCAAAAGTGTGAACGCAATAGGTAGGTACATTTCTTATACCTAAAAATACACACCTATATACTTATATACATATACAAACATACATACATATAAATTGCTAGTTATATCTAAAAAATATAAATGAAAATGAAAATGGGGTAGGAAAACCTTTATAATTTCTCAATAATTCTTATTAGGTAGGTATATATATAATGAAAATTAATGGACACAAAACAGCTCCTTGTGGTACACCACATGACATGATTTTTGTTTCACTTATTGTTGTATTTATTTTAATTTGTTGTTTCCGATTTGATAAATAGGAACAGATAAGATAAGATCATGAGCCAATCCCCTTACTCCAATTTGATCCAATTTTTCAAGTAATAGTTAATTTATGATTGACGATATCAAATGCTTTTTTTAAATCCAAAAATATACTAATTGATGGATTTTTAGGTTCACTGAGATAGAAGCAGCTCTCATTTCTATTTTAGAAAATTTATATACTCAAATCCTTGATTAAACAAAGGTTTCTGCTCATAATGTTGAATAGATTTGAGTCGTATTCCTTATTGAATTACATAAAAGACTTATACCTACATGCGGGGTCCAATTCACAATAAGAAAAATAAAAAGCTTTGAAGTTTGAAAAGTTTTCCACTACCTATATATTTTCGACACTCTGGGAAGATTCACTTTTTGACCGACTTCAAAAAAAGGAGGAGGTGTACCTACAATTTAGTTGTATGATTGCTTTTTTTATCTAACTTTTTCAAACACAGTGTTAGAGTTTCTTCAATGTACTATACATGATTATATCAATAAGGTAATATTCATATTTTTTTAGTCTTTGAGACCAGTAGTGGAAAAGAATATTTTAGCACCATATAGGTAAGTAATTACCTAGTACTAAAATAAGCAAATAAAATTTTGAGACGCTCTGTAAATAATACAAAATTACTTTCCGAAATCGACCTTGGGTTACAGATGAACTTTGCTGTATATTAAATTCACAGCTTAACTAACAAATGAGCTACAGCAGACCGGAAATGAAAGAAGCAGTACAGAGAGAATATAATCAATATGAATAAAAATCTCCTTCTAAAGGGCATATGGACATGTTTTATAAACAAAAATGGCATATGTTTTACTATTAGGTACAGGTAGAGTTGATTTTCAGCTGCATCTATTTAATTAACTGGTATTATCTTACCAACACATTCATATCAAAATCAAATGTTTTTTCCCTATTAGTACATATTTCAATATCAATTAATTCAAGATTACTCTGTACCACTTAATACCTATATCAAGATCATTTGACGATTTATTAATAAAACAATAATCATGCCTTTGCTGCTAATGATACGGGTAATTAATTTGGGAAATTTGCAGATAAAAATATAGAGTAAGTATTATTTCTGTATTATGTTCAATTATTTTGATTTCAATTTAACTGGCATACCTACGTCTCAGTCCTGTATACTGTACTCCACTCTGATCAAGCTTTTTTCGCAGACGACGACGACAGTAATTTCTTTGGAAATCCCTCAACAAGTCACGCTGATCTCCAGTCTGTTCTTATTTCTGTGCAAGTCTATGCTGTGAACCATGGAACATATCTACCTCTGAATGTCAGTAAATGTTGGGTCTAACAAACCATCACTTGACTATTTCTTGGGCAGCAAAGAACCGATACCCGAAATGGACAGCCATAGTTCTGAGTTATTTTTAATAAAGAACTCACCGCTACAAACCAAGTGACAACCCTTATTTGGTAAAACTCATTGAAAAAGTCCAACGAAACGCCACCCGAATGATTCAACCAACGACTTTCAAAACACAATTTAGGTACTGTAATTGAGTGACAGACGTTTTAGAATAGATGCGATCTTGGCCTATGGAATACTGCATGATATGATGACTTCTCCATAGATCTTATCACTTCGTTCCAGCTACAAGATAATGACAGATTGCGAAGCCATTCATTGAAACCGTGACATGAATCCTATAAAACAATTCAAACGTCGAAAATACTTCTTGAACAGGATCTTTACGAAATGAAACAATCTTCCTCCAGACGTTGTGACAGCCTCAAGCATAAGCTGTTTTAAGAACCATTATGATTCCATTTTATCACCAAATATGTAATTTCTAGTGGTCAATATTGTTTCGTTTTTTGTATTATTCAACTTTTTCTACACAATTTTTTGACATTTGTCTTCGGTTGTAAGTATATACTTTATCAAATGCACAAACCGATAGAGTTTGGTATCATTCATCTAATCTAAACTAAAAAACAAAATTGAAGTATCTGTTATAGTAATATCAAAATAACAAAATAAATAATTGCTTATCGAAGTAGGAATATGTGTCAATAATAACAATTTTATAATTTTTGTCTGTTTATCTCTCTGTTTGTTCCAGCTAATCTCCGTAACGGCTGAACCGATTTCAACGGGGTTTTCACTGGCAGGTAGCTAATATTCTAAGGAATAACTGAGGCTTTATTTTAGAACATATTTATGCTAATAAATAAAATCAAAGTGTACCTATATTTGTGATTTCAAAATAACAGGTTCTAACTAAATATATATGTGTCACTAATGAAAAAGCAGTTTTCATAAGTTTTGTCTGTCTGTTTGTATCTACCAGCAAATATCCGTAACGGCTGAATGGATACCGGAAGGATTTTCACTGGTAGATAGTGCGGATGAAGCCGCGAGTAACAGTTAGTTGTTAATAATTCGAATGACAGTGATATTGAAATATGTATATGGTTGGCATTTTATTCATTTATTTATTTATGTATATTGATTAACTATATATATATACTCAGCGACGCGTTGCTGTGTTTGACTCTGGTTGAAACATTTCCAGTGCAATGTCTCACGGAATAATGAAATAAAAAAGGAAACAAGAATAAAGTAAATATTACAACAACGCAGATCGATCAACACTACTCAATTTCAAATGTGCATCAAGTTAGCAAAACAACTTTGGAAAATGAGAACGTCATTAGGTCAGGAATTTGTCACTTTTTTGCCGTTAATTAGTTGTGAAAAAATTAATTTTGCCGCTCTTTTCCTTCTACTACAAAATGGGTGTCTCGCTAAGTTGACGTCAAGTTAGCGAAACAACTTTGGAAAATAAGAATGCCATTAGATCAGGAGCTTGTCGCCTTTTTGCCGTTCATTAGTTGTGGAAAAATAATTTTGACGCTCTTTTCCTTCTACTGAAAAATGGATGTCTCGCTAAGTTGACGTCAAGTTAGCGAAACAACTTTGGAAAATAAGAATGCCATTAGGTCAGGAGTTTGTCGCCTTTTTGCCGTTAATTAGTTGTGGAAAAATAATTTTGACGCTCATTTTCTTCTACTGAAAAATGGATGTCTCGCTAAGTTGACGACAAGTTAGCGAAACAACTTTGGAAAATAAGAATGCCATTAGGTCAGGAGTTTGTCGCCTTTTTGCCGTTAATTAGTTGTGGAAAAATAATTTTGACGCTCTTTTCCTTCTACTGAAAAATGGATGTCTCGCTAAGTTGACGTCAAGTTAGCGAAACAACTTTGGAAAATAAGAATGCCATTAGGTCAGGAGTTTGTCGCCTTTTTGCCGTTAATTAGTTGTGGAAAAATAATTTTGACGCTATTTTCCTTCTACTGAAAAATGGATGTCTCGCTAAGTTGACGTCAAGTTAGCGAAACAACTTTGGAAAATAAGAATGCCATTAGGTCAGGAGTTTGTCGCCTTTTTGCCGTTAATTAGTTGTGGAAAAATAATTTTGACGCTCTTTCCTTCTACTGAAAAATGGATGTCTCGCTAATTTGACGTCAAGTTAGCGAAACAACTTTGGAAAATAGCAATGCCATTAGGTCAGAAATTTGCCGCTTTTTTCCGTTATTTAGTTGTGGAAAAATTAATTTTGCCGCTATTTTTCATCTAATAAAAAATGGATGTCTCGCTAAGTTGATGTCAAGTTAGGGAAACAACTTTGGTAAATAGGAATGCCATTAGGTCAGGAATTTGCCGGTTTTTTGCCATTAATTAGTTGTGGAAAAATTAATTTCGATGCTCTTTTCCTTATACCAGAAAATGGGTGTCTCGCTAAGTTGACGTCGAGTCAAGTAAGTTAATAGTAAAAATATCAAAAATCCAATTGGCGGATAATTTTGTAACTGTGTTTTTAAATATAAATTATATGTTCATTTTCTCCTATGTTATAGAAGGATCCAGAAAGTAATTTATTATGATAATGATAGGAGAACATTTCTCTTTATATATATTGCTTTATATAAAAGCGGCAAAATATTTTTTTCCACAACTAATTAACGGCAAAAAAGCGACAAATTCCCGACCTAATGGCGTTCTCATTTTCCAAAGTTGATTCACTAACTTGATGCACATCAATTTCGAAGCAATAAGAAACGAAATATTCAGGTCTGATTGAAACAAATTCTCGGTTTCTCTTAAATTTCAATATTATAACATTTAAATTCAAAATAATGTTAAATCTATTGCTGATGGTAATTTTGAAGTGGTGCAGTTTCTGTAAGACTCAGAGTCGTTCCTATTTTTTGTCAAGAATATTTATTCCACATTATTGAGTACCTATTAGTCAAGAGTTAGGAGGAGACTTATTTAAACTTGAGTATTTAATGATTAGAAAATATGGCGGTAAGCAGCTTGCACTTTCCTAGTGCTGTAACTCGGCAACCCTTGATTGTATTGAAAAATGTCCAATTTAAACTTGACTGAGATTCATTTTGTTTAATCTTCTTGACCGACGAACCCCGAACGGAGGAGGTATACAATTCAACTGTCTGCTTTTTTATTTATTTGTTTGTTTGCGCGTTTTATATAGATAGTAAACCTACTCCGATTTGGATGATTTTTGATTCATTTGAAAGAGGAGGCTTGAGAAATGGTCCCATATTCATAAAAATGCAAATCCGAAATCTCCTTCCCTCTGAAAACCGCCAACGAAGGGGGAGGAGGGGGCAAATTTTCTCGAAATTAGAAAATCTGAGGTGGTATAATTAAAGATAAGACAATATACGGAAACATGTAAATTGAACATTTTTTCAAAATAGTTACGGTTTTCTAGTAAGAGGTATGTTAAATTCTCAAATATGTGTATTTTTGATATGTGGAGAGGGCGACAATATACGGAAACATGTAAATTGAACATTTTTTCAAAATAGTTACGGTTTTCTAGTAAGAGGTATGTTAAATTCTCAAATATGTGTATTTTTGATATGTGGAGAGGGCGATTTCTTTCAAAAATTGAAAATCTGTGGGTACTAAATTTTTTTCTTTAAAGTTACAGTTTTCTAGTGACAGTGGTGGTAAAAAGGTAACATCTAAAATACTTGCGTATTTCCGCAGCGATATTTTGAGATCTCAATAATAACAACTCCAAGCAAAGAATACACTTGAATAATAGGATAAGTACCTACTATCTTCATTGGTATTAGCACAGACAATTGTTGGAATAGATTGTCTGTGGTTGCTAAAATTTATCAATCTAACTGCAACTGCACAACTTCAAATGTAACAGTACCAATAGAATTATTTTGTAGTTTTCAGTGCACCAACTAATAACATCGGTCCAATTTTTTGTAAAAAATATTTTTATTTAGAAGATCAAATTTTCAAATCTCTCTATCCAAATAAAGTTGGTAAAAAATAATTCATTTTACCTTTTACATTAGTGGGATACAGCGAAACAATATTTTTTTGTCCGCATATATTTTACCCTAGCCCTAACATAAATTTCGAAAAAAAAAAATATTTTAAAAGTGTGAAAAAAAATTATTATCATCCTCCCGTTTTTGAAAAATATTGGTAGGTAAGTTGAATAACACCTAAAAGTTTATACCTATCATATACTTGAATTCTACATAGGAATATATGGTAGCATTTTGTAAATGGACACCCTGTATATTAATTAAAAAAAAGAAACAGTTCAACTTTCCACTTCACAACAATAATAATAATGACATAGAGTCCGGGATATTCACGAATACAAAATACATAATAGCATATAACTACCTACCAATGTGTATGTATACTCACATTATTTTTTTAAGGTCGCTTTCAAATAATGAAAAGCTCTTTAAAGCGTGATGCGTAATTAGGGGCTACCCTCTTGTGCAGCGTGTGAAAACAATTTTTCATTTTCACATTGTTATATACTTACGTATATACCTACCTATATATAACTTTATATTGTCGTTGTTGCAATACGGCTATTAATTACAACACTTTATATATAGATACCTATACACCTCTATAATATGCTATTAAAAGGCGATCAAGGCGCCTCTGGTAGGTTATTATTAGATACCGAAACGAGCTACATAATGTCATTTTGACATTGAAGCCCTTTTCGCTCGGGTAGTCATTATTACATTACGTCTTATAGATTTAGAACATGGACGCCTCTTGTAAATATATGTATCACATATGTAAATGAAACTGCAATTAGGGATATGCTTTCTAAAATTATTGAGCTGCATTTACTCCCTATAATGAACCATTGCAAATTCTCTTGAACATCCTGTGCTTATAGAAATCCTTTATAAAATATCAACAATATGTTGAAGAGATGTGCCAATATATCATTACCTATACAATGCTATAGGTACTCCATTTCAAAAAGAGAGAGAGTAATCGATTATGATAATGAAGTGATCTTTAGTGTATCCTGTATTGATTTATTTACCTACATTTATGGAATACATAACAATAGGTACCTTAACAACAGAATGACCTACTAATTTATCAATTTCATAAGTATTTTGGGATAACTTTCACAGTAGGAATTTAATGTATCCAGTAGGACAGAATTTCCAAAAATTCTAATTTTAATATGTATCTACTTAGGTACTCCTACTTTGTTTCTTTAATGCTCCGATTAATAAGGACGGTCTTTTTTTGTGGGAGACCGGGACAAAACGAGGTTCGGGGTTGGACGAGAATTGCGCTAAGATGCGTGACTCCAACACGCAATAGTGCCGGCAAACGCGCCGTTCAAACGAACTTTGGTTGCCTCATGTCAGTCAGATGCGTATTTGGACTTGAAAAAAAATCTCTATTTGTTTATAATGTTACATAGGTTAATGGCAAATAACGAAATTCTATGAGGCAAGATTTAACAGTATTTTCAACCGAAATCCATAGCTGTAGAATATATTGAAGTTGATATTGGGTGCTGGGTTCACTGCGTTTTCTAATATAGTGCAAAAAAACAACAGGTTATTATCCCATCTTGTACATACTTACGTCTTGTGCTAAAAAAGAAGACCATGAAACTCGTATTTGTGAATGCTGCCAGTCTGACTAAGATATGAGCTCGTTTTATCCAGTACCATTATTGGTTTACTCATTTTTGTGCTTTATTTCCAATTAATTAAGCAATTGAGCCTATAAATCAAGTTTAGGTAATCACTAATGTTGCCTTCTATGTTAAATTTATTTAAATGAATAGTTTAATGTTCTTTGTATGATTTTTCTTTTTAAACAACATCAAAAAAGGAAAAGGTATATAATTCGGTTTTATGTTTGCTTTTTTGTTATTTCTTTTATACTTTTTTTATTTAGGTATGGCTGTTCGCGAGTTTAGCTTAGTAAACGAAAATACTCCGATTCTGATGATTTTTGATTAATTCGAAAGAAGAGAGTTGAGAAATAATCCCATATTTCGAAAAACCCAAATCTGAAATCTTATTCCCAAAAGAGACTGTCCCAGAAGGGAGTGGGGAGGGCAATTTTTCTCGAAAATCTGAGACGACAAAATTCAAGATGAGACCATATCCGGGCACGTTTAAATTGAGCTTTTTTTAAAAAAGCTACGGTTTTCGACTTATAGCAATAGTAAAGACTGAAATATGTGTATTTCAGCCATGTGAAGGGGGCAATTTTTTCTGAAAACTGAAAATGTGATACGGCCAAATTTAAGAGAGATTATAAGTAGCAACATTTAGAATGGACATTTAAAAAATGTTACGGCTTTCCAGTTACAGGAATGGTAAAGTCTGAAATATGTGTATTTCCGCCACGATGTTCTGAGATCTCTGAATAATAACAAGTACAAGCAATGAAATGGGTTGTAGGATAATTACTATCTTCTTTGTTATGAGTGAACGTTCAACGATTTTAATGACTAATATTAACCTCAAAAGCGTTAAATAGTTATTTTTTTACCAATAATTGGACCGACTTTATTAGTTGGTGCACTGAAAACAAAATAATAATAATTCTATTGGTAATTAATATTATTTTGCATTTTTCAGTGCACCAACTAATAAAGTTGGTCAAATTTTAGGTCCCTTAGCGGAAGTAGTTTTGGGATGGCTTTTATTGTCAAGAAAAAATAGACGGAACAGGCATTTGTACGTAGAAAAACTGCCTAGACGGGGTATGGATTTTGACAGCATACAAGTACTTAACTTCTTTAACTTCTTATGTGTGGTTTCAACGTTCCACCAATATAAGAAATCAATCATTTTAGACAGCATAAAATGAAAAATGTTTCATCTCGATACGTATTAATTAAAAATGAGCTCTATACATGGAAAAGCCATATTATATACCTGCCTATAGCTATACAAAAGCAAATTATTATATAGATACCATCCTAAACCTATTAGTATTGGGATATATAATATATTCAACTAAATAACAATAACCCAACCATCTGACATTTTAATTTATTCCAAATATTATGCTATCGTATCGAACCAAAACTAAAGGTGAAAAAAAAAACACACAGCTGCTCGGCAACTTCTTCACGGAACGAGTTGTTGCATCTCTGCTGCTGCTTCTTTTTTTTCATTTTTTTGTTCTTCTATTTTGGTTGCTCTGTTAAAATAAAATAGATAAATATTTCGGAAACTATCCGCAGTAGCAGAGAGTCGGACTCTTTTGTGTTTTAGTTGCAGCAGCAACCTGTGATAGTGGCCTTTGTTGTAGAAGCATTTTTCTTTTGTTTTTGTGCATAGACATTTTGTTGGCAAGAAGGTAGGTAGTCATGGGTAGAAGAGTTTTGGAATATCCGAGTGGACGGTGTTGTGCAAAAAGTATAACATTCTAGCAGGAGTTCTGTCACTTCTGGCCTTTTGATGTGAGAATTTTGGTTTATGTATAGGTGTATAGGAAACTACCAGAATTGAGGAGTTCGAAACCTAAGAAACCGCAACATTTCAGTGTTCATTAAAACATGGTTTTCTCTAGCAAGTTATTGAAATATTTATTGATGTAGAAAATATACATTTGGGAATTATGTACCTTTTTGACGAAATTTGCAATAACATTATTGAATACATGTGGTGGTATTTCATTGATACAGCGTCTAATTTCGGCTTTCAATGCTTCGATGGTTGCAGGCTTATAGGCATAAACCTGTGACTTCAGATAACCTCACAACCAGAAGTCTAAAGGCGTTAAATCGCAAGAGCGTGGAAGCTAATTCTGTTCACCAAATCGATGACACGTTCAGCAGCAAACTCGTGCAAGATCGGCGATGTTTCACGGGTGGTATGACATGTGGCACCGTCCTGCTGAAACCATATGTCATCAAGATCAATAGCTTCCCAATGAGGCACAAGAAACTGTATTATCATAGCATGGTATCATTCGCCATTCACCGTTACTGCATTACCTCCTTCATTTTCGAAGAAAAACGCTCCAATTATTCCTCCAGACCATAATACACACCATACAGTGATCCGTTGTGGATGCATTGCTTCCTGATGACTCATTCGTGGATTTTCTAAGCCCCAAATGCGACAGTTTTGCCTATTAACCATCGAGGTGAAAAGCGGCGTCATCACTGAAAATGATTTTGTTTTAAAATCAGCAGGTTGCTCAAGAATCCAATTGGTGAATTCTCTTCGCTGTTCATGGTCTACTTGAAGAAGTTTTTGAGTCAGTTGGATTTTGTAGGCATGCAGCTGTAAACCTTTAGTGTGAATTCGCGGATGAGTGCCTGTTGAAATGTCCAATTCTTGTGCCCGATGGCGAATTGACGTCTCTGGCGTTTCTGTCACGCTCTCTCGAAATGCCGTGTTGTTTTATTCTGAACGACTTCTACGAAATCGTATCGTGTGTTTCATATCACTAAACGAACCAGTAGGTACTTTTGAATTTTTCGAATAGGTATTCTTTTCACAGTAGATTATTACGACCGAACATTGGACGCAACTTCACCATTTAAATAATAATTTTTGATAATCAGGACGCGATGTTCTACCGTGTAATGCTCTATGTTTACTTACTCCCATCTGTCAACTCACGCCATAATCATGTGACATTATGACTGTCAAATATAACACGCAATTCAAATCTTGCACTCTTATTGAAAGATCCATTAGATATAAATTAAATATTATCAGAAAATAACAAATCTAAAAATTGTTATTGTTTCTCTTGCATAAATATAAGACGTCCCTTGTAGGTTCCATTGCTTCGGTTTGACCTTGGTATTATTGCCTCCGGCAATATATCTGTCACTACGAGCATGATTATTTATACGGAAAGCACAAAATCCTACTTTCGAGCTGCCGACAAAGGAAATTTAAATAGTGACCCAACTTATAGTAATCTATAAACTTTGGTTTAACATCAAAAAATGTATTTATTACTTTGTACTACTCTACCAACTACCTTATAGAGAATATTGCATACGACCAGCTGAGCAACAAAAGCTCAGCAATATTCAAATGAATATCCATTGCGTGCAAAGTGTAGAGATATTAAACAAGCATTTAACTACCTGTGCCATTGCTTTAAAAAACACTCTCATATATGCGAAGGTAAGCAAAATACCCCACATATACTAAGTAACTGCACTACGGCCTCACACTATCAACAAAGACAGTAGTAGTTGGTATACCTAAGTTGTTGCAAGATCATAAATTTTGAGGTTATAAAACAGTCTGCACTCAGTCATCGTGTATAATATATAGTGCTGGAGGCTTCCTTCTTATTTTATTTTATTTAACGGACTGGGTAATTATTTTCGCATTTACCTACGCTAGACTATTAAATGTGTGTAATGTGTAATATTGCAATGACGGCTGGAATAAGGGGTGGTGCCAAAACAAATTGCAAATCCTTATTAATATATCATGTAGTGTTTCCAAAATCATAAATGAATTAATAGAAAACCATTTGAAAATCACTTAATAAACATGATGAAAGACAGCTAAGGATAAGTATCGGATTAATACTTAGTGATATCTCTAGAGAGATAATCAATCAGGCAAATTTATGTTGTACTAGCGAACTGATATACTCGTTGAAATAAATAAAGCTGAGAAATTGTGTTCAAGATGAAAACTTTTCAGAAGAAATCAAAAGGCTACACAATAATACCAAAATTGAATATTCAAGTAAGAACAAAATATCTAAGGTTTAAAAAGCATGTCAATTAGCTTTTTTAACATTTTATGCTTTTATATTTGTTCAGTTACAGAACATTTAATTTAATTATATATTTTGAAGAGCTATTCGGGTTTATCTGATGACAGTTCTCATTTACTATGTATTATGTTTATTATAAATAGAAAATCGATCAAGTGCGAGTAGGGCTCGGATGGAAAGAGCTCTATACCTATTTAGGATTTTCATATATTATGGATAAGTGAAAAATTATTTTTGATTAAATAAAATGCTTACTTTTCCGATTTGATAATCACAAGCATCTCAAAAATATTTTTGAAAATTGTGGTCAAAGAAAACCTTCTTTGCTCCGACTTTGACGAGAAGAAATGTATTTTTGATTGCTACTTCAAAATATAGAGCAGGGATATAAACAAGTCGATATAAAATTGATTTTTTTCGTGTATCGTGTCCATAGAAAAATAAGCAATCCAATGAAGCCCTAAAAGGGGATGAGGGGAAGATTATTTCAAAAATACAAAATTTTATATGCAAAATTGGAAAAATAATTTCCGGAAACTATTTAATCAAATACTAGATGCCTTCTATTTAAAAATTTTAATAAATTTTGTAAATCAATACCTACACATACTTAGGTATAATTATTAAAAGTTCTTTGTTATTTTGTCGCCACTTAAACATGTGGAATAAATATTTTTTACAGAAACTATACCTAGGTGCAATCAGGTAAGGAAACAAAACAAATTTTTGCCATTTTTACCTACTTACCTAGTGATTTATATAATATATGTTAAACCTAATCGTGCGTACCTACCTTTTGGATGATTCATCAAAGATTTCTAAGTTTGTAATTGTTGCAAAAACGCGGCCAAACGGAGCACAACCATACTGCAACAAGTTTATTAGATCTTATATGGGATTACTCCATTAATTTAATTTTATTTCAATTCCTTATTATTAGGTATAGCGGCAGGTACATATAACTTAATTTCTGAAAATTTCATGTTTCATCCTAAGTATTACATTTTCAAGAAATAGGTACATCGAATGTTAAGGTCGATTAAAAACGCCTAAAAAATCAATGTATTTCTAACCATACAATTAAAGATCTGACCATATCCGGAAACGTTTAATCTGAACAATTTTCTCAAAAGAGTTACGGTTTTCGAGTAACAGCAATCGTAGACTGTAATATGTTAAATTCCGCTCTGTGGAGGGGGCATTTTTTTCGCAAATTGAAAATATGAGACGGCCAAATTAAGAAAGAGATTATATGTAGCTATATTCAAAAAGGAAATTTCATTTAAGTAATCTGAAACAATAATAGATATTATATAGGTAGGTACCTTTAGGTGTCTGTGTCCTTGATGTGGACTTACCAATCTAACATGATTTTGAGCTCTATTCAAAAATAACCTGCTGTTTGCTACCTGATGTGAAAAGTCATCAATTTTCATGCCATAGGTATAAGACGACAAAATAGTTTTCAAATTGACACGCTCTCACTGGTGTAACTAATACGACTTGCTGTTTGTTTGTTTGTTTGTATTTTGACATACCTATGCATGTAGGTACCTACCAATCCAATATATACCCATAACAACAGAATGTCAAAACAAACAGTGTGTGGGTGCATGGGATAAGAAGAAATATAAATGATAAGAAAATGGGTAAATTGATTCGGCTCGGTACGACACTTCTTCGTCGGAAGAGAGACGCCTCTATAGGTATCGGATTTTGTTGTCGTGTTGAAATTGGTGTTTTTGCTGTAGTAGAGAGGGCGAATCTTTCGCGGAATTGACTACTTGCTTGGATTTTTCAGCTGTGTGAACTGAAAAGGTTGATTTGTAACGCATGTTGGTGTGTTTTGGAAACAACTCAGGTGTGATGAATTATTTTCTAAATTGGAAAAATACTCAAGCTTGAAGGGAAAAATTGTATTGGAAGAATTGTTAATTGACCCGTTGCACTATTTTATTATTAATATTCATTTTACAGATTCTAGAAATTTTGAATTAAAAATTGTATGGTGAAAAGCGAGTTGGTTTTACCCTTCAAGGATTTTCTGATTTAAAAAAAACACGAAATAGCCTATACCTACAGTAGGTAATTTAAGTCTTTCTAGGATTTCCCTAAACCAGCTGATTTTGTACAATCTTTTAATTCTTATTATTATTTTTTTTAAATATTGAAGTTACAATTTATATTTATACGTAAAACTGAAATGCTTTTGATAGCTTTCACTCAAATGCCACTCTAAGATAATTTTGGTAGGTAATTGTCCAGAAAAGAAACTTCTGGTATTTTCATTATTTCTTTCAAGAAAATGGTAAAACCTATCCAAAAAGCATAAGCCGACAAGTTTGCGCTAGTAAGGTACGATTCTCATTTTGCGCACCCACTTTTATTCTCATTACTTAAATTAGAATAGTTTTGGTACAAGTGTGTAGTGTTTGTTCGGAACAATGACCAAAACTTCTTATATAGGTACCTATGTTCGATATTTATCCATTTTCAATCATAATATCACTAATTAACTAACTACATAAATGCAATGTTGTAAAAGATGATCAATTACATACCTAGCTACTTTCGATGCAAACTGCAGAGTTTCCCTTGATTTAAATTTAGCGGCAACGGTTTAGTATCTATTGCGCTTTTTTTTCACACTTCCAAGTGGTCATTATACTTAACTAACCTACGTAAATATACAGAAATTATCTGTCTATTGTATCTATTCATACTACGCAAGAGCCTTGTGAAATCTTGAAAGACTTGCAGCAAGACCAAGACCCAAGACCAAGACTAAGACCAAATACCAACGGTCCAAAACCAAGACCATATAGGTAAGTCTATAAGTGGAGAAATTACGAATTTTCTGCCTCTCTCTATACCTACCTATACTGGACAAACGGCTTGGGCATGACCTAACGAATGTACCACTGGAATAGTGGTAAAAGGCCTACTTATATGATGAATTTTCATTCTACGATGGAAGAAGGCTACTTTAATGTGGCGGACTGTGTTCATTGTTGAGAGTTTGGCGAGCAATTAGAAATTGTATGGGTTTTATTCAACTTTTTTGTTGAAATAAAAAATAAAAGTGTGCAAGAAAAAAAGGATTTCAAAAAATTTTACTATCTAAAAACTGTGTATTTTGTTAAAAAGACAAGTTGATTATCGCCGTATTAAAACAATTTTCTCTTGATTTAAAGAAATGCGAATAATCAAATCACTTAGGTATATGTGGATTTTTATCTTGATATTCTTTTGCCGCCTTCATGTGCCTTCAAGCAAGCACTGCAATGAAGAAGGTAAGTAGTAGATATAATATGGATAGATATAGAAGAGAGTATAGAGTGAGGCCATATACCACACACGACGCTGGGCGGTCTCCTGTCGGTGGTGCGTGCTCCGGGTGGGCGGCTCTATTGGCCAATGGGTGAGCCCGCCCGGCACTCAGATCCATAATATTATTCTCTCTACACTCACTCACACACATACTGTGAAGCCAGCAGTATTTTTTTTATTTTTCGGCCCCCCATCTGTTGTTAATCATGTGGTGAACCGCCGCAGTGCTCACATACAGTGCTGAAACCTAGAAAAAGACCATTACAGTAGAGTTAGGAAAGATAATAATATTTAATAATAATAATATAACGAAATGTATGGAATTAAACAAAATGGAAATAGGTAGGTACTTACTTAGGGTGAATATGCTAGTAGTCGGCCTTTTTACTTTCCTACGCTAGCTGTATAAGGAAAGTATTGTAATTGTGTGAAATTTTCGATATCAAGATTTCTACAAATGCTGACGGTTCAGAGTTTTCTAAGTCTAATAAACATATTTTCAGCCATTGGTCTGTCTGTCTGTCTGTCCGTCTGTCTGTCTGTGACAGCATTATCTCGGGAACGGATCGGTGTATTTTGTTGCTTTCTTTTTTATTTTGTTTGGTAACAATATCACTCGCCGGTGGCACTGAATGAGAATCCTGTATAAACTGGGTGTTGAGCTATAGACAAAAAACGTGATTTGCTCAAGACTGTAGCGCAAAAACGGCTCTAAGGATTTTGATTAAACTTGCTTAAAGTATTCTTCTGAAAGCCCTTTACCACCCACATATAGCGTCATCTCTGAGAAAAAGCACAAAAAAGTTATGCTTGAATAAAATTCCGTATTTTCCACATGTTCCTTCAGATTCCGGCTAAACGTTTCATCTTGCGAAAAAATGTCACAGGACCATTGTTGTTTGTCTTTGACATGCTGAAAAAAATGAGTGGTAGCACGATTTGACTAGAGGATTTTCACTTTACTATCATTATTATCGTCGCTGGAATTTGCTTGCGAGCGGTATGAAAGTCGTGTGAGTGGACACACCAGATTTTTTTGAAGTTATTTCACTTGAACTGATAATGACATGGGCATACCTATGTAGACTGAGTAGACAAACTTTGGTTCGCATTTGTAGCTCGCAGATTAGGTTATCGTATAGTGTAGAGAAAATCATAATATTTTCGAATGTGTATTTTTACTTTTTATTTCTAATTAACCATTTTGCTAGTAGTCGGCCGTTTGTATCTTAGTAGTCGCCAGCCCTAAAATTGGTCATTTCGTACCAGGCCTGAACTAGGTATTTTGGGCCCACATACAAAATGTAGTTAGGTCGTTTCACCGTAATTTAATAATTCCTAGTGACATCACACATTGACTTTGCTGCCAAATACTTTTTGACTTTTGTTCATGTAACTTGGAATGGTTGAATGCTATTTTTGCAGTAAAAATGTTGCTACTGCGAAAATTGTAATTGCACGGTCCTGTAGTTTTCATCGTTGTGTTGACGAATCTTTGTTTTCGCACCGCCTGACATGACCTAAGGTTTGTTAAAATCAACGTTTCCGTGCAAAGTTTGCTTGAAATAGCCTCAGAAATATTGTGGCCGATTACTGGTGAAATTACAAAAAGACGTAAGTTCTAGTAGTCGGCCACAAGATTTGATAGCATATAAGAATTTTTCCAAGCGTCGTACGCAGGTCTACTGGTAGATACCTACAGGAAATAAGCTTATACCAAACTATGCAATATGACAATGATAATGTGAATATTGTTCTTATTGAATGTGATAGAGAAATAAGAAAAGCCAGTAGCCGGCCGGGGGGGGGGCTGCTAGTTACTATCAAAAATTGCGATTGTTTTTTCCACTAAATCTATAAAAAGGCATTGTTTTCCATCGAATTAAGGTTATTTGACTAAACATCCATTAGCAAAATCACTTATAATAGCTCTCGATGTTGCACAGCAATAATTGTTACTGTGTTAAACTTGACCGACTCGAGGTTCTGCCCAAGATGTTTGGCACTGCTTGACGAATAACCAACTTTTTGAACGGTTTTGGCGGGAATTCAGTTAGATCTGACCTAAAGCAAAGTTGGTATCCTTACAGTTCATAAACTGGAGATTTTGAGTACGCACTTAAGGAACTTGAAAAACTCTTGCGATTCAAAATATATAAGTACCAATTAAAGGGGTATGTGGCCGACCACTACATGGAGTCGGCTTACTGGCGCATTCACCCTTTACCTGTTTATAACTAGATAGCTCAAATAAGCATTAATTTGTTTCCATTTTATTTGAAGGAAAATATAAAATATAGATACTTACATTAATATAAATATTTTTTACAAGAAATTGGACCGATTTTATCAGTTGTTGCATTGAAAAATACAAAATAATATTAATTCTATTGGTGCTGGTAATTTTGAAGTTGTGCCGTTGTAGTTTGTTGTTGTAGGCACCAACTCCAAAAGAACCAGCACCAATAGACTTAATATTATTTTGTATTTTTCAGTGCAACAACTGATAAAGTAGGTCCAATTTTTTGTAAAAAATATTTATTTCACATTTTTGAGTGTAACATTAGTCATGAAAATTGTTGAACGTTCACTAATACCCAAAAAGTTAGCGGTAGGTTTAGCTTGTACTAGCGAAAGTACGCAAATCACATATTTCAGACTTTACCATTGCGAAACTCGGAAACCGTAACTCTTTTGAAAAAATGTTCAATTTAAATGTTTCCGGATATGGTCCCCTTTCTAATTTTCAAATCTCGAATTTTCGATTTTCAGAAAAATTTGCCCCTTCCAAATAGCTGAAACACATATTTCAGACTGTAGCGCGGAAACGTATAATTATTTTCAAAAACGTCCAATTTCAACATTTCCGGATATGGAATTTTCGTTAATTCTGTCGTCTCGGATTTTTGATTTTCGAGAAAATTTGCCCCCTCCACCCCCTTTTTTGGAGGGAAGGAGATTTTGGATTAGATTTTCCTCAATATGGGACCATTTCTCAACTCTCCTCTTTTCAATGAAACAAAAATCGTCTAAATCGGAGTACGTATACTATGCGAAACGCTCGAACAGCCATAAAAAAAGCAATCTTACAACCGAATTGTATACCTTCTCCTTTTTTTGAAGTCGGTCAAAAATAATAGCTTATAGCATTGAAAATAATAGAAATATTTTTTTAAGTTGATATATTTGTATATAGCTTATGATTTCTTCAATAAAGTCCTTGTATTAGGTACCTAAGTCTTAGCTGCGTTAGTATTTTTTTGAAACGAATAGGAGGTACCTACTAATAGTGACTATCTTGGTAGGGTAGGTAGGTTAGGAGCTGCAGACATTAAAAAGTAAAAATAAAGGGAAATTCAAAATCAAAAATTGGTTTAGACAAAATATTTAAAGGAGTTGTTGCAGATTCTATGTATGTTAATAAATAAATTAATAAATGTACCTATATACATTTAAAATATATTAGTTTAAGAATGATATACAATTAAATTTCTGTTGTTTTAATTTCAATTTATTTTAGATTTACCTAATTTCTACCAGCCTGCACACAGGCAGTAACATCTCTCTGCAGATTATTCTCATAGAATGTACCTACTGGTAGTAATAAATAAATAAATAAATAAATAAATAAATAAATAAATAAATAGATAAATAAATAAATAAATACAATATGACTGTACGGTGAACTCTTATATTCTAATCTAACGATTAGAGAAATCACCACTAAGTTTGCGAATATATTTAGGCCTCACAGCAGAATAAAAATTTCAAATAAAACTTTCTCACGATCGATAGATGAAACACCTAGGTACCTTATCCCTTTATCACTTTCGGATATAGTCTATTGCATTCCTTGTCCGAAAAGTATCATCGGAGAATCATCAAGGCCAGTTGAAGTTAGAATAAGTTCCTACAAAAGTGACAGCAGATTATATCAGTGACCTTAGCACAGCCTGTAGCCCTGTAGGTACACCATTTGCATCATAAAATGGATTATAAGTGGGTAAAAATATTAGCAAAGGTAACAAATCTAAACAAAAGAAAGTTTTTGGACATGGCTCATATTTTCAAACATACAGAAACTATCTAAAAAAAATGATATCTAACACTTAAGTGCCATATATCTAGATACTCTTATTTACCTACTTTCGTCGGAAGGTCAATTTTGTCAACATTTGTGTTCCTTGAGACAGGTAGAAAAGTTGATCCAAATAACTACCTACTTTTAATAATAATTGCATGCAAACCAAATGTCTCAAATCAAAAGTAATACCTATGTCTAAAAGTTTAGATTAAGTAACTCACTTATCCTACTAATGCCTCATAATTTTCAACATATTTGAAAATAACGAACCTCACCTAAAGTAAGTAATACTTACAAAGGTTCGTCTAATAATAAGATCTAAGTTCAAAAATTAACGTTGTTTTCAGTATCCTTGAAAATGGAACTGGGAAGTTCCGAAAGCTCGGAATGAGTTAAAAGAGTCTTCTTTTATTTATGCTGCCTTCCCCAATCACCCTCCTCGTCCAGATTTGTAACATTGAGCAATTATAAGGTATTCTTCTCGATATAGGTGTATACCTATAGCATATATATAAAAGTTGTAATTTATATAGATAGTTACAAACTATTAATTGTATAGGTAAAACCATTTATTAGATATTGTGTGTCATCATTAATCATTCCGAATTGATTTAACATCAAATCAAATAGGAACACTCCTTTTACATACGAAATTACCTCTAGCCCGCATTCAAACAATAAATAGGTATAATATAATATAGGTTAGTGCCTATATTAGACGAAGAAATGCCAAAGGCGATAGATAGGTATATGAAAACAAATGGAAACCTATCGTAAATCAAAGTTTCTTCATCTCCATATCTAGAATCAATAATATCAAATGAAAGTTCTTAAAAACTCTAGGTATCTACTGAAGCAGAAAAAAAAAACAGATTTGTTTCAGATGATATCAACAATGCTAAAGCAGATTAGGTATCTGGAATTAGTGATGCGCAAAGCAAGACCAAGACCAAGACCGATATGGTCTTGGTATTGGTCTTGGTCTTGCACCCTTGGTATTGGTCTTGGTCTTGCATCAAATCCTTAGTCATAAATATCGACCGTATAAAAAATTGTCATTGTCCAGAACAAACACGCCTGGTATTGTAATGGTACCAAACCATTCTAGAATAAGTAATGAAAATAAAACTAGGTACGTAGAATTAAGTCAGGGCAAGTGAGATGCGTAATTAATTAATAAAGTTTGTAAATTAATAATCACCATTCAAATATGAGAATCGTATCTTACTAGCGTGACTTAAGGTGAGTTTATTCAGTAAATAAAATAAAATAAGAAACAAATTAATATTGAAATAAGAATAACCTCAAAAAAGATTGGATTATACAGAGACGAAAATAAAATAAGAAATAATAATGAACCAATCAAATCACAGCTTTTTTGACAAAAACTTTTGTGTTGTATGATAGTTAAGTGTTCTCTGGTGGTTTATCATGCACATTATCAGTTTCCAAATAAAATAAGAAATAAAGATGAAAGTTGGCCATCTTTAGTTCTTATTCTTATTTCTTAATTTAGCCTATTTCGTGTATAAACGCTTCCATGGAAATGAGCATGTTCAACTTTCTTATTTTATCTTAATTTGTTTCTTTTTTATTTTATTTACTGTATAAACTCACCTTTAGTCTGCTCGTGTTTTCTTGGTATCATCCATCCCAACTGAGCACTCATTTTACTACATACTTCTACTTTATACTCCTATTTCATAACTCATTCTCTTGCTCATTCTACAATGGTTTTGTACCATTTTCTTTAATAAAATAGAAAGAATCTCTGAAAGCGATCAAAAGTATTTCTGGTTTATAAAACTAACTTCAATTTTTGTAGAAAGCTTTTTCCCAAAAATGAAAATTAAAAACAGGTAGAGATTTGTTATTACGCGCATTTATAAAACTATGTATCTATTTAAGAAGTCAGTCGTGTGAATATCTCAGTTGAGTTAGTTAATGAGCATGATCGAAAAAATAGTTTCAAAATAAGGGCAATCTAAAATTTCAAATATCTCCAAAAGTGGCCACTGGATAAATGTCATCAAAAATATATCAGATTCATAGATGATTTTTAACGTTTGCTTAAAACATTCTGCGCGATAGAAAAAATAATAAAAATAAAAAACCGTGTAGTTTACCTTTCCCTGGCTACGACCTGTCGGGATTCTTTGAAAACAGCTCGGTAAGGGAAATCCTAGAAAGACTGAAATTACGGTATAGGTATAGGGTGTTTCAGAATTTTTTGAAATCCGGAAATCCTAGAAACGTAAAATGAACTCGCTTTTCACCCAACAACTTTTAATTCAATATTTTTAGAATCTGTAAAATAAAGATCGATAATAAGGGAGTTCAAAGATTAAATTGATTAGGTTATTTATTAGCGTTTCTTAACTTATCATTGAGCAAAATAATATGTTTCCTACCAATTTGGTGTTTGGTTACGGAACTGCAAGAGTCTTGCAAGTCTCGCAAGTCTTGCAGCAAGACCAAGACCAAGACCAGGTTAGTCTTGGTATTGGTCTTGCATCCCAGTGTAGATCTTGGTCTTGGGTCTTGGTCTTGCATAGACGGTCTTGGTCTCGGTCTTGGTCTTGCAATTTTTCAAGACCAAGACCAAGACTGCAAGACCAAGACCAGTCTCGCAGCATCACTATCTGGAATGTTCTTATTTATTGTATAAGTAGGTTAAAAACGCATAGAATTCATTTTATGGTTTGTGGTACAGCTGGAATCTGAAGATAATGAGATTGACACCCAAAAGCCTATTCAGCATAATCATTTATAGTGGTTTTATATAAAATCCGCTCCGGCCTACTCCGACCCATGTCATGTGTACAGTGTTTAAAATATCTAGATTAAGGAAAAAAACAGTCGAGCAGCCCCCGTATCTTGTAAAATTTAGCAACTACTAAGTTGCAATCGCGTTGTTTTCTCACTGTTGCCAAAGTCTAGTAGACGCTGTTTATAAAATATGAATAAAAAAGAGAAAACAGCAATATCATTGCGAACTTAAAGTAATTTATTATTATATTATTTATTTATTTATATTATTTAAAGTAATTTATTATTCAAAAATACATGCAACCAACCTCACTTTGTTACTTTTCACTCGAGTATCAGCTTAGGCTCAAGACTCTACCAAATTGACGTTTTGACAGCGACGATTGTGCAATAGTCGCGGTCGCATCGCAGTTGCTAGTTACATGATAACCCCCCAGGTGTATATACCTATATACCAGCCTAAGTCAGTTAGAAGGAATTTGGTAGTTTTTAATATCGTTCGAACTATGGGAAATCTAGATTAAACATTTTTTTTAATTTTTGTAATTTACTTCCCATAGGTATGCTAGATGACACTAAGTCTAATCTTACTCAATTAACGACACTGTTAATTAATAGATACCTAGATAGGCATGTGTTCTATTACCGTGCTACTATTTATCTAGTTAATTAATGTTCTAACTAGTGATGCTGCTGATTATTTTAGTTTTGATTATTTTGTGAAAATCACTGAATCGATTTCAATAAAAATTAAACTCTATGTAGGGAACCATAAGTGATACCAAAATAAGTAGCAAAGTATATTTAAAAAAATACTTAGAAATAATGGTTACAATTTTTTGGGACACTCTGTATATTCGAAAATTGAATCCCGAAATGACACGCAGATGATACTTATTTAATAACTTAACCCTGTATAGATGGAAACAACTACCTATGGGAAAATAAATAAAAAATGTAAATAAACCAACCCTTATTAATTATTCAGCAGGTAGTAATTTACCAGTTTCCTTATTTGGTTCTTTAGAGCCTTCGTAAACTCTTCATGAGCAATCAAAATGCACGAGCTCCTTTTCGCTACTAAGTATAGATACATCTTAATTTAGCATTAACATTTATTTTTTTGTCCTGATATTTATCCATGACTTGGAAAACAATATACAGGGTGTCCCACGACATGACTGCCACAATTTGGGAGTGTGTTGTTGGGGTGAATTCAAGTCAAAAATGTCTAATGAACATATACCCGGAACGCTATCCTAACTGAGCTGGAAGCATTTGAAATTTTAAATAAGTCCACTAATGCAGGCCCGTTTATAACGGAAGATCGTCTCACAGCCATTGGTTATTTACGTTTCATTGAAAATGATCTTACAATATTACTGGATGATGTTCCTCTTAATGTCAGACAACGGATATGGATTCAGCACGATGGTGCACCTCCACACTTTAGTCGACAAGTAACAGAATTTCTTAATCAAAATTATAAAAACCGGTGGATTTTAATCCCCTAGACTACTTTTTATGGGGAAGACTGAAAAGTTTAGTTTATGCAGAACATATTGAAAACAGAGAACACCTAGTAGCTAGAATCATGGATGCCACAGAAACTATTGGTGCTGATCCTGAGACTGCTGGCAGAGCTACCATTTCAATTTCCAAGAAGAGCTAGACTATGTATTCAGCAACTGGGTGGACATTTTGTGTAATTAATTAAAGTATAGGCAATGCTTACAGTCCCAACAAAATATTTATTTATTATTTCGATTAACTTTACTCTGTCAGATGTAAAATGAATCATCAAAATGGTGTCCGTTTGGAAGTCGGCACAAAATAAGTTGATTCAAGCAAACTTCAAACTTATCATAGCACTACAAAATTTGGGTGTTCATTGCTCTATGGTTCTGAGGTTATAATTTCTTAGCCATAAGATTAAACTTTTATTTGTCCTATCTTGGAAAAAACATAGGTATGATTTTGGCTCCATAATTATTTGTTCTACCAAATCTAACAGTTGTGCAGTTTGTGATCTGGGATGGTCGAAAATTCGATGGTGTTCGACATAATAATGTAACAGGGATTGAAAAGTTAAATTTCTTAGAACGCATTTTGTAGCCATCTTATAAAATTTTGGGGTACGTTGATATTTCTCAAAAATCAATGTAACGCCATTTTAAATTACAGAGAATTAACTCTTGTGAAGAGTTCAAGACTGTTGAAAATGTAAGAGAATGCGTCTTTAAATTTTGAAAACGCTAGTGACATATTTTTTTTAACGGGCCCTAGAATTAATAGTTTGCTTTACTGAATAGACTCTATAATAACCTCGATTTCGTTTTTTGTCAATTTTTAAAGAAATTAAGAATGAATCAATGGTAAATAAGTACATGAAAGAACTTAACGCCTAACTTGCAGTTTAATTTGTAGAATTGCAGATGATATTTTTTATTTTCAATAAACAATTAATAGAAAAGTTTTCAACTTAAATCTATGAATTCTTATTTTTCCTATGTGATCCGCGATTCTCCATACTCTTCTCAGTGAGCGTACAAAATTTTACCCAGACAGCATAATTGGTTTAAGAGAAATAATGGAACTACGATATCACTGGGTAGCGAGCCCCTTTAACGGTAACCAGAACCAAAGTTCAATTATTCAGAACATTCACTACGTAACCAAATTTCCTTTCCCGTAATCCTTGATTAGGGAATCTCGCTATCATATATATCACCTATGCCTTGTGTACATATTATATCTTTTCCACCATGATGATATCGTCAAAAAACCAACAATAATCCTCCATATCCCGAGAGAAACGAACTCTGGCATTCATAAAAGCTGCTGCGCTCAGCTGAGCATCCGCAAAACTTTTCTTTTCTTCTTTTTCTTCCTCCTCTATTTTTATTTACACATACACACATTTTATATGTACTATATTGTCCCAAATTTGTATCCCAATACATACAGGACAAAGCCAATTTAAATTGCCACAGGGCCAAGATGTCATCCCATTGAACCTTATGCCATATAGGTACCTCTAACCTATACAATAAACCACAAAGTCAAAACACGCCACACAATAATACCTCCACAGGTAAAGATGCGCTCCACATTTTCACATTTACCGACAAAGAGTGCCGCCAAAAAGTCAAAGCTTACACGTATACCCATAATAGTGGTCATCAATTTATCAAAAATCAAATTTTGCGACCGCTCATGGCCAAATCCTGCAAATGCATGTATATACCTACCTACCTTCCCTACAATATATCCCTAAAGGTACCTACACTACACTGCTATTAGTTCGTTTTGACAGCTTGCGGTAAACAAGGTTATATATAAAGGTAATTGTATATGTCAAATCAATGTAAACATATATCAGGTCTTTGTGTATATACATATATACATATATATATATATATATATACAGGTATACAAAAATATGGACAATAGGCGACGCAAGCCGCCAGAAGAAGGACACCAAACACCAAAAAGGGCTATTGTGAAAAAGAAAGAAAGAAAGACTCCTGCAGCGTGACGGGCGACTTTCATTAAGCAAGTAAATCCTTCTTGACACAATTTATTTTGTTGTTGTTTTCAGTTTCGGTCTTTGCGCGATAGAAGAACCTTGTGGGTTATTATTCACGGTCTTTAAATAATTTATTTAGGTCAACATGACATTTTCAATTTTTAAGAGATCGGACAGCTAGGAAAGAATAGATACAATACTTTATTTTTACAAAAAAATCTTCATCCAATTCTTCTTACTTCTTAATAGCAGTTTGAGAATTTGAGAAAACTATGGTATTATCTAGAAGATAAAAATATTCCACATGAAAAAAAGTTGTTAGTTTTTTGACAAAACTTTTATTCAAATGTGTCTAAATTCAACAGTTTTCCTGTAACTTGACAAGAACTACATGCTCTTTAGAATAAAACTCTTTAATTGAGGACACACGGCTAGAATTAATTGACAAAAATTGTAACTTTAAGACGCTTGCTCGTCATCAGACACGGGTACAAATATTAGATATACCAATATTACGCTCGCCCCCTACTCTGAGGTACGTATTGGAAGGAGATAGACATAAATAGATACCTAGTGAAATTTATTGTTTAGATATTAAGTGTACTAGTTTTTTTTTGATAAAAATTTGCAGGAACTCTTTTAGATTGCCGATTTATGGACTCATATATATTTTACAAACATTTTCAAGATTGGCGAACGCGTCATTTAATTTTGATGATATTTTTTCTGAACTGTAGAATACTTCTGTAACGAAAATGTTGTAGAAATATTGATCCGGAGTTTAATCATTGTAGAAAGTATCGTGGGTACATAAATGAGAAGAAGTTTTTTACTCGAATTTTCTAATCTTGTTAATTTGATAAGACGTCGAAATGAAATCACTATCAATATGAGCGTATTACCAAAGATTAAATATACCGTATTACCTTTCTTTCTTTTTATGCGTTTGAAATGTTTCCTTTTATAACAGAAATAGATAATATATGACACCCTTATCGTAGTTGTTATATCCCAAAGGATGCTGTAGATTTCCAATAATTAACTTATATTCATTCATGTACCGTTGATTTTCTCAAATTAATTTTGAATCATCAGTATTGTTCAAGGAGAAATGACCTACATAGTTTACAAGAAAAATTATGGAAATCAAACCAGCGTTTTGAGAGATGGATAGTCTATTTTGAACATGTTTAAAATGTTTGGGTCATCGGTCAGTAAGCTATATTAAAATATATTAGGTTAGGTTAGCTCAGTTTTTCACATTGACCTTACAAAGTTGCTAATACATTTTTGAAGCTTCCGATCATTCAGAACCCTTATAAGCTCAATTTCTCCCTAAACGCCAGCCTGTCTCTCTGTCTGAAAGCAAAAAACTACTTAGGTAGGTATACAGAATTAGGTGACCCAAGCATTGTCCAATAACGTAAATTCTGATTCAATTAGTTAGTTTTGTGGTACAAATTAGAAAATTTAAAGAAAAAAATCCCGATGGCCTGGAGTCAGCGGAAAAGTAAATTTTTCAAAATTCATTGAAATGAAATTTTAACAACCTTTTCATTGGTATACATACATGTGTATGTGTCATAGCCTTGCGGTTAGAGGTTTTTGTTTTGGCTGTTGAATATAAAGCAGACAGGGTTCGAGTTCCACTTCAAGGCAGAATTTTTTTTCGCCTATTTCTTTTCAATAAATATACTATATATTTTTTTAATCAGGTTCTATATTAAGATCTCCAGAAAATGTACAATTACATCAAATTTATATTGAGTGTTCATGTTTTATCAATATTTGTTGTTTTTCTTTATTAATTTTTATTTTTTTACCTGTGTATTTTATGAAAAATTGCTTTGGACAAAAGTTGTAGGTCCTGATTATATCTATAACCTAAAATTATTTTTGATGATATTTACACTACGGCTCTTTTTTGATATTTTTTTTAATTGTTTGAACGGTCGCCATTGCGAAACTCTTTCCCGATAGTTCCCAATAACGAACTCGGCTGAGATATTTGAGAGATTGATTTTTGTAGCAAATTTGAACTTGATACCTTCAAAACTGCGACCTCTATCCTGTCAACAAATTTCGTAATATCCCATATATATATATATATATATAGATTTTTGTTGGGGGAGCAGTCATTTAATAAATAAAATTCTTTGGATTATGCCAAGCTTTCGAGAATGTTTATTCTCTTCGTCGGGGCAAACTAAAAATCGTTACAATTTTTTTTAACTACATAATAGATTATTAATTAAAAATTTGTAACTTTTTCCGAAGTTCAAAAGTGTGAACAATCGCAATAGGTACATTTCTATAAGAAATTTACCTAAAAATATTCATGTCAGGACATCAAGTATTATACCTACCTAAATGAGTACCTAATTTAGATAAATGTATTTTCAAAGAAAATCTAAAACAGAGAATATAGAGCTTCTCTCAAAATTTAAAATAAAACCTTTGCAAAAAATATTAATTTGGAATCCTCTCCATATGAGTTTGACTCAAACTAGACCTTTTCTTAACTTATGCTCGTTTTTGTGATTCTATGATCATGTCTATATACCTAACTAAGCATTCCTGGTTGAATTTTTCTATGTAGGATTAAGGTAGGTAGGTAAATTTATCGAAGTCAATTAGAAGTACTTTTGATGAAATTTTACGGTGCATTTATAAATATATCTATCGTACATTCCAAAAAAATAATCCTAGAAACAATTCTGTTTCTTCATTCAGTTTTGCCCACGTAACATGCCAACTGATGGCTAGATAAAACTACTGACAGCCATAAAATACTACTTCTCCGCGTAGCTGTCGTCCTGTTCAAATACACATGTTTCCGGAGATATGTGAATTTCAAATACGCTCTTTCTAGTTTTGTATGGCACTATACATACTCCTCTATACAGTATGGAACAGCCAATTTCAATTTTTTATTTCAATTATTTTATGCATATTTCTTGAAAAATGTATAGGCTTGTCAATTTTAAGGTCATAGAATACAAATCTGCAAGGAATATATTTAATCCCTACAATGATCCCGCTTCGAGTCACAATTACAAACTTTGATTCAACCCTGATCATCGACCAGCTATTCGACCAGCTGATTTTTTAATAAAAATACATTAATCATACATACCTATTAGTTGCACCCGTCAGGAATCGGGCAAAAACCTCAACAACGGGCCTCATTAGGAGTAGAGAAAAAATCAGTGAAATAAGAACTTACAAAAGCCCCTAAGGTTAATAAGCACTTCGTTATACATTCTGGACATATAAATTCCTCTATGTCGTTCTTAGTTAGCCCAACAAATTCTTCATGGTTCTTCAAAAAACAACTAAAGCATTGTCGGGCCATTTTGGGAACCTGTGTGGTGGGCCTTTATAGGGACTTTACCAAGTAACAAGGCCTACTTCCTTTAAATTTTTAAATTAAAACTTACAAAGAATACAAACAACACTTGGTAAGGGCTGCCCATGAATGTACCTACCTAATTATCATTGTATTAAAAAAACGAAAGCAGTTTGTTTTTTACAGAAATGCTAAAAAGTTTGTAAGCATCAGGTTGGTTATAAGAGTCATAAGCCATATGACAGCTACCTTCATTTGATATGAAGTTACAGTTTTGTCTAAGTATGAAATTTCGAAAGTGGCCATCTTCGGAACAGGGCCATCTTGGGTTCAAGTACCTTACTAAGATTCCTTAAATGATTACATTTTCTTGATTGTTTTTAGCTATAGGTAAATTGTAAGACAATTACATATTTTAACCGATTTCAAAGCAGGCAGGTATCAATTAGACAATTGAAATAATTAATTGATTTCATTTGGTTGTTCCGCACTGTATACATTTATAATATGCATGCGGTTGTAATCCACATGCCCGTATTGTAGGTAGGTATATACCTACAACAGAATGCTTTTAACCTTTTCATTTTTCGAAGCTCGGCTAATTAATGCTAAGCCGCGTACGTATATATCTACATAATTACATAAAAACCCCACCACCCGCGCTATGATAAGAGCTGCGCACAGCAGATTTCATGTTCCATTTTTTTTCGAGGGTCGTTTGTTATTTCGAAACATGGGCGTCGACATGGTACGGGAAGAAGGTGATTTAATATGAAAACTTAAATCGTTTTAGATTCTAAGCTGGCTGAGAGATATTTGAATAAAAATAAGACTAAAATGTTCCTTATTTTTTTTGTAGGGCTATACCTACCTTTCAGAGTTAATGTTGCTTTCAGTTGCTTTCATTTTACACCCTGAAGAAGGCTTTTCCTTGATGGTTCCGAAATATTGAAATCTATTTTAATGAAAGTTGGACCGTATGCCAAGTAGGTACCTATACTGATAATAAGAAATTATAGCAATATTTCAATTCCATCTTGAAATCCAGAGGTGGGCCACCCCAAAAATAAAATGTGTAAGTTCACCAACTAATTTTTAACAAAAGGGTACCTACTCTTTATTCACTATCAACGAATATCCTTCTTCAGGGTGTAACTTTAGTAGGTATTATTTTTGTTCAAAATAATCAATAATCACCATTCAAATATTTCCACAAAAGTGGACTACCTAGGTATGTGTTAGCAGTTTTGTTTGTCGTTGTTATTTGATGATATTTTGTTAGTCCAGGAATCTATAGTTTCCTGAGATCATTGGACTAATTTCAATTCCAACTTGGATAATTTTTTGACGGACAAACCACAAACCAAACGGAAGAGGTACACAATTCGACTGTTTGTCTAAATGTTTTTTTTTCATAGATGTTCGTGCCTAAAGAAAAGTAAACGTGCTCGGTTTTTTCATGATTCTTTCAATTTTTAAAGAAGAGACTATATTTGGGAAGGTTTAAATTGGAAATTTTTCTAAAAAATCATATGGTTCCGAGTTATAGCAGTGGTAAAGTCTGAATTATGACAATCTACGGTATATGGTGGAACATTTTTTTTTAAATTGGAAATATGAGTCGGCCAAATTAAAGAAGAGATAATATGTAACAACATTTAAATTGGATATTTTTCAAAAAATATGTTCGGTTTTCGAGTTACAGCAGTGGTACAGTCAGAAATATGTGTATTCCACGATGTTTTGAAATCTCTGAATAAGTATAAACAACGTATTATCTTCTTTGGTGAATAATTTTGATGAGCAATGTTACACTCAAAAGCGTGAAATAAGTATTTCTTACAAATAAAAATGGAGCAATTTTATTATACTCCATTTGAGAAAGGTGTAGAGTAATAAGTTATCATAATGGAGGGATCTCTATTGCATTATGGCGCTTATATGGCATAATACAATAGAGATCACTTCATTATCATAATTTGTTACTCTACACTTTTCTGAGATGAACTGTAGTTGGTGAACTGGTTCTGGTACTTTTGAAGTCGGTGGCAATTTAACTGCACAACTTCAAAATTAGGTACTAGTACCAATAGAATTGATATTATTTTATATTTTTCAGTACACCAACTCATTAATTTTTTTATAAAAAATATTTATTTACAAAACAATTCGGGTTATATTTACAATTAAGTCAAATCAATGCAAAATGTAGTTTGCAGAGGTGAGAGTGGTACCTTGAGGATCTACTTTTCAAAAACTGTAATCGATTCAGCCGTTTTGTAGATTATCGCAGATAAACAGACTGGTCAAATATTTTCAAAATCACAGACTGATACTTGAAAAAAGGTTATTTAGACATCAATTGAGACATATTCTTCTTCATTTCAGTCCAGAATTCATTAGTTTTTGCAAATTAGACTGCTAGATGATTTGTAGCCTAATTTTGTTATAATCCTATGATTATAGCCATCTAATTAAGAAGAGTTGTTTAGTGGAGTTCCCGACTGGAAAAGGTTTGTTGCCTACCTGTGCTCCAAGTTCCGAAATGGCTTTAAACCAGGAAAATTTGGTCCAAGTTTCTAAATGGATAGTTGCGAGCTGGAAAGACACCGTTAAAATCATAAAATGATCTCAAAGCCTTCTTGAAATAAAAAATCTCTTTTGTATACAATGATTCATGAATTGAAGAACGAAAAACTACAGAAAAGATACAAAAAACATTGATATATCAGTGATTGTTTTCGCATTAATAATTCCATAGAGAAATGCCACCCATGACGCCCAAAGAAACAACAAGAAATCTCCATCTTATACACGCTCCATCTTTTATATTGACATATCGACCTTGATATTTATGTTTTCATTTAACCAATGCCATATATTAAGACGCTTTATTTGGTTTAAATGATTTTCCAATAAACGGTCGTTATAAATAAATACCCTGAGAGTTATATGTACCTACAGACAGACAGTACTTACTTACACATCATCATCATCATCATCTATGTAATCATTGGGTTGTTGTGTAAGTACCTAGGCACTTTCAATGATGGCCGCATGTATTGGTATCTATATAATTACGTTTCGCTCATTATTGCCCACGTCACCTCGATTATTATTGATTGATTGTAAATTACCCCCCGGTATTTTCTCAATCCAATCATGTTATTGTTTCAACATACATTGGTAATGGTGTGTAGATGTATGATGTGATCATGGGTGGTACTGGATAGAATTGTTTTAAATCTGATATTGGAGTTGTGCGTAGGTATATAATGTGTTATTTTGAAGCCAGTTTGAGTAAGGTACTTGCTGATAATCAAAACGAATAAGATTAAAAGTTGTATTTTAAATGGTCATTTTCTCAGAAGATTAAACCTAACGCATTAAGATGTCGCTACATTTTAATGGATCGTGTGAAGGCAATTGCTGAATCATATTACATATAAATATTTTTCACCAAAAATTGGAACGAATTTATTAGTTGATGCACTGAAAACTACAAAATAATATTAATTCTATTGGTAGCTGGTAATTTTAAAGTTGTAACTACAGATGGTAGATTTTTGACACCAACTTTAAAAGTACCTGGAGGGAAGGAGATTTCGGATTTGATTCTTTCTAGATATGGGACCATTTCTAAATTCTCCTCTTTCAAATAAATTAAAAATCATTCATCATTTTTTAAGTGTGAAGGTGAACATAATCTATGCTTAATTAATACAAACAACGATAAATATATTTTCTTCAGATATCTCTACCAATTTAAAAATAATATATTGTATCATTATTAATTGAGGAGCATCAACTTGTAAGACAAAATGAAAACTATTTTTAGCCTTAGGTGATTAAATACTCACTTACATACTACTTATTTTGAATGGCGAACTACCCGGAGAGGGTTATACAATTCGACTGTTTGTCTATATTTTTTTTTTCGCGCCTTATAACTAGTAAACATGCTTCTATTTTCATGATTCTACATTTGATAGAGGAATTGGTTCAATTAAAAACATGCCCTTCCCTTCAAAAACATTTCCTGGAGGAGCGGAGGGTCCTATTTTTTTAGAAAATTATAAAAATGAGACGACCATATTAAAGAATAGAACATATATATTGGAAATTTTTCAAAAAAAACTATAGTTTCCAAGTTGCAGCAGTGGGAAACTCTGAAATATTTGTATTCCCGCGATATTTTGAAATCTGTGAACAAGTATAAGCAATGTATTTTATCTTCTTTGGGGAACGCTGAATGATTTTTGATGACTAATATGACACTCAAAATTGTGAAATAAATATTTCTTACAAAAAATTAGACCAACTTTATTAGTTGGTACACTGAAAAATACAAAATAATAATAATAATTCTATTGGAGCTGGTACTTTAGAAATTGGTACCAAAATTACCAGTAATATTAACAAAATTCTTATTGTTTTGTATCTTTGGCCAACTTCAAAAAAAGGAGGAGGTATATCTACAATGCGGTTGTATGTTTGATTTTTTACCATTTTTTTATGTATGGCTGTTCGCGCGTTTTGTATAGTAAACGTTCTCTGATTTTGATGATTTTTGTTTCATTTGAAAGCATCGAGAAATGGTCCCATTTTATGAAAAAACTCGCAAAAGAAATCTCCTTCCATCCATTAAATACCACTGAAGGGAGCGGAGGGGCCAATTTTTCACGAAAATCGAGACAAGCTAAGAATAATGCATGCGTAATAGAATAAGTACTATCTTCTCAGGTGTTAGTGAACGTTCAATGATTTTCATGGCTAATGTTACACTCAAAAGAGTGAAATAAATATTTTCACAAAAGAATGGACGGACTTAATATTATTTGGTATTTTTCAGTGCATCAACTAATAAAGTAGGTCCAATTTCTTGTGAATAATATTTATTCACTTCACAAATTAATAAAGCCGGATCAATTTTTGGCCAAAAAATGTTTCATTCAGTTTTGGACTTTTATGACATTTATGACTTTTTTGCGTTAAATCGAACCGCTCTCACCACTGCAAACTACAGTTTGCATTGGTACCAACTTCATTGTTATCATTGTCTTCCGTGTTTTAAGTAAAGAGTCTCATAATAATAAATAGTGCATTGTTTCTTCAACCTATGTGAGAAAATAAAACGGAATATACACTTCTATCACAAACAACATTACCAATAAACAAACACCGACAGGCCCGTAAAATACATCTCTAGAGACTATGAATAGAAACGAAGAATTTCCGCGAAGCTGGCGAATAATTTTGCCACACATTCAATATATTATCTGTGTTGGAATATCATATTGGACAACGTGTTATTTAGTGATCGATAAATCTATCAGTACAAATTTATAATAATAGATACAAGCCCTTTAGTTTATTAGTTTTCAATTTGAGCCCGTTCGTGCCCTGGATGTGGTATGTAGAAAGTAGGTACACTTAATTTATTGATATTTCGTCTTATATTTTTGAGATATTTATGAGGTGAAATTTAAGACATCACAGCTATATTTACTTATTTAAATAAAAAAAATTATAGAAATGGTTGGGACATTCCACAAAATAATTATTGGAAGTATACGGTGCCCACAACTTTTTCCACAAAAAATCTAGACCTCATGCAAAATCCTTGTTGTATTAATTCATAGTTAATAATAATATAAATGTGATAGTTAGTATGTTTCAATGTTTGTTACTCAATAACGCGAAAACCGCGGAACGGATTTGGATGAAATTTAGCACAGATAGTTTATTACCTGGATTAATAATATAACACTTTGTATCTCGGAAAAATGTTAAGTCCCTGTGGGATTATCAAAATAAATTAAAAGCAAAAAAACTAAAAAAAAACTTTCATTTAAAGGTTCTAAAAAGAAAAAATTAAATTTACCTTTAAAATTTTAACTATCAACTTATAGCCTCATTATACACAATTTATATGATCATAAATGCTTGTCGCCCGATTTATTTGTGTCAATAAACTAGTACCTCTGTAACTGAGTAACTTAATGTGCTAAGTTTATTTTTTTTTAAATTTCACTTTGATTAAATACCTACTTATAGGTACTTACGCAAACCTCGCGACAAGCTTCTATGACCATATAAATTGTGTATAAGTTGATAGTTAAAATTTTAAAGGATAATTTTATTTTCTTCTTTTTAGAGCATTTGCATAAAAGCTTTTTTTGAAAAAAGTTTTCTTGCTTTTAATTTATTTTTTCTTTTAATTAGTTATCGCTGGTTCTAATTATTCTCGGCAAGCCCCTTCAATTGATACCGATATTGCAGAAGTGCATAAAAAAACATGTCTCATCCAATTACTATGTAAGCTTAACCTATCAATATATTATGGAGACGACTTAGTGTTTTCTTCTCAACTACCAACCAGTCAATATTTTATTTCGCCGGTTGCGTATTAAATTTGGAAAGTTTTTGAATACTAGAGTTAAGAGATGCAAACAAATATTTCGGAAAATGGCTATAAGAGCACTTGTCAAACTTTTGTTCGTCGCGTCCCTTGTTCGAAATTTGAAAACTATTTGCCTCCCCCCATCCGTAGATGTACGAATTCAAATTACACTAGGCAACACTGTCTAGTATAAAGCGATTCTGATGCCTCTTCCAGAAATAAACTTGAAGTAGAAAATTAGAGAAGTTGTGCCCCTTAAAACAAGCTCATGTTAGTTATTAGTCCTTGGAATGTTGCTTTGTCATTGTTAAATAAAATTTCAATAAAGATTTTCTTACATATATCTATAGCATTTTATCATTATCATTTTATTTTCAGTCTCTAGTGCATCCCTCTAAAGCATGCCCCTTAGGGGGCGTGCCTCACAATCTGAGAATCTCTTTCCTAGGTAATCCGTCACAACATCGAAATATGACTAGAAAAGTTGACAAATGATCAAAGATTCTTTTAATGCTTTTTCACGTCACGGTTACGATTTACATGATTCTTGTAGTCATTGCCTTAATCAAATAGTCCGCCTCTTCATGAGGAATCTCGAGAATACCCACTCAATTTAATTGACATGAACAGATTTTATATTGAACATTATCCATAGTTTTAATTTTTCTGATTTAGCTTTCTTTAATCATTACAAAAAGACCTCATAATTTATCATAATTTCAAACTAATCAGCTGTATTCATAGTCAATTTTAGCTCGGTAGATTAACTAGTTTAGTGGTAACGTGACAGCTTTAGTATCAAACTAAAATTGTACGGAAGTAAGATTGATTATGAATACGTTTGTAAATGTTTTCTTTTCAGCGGATTTAATTATGTATTTGACATCAGCTATTCAATATCATTTTTTCATAAATACTTCATATCTGTTCTGATCAATTTTGAGATGTTTTATTCCATACTCCGGACCCAGTTGTGTGAACGAAAGCAACGTTTAGACGTTTCTACTCCAACTTTACAACCACGCTCCCTATATAAAAGCAGATAGCCATAATATTATTAGCAGATGTTACTTGCACTGCCATGGCTTGTGAAAATATATTCCGATTGGTGGGACAACCATTTGTTCAACTGTCAATGATGCACCACATATCAGCGATGGCCTGTCTGACTCGACTTATTCTTCTTCTTCTTCTTATTTATACCTGTATTCTTCTTCTTCTCCTCCGTATTCACGATATGATGCGCATCGAAGCTGGCAGTAATCGCGGTTTTCCTTGTGTATTTCCTGTTTCCTTCTGCTGCTCGCAGCTATCATCGCTATACCACCAAATACAATATGTCGATCTGTCCGTCTGAAGTCTGTCTGTCTGTTTGATTGAGCGCTGGAGAATGGATGGATGCAAAGCGGTGTGTTTGTACATCTGTTGCGTTGGATGATGTGACAAATTGTTTTGTATCTTTTGTATCTTGTTTAGAGAGAACATTTATATTAGGTATAATAATTGTATGTTAATGTATATGATAGATACGATACAGTTTGGTCGTGTAACAGGTGAAAGAGTTTCGTTGTTAATTTAGTATGTTCGAAAAATTTGGGTGTTCTATAACAAAGCTTTACCTTTATGCTGGCATTTGTTTTATTTTCTTGAATTTTTCTCAAAAGCAAACAAATTAAGGAAAACATATTTTTAGTACCAAGGCTAAGTACCTAATTTTTTGTCTTGTGGTCATAATAAACAAAATAAATCAAATTAATAAACTTGCGATTTAGCTTTGATTTAATTATAATGAATTATCGTTTAATGACATCATCAGAAGTTGGGAAAGTTGCTTTTGAAGTTTGCTCTTAATTATTTAAATTTCTTCATCATTTTCAGATGGGTCAGTTTTATCAATGCGCTCAATAATTTACATGTTGTTGGTATATACAATTTTTCCTCATTATCTGTAGTTAAAAATATATATTAGTTGGTGCACTGAAAATAAAAAATAAAATTAATTCTACGTGTATTACTAATTTTGAAGTTGTGCACATGTATGTAGTTAGATTGCAAACTTTTGTCACCAACTTGAAAAGTATCTATCAGAACCAATACTTAGAATAAATATTATTTTGTATCTTTCCACTAATAACGTCGGTCCAGTATTTTGTAACAAATATTTATTATAAACTATTAAGTGTATCAATAGTCATCAAAAACGTTTAACAAAAAAGATAATACGTTGCTTATATTTATTTCGAGATTTTAAAACATCGCGTAAATACACATATTTCAAACTTTACCACTGCTTTACCCGGAATCCGTTTTTTTACAAATATCCAATTTAAATGTTGCTTCATAAAATTCCTCTTTTAATTTGACCGTTTCATATTTTCAATTTTCGAAAAAAAAATGCCTCCAACACATAGCGGAGACACGCATACCTATATTTCAGACGTTACACCTACTGTAATTTTTTTGAAAAATGTCCACCTTAAACTGTTGTTCTATCAAATTTTTAAAAAAATTGCCAACTTCACCTTCTTTGGGAAAAGTTTCTAAGTGGAATTATAGGTAGATATACCTCCTCCGTTTGGATCGTCGGTCAAAAAATCGCAAAATATCAATATTTTTGTCTCTAGGTACTTATTGAAAATGTCATAATAGTAAAGTAATAGTAATAGTAAAGAATGCTGCAAGTAGTTAAGAGTGAAACATAAATACAGTTTTCGTAAATTTTTCTCGCCATTAAGGTTAACTAATGGTCAACTAATTAATAGTAACTCTTAAATCAATCGAACGCTCGTAGATTTACAGAAATTTACAGAAGAAATCATAAGTTATCACGACATAAAAAAATATAATAAAGAAAGAAATCTATTTAAAAGAAACTCACATCAAAGACAAACATAAGCCACGGACAAAAATTGTAATCATAGCAAATATAGTTTGTTTCATGAACTATGGCTATTGTAGGTAACCATTCACGAGTTACGTACATCACGCTATACTTCTCATCACATCTCATCATCATGAAATTCTCTTCTACGTTTGTCAATCTAAGCTACGACATGAGAATTTCAATCTTACCTCCTTCAATGCCCTGATAAGGCGCTGCTCATTTGTCCAAAGGCAATGCAATCTTTATTTCATAGGCGTCTCAAAGTCAAAGTGACATTTCAGAGAACTCAGATGAATAAATTGATATTTTATAACTCAAGCAAAAGGTGTATATTTTATGTTTCTGCATTAATAATAAATCTTTCATTTTATTGTTTATTTAATCAATCGAGATTTTTTTCTCACTAATTATATGAACTTTCTTGAAGCGTATACAAAATTTAAAAGGCCATATTTTATCTCGAAATCGTTACGCCACGATCTACTCTTGTCACTTGAATTAATTCGTTTCTCGTGTTTTCATGACAGACGCCATCATTCGTGAAACAAAGTATAGTTTAACTAACCAACAGAAGTAGGTTTTAGTCAAAATGTGGATTATAAAAGTGGAATTCGAAACTATTATTTTCTAATTTTGAACCAATATCTCAATCTACAATCTTCGAAAATTCTTGGAAATAAATAAATAAATCAGAGAAATAAACAATGTAGTAAAGCTACAAAAGTTATTTATATAAAAAATTAAGCAAATAAATAATTCATTTGAATTATGTCGATCTTTCAGAAATGTTTACTCCATTTTTCAGGACCTGAATATTAATTAGGAACAAATGAGCCACAAACATTAAAAGATCAATAAACATCAAATCTTTTACCCTGAAGATGGAGATCGATATTGCCGAAAACTCGGCTCAATTCACAGAATTTCATTCATTAAATAAAAGAAACCACACAAATAATTTCATTAATTCAAGATTAAGTCAGAAAATTGACATGCCTATGTCTCGACAACTGAACGCTCAATAATTTTCTGTTAGAACAATGACAAATAACTTTTAATCCTACATATACTAAATTTGTAACACAGTACTGTATACTTATCGTACATATTACATTTAATCTAACATGTTTATCACTTTTATACACGCCACCATTGCATTAAAAATATCTTGCATGTCATATCTAAACTCTATATTACAAATAATCTAAACATTTCGTTACGCTTCAAGCTCATATATTATAACTTCATCAACTGTATTAAATCAACATTCTGTATAAAATTCCTCAAATTGTCCCCTCAAACCTTATATCTATACATACCCGTATATAGAACAGAAGAAAACACAAAATGACGTTTTCATCAAGACAGAGTCCCGCATATATTTAGGGCCGAGTATACGGTATGGGTACCTATATTTTCGGCCTTCATATACCTACATAATTTGGGATTGAATCCAAGATGGCCGCCACGTATAATATATTTATTATGGGCGGAAGACGTAAATTTTCCGGTTTCGGGATCGAAAGACCCTTCAGCTTACACACATTCACAAACCACCCCTAATTTAGGGTAGGTAGGTATATTATATATCTCTACCTAATGAAAGTTGGGTGTAGGTAATATAATAACGCCCCGTCTACTCATTTTCCTTTTCTTCATCACGTTAGTTTTTCATGTAGGAATGCCTAGCAATATAATAGATGTATACGTACCTATATAGTTGGAATAGGTCAGCTGATCACAGTCTTCGGGACAGGTTTATGGGGGCTTGGTTTAGTGTGGTAATTAGTATAGATACATGGAGCTGTTTCCCGTCATTACTTTAATTTTTGACATACCTAATAAGAAATGAATTCTGAGTACTCCCGAAGCGTCTTCCACATACATATAAGTATGTATATCTTACATCGCATATTTTATTTTCTCTATTTACGATCAGATTGCTCTCTTTAATTTATTTTTTTATCTAAGACTAAAAATATACGCTTAGTGCTCATAAGCACCTTATTGGATTTTTCAGCTGATGGATATTGCTTTTAAAAGGTTTTGTATATTATTCTTCTCAATTCTGTCTTTGACATTACAAGCTTTAAGAATTTATCAATAACAAATACTTATAAAACGCTCACTATATAACAGCGTTTTTATATAAATATATGTTTCGGTTGAAAATAAAAAACAATAATCTACCTTTGGTCGGAGTAGTTATCAAATAATTCCTATATTTGTAGCTATGGCTGTTTTTTGGAAAATAATTCTCCTTTCTAGAATATGTAAGAGTCGTAAGAACTTTGTTTCACAAGCACTTTATTATTATTAAATAAGTCAGATTTTTGTATGAATTTATAAACATTAATGATCTTTAAACGTTAAATCTTATTTTTGACCGACGAACCCAAACGGTGGTCTGTCTACTTTTTTTTTGGTTTGTGCGCGCTTTGTATATAGCAAACGTAATCCGATTTTGATTCATTTGAAAGAGGAGACTTGAGAAATGGGTCCATATTCGTAAAAACTCAAATCCAAAATATCTTTCCCTTCAAAAAACCCTCTCGATGGGGGGTCGAAAATTGAAAATCTTAGGCAACTCCATGAAAGCCCAAATTATTTGTAGCAACATTTATAACAAAACTGTTTTCCTTATAGTTACTGTTTTTGAGTTAGAGCGTTGGTAAAATGGTAAAATCTAGAATACTTATACGTATTCCCACCACGATGTTTTGAGATCTCTAAATAATAATAATTACAAGCAAAGAATATACGAAGATAATAGGATAAGTACTATCTTCTTTGGTATTAGTGAACGTTCAACGATTTTCGTGACTAATCTTACACTCAAAAGTGTAAAATAAATATTTTTTTTCAAAAAATTGGACCGAAGTTTTTAGTTGATGCACTGAAAAATACAAAATAATATTAATTCTATTGGTGCTGGTACTTGTGAAGTTGGTGCCAAAAGTTACAAATCTAACTGCAACAGCACAACTTCAAAAGTAACAGCACCAATAGAATTGATATTATTTTATATTTTTCAGTGCACCAACTAATAACGTCGGTCCAATTTTTTGTAACAAATATTTATTTCTAAATCGGCTGCCATAATCATTATATTCGTAGTTACAGATGTAATAGGAATTATTATTTTCAAAGCCTCCCACACCGGAAGCAGTTTTGTTTGATATTAAAGCAACAATAAGAAGACAAGTTGTACTTTTCTCATTATTTACCCCATGAAAAATTCAACATGCTGGCTATAAGAAACAACAAAGCTTAAGAACATTAAATGTAAGCAATTGACAAAAGAATTATTCCATCAAACAAAAATCGTACAATTGCGAGTTGGACGCGTGTAAGGAGGGTTCGACACTAAGGATTTTCCCATATCTGTAAAATTTAGGTGACCTTTTTTATACTTGTTTGTATGTTACACTCAGTAATTTCAGAAATATAGCGGGAACAGTCAATTTTCTTATATTTTCTACAATATTTCTTAAATCCATTTTAACATTTCGGAGAAAAGATATCTATATTTGAATTACTCATATCAAGTCGTTTGCTTTTTTATTTACACTGATGTTCGCGTTTTCCATAGTAAATTTGCTCTGATTTTGATGTTGATTTCTTAGAAATGGTCCTAAATTTTGTTAAAAGTTAATTATTTTTCATTGAGAAACGAAATGAAATATTGGACCTACCCAGTACCTAACAATACAATATAAAATAATTTATTTCTGCGTTAAATTGACTGTTTAAAACAAGAAACAACTAACTAAGCAAGGATCAAATTTCGTACAGTCATAGGTACAATATATATATATATATATATATATATATATATATATATATATATATATATATATATATATATATATATATATATATATATATATATATATATATATATATATATATATATATATATATATATATATATATATATATATATATATATATATATATATATCGGAACGGTCATGAAAGAAAGTTTCAAACCAAGCCGCGTCATTGTATCAGTGCTTCTCATCTCACCGATGGTAGTAGCTGTTGAGTAGGTATACAGGTAAAGTAGCTATAAATCGGGTGCGTTTCCAGGCAACATGATAGCCCCGTTTAGTGAGCGATACCATTGCAGTCAGAGTTGAACAGATTCAAAGATGGGACAAATATATTATGATGACAATTTGATTCTGCTCATAAATACTTATAGCATTTTCTCATGGAAAGTTAGAAGTGTGCTATTTTCAATAATTTAGACGAAAGAAACAATAAAATAAATAAGTCAGTCCGTTCAAAGATACCTACTGCCAAGAATTGTTTTGTGTAGTTTATATGTATTTCAGTTCTTATTATTCGACATTCAACATTTCCTTCCACTCAAAAACTTTTACTGCGAGTAGAGGGAACTTTTTTTGAAAATCGAGATTTTGAGACGACAGAATTAAAGAAGAGACCATATCTGGCAATGTTTAAATTGGACATTTAAAAAAAATCATAGATTTCCGAGTCACAGCTGTGGTAAAGTCTGAAATATGTGTGTTTCCATTTTGGGGGGGGGGTAATTTTTTTGAAAATTGAAAATATAAGATGGCCAAATTGAAAAATTGATTATATGTAGCAACATTTAAATTGTACATTTACCAACTAACAAAGTTGGTCCAATTTTTGTAAAAAATGTTTATTTCACACTTTTGAGTGTAAGCAAAATATGTCATCAAAATCATTCAACGTTCACCCAAGAAGATAGATAATACCTTGCTTATTCAGAGATTTCAAAATAATGCGGCAATACACATATTTCAGACTTTCCCACTGCTGTAACTTGGAAAACGTAAATTTCTAAAGAAAATGTCCAACTTAAATATTGCTCCACTGCAAAATACAAATACATATCAATTCTATTGGTTCTGGTACTTTTGAAGTTTGTGACAGAAGTACACATCTTTAAAATTACCAGAACCTATAGAATTAATATTACGTTTTATATTTCAGTACACCAACTAATAAAGTTGGTCCAAGTAAAAAAAAATATTTATCAATTATTAAATCCAACTAACCCCCAAATACCAAAAGGGGTAGATTGTTTAATTAGATCATTTGCGGAAATCCTTCAAAAGAACATTGATTTCAAACATCAATTGTTTTCGATTTAAAAATCAACGGTTTTCGATTTGGAGCCCTTAAGAGATGACGAAAAAGAATTAAATAATAAGACTGTATTGAATCTGTTGTTATTATATTGCCATTCACAAATATGTGAAAAAATCAACATTTTACAAAAAACTACAAACGCCTTTGGTTGGTGCTCGGAAAAATATGTCTTACAATAAATAGTTCCGATCTTAATAGTTGGTCCACTGATAATTTAAAATAATAATAATTCCATTGCTATTTGTAATGTTGATAGAACTCAGTCCAGTTTCGTTTTTTTTTCTTCTCATTTTCGAGCGTTTTGTTGGTCATCAAAATTGTGAAACTGTCACTGATATTCAGTGAATTTTAAATATAGCAGTAGCAATCTTGCACATTCATAGTGCTGTTAATCGGAAACCGTTGGAGTTTTTTATTAATAATCGATCTAATTGTTGCCAGAAATAACCTTTTCTTTATTCCTGTTTTTGATAAAAAGAATCCCTTTATACCTTGGGTGTGTATTGGCTGTTCACAACATTCATTTGGGGCCATATTAGAGAACCCCAATATTATTTTCCATGAAAACTTCTATCAAAATGAGTTAAATTAACATCAAGAGATTCGTGCTCTCTGAAACAATGATTTTGCTAATACTCAAAGCCTTTTTTAGCCTTTATCAATTTCCCATTTAGATAGAAAGTATCGAAAGAAGAAAGATCAGTGACTTGGAGGATTCAAACAAAATCGTTTCTCCCTAAAAAACGACTTAAACAATTCCATTTTGAATATCAGATGTGTTAAAGATAGAAAGTAAAATTAGAAATGCTTTTGTTTTTTTTTATTGAAATACCTATGCAATCCATAACACGGTGAAATGACAAAAGACAATCAGTCGAAAATTTAAAAAAATTCGGTTGTACTTTTTTTGTTAATTTTTGAAAAGCTGTTGGGCATGTATTGATATAGTAAAAAATCGGTCAAGTGCGAGTTGATCTCTTGTGGGAAGGATTCCCCATCGTTGTAAAGGCAAAAGTCCACAGTCGACTTAATGGTTCATGAGATAAAGACAGCTGACAGGCGAACGAACGGACGGACGGTGTATTTGTTGTTGTAGCAACAACATAAATAGGTAAACATTCTCTGAAATTTTCAGCTCTTTTACCTATCAAGGTTTTCACCGATTGTGAACGGAATCCTAAAGATGATCTATTAAACAGTAATGTAAGAACAAATGTAATTTGATTTGATCCTATGCGTCTTTCCAAATCTTTCTCCAGACCTTTTTTAAGTGTAGTTATCATATTATGTGAGCTTAAAGAACAAGACACAAATAGATACCTAATGGTTTCTTGAAAAACATTTTCCGAAAAAGAGAAACTCAATTATGCATATCCATCTTTTGAATTGTTAGTTATGGTATTGAATTCATATAAAAATCTCTTAGAAAAAAGCACATTTAGTTATTCTTAAATTTTTCAGGCAACTTTTCCAATTTAGCCAGTCGTTCTTTCTCCTGCGAACAGAATTTCCTATTTATATTTATACTGAAAATCGTGTACGCCAATGTTTTCCGAAATAAAAAAAAAATTAAAATATCGGCACGACGTTATTTTTTCTTTGTTTCTCCCCATCCTCGCCCAACCCAAGTGTAAGAGGTTTATCTTTTGTTAATTTGTTCCCCCGCAGTTCCCTGCGTAGTAGTTTTCAAGTCGAGAGATGTCATTGAGAAATGGGCCTTTTTAATTAAAAAACAAGAGAACGAACCAAAAGAATACCTACCAAATGACAACGTCTGCGTTTTTCCCACAGCAGAAGTTTTTGGGTAGAAATATTACAGCTATTAACTTTTTTGCCCTGCTGACGAGGACTACTATCTATATCCACCCATTTAGTTATTTAGATTTTTGTATACCTACCCACTTATAACTTCTATATATTATTAGCCTTTTAAAATTGTGTCATGGCAGATGGAAGTCACTGATAAGTTTTTGTATTGTTTCTGTTCTTTGTTTCAAGCGATGAAGAAGTGATAGCGTAGCGTTTGCGGCCGACGAGTGAATTTTGAGTGAAAAATTATAGCGCTTCTGTGACAACAAAAAGGAATTAACATATTTATATTTCACATCAAAGGAGAAGTAGGTTTTATTATCGTTTTTTTTTTCTTTGAAAATACGACTTCTTATCGCTCAGGTAGGTAGATAATGTTGTCCGATCGATTTCAAATTTCAATCATTTTTTGACTTTATTATCTCACAGTATTTCTTGCCTGTACAAGGTAAAATCAAATCCTCAATCCACGCAAATTATAAAAATATCAAATACCTCTTGATGTGATCTTTGTTCAAATAGCTACAGACGGTTAAATATCATTCATAAATATTATTTTTTATGAACTAAATCTAGATACTTTCTACTTTATTATGTTATGATTCATTCTAATTTCATTACTGTAAATATTTTTAAAATGTTATGAAGATACTCTTAAAATAATTGTGTAACGATTTGTAGTTTTCCCTGAAGAAGAGAATAAACATTCTCGAAAGTTCGGCCTTACTGAAAGAATTTTTTGATTAAATAACTGCATCCCCAAGAAATAACCTTCTTATCATATATTTTTATGAATTTTCTATTAAAGTTTGATTTAAGACTTCTTTATTACGTATTTGTTGTCGAAATTTAAAAGAGCGAAGTACATTTCTATATAAAATTAACCTTAGAGAATCTTGAATATATGAAAAGCTATCATTAAATAGGGGATATATTGCGAAATATGAAAGTAATTTGGTAAATAAATTGAATAGTGCAATACGCAAATGTTCGATACATGGTACATTTATAGCATTATTCATCATTTCTGGTTGATCTGCAGCAATCCCGAATAAATGATGTCACAAAATAAACTGACATTTTAATTTATTATTAAAACGTATTACATTTAAATATTCTACTATTTCATAAAAAGTATAAAAATGGAGGTTATGTTTGGAACTCAGTATCCCATAAATGGCCGCCTTATCCCTAAATACAAATGTTCACTCTTTTAAGAGAAATTTTGATTAATATTTTAGCATATTTACTGACTAATATACTAATGATGCCATTTATTAATTCCTTAATCTTTGTAACGGTTTGTAAATAATTGTAATTCACTTTTGCTTTAAAATGAACCTAAAAAAAGAAGTCCAACGGTGTCAAATCACACCATCGTGGTGGCCAATCCACTTCGTCCCCATCAACTGCGTTGTTTCGTCTGCAATGTAACAGGTTGCGCCATCTTGTTTGAAAGAATATGTTCACCAATTCCATAACGTTTAATTCATTCCATAAAAAGTTCCACTTCATGTTTATTAATTTCACAACAAATGGGTATCTTTTGTTTTGTTTACTCGCAAATAAAAAATATTATTATGAATTATTCTATCGTTGTTAGTCGTATACCTACTGAAGATCATTTTTTACCAACCTACAGCCAGTAATCAACTGGGTTAAGATCAGACAATCTTGGAGGCAATTTATTTGCAGAATGTCTGTTTATAAGAAGATTTCGTGAAAAATTAGCTAAATGTTCTGTAACTAAAATCAGCTAAAACATTGCATTATACGGTGACCTTCTTGTTATGAAGACCTTAGTGAACGATTAGGTAAATGTGAATATTCGACAGTTTTCATTCCACGATTTAGAGGGAATGGTCCTCATTTTTCCAAGTCCAGTTTTCACCTGATTCAATATTCATATGGAGTAATCATACTTGTTGGAATAATCCTCCAATTCATTTTAAAGGCGTTTTCGAAATATTTTCTAAGCCATACAGTTTGGCTTTGAAATCGATTCCACACCAATGAATGCCAGCGGATTTAATGACGGCTAAGTCTTGATTTTCCTGATAAACATCTGCAACGTGGACATCACTAATCCTTGGTGTTCCTTACTTCTTTTTGTAAGTTACAGATTCTGTTCTTTCTGTCGCAATGATTATGTGTGTGATACTTGAATCAGCAATTGACAACACAATTCTTTTATTCTCTTTATCGTATCCCATATATTATAATAAATATATTTGAATAATTTTGCCTTATTTTTCGTCAATGAAAATCTACAGCCATATTCATAAACAACTCTCTACAATACTGTTAATAGTATCACCATATTACGTTCACCCAAACATCCCTCAGAGACTATTATACAAAATCTATCCCATGATGTAGCTAATTTCCCCTTCATAAGTTCACATCACTATATTATACTTATATGTAGCTATATACAGGGTGTTCTAAAGACTGTATAAGTAGGTAGGTACATGTAGAGGCCCCTGCCTCTACATTTCTTTGATTTATTTCAGGACTCGAAATTCATCTAAACATATGTCCACAATCGTTTCGTTATCAATAAATAAGGTTTTGAAATTTCAAGTTTCTCAATAAAAATATTTTTCACAAAAAATTGGGCCGACATTATTCCGACACTGAAAAATACAAAAAAAATATTAATTCTGTTGGTACTACAGATAATTTTGAAGTTGTACTTACAGTAGTTGTAATTAGATTGAACACTTTTGACACAAGTTCAAGAGTACCAGAACCAATAGAATTAATAGATATAATTTTGTATCTTTCAGTGCACCAACTAATAAATTCGGTACATTTTTTGTAAAAAGTATTTATTTGACACTTTTGAGTGTAACATCAGTACCTAGTCTAAATCATTCAACGTTCATCAATGAATGAATGAATTTCTGCGTTGCTTATAATTGTTGAGAGATTTCAAAACATCGGGGAAATACACATGTTCCAGAATTTTCCACTGCTGTAACTGGGAAAACGTATTATTATTATTATTTTAGAAAAAAAATGCCTCGATTACATAGCAGGGACACACATCTTTTAAACTTTACCATTGCTGTAACTCGGAAACCTATGATTTTTTTGAAAAATGTCCAATTCAAATGTTGCCAGGTAGGGTCTCTTCTAAGTTTGCCGTCTAAAATTTAAAAAAAGTCATAAAAACATCCATATAAAAAACATACAGACAAACTGTCGAATTGTAAGCCTTTGGTTCATCGGTCAAAAGTGAATGTCTTTTTTGACCGACTTCAAACAAAGGAGAAGGTATACAATTCGGTTGTAAGATTGCTTTTTTATGGCTGTTCGCGCGTTTTGCATAGTAAACGTACTCCGATTTAGACGATTTTTGTTTCATTTGAAAGAGGGGAGTTGAGAAATGGTCCCATATTGAGAAAAATCAAATCCAACATCTCGTTCCCTCCAAAAACCGCCCCCAAAGGGGGTGGAGGGGGCAATTTTTCTCGAAAATTGAAAATCCGAGACGACAGAAGTAATGAAAATTCCATATCCGGAAATGTTTAAATTGGACATTGTTAAAAATAATCATACGTTTCCGCGCTACAGTCTGAAATATGTGTTTCAGCTATGTGGAAGAGGTAAATTTTTCCAAAAATCGAAATTTCGAGATTTGATAATTAAAAAGGAGACCATATCCGGAAACTTTTGAAATTGAACATTTTTTAAAAAGAGTCACGGTTTCCGAGTTTCGCAATGGTAAAGTCTGTAATATTTGATATGCGTATTTCCGCTATGTACAAGCTAAACCTACCTATAACTTTTTGGGTATTAGTGAACGTTCAACAATTTTTATGACTAACGTTACACGCAAAAATGTGAAATAAATATTTTTTACAAAAAATTGGACCGACTTTATCATTTGTTGCACTGAAAAATACAAAATAATATTAATTCTATTGGTGCTGGTAATTTTGAAGTTGTGCCGTTGTAGTTTGTTGTTGTAGGCACCAACTCCAAAAGAACCAGCACCAATAGAATTAATATTATTTTGTATTTTTCAGTGCAACAACTGATAAAGTCGGTCCAATTTTTTGTAAGAAATATTTATCTTAACTAACTATTTCAAAAACTGCTGGAGCTTTATAATGAGAAAACATAAAACACCCTGTATATAGAACACTGTTGGGATTTGGAAACTCACACATAGCCATAGGGTGTGTCTTTTGCAACCCCGTAAAAGTCTCACACAAATTACCCACCCCATTCACATAATATATATCTTTATATATATATATATGTATATATATATATAGGTACAGAAAATAATATTTCAAATCGCCCAGATTTGTGCTACTACATCCCACATTTATCTAATACATTACATAATATATAGTAGGGTGCGTACACAAAGATGTAACAACAAACTATATGTCGACAATGGTTGATGGGACAAGCGTGCTGATCAAAATGGTACCCTGGATTAGCATTTATAGAATTAAGTATCTACCTACCACCAATGTATGCCAGCTAACTATCTTGTCTTATTTCAAAAGGGATGTATATTATGCATCCCATATACATATATAGGGATTAGGGATATTAAATTGATACATTTGTATATATCCCAAGATGTTTGAACGTGGTTTTTGTCAAAAAAGGGAACAGAGGAAGTCTCAATACAATTTTGGGTGGTCGTTGTTGAAGAAAAGTTCTCCTCATAAGCTGCTGAAAGGAATAAGATTATACTGAAAAAAAAAAACTAATTTATTCCCAGGGTGCCATATGGAATTTGTAATTATCTATAAAATTTTGTGACATACAAAACTAGCATCGTGTTAGTTTACTTTTATAAAGATGACATGTGATATCAAATGTGACAGTAACATGATGCCTAGTTAAATAGGTAGCTACTGAATTTTTAGTATGAATTCAGCTGTTTGTCTTTGCCTGAATTGTCTTATACAGGGTTGGGACAGAGTATATAACCAAGTATATATATTTAAAACGAAAAACACAATATTTATAAAACTTTTCAGACAAATGAAATGAAATGAAATAACGTTTACAATCTGCTGAAAACAAAAAAATACGACGCATAACGCATCTAATGGCATATTTTTTGTTACTACTCTACCCTCAATTTTTTTAGTTTGAATGGGACACTCTATATATTTCTGCCGATTTCAAAAGACCTTTTTGTTGCAAATTTGTACATACTAACTTTACTGGAAATAATTTGTAAAAACGAGAAATACAACACTTTACAATTAAAGAATAGGTACCTTTTTTTACTTTAACTCTAGACTAATGAGAATAATATTTTAAACAAAATCACTTCAAATGTTCACAATGCTAGCCGTTCACCTCATGACACTCTTGTCACTCATTCCACTATTAGTTCACATCTATCAGTAACTCTTTGTCTCAATTCCTGCATGCACATTGGTTCTCTAAAGTAAGCAAGTGATTTTAGTTAACCCAAAAAAAATCTATATTAAGGCCTGGAGAACGGGCAGGCCGCTCTATGAATCCTCTACGTCCAATCCACCGATATGGAAAATTCGCCTCCAAAAACTTCCTAACCCGTCGATCATAGTGGGGAAGTGCTCCATCTTGTTGAAACCAAAAATGTTGGGTTACTGCCCATTTTGTTTAAGTGCAGGAATAATTTGGTTACTCAGTAAATATAAATACTTGTGGTATTAAAAAACCCGTCTATAAAAAATGGGCCTATAAACCTATTTTCTATAATTACCATCCAAACATTCAACTTTTGTGGATGCTGGGTATGTGCTCCAATCCAATCCAAAACGTTACTTAATCGGAAAGCACTACATTACCTGGAAAATGTTCGTCGTCATTACAAATGTCCATCAGTCGTTCGCAAAATTACGTCCGTCATCGCCTGATAATTCTTAAATAATTTTGTATCTTATACCTACGGATGATAATTGTCAATTCTCAATATTTTCCCTACAGACTTATACCATGGTTTAGTGCCAAATTAGTTGTAGAAGTTTGAGGTGATCCCTCTAAATCGATTACATTGTTTTGTCTAATAGCTTCGTTCGTCCTCGGTCTTCCAGTTTTTTGCAGATCTGTGACCATCCCAGTTGCATTAAAACGTTATAATGTTTTAGTAATTGTTGAACGTGATATGGGATTTCTTTCAGGATGCAAATTATTGAAACTAATACACATTTCTTCATGAGTTCTTTTACCTTCGATCACCATACTCAATCGATCATCGTTAATAAATCAATACGATCTCTTTCACATAATGGTACAATTTATTTCTGTCATTTAGTTTGATAACAGTTAGGTACCTACTAAATAGTTCTCGTTTATTTCGCACTAAAGTAATTTATTTCTTGTTTTTACCAATTATATCTATTAAACTTATAAACCTATGTACGAGATCAAAATAAAAATGTAATTTATAATCTAAAACAATATACAATATTTCCCAATTAAATTGAAAAATTTGATGGTATTTCCGGTGAAACAAAGTGAAGTGAAAGTGAAAACAAAGAATATAGCATCAAATGTGGTGTTGTGTCGTTGAACTTACCTGCAAATTTTCATATATGTGATCCTTTTCATTTTAAAGATATTTACCTTGTTCCATACTTTATCCCAACACTGTATCGCCATATCATTGAAGCATTACTTTTCAATTCTAGCAAAAAAAAATATTGGACGACTTTAAAAGAAATGCACAAACCTTAACTAATGTAATTTATAAAAATAATTTAAAATTTATATATGTCCATTCTAATATTCTAACTTATACTTTAAAAATATTTGATACATAATTGAAGTCAGTTCTTAATTTCCTGACTGTGAACTGCAATTCTTGATTCCATTTTCGTTGAATCATTTGGATATTCTTGATTCAAAACCTTCTAGAAAAAGATGAATTGCTGTATCATTTCAACAAATCTTCTAAAAATATTCCATACTCATGTAAATTTTGATTGAATTGGTGTGTTTATAGTTTTAATTAGAACATTTGGGCTATCCGGAAAATTTTCTATAAATTATTTACATAAGTGACGAGAGACAGTTGATCTTATTGGAAACTTGGAAACCCCCATTGACATTTTGACAAAGAAAACTGCTGTAATATAGCTTAGAAAATTTTAGCAACATTATATTTGAATAGACATATATAATATAATGAATACATATATATATATATATAATACCTACATACAATTTCAAATATATTATATTTAGATATTCCTAGGATTTGATAATAGATCGTGGAAGTATAAATTGTCAACTAAATGAAGAGCGCCATCTGTTAAGACAAAACGAACATTATTTTTGCCCTTAGATAAAAAAGACTAACATTCGATCCTTCAATTTTAATAGGTATCACGAGCAATTATTCTTGTATATATTTATACATATATAAAGATTTTATCTCAGAAACGGCTTTAACGATTTCGATCAAATTTGGTATACAGTTTTTAATATTATCTATATAAGTGGCTTTCCTGACAAACCGCGAGGGTGTCCTAACTGGTTCGGTAGATTTGGATAAAAATTTGAATATATGGGTCTCAAGAGCCGAGAAATCGATTGGCGATGCTTTCATTTTTGATTGGGTGTGACCCATGAGGTCCACGCTAGCTATTTTACTCCGCAGATTGCCATCAAAATTTCAAAATGGGTTTTGGGAGTCGAGAAATCGATTGGCGATACATTAATTTTCAATGGGTGTGACCCTCGAGGTCGAGGTTTGGTTTTTGGGGGTCGAGAAGGCGATTGGTGATACAGCTGAGTTCTGGTATGTCTCACATTCATATTTATTTTGAAATCTGTAAATTATGAGTTATGTAAACGATAAAAGGAATAATTACCGATCTACCGATCGCAATACATTTTAACTAGAAATATGCACATTCTGAACTAAGATTAATTAATTAGTAATTCTTAAAGACCCACTCTAAATCCTGTGTTACCCGAGCAAAGCTCGGTCGCTCAGATATTAGAGTTTTCAAGCAGAAAAGTATGGAAAAGTCAAATTAGTAGAATTTTTTTACAAAAAGTTTCACTTCCAGATACCCCAATCTAAGCTATTTTTGGCAGTATCCTGAATTTCTCAACACCACAAAGACCATAACTATCCCTTTTGCTTGAGATGCTTGATCATAGATACCTTATAGCAAGGAAGAAACCCCGTAGCAACCACCACCACGACCACTACCTTAGGGTCCTTGGAAATCACCGACAAATCACAAGAAATGCATTCGGTCGGTGTATGGTGGAGCGCTCAAAGAAGCCCTCCCATGGTTGTCGTTGTGTGTTTGGAATGCCCTTTTGGGTATACGTACATATATTTTGACTGCTCGTCTCACCTGTAAAACCCTAAACAGCCCCATTTAGCGTCAACCAACGACCAAAACACAGTGTACCTTCACGTAATTTATAATGTAGAAGAGTACCACCAAGTAGTGAATATCTATCTATACCTACCTTATAGGTACCTATATAGGCGCTGAACCCCCTGCAGCGCCAAGTTGTGTGGGCGAAACATATTGTGACAGAGGATATTTTTCTGTCAGCACCGAAGGATAATGGTGTCCTTTTGGGACTCGAGATTATTGTAGCGGCACATATCAAAAGAAGATTTACCCAAAATATCACACGACTATCTATTTTGCGCTTTGACTTTTTAAAAGCCCGCTATACGGCTGGATACCTTCTCGGCTAATGCGATTTCTCTTGACTTTAAAGGGACAATGTTATTTTCTATATTTATTAGGTATTGGTCGGTACTGTGTTATCTGTAAAAGCACATCGTTGATAAAGATTGATTGTTATATAGAGGTACATTTGAGGTTATGTGATTGAGCTTGCTCGTGAGAAGATCAGTGTGAAATGATGTTTTTTTGCTACAGGTAGGTCATACTATTGCCATATATTCTATCTATTATTCTAGAACAATTGTGGTAAAAGATAAGTATCAATTGTATATTATATAGCATTTCATAGGTGAAAATTATATGTTGGGGAAATTGTCTCATTTTTGGCCGACGAACCCAGGAGGAGGTATATAATTCGACAGTCTGCTTCCTTTAAGAAAAAACGTGCTCTCTCTAAATATCCCGAGCACTTCATATGTCGAAATACGTAAAGTAAAAGAATTAATTAATAAAAATTCAAGGACCTAAATAACACTATAAGCCTATAATTCTATACATAGGTACATAGGTATCATTAGACATAGTCACTAATTCTTCTAATAAACTATAATTTCAAATTCACCAAAAACACCATTAGTCAGTTTCTGTGCCTACATAATAATAAGTGAGTATATAATTATAATATATACAAAATTACACAATATAAAACGCTGATTCGACTTCATCGATCAACTCAATGATCATCAACTCTCTCACCGAAGACTTATCGTATAATCAACTTAATTTCATTAATAATCATTCACAAATTACGTGCCACATTAGGAACTGAAGAACTCGTATATACAGGGTAGATAATATAGCGGCTTTGTTTGCAAATCTCCATCAACGAGCGAGTCTGTGCTCAGATGAACCGATGAACCCAAACGCTGGAGGCAAAGATTAGGGTGTATTTTTAGTCTTTGGAGGAGGTATACAACTCTAGTGTATGTCTGCATGTGTTTTTAGGGATGTTCGCGAATTTTGCATAGGAAACGTGCTCCGATTTTTGATATCTTTTTGTTCGAATCAATCCCCTCAAAAACGGCAGAATTAAAGGAAAAATGTAAATGCGACCTTTTTAAAAATAATCATAGGTTTCCGCGATTCCACGTTACAGTCTGAAATATGTGTTTCAGCTATGTTGAAGGGGCAATCTTTTCCAAGAATCGAAAATTCAAGATTGGAAAATTAGAAAGGGGACCATATTAGGAATCGTTTGAACTTAACATTCTTTCAAAACAGTTACGGTTTTCGAGTCACAGCAATGGTAAAATCTGAAATATAAATGTTTTCCCGTTATGTCGAAAATATGTAGCTATATTTGTTCCAAAAGAGTTACGGTTTTCGATTTACAGCAGTAAAGTCTGAAAAATGTATATCTGCTCGGCGATGTTTTAAGATCTTTGAATAATGACAAGTACAAGCTAAGCCTTATACATAGTAATAGGATAAGTTCTATCTTCTTTGATATTAGTGAAGGTTCAACAATTTTCATGACTAATGTTACACTGAAAATGAATCGATTTTATTAATTGACGCAATAAAAAATACAAAATAATATTAAATTGTTGCTGGTACTTTTGGAGTTGGTACCTAAAACAACAAACTACAACGGCACAACTTTAAAAGTACCAGCAGCAATAGAATTAATATTATTTTGTACTTTTCAGTGCACCAACTAAGAACGTTGGTCCATTTTTTTGTAAAAAAATGTATCATTGCACCAACTAGTAAAGTCGGTTCAATTTTTTGTAAAAATATTTCTTATTTTCCATCTGACGAATTTAGACACAGTAGATGTAATAGCTGATAACTTACTAGTATTTGAATGTAAATGTAACCAACTTCACAAATAGCTGTTGTCTTGATAATGTGTTGAGTTTAATATTTAAATACTTGTTAAGGCTTTGTACGTCACTCAGTATACCTAAAGCTGTTAAAAAAGAGAAAGGCTAATAGATGTAATTTGATATTAAATAAATTTTTCATGCTTATGATACAAATAGTCGATATACTAATTCTTGATTGATTAGAATCATCCGATTACCTTTCAAAATATTTGACGTACCTAATAATATTACGGTTTTGTGATCGATTTGATAAATCAAATTAAAATACAAATCATAATGGGAATATTCTAGAATGTTATTATTAAACCTTAAAACATTTACAAAGTAAGAACGGCTGACGCCTTGTTGAGTGCCTTATGTTCCTTAGCCTTAATTTGGGCTGCAATATGGTCAAGATCTCTTCTACCTTGTTTTGTCAGCTTTCTACAACCGTCAGACTATTTCTCAATAAGCTTAAGGTTGTCCAAGCTTTGGAGGGCTACTAACTAAAGGTGAGTTTATACAGTAAATGAAATAAATTAAGAAACAAAATAAAATTGAAATAAGAATAACCTCAAAAGAGATAAGAACCAATCAAATCACAGCTTTTTTGACAAAAACTTTTGTGTTGTTTGCAAGTTAAGTGTTCTCTGGTGGTTGATCATGCGCATTATCAGTTTATTTACTGTATAAACTCAGCTTTATTGACAAAAGGCAACTGTTTAACTTCGACCGTAACGGCATGGCCTACTATGTTAAAATAATAATTTTGTTTCGTTAAATGCGTTCTACAAATGTGTGATTATATCATAATAATCAGAAATCTTTCATTTTAAAAATGTATTATAATCCAATATTGTGTAGTACATAATTTTCTTATGTATAAGGCTGCCAAGGTCTGGAAATATGACAAAATATATGTTTTCGATCGGACCACAAATAAGAAATTTAAATGAAGGCATATAAGATTCTAAAATTCTAAAAATATGTTTTTTATAAAAAACGTATATAGCATATTATACAGGCTTATCTAATTTAAAAAATAATTTTCTATCCTCAGAGAAAAAAGCCTATATAATTAATGACGTGCATTAATTTAAATAAATTATTGGGCACCGTGAAGTTCGTATTTTTCTTAGGTTATTTAAGAAATATTCAGCTGTTTCCAAACATATTACTGACCCTACGTAGATATGGGTGGGGTAATGGAAAAAGAAGAAAGGAGAGGGGATATCGTTGTCGTTAATTAGAAAATAAGCGAGTCGATTCGCCTTTTCGTTTGGGTTACAATGTTATATTACCTACACATATACCTACCCATAGGTATAATAGGTCTCGTCGAAATTGAGTCACGTATATTTGGATAGAGAAGTAATGAAGGAAATCAAAGAAAAAAAATTGAGACAGATCATTACGCCTTTGCTGTGGAATGAAAAGAGAGAGCGAGGGATACAAGAACATATTAATCAAAAAAGTATGTTACCTGTATTCGGACAGCAAAAGAAAAGTAGGTATGTTATTTTGAGTCAGTAGCGTTGGACGACCAAAATACCAACAGGTATTTTCTTATAAATGTTTCCATGTTTGAGCTCTTAATATTTGATGAAATTTCTCTAAGAAAAATTCGACTTGTATTTCTTATTTTTGCTCGGCTTCAAAAGCCGAGTATGTACAAATTTGCATTTTTTTTGCCTGTCTGAATGTTTCTCCGTGGTAATTCTCTGAACGACGAACCAATTTTCATGCAATTTTCTTTAACAGGTAGGTAATCTAGGCATCTTCTTACAATTTGACAAACAAGCGGAAAACATTTTGTGTTAAGTCGTGTAAAGATCAAGGCAAATTTTTCGAACGAGCTTGACTTAATGAGTAGTTTCAAAATGGCGGCATTCTAAACATTTTAAAGTAATCTAAAATCGCAGCAATATCACAAACATATTTTTAGGTTTTATATAATGTTTAGATACAACTTTTGTCTGGAAAAAAGTGAAGCTGAGAAATGTTATGGAAAAGCCCTGATATTATCTTCTTTTATTTTTCAGTGAATAAAACTCATAATCAATTTACGCCCTTTAGCAACTGAAGCCAAGAATCTTCCTTAATTACGTTTGTTTTTGTTACTTTACAATAATTATAGATACCTACTTATTATTTGAATTCAGTTCAGTTGTCAACTTTTGCCAGGAAAGAATAGAAGTAGCCGCGTATATTTTGGAAATAATTAGATATTAGTCTATGAAGAATTTGATTACTTTTCGAAATTAAACTACAGTATAACATGAATAATAAAAATATTATTTGAGATCCTAAGAGAACATGGTTGATGCTGTTTAGCTTTTGACCGACTTCAGGAATAAGGACGCCACCACTGCCAGAAGATTCGTGTGTCCCGTCATTTTCTCTTCAGTAGAAATAGAAGAAGAAGAAAAAGAGCAAGAATTTCTTCGCCTTTTGTCTAACGACCGGCCATTTTTTTAACTCTGATAATTATTTTAATATATACGTAGGTAGGGTATTCCTTGGCGTTGGGTTCTAGGTATACTCGTACCTAAAATGGCTCTGGCAGTAGATAGGTACCTATATATAGTTGTATGCGGCAATTATAATTTAATTTCTTTGCGTTTTCTTCTTCTTCTTATTTTCACGGTGTCAGGCACAAAAAAGATTTATAGTTTTATGTTAAAATGCTTCTTGTTTTGCCACCTATACAGGTTACATAATTGATGCCAAAAAAATTAGTAAAGAATGATTATAGTATCTTCGGATTAACTTTGAATAAAGCGCTTCTAGGTTTTGTTGTTTCCCTTTATTGAATGGATTAGGACAAACATGAAATCCAATTAAACTTAATTTGTTACGAACCTATACCTATACAGAATCCTTCATTTCAATTTAATTTACTATGGATTTCTAGATCTAGATGTCTATATCAGATGAAATTCGGAATTGGAGAAAATGCGTAAGGAACTTCACCTGTGCTCATGTTGATTCTCCGGGAAAGACATAGGTATCGATCGATTGTGGGCAAAAGTCACTGTGGGCATACGTATAAAATTTTTCATTTTCATGTAGTCGCATTTCCGGTTATAACGGAAGTAAGTGCCAAATTTCTTATTTTTAATAGATCATTTTTAGATTTTCTGTACAATTTTAAAAAACATTTTATGTATAATGTCCTAAGCCTAGATCTAACCGTTTTTGACATCTGTATTTTAAATTTTATGTCAAAAATTAAGTTTGCAATTCAAAACATAATTATCAATTTTCTCTATGAGGAAGCTTCAATATTTAATTTGGGTTGATTTTCATGTAGATCAAGATCTGCTTTATCAGTATTTTTATGATATTTTGATTATAATTTGTACAGAGTGATAAAAAAAGAAGCTTCAAAAAAAGGTCAAGAGTATTTTTTTTCAAATGGAAACCCCCATTTTTTATTATTTTATTTTATAAGCTGCAAAAATAATTGGAACTTTGTACAGGGTTGTCTATACCGAAACTTAGTAGTTTTGGTACATTTGCTATTCGAAATCCACAAAAACTGTGCCTAAGCCTAAGAACGTAGAAATAAACCAGTTGTCAATCATGAAAATATTGAAATCGAATTTTTGGGATATTTTCCCGCTTATTTAAAAAATTCTATACCTCACTTACGAAATGTCTGGAAGTTCAAAGGCGTCATTTTGAATAATTACTAAAATAAATTTTAAACTTTTACATAAGATAAATATTTTTTACAAAAAATTGGACCGACTTTATCATTCTTTCCACTGAAAAATACAAAATAATATTAATTCTATTGGTGTTGGTTCTTTTGGAGTTGGTGCCTACTACAAAAAACTGCAACGGCACAACTTCAAAATTACCATTAATAGAATTAATATTATTTTGTGTTTTTCAGTGCAACAACTGATAAAGTCGGTTCGATTTTTTGTAAGAAATAATTATTTCACATTTTTGAGTGTAACATTAGTCATGAAAATTGTTGAACGTTCACTAATACCCAAAAAGTTTTAGGAAAGTTTAGCTTGTACTTGTTATTTATTATTCAGAGATCTCAAAACATCGCGGCGTAAATATACATATTTCAGACTTTACTGTTGTAACTCGAAAACCGTAACTCAATTTAAATGTTGCTACATAAAATGTTGCCCCTTCCACATAGCTGAAACACATATTTCAGACTGTAGCGCGGAAACGTATGATTATTTTTTAAAATGTCCAATTTAAACATTTCCGGATATAGAATTTTCATTAATTCTGTCGTCTCGGATTTTCAATTTTCGAGAAAAATTGCCCCCTTCACCCCATTTGGGGGCGGTTTTTGGAGGGAAGGAGATTTTGGATTTGATTTTTCTCAATATGGGACCCTTTTTCAACTCTCATCTTTCAAATGAAACAAAAATCGTCTAAATAGGAGTACGTTTACTATGCAAAACGCGCGAACAGCCATAAAAAAGCAATCTTACAACCGAATTGTATACCTACCTTCTCCTTTATTTGAAGTCGGTCAAAAATGATAATTTACCAGTTATCTTATTGTTATTTTCATTAACAATTGTTTTAATTCTACATACTTTAGGCATAATAGTTCCAAATCTTGATAATTTCAGTTTCTGTTTTTATGGATATCGCATAGCGATTGTATAACATATTCTTGAAATAATTGTATCACGTTCTCCATAATAATAAATAAATTCAAATAATCTTCATTTGTATAATTTATTCTCCCGGCATGATAATTACTCAAAATTTAAAGTCGAGTGAAGAAACTTATTATAATAACATTTTTGGCGCTTGTTTGACTTTTATTGACATTTTTTACAATTTTCTAATGCAATCAGGAAAATGAAAAATTTACAATTATTTAAAAAATTACTGATTTCCGGTATAGACAACCTTAATACAAAAATCCCCTTATTTTTGCTGCTTAATTCAGTAAAATAATAAAAAATCGGGGTTTCCATTTGAGAAAAATGACTTTTTACGTTGTCTTGGATCTAGTTTTCGAGCTTCTTTTTTGATATTTTTCATTAAATGTTTTCAAAATTGTACAAGAAATCTAAAAATGTGGAAATATACAGGGTATTCGATTAAAAATAACAAGGTTGGCATCTACTTCTGGTATAACCGGAAATGCGACTAACCTGAAAATATTTTAGACGTATGTCCCCTAGTGACCTTAGTATGTCACCAAAATTTCAGACTGTTTGTAGTTATCGTTTGCCCACAATCGATCGATGTGTTTCCCGGAGAACCACCCTGTATAATAATATAGTATTGATAACGTACCTACCTATAAGTGCTAAACACGTTCCATCAAGTATGTATGCAAATTATAAACGCGCCATGTGAGTATGTACTGCTTTCTGCTTTGCAATTGCAAATATATATTTGTATGTCAATCAACAACAATACCTAATAATGTGAGAGAAAAAAAAAACGCTTTCCACCGTTGTGCACGAGACATATTTAACGTAAGGTGGATAAGGTATGCTCGTACCCGCCCACAGTAGTGCAATGTAGCAAAACGAAAACATTCAACACTAACAAAGGATGGCTACATATTATTATCATTGCATAATATTGAATATTAAACAACCCCATCCATTATATTGCTACCCAATACACAAACAATAGCAACCAGCAACAAGGATATTTTTCTTATATTCGATAGACGTTGTGTCTGTTACTTTGTTTTGTTGTTTATTCTTTTCCACATCTCGCGATTGTTCGCCAGATGCAGGCGTTTCTTTTTCTCCAACTTTTTCTTTATCTTCTCATTCGAAATTGTTTACTAATTTATGCGTTCCATGGTGTGAACTTGCTTTAATGGCCGCTCCGGCCTAGGGCTTGTTCTATCTCGTCTTCCATCAAAGTTAGGTATTGAATTGTAATGAGCACTGTTACTAGAGTTTTGGAATTGCTTATTATTTGTGTATTATATTTATTTCTTCTTCTCATGTCGTATAAATAAGCGGCTTTTTATTCTCCAACAAAGACTAACACCAGTCTTAAGAAAAATTATCTTATTCTCAGTAAATCATCTAAAATTCAATAGAAATTTAAATTGCATGGTGTGAAAAGTGTGGAGCTTTCTCCCCAAATTTATCTGTTTTTCATCGAATAGCAGTCTTGTTGAAGTACCTACTTGATACTAAGTTCACTTCAGTCATAACGGAGAACTTCAAATTAGTGCTGCCCAAAGCAAGGCCAAGACCAATACCGATATGGTCTTGTACACTTGGTTTGGTCTTGGTATCAAATCCTTAGTCTTGAGTCTTGTTCTATAGACGGTCTGGTCTTGGTCTTGTTGCATGACATGCAAGACTTCGCAAGACTTGCAAACAATTGGACTTTTTATAATTTTGAAAAATTTGATCAATTCTAAACCGTAACTGCTCAATTCAAATGAAGAGGAACCCTGCAATGTGCATCGGAAGTATGTAATTGATAATCTTATCAGATTGCATAGATGTAGGTAGTTATATTAGAATTCGAAATGGATAAATATCGACCATATGAAAAAAATTGGTACCAAACCATTCTAGAATAAGTACCTACTGAGAATAAAACTGGGTGCGCACAATTAATTTAGAGCAAGGGAGATGCGTAATTAATTAATAATGCTGATAAATTATTATATACCATTCACACATGAGAATCGTATATTACCAGTGCGACGTTGCTTGTGCTTTCCGGGTATCTTCTGTCACAAAAGAACACTCATTTTACAATTTTCTTTGAATAAATAGTGAAAATACCAAGAGTGTCTGTTCTGGACAATTACCAGAAAATCTGTCCGAGTGGCTATTCAGTGAAAACGATCAAAAGTAATTCTGGTTTATAGATATAGTTTGTACCTTTTGTATGACGCTTTTAAAAAAAAAATTAAAAAAATTAGAAAATAATAAGAAATGTGTTAAAACGCGCATTTATAAAATTATCTATTACAAAAATCACTCTTGTGAGAAGTGGATAAATATTTCAGATTTATAGATGATTTATAACTACAACTTTTGCTTAAAACATTCTGCGTAATAGAAAAAATAATAAAAATAAGAAACAATGTAGTTTACCGTCCCCTGGCTACAAACAATCAGAAATTTAGAATTTTTTAAATCGAGACATCCTAGACGGGTAAAATGAGCTCGCTTCTCACCCAACCCAAGGCTGTAAGACCAAGACCAGTCTCACAGCATAACTACTTGGAATGTTCTAAGTTGATCAAGAATTAATAGAAAGAAATACTAGGTGCACTGTTCAGAAAAGAAAGCAAAAACACGAGTAATATATTATGCTTGGCCGACTATCACTTTTAAAAATTGAATTTGTAAATCAACTGTTCTGGAACCGAAAGATTTGAATCAACTTCAGTATCACAGAAACTACTAGGTATGTTTTGAGATTATACATCAATATATTAAAAAAACGTTAAAACGCCTGAATATTACAATAATTATAGGCTTTTTTTTTTTGTTTCAGCGAGACGCCTAACATTTTGCACTGCAAAAATTCTCAAAATTGGATCTTTATAAACTTTACAGAAGTGGAAAATTTCAGTTTTATAGTCTGTATCATTTATTTTTTATATTTTTTATCCAGCGCCAAAGAATTCAATAAACTTAATAGTGTTTCTTCGTTGATTCTGTCAACAACAGAGAGTGTTTGTTTGTCTAATGAAAGGTGTTCATGGCCATGGCACGTCTCCTTTTTTCCAGGAAAAAGTAGTCTGTGTCAAGAAAGGATGATAGCAGATGAGAGGATAATGAATGTATATTTTTCCTTTGCTCTCTCTCGATAAAGGACCTTTTTCCGGGATGGGGGCGCGCGCCCATTCCATCTTCTTCTTCTTCTCAGGATGAGAGGATGATGTAAGAAAAGAACGGTAACGCGACGGGACACCATTTATCTATCATGTTTTCAGTGTTGTTTGTGTGTGTCTTGCTTTCAATTAACTAAATTGATGGGGTCTCGTGCTTTATATAATACCTCTGCACATAGGTACATACAGTAGGTGAGAAAAGTCTTTTGATTACTTGCAGCTGCTACCTTCTACTATCTACTATATATATATACTGTCACCCTCTCTATGTTTGGGTACGGAGCAACACAACATCCACATTGCTTTAATCAAAAAGTACGTAGGTATGTACAAATAATGCGTGTGATGTTAACCTTATATTTTGTTAGAATATGTACAGAAGAAATAAATAAAGAAAACACCAGGGCCAACTTCATTAGATGTTGCCTTAACAACTATTAGGATAGGTATAAAGCCAGAGATTTTGAAGTTGGTGCCAAGAGCTGTAATAGATTTATTCTTCCTTTTTGTTACATTGTGTAGATGGGGCATGTATAATATAAAATAATCAAACGGTTTTTCGACATGCAAAAATTAATTTCAAATAACATAGAACACATCAAAATCTTAAGAATACTTTGTATGTTGATGTTTCTGGGTAGTGCGAATTACTATTTGTTTCAATAGGTAGACGGTGAAATTTACCGTTTGCAATGGCATGGAACCTTTCGTGTCTGAGTTTGATTTGCACTTGGCCGCATTTTAAGTTATTCACTATGGTCTAGCCTAAGCCTAAGCCTAATTAAATATGCAAAACCTGTACAAGGTACTCCTTATACTTTTTGGAATTTTTGAACAATTTTTAAACACCTTTAATGGTTTTGTTTATTTGACCATTATAGTTCACCCTGTTAGGGCTCGTTAAGGGTCGGAATTCATTGTAAATCTTTCATTATATTGCATGTAGATAAGGTCATAAGCGTACCTTCAGGTAAGGGTAGTGAATAATTAATTTATTTAACTTTTACGATAAAATTGATAAATAAACCACCCGAATATAATTAAAATTACAGTTAATTTGAATTGATAAATTAATTAAAAATTATGAATTTATTAAATAATCTGTGAAAATTAAAATAGAATACCCTTGAACCCGGCAAGTCAAGATAATAAATCAGAGTACCTATGTATTATGACTTTGACCATCAAATTCCAAGGTGCCAGTGTTAGGGTTTTAAACAAAAAAATTACATTATTAAAAATTTCAGTGGCCAATATTTTTATACATGTACCTACATGTTCTCAGAAAGAAGTGCGTTATATTAAAATATTTTTTTTACAATAACTAAAACCTAAGATGGAAAATGTAACAAATAATAACCATACTTGTGATATTAAAGTTGAGCAGTGGAGATAGATTTTTTCTCACCAACTAAAATAACATCAGTCCTAGTTTTTCATATGGCTATGTCTTTAAAATTATAAAGATTCCTGAGCTTATCAATGAATCAGTCATATAAGATACTCATATAACATAATTGATGAATGTACGGATTGGTTTGAAACAATAACAAACATAAAATAGGAGATTCCAAATGTGTTCCCGTCAGCAGCAATAAACTTATTATGTTTCAAAAAAAAAAAACGACCTTATATTCGTCTGTATGGTATGTGATCATCTTGAGAAGAAAATGGCTTCATCGAAAAACCACTCACGAAATCCACACACATATTATTATCATCTGCACAGTCATAAATTGATATTGAAAAAGAAACACCAAATCAAAACAAAAAAAAAACATCATGGTTGCGCCGCCCGATGGCCACACAGAACGATTCAGACCGCAGGCGGTTGGTTGGTTATATTCTACCTTCTATATAACTTCTTTATATTAAAACCTCTTCTCTACATTTTGAGGTGATCATTTTTTTTTAAATATACGTTTCACCTTATACGTTCTTGTAACCATACATATATATATATATATACCTACACACTGAAATGGTTTATTATCTTTTGTTAATAAGATGGTTGAGATTGAAATGTTTATTAACGCCAGGTGGGTGAAACAAAAAAGTAGGTATCTCACATAGCATATATATACTTATGTAGATAGGTATACGGACCGCCATGTCAGTTAATTTCGATGGAAAATGATTTCGTGACTGAATTAAAGAGTATATCTACCTATCTCTCTGTAACAACATCAACTTATACAACAAGTTCAATGTTCATTAAGCTAGCACAACAAATGTGGCACAGATCAATAGAATTAGTGTACTAAATTAAATAAGTATATTTAGTGCTAATTTAGTACGCAAAAATAAAATTTTTAACTCCTCAATTTTTGAAATTACGAGCCATACTGCTAGCTTAATATTAAGTGAGCACACTTGAACTGAATATGATTGAATATGAGAAAATCTGCTTTAAATAATTTAGTGCTAGAGAAAAATTATAACTCTTCATTTTTTCAATTTATAGGCAAGTGTGCTAGCTTAATATTAAGTCAGCACACTTAAATGAAATGTGGAGAAAATCCAAAACTATTCGTTAGGAATAATTTAGTGCTAATTTAGTACAAACAATTATAAATCTTATTTTTAAAAAATTATGAGCAAGTTTGTTTGTAATTTAACTATTCTGTTATGTCTTGACAGACACTACACATTGTCTGTGACAATTTCAGTATGAAGTGGGAATTCCATAGCCAAGGAGGTATTTTTTCTCATTAGGCTGCCTAAACAAAATTTTATTTATATATAAAGTAAGTGAATTTTGAAGAAAAAGCGAAATGAAAATATGATTTTTTTTGCAGTTCGTGGTTATTACTGTTTTAAGAAATAAAGTTTTTGACCGACGAACCCCGAACGGAGGAGGTATACAATTCGACTGTCTGCTTTATTTTTTTTTTTTTTGGTTCGTGTGCGCCTTTTATATATTAGACGATCTCCGATTTTGATGATTTTGGATTCATTTGAAAGAAGGGGATTGAGAAATGGTCCCATATTCATAAAAACGGAAATCCGAAATCTCCTTCCCTCCGAAAACCGCCCCTGAAGGGGTGGTGGGGGCGAATTTTCTCGAAAATCGAAAATCTGAGTTCGTATAATTAAAGATAGGACAATATCCGGAAACGTTTAAATTGAACATTTTTTCAAAAGTGTTACGGTTTTCGAGATAGACGCATGTTAAATATGTATTTTTGCTATGTGGAGAGGACAATTTCTTTCGAAAATAGAAAATTTTTCGATACTACATGAAAGATATAATTATTTGTAGCAACATTTATAATGAACATTTTTTCCTTAGAATTACGGTTTTCGAGTTAAATCGGTGTTAAATGGTAACAACTAAAATATTCAAGCGTATTTCCGCCGCGATGTTCTGAGATCTCAATAATAACCACTACAAGCAAGTAATATACGTGGGTAATAGGATAAGTATTATCTTCATTGATATGGTATAGTGAACGTTCAACGATTTTCGGGACTAATGTTACACTCAAAAGTGTGAAATAAATATTTTTTACAAAAAATTGGACCGACGTTATAGTTGATGCACTGAAAAGTATAAAATAATATTACTTCTATTGGTGATGGTACTTGTGAAGTTGGTGCCAAAAGCTATCAATCTAACTGCAACTGCACAACTTCAAAAGTACCATCACCAATAGAAGTAATATTATTTTATACTTTTCAGTGCATCAACTATAACGTCGGTCCAATTTTTTGTAAAAAATATTTTTAAAGTAAAATTTATAGTGATTCATATAGGGGACCAGAGCTTCTAGCTTTCTTTAGTTAGACAAATATCTATGTAGTAATTGTTTACATTTCACAAGTGATATTCTTAAATTATTGACACTCAGATACTGAATAATGGTACTATTTAAGTACCTATTTGATTTTTGTTTTGCCTTTTTTAAGTTTGTCCGAGAGCGTCTTGCATAGGAAAAGACTGAAAGATATATTGATGGTGCGATATTTTGTTTCATTATCCGTCCCTAAACGGAATGGAGGAGACAATTTTCACTTGTAATCTCCCTAGAGCTTGAACAAGTTCGGAAAATTTTTTGAGGTGCCTTTTTTTAAATTTCTTGAGGCCCCAGCCAGAGGAAATAAATAATAGGAATCAATGATAAACATACTTTTTTTCAATTCAAATCATAGATGCTGTGCAATAAATTATATATCCAAAAATTGTTATGGCGGTCGTTGTTGAGGTTTTTGATGGGATTTCCAAGTGCGAAGTTGCGGGCATTTGCTAGATATATGATAAACTTTACAAACACGATTGTCAGATATTCGCCCCTTCACACTGATGGTTGCATAAGCTACAATTTACAAATATATTCACCTTTTGAATATGCCGAATAGTGAATCTGTCCCGAAAAACTTTCGTTTGGAAAAGCTCTGATACCTACAACTTTCAAAGACCTTATATTTCATACAACTCGCCAAATACCCACTTAAACCACCAATTATACCTACAATAAATGTTTTTACAAAATATAGGACCGACTTTATTAGGTGGTGTACTGAAAAATACAAAAAAAAATTAATTCTATTGCTACTGGTAATTTTTGAAGAATAAAATTAATATTATTTTATATTCTAGAGTTCACTAACTAAAGAAGTTGGTCCAGGTTTTTTGTACTAAGTATTTTTTTTCTCACTTTCATTCCGCGTTCACTAAAGAAGATAATATAACTTATTCGGAGATATTTTCAATTCTCGACAAAAATTGTTCCCACCACATAGCGGAGATACATATATTTCAGACTTTACTACGGCTGTAACTCGGAAACCTATCATTTTTTGACAAATATCCAATTTAAACGTTGCCGGATATGGTATCTTTTTTAATTTTTTCGTCTCAAAATTTCGTTTTTTGAAAAAAATGACCCCACAACCCCCTTGATGTTGAATATCAATGTCAAAATAAGTTATAACCTCTTTTAAGAGACTGCCTAAAGCTTTAATGCTTATTTATAAAAAAAACCGTAAAGCTACCTTTATTTAAAAAAAACGTTTTGCTCCTAGGTATGAAACTGATTGTATTAAAAAATTCTAGAATCATTTTCGATATAGGTAATGTTTAAAAATAGCTTTTTCACCGACGAACCTCGAACGGAGGAGGTATACAATTAGACTGTCAGCTTTTTTTTTGGTTCGTGCGTGCCATTTTGATGATTTTTGATTTATTTGAAAGAGGAGGCTTGAGTATGGTCCCATATCTATAAAAACGCAAATCTGAAATCTCTTTCCGTCCGAAAACCGCCCCCGAAAGGGATGGAGGGGGCAAATTTTCTAGAAAATCGAAAATCTGAGGTGATAAAATTAAAGACAAAAAAATATCCGGAAACTTTTAAATTGAAAATTTTTAAAAGAGTTACGGTTTTCGAGATAGAGGCATGCTAAATTCTCAAATATATGTATTTTTGCCATGTGGAGAGGGTGATTTCTTTCGAAAATTGAAAATCTGTGGGTACTACATGAAAGACCTAATTATTTGTAGCAACATTTATACTGAACATTTTTTTTCTTACGTTACGTTACGTTACGAGTTACGGCTTTCGAGTTACACCGGTGGTAAAATGGTAGCATCTAAAATACTTATGCGTATTTCCGTGGGTAATAGGATAAGTAAGTCAGTAAATAGTTTTACACTAAAAAGTGTGAAATTATTATTTCTTACGAAAAAATTGGACCGACGTTATTAGTTGGTGCACTGAAAAATACAAAATAATATTAATTCTATTGGTGCTGGTACTTGTGAAGTTGGTGCCAAAAATTTTCAATCTAACTTCAATTGCACAACGTCAAAAGTAACAGCACCAATAGAATTGATGTTATTTTGTATTTTTCAGTCTAATAACGTCGATCCAATTTTTTGACCGACGAACCCCGAACAGAGGAGATATACAATTCGACTGTCTGCTTTTTTTTTTGGTTTGTTCGCGCCTTATATATAGTAAACGTGCTCCGATTTTGATGATTTTTTATTCATTTGAAAGAGGAGACTTGGAAATTGGTCCCATTTTCGTAAAAACTCAAACCAAAATCTCCTTCCCTCCGAAAACCGCCCCCTAAGGGGGTGGAGGGAGCAAATTTTCTCGAAAATCGAAAATTCGAGATTCCAGAATTAAATATAGGACAATATCCGGATACGTTGATGCCACATGATAGACGATGATATGTGTCTCAACATTTATAAAGAACATTTTCTCCTTAGAGTTACGGTTTTCGAGATAAGCGGTGGTAGAATGGTTAAATCTAAAATATTTGATCGTATTTCCGCAGCGATGTTCTGAGATCTCTACATAATAACAAGGACAAGCAAAGTATATACGTGGGTAATAAGATATTAGTGGTGAACGTTCAACGATTTTTGTGACCAATGTTAGTTACACTCAAAAGTCTGAAATAAATACTTTTTTACAAAAAACTGGACCGACGTTATTAGTTGGTGCACTGAAAATTACGAAATAATATTAACTCTATTGGTGCTGGTACTAGTGAAGTTGATGCCAAAAGTTATCAATCTAACTGCAACTGCACATCTTCAAAAGTAACAGCACCAATAGAATTAATATTATTTCGTCATTTTCAGTGCACCAACTAATAAGGTCGGTCCAGTTTTTTGTAACAAACTATTTATTGTAAAACATATTTATCTTGAAAACAGTTAGTATTGGAATATATGTATATTTTCAAACACCTATTTTTCACATAAACAAATGTAATTTTCTATGCATAATGTACCATCAACACAGCATGAAAAACTAATCATTAACCTCACCACTGCAGCTAGACTTCGACAACATAATTTAAAATGTGCAAGGGGTGGTAAGGAACTGTCAGTTGTCACTACTGAAAAGCTAAAGAGCATTCGCAAGTGGTGTGGGTATATAATAACATGATGGGGCCTAATCCAACATTATATTTTATATGGCTTATTTATTCAAAAACGTGAAAAATTCAAAATGGCCGCCTCGATGAGAGCGATGAGAACACACAAACACGGCTGCCGTGAAAGGGCCGCAATGGCAGGTATATAGATAGATATATTATACATAATATAATTTGTACCTATATAAAAAGAGATGATATTCACAAAGAACCGTTTTCAGCTGGAACAAGGGACGTTACACACGATACGATTTATCAGAATGTTAAGGCTATTCAGTCATAGCAAAAAACTTATTCATGAAAATCAGTCACACCAAAAAATGTGGGTACATAAAAAACTTCAAACGTTATGTTGCGTTGTAAGTTTCCATCAATTCGTAAGCATATTTAGTGCCTCTTTATTTGAGTTTTATTTATTCCTTATCGGTAAGTATTTAATATTCAGTTAACATAAATATTACAAATATTCTTAGTTTTCCATGCTTTGATGTCATTACAATGTAAATATCAAAAAATATTTGTGACAACATAATGACAAAAAAAAATTATTTCTGTTATATTTTATTTTAGTTTTATATTTTTTACCAAATACTAGGCCCAGCTTTAATAAATAATACACTGATAAAAATTGCCCTCAGAACATGTGTAGAATAACAATTTTAAATGAAAAATATGGTAGGTATTTCCGTGTAACCGGAACTGACTGTAAGTCGACATATTTCTAGTTAGATAGAGCCGTCTCGTAAAGCCCCTAATGTAAATTTTCAAAATTTATCAGTTTTCTCAATACTTCGAATAGGACAATCACCCAAAATAACCCTATACCTATATAAACTTCAGGAGTACGACAAGGACTGAACTTAGGACCTTTATTATTTATACTCTTGATTAATGATCTTTGCAACTTTCTTGATAGTGGAAGGCTACCATTTGGAAAAGACTTATCTATTATTTGACCGACGAACCCCGAACGAAGGAGGTATACAATTCGACTGTTAGCTTTTTTTCTTGGTTCGTGTGCGCCTTTTATATCGTAAACTTTCTTCGATTTTGATGATTTTTGATTTATTTGAAACAAGAGACTTGAGAAATGGTCTCATATTCGTAAAAACGTAAATCTAATATCTCCTTTCCTACGAAAAGCGCCCCCGAAAGGTGTGGAGAGTACAAATGTTGTCGAAAATCGAAAATCCGAGATGGCATAATTAAAGATAACAAAATATCCGGAAACGTTTAAATCGAACATTTTTTCAAAAGAGTTACGGTTTTCGAGATAGAGGCATGTTAAATTCTCAAATATGTGTATTTTTGCTATGTGGAAAGGACGATTTCTTTCGAAAATTAACAATATGTGGGTCCTACATGAAAGACATAATTATTTGTAGCAACATTTATAATGAACAATTTTTCCTTAGAGTTACGGGGACAATATCCGAAAACGTTCAAATTGAACATTTTTTTAACAGTACGGTTTTCGAGTTACAGCAGTTAAGTCTGAAATATATAGGTATATCTGCGCTGCGATGTCTTGATATCTCTGTATAATAACAAGTAGGTACAAGCAAATATAATGGACCTCACTGGACTTCCATTATCTTTGGTTCAAGCCAACCCTATACATAGGTAATAGGATAAGTACAATCTTCTTTGGTATTAGTGAACGTTCAACGATTTTCGTGTCTAATGTTACTCTCAAAAGTGTGAAATAAATATTTTTAACGAAAATTGGTGCTGGAACTTGTGAAGTTGGTGCCAAAAGTAAATCTAACTGCAAGTGCATACAACTTCAAAAGTAGCAGCATCAATAGAATTAATATTGTTTTGTAAATTTCAGTGCACCAACTGATAACGTCGGTCCAATTTTTTTTGTAAAAAATATTCATTTCATGTTTGAAAGCATTAAAAGTGCCTGTTTTTTCTTGTTCTTTTTTATCTATATCATTTAAAATAATATAACTTTTGTTTTCTTTGCCAAAAAAGGTCATACATACCTATAATCGAAAAATTGTTTTCCACATTTCCCATCAACGGTCCTGCAGATTGAATTATTTTCGTTCGTTGCGGCTCTATTTGAAATGCTTATACCTGCATGTTCCGACATACATAGTGTTTTATATTATGTACCTATAGCTGATTTAGAGTTGCTGCGCTGTGACTTTTACTTATGTATATTGTTCAATAAATCTGTTCCAAGTGACCGTGAAGACTCCGTGATGACCAAAGAAGAAGAAGAAGATGATGATGATGATGATCCTGACCATAATGACGAAGAAGATGAAAGCAACGACAAAGCAAAATAAAAAAAAAACAACTACATAGTCTTTGAGTGGTCGTTAAGTCTGCTGTTATATGTGAGATTTAATAAAAAAAAGAAAGCTTCTCAGGTGATGATATTGAAAGATATATATATTTATATAAATGATTAATAGAGCTGTGAACTTTATAAGTATAATGTAATAAGGGTCGATTTCATAATCAAATTTAATCTCCTATTAATTTTAATCATATATTAAAAATTTCATAAATTTTTTGATTGGACATATAATTCAAAGTTACCTACTTTAAAAGAACGAAAGATAAGGTGACTGACGTTGTAAAAGTTATTGGAAAATGCACTATTTTTATTTCGTTATCAAGATATGAGTTAAACAAATTGAAAAATTAACTAATCTCCCATTAGAGATTCATTATGAAATCGGCCCTTATTTTATTGAAATCATGTCTGTCTGTCTGCTTATGTGTAGCTGTTACACAATAACGTAAAAAGTAAATAATCGACAGATATTCTACCTACTTCAGTTTGTTTAAGAAAATATTATAATTATTTAAGGTGAATTTATTAATTTTCAAAACAATTTCCTCAATATATTTAAAAGAACAATCGTCTGAACGACCAAATAAGAAATTACCTGCTTTAATTAAAAGATTTAGAAAATGCACTGAAAAGAACTCAAATACATCAATTCAATTACAATTAACGTTCAAGTTACAGAATATTTTGACAAGTTAGCAAGTATGAGCTTTTAAGGGGCCTCCCTACCCAAGTCCTATATGAAGCATATATTTTCAAATGAACTGAAATTCAGAATCGAAGATCTCTCAGGAAATTTGGTAAATAATTTACTTTAATCATTTCCAAAGATCTTTATGTTACATGGGGTATTTGGATGGACATATAGATATTTAAAATATTGGTTAGGACAATCAAATTAGTGCAGGTATTGCCCTATAGTCGCCTTCCACTTAACGAGGCGATTGTTTATTTCCGAATCAAATCACTAGCATCAGAGGTTCCAAACAATTATGTAATGTAATAACCTGTATGGCGCATTGCGGACATGTGATTTTCTGTACGGTTTAATAAAATAGGTTAAAGATTTCTTCAACCTGACAAGCACCCAATGACTTGGAGACTTCGAGATGGAAACACAAGACGCGTTATGATGACCGAATATCAACGTCACCTGATACCTGATTGGTGCGTTTGAAAGTTCGGTAGGTTTCGATTGGTCTCGAAATCAGCAACAGATTGGCAACGAATAACCGTATTTTTAATATTGACAGACAAATCTGTCATAATATGTATGAAATTATTTCAAGATGACAGTGACATATTAAAAAAAACTCATTTTTTGGCAACCAGCACATTTTTGTAGCCTTTGGAGTTTTAGGTAAATTTCTTATAGAAATGTACCTATTGCGATCGTTCACACTTTTGAATTGAAAAAAAAAATTTGAAAAAAATTTCAACATGTTATATGTGTATAAGTTAGTCCAAAAAAACATTTGGTTCAAAAGTTTATATATAGATATATATAAATAAAAAGATGTTCTTGGGGATGCAGTCATATATTTTTGCCCTGAAGAAGAGAATAAACATTCTCGAAAGCTCGGCTTCAATCAAAGAATTTTATTGAATATATGACTGCATCCCCAAGAAAATCTTTTTATTTATTATAAAACCAGTCAAGAATACAAAATATATATAAATATATATATATATATATATATATATATATATATATGGGATATTACGAAATTTGTTAACACGATAGGTCGCAGTTTTGGAGGTATCAAGTTCAAATTTGCTACAAAAATCAATCTGTCAAATATCTCAGCTGAGTTCGTTATTGGGCTATATCGGGTAAGTAGTTTCAAAATGGCGACCGTTCAAACATTTAAAAAAAATTATCAAAAAGAGCCGTAGTGTAAATATCATCAAAAATAATTTTGGGTTATAGACATAATCAGTACCTACAACTTTTGTTCGAAGCAATTTTTCATAAAATGCAAAGAAAAAAAAATTAATAAAGAAAAAATAAGAAATATTGATAATATATGAACACTCAATATAAATTTGATGTAATTGTACATTTTCTGAAGATCTTAGTATAGACCCTGATTTAAAAAAATATATAGTATATTTATTGATAAGAAATAGGCGAAAAAAAAATTCTGCCTTGAAGGGGAACGCGAACCCTGTCTTTTTTATATTCAACAGCCAAAACAAAAACCTCTAACCGCAAGGCTATGATACATACAGCAATTTATTTGTAATGACATGTAGGTATACCAATGAAAAGCTTGTTCAAATTTCACTTCAATGAATTTTGTGAAATTTACCTTTCCGCTGACAACAGGCCATCGGGATTTTTTATGTTTGTCTCTCTCTTATTCATCAAACACGGATGTCCTTTCATTTTTAAAATGCGGCTTTTTTATTTTTTCCAGGATCCGAGTAACATAGCCCAAATTGGTATGTCGTAGATAAATCAATTTTCCGCCTCGTTTAGTGGAAAGCGACTATAATACCTATAAGTATACCGCACAAATCTTTTCAACCTACCAACAAAATTTGGCAGCTTGTTGTCCGTCTTTCGGCTTGTGAAAAAGTATTTGCAAATGGGCTCATTAATAAGTACTTATTGAAACCGTATATATTCAGCACCCGATTCCATTTTATACCCACCAAACCGTCTCCAAGAAGTTGCCTTTTATAAATGTTTCCGGTTCTGTTGCATCATACCATTAACTTTTCTTCGAAATAAATAAAGATGAAATTCCTTCGAGAATTTACATAATAATTTACAATAACAATTCATTGGACTTATCAAAAAGCTGATTATTTTGTGCCTACCTTGCAAGAGTCGTTCGAAATTTAACGACATCGATAACTATCCATATTTTTTTATATTCAAATAAAAAACCACTACTCAAACCGTCTGTGCTATCATAAAGACTACAAAAAATGTCCGCAACCATTTTGAATTGAATACCTATTCAGTATATATAAAATGTCGGATTTTACGGCTCAAATGAAACCGAATATGAGCAGATGTTTCTCCTTAATGAGTTGTAAAGTTTAAGGTAGCATCTAGCTGGCTAGGTATAAGTGGGTATTTAAAATGAGAAGAAAAAATCTTTTGATACCCATCTGATAGCCATCTCACTATAAGTATATTATGTAGGTATATCAGGTATCTCAAGTGTATTTCCAGAGAAATTGATCAGGAATGGATTTTCTTTCTATCCTTTATAGAGTGTTGTTGATCCTATCAAGCATTGAATTTTTCATTGGTATTGTACTGTAAGTAGCTACTGTATTACTTTATTTCCCGGTTGTTATAGATTGATTTTTAATATTGAAGATTAAAGTAAATATCACCTTCATCTTTTGAGACAGAAGATTGGTTCTTTTGCATTTTAGGGAGATTCTATCCAAGTGCACAAAAAAAGTAACTGAAATAAGAAAATGGTACGTAGTTTTTACGAAAAATACGATACCTGACATGATTGAGAAACTGCTTTTGTTTCACAGAACTTCAACGAAACTCCCTCCATTCCTTCTTTTATGAAATTTCATACATTTTATTTATAGGTACCTATGCAAAAATTATTGATAATATATGTTTTCAGAAATGCCTAAAATACGATCTATAGGTATCGAGTTACGTTTATGAAAAGACCTGAAACAGGTCAATTTCTAATCTCATTTTTACAATTTAAACTATGAAATTTTCACCCCCTTCTTGCATCCCCTCTGAATTATGAGCATTCCCTCAAAAAATTTAATTGAGAAGGGTTGTCGTATGGCATCTTGTTCGAAAGGGATTTTCATTCTATGTTCAGCAATACTTACTAACTTTTTCAAATTTGGTGCAATCATAACAGAAAATTTATATTGAAAATGTGAAATTTTGATACAACCCTACAAACCCCTCCCGAGATGCAAATAGCATCTGTGTGTAGACCTGAACTCAATACCTAATGATTTAAAATCTACAAACTTAGCATCATCTAAATATATATACTTATACAATAAAAATAATCAAATAATGAAATTAAAATACATCAGGACTATAAATACAATTACATATGTAAAGATCATCAAATGATATAAAAAAATATTAAATATCAATACAGAAATTTTCTAACTTCAAATTATTTAAAATCCAACTTTTAATATGAAGTTTAATACGCCCTCTAGAAAAGTTATATTTTTAGATTATTGTTTAATCTATTGTAGATAAGTTTGTATCGATATAAACTAGTTTTTTGGCCAAAATTTAATTTAGTTTTGTTTACTGCAAGCGACTAATAATCTAGAACATACAGATGCTTCAGCAATAGTATACAATAATAATTTATTAGTGCTTCAAAAATATATTTTTGATTGATATTCAACAATCGTTTCTCACTAATAAGGTTGTTTTGCTTACTGAACGTTGAAATTTTGCTAGCACACTTTTGAATTCTGGCTACCGGCCGCCTCCAATGCATTTGAATTAGCTGAAGCCCAACAAATAGTCCCATAAAATAGTATGCTACAGAACAAAGCATGATATAATTTGCATATTTTTTTTTTCAAGAATATATCTCACATTATCGAACCGGAAGTAAGTATTTTACTTTTTAAACAATACTAGAAATATTTTTCTCCCAATTCCAATTTTTACCCAGTATAACACCATGGTATTTAACTTCATTTACTTTTAGGTAAATTTCTTATAGAAATGTACCTATTGCGATCGTTCACACTTTTGAATTTCAAAAAAATTTCAACGGCATGTTGTTATATGTCTATAAGTTAGTCCAAAAAAACATTTGGTTCAAAAGTTTATATATATATATATATATGGGATATTACGAAATTTGTTAACACGATAGAGGTCGCAGTTTTGAAGGTATCAAGTTCAAATTTGCTACAAAAATCAATCTCTCAAATATCTCGGTCGAGTTCGTTATTGGGCAATATCGGGTAAGTAGTTTCAAAATGGCGACCATTCAAACATTTTAAAAAATTATCAAAAAAGAGCAGTAGTGTAAATATTATTAAAAATAATTTTAGGTTATAGATATAATCAGTACCTGCAACTTTTGTTCAAAGCAATTTTTCATAAAATACACAGGTAAAAAAATAAAAATTAATAAAGGAAAATAACAAATATTGATAAATCATGAACACTCAATATAAATTTGATGTAATTGTACATTTTCTGGAGATCTTAATATAGACCCTGATTAAAAAAATATATTGTATATTTATTGAAAAGAAAAAGACGAAAAAAAAATCTGCCTTGAAGTGGACTCGAACCCTGTCTGCTTTATATTCAACAGCCAAAACAAAAACCTCTAATCGCAAGGCTATGACAATTTTATTTAATAACATGTAGGTATACCAATGAAAAGGTTGTTAAAATATCAATTCAATGAATTTTGAAAAATTTACCTTTCCGCTGACTACAGGCCATCGGGATTTTTTATTTTATAATACAATTTAAATTATAACAAACATCATCATGTACCTATTGCCAGTTTGTCTGTAACATGGAGCTTATCCGCGTATAGACACACTCGATTTTGACACATTTAAACTCACTCTGTGATAATTAATCCATTTTCTTATCATTTTTAAGGAATGTTTAACTTTAATTCTGCACATCTAAAAAATAAAATCATCAGATTCATTTTCTATGCAATAAAGAACATCCATATGAAATTTATCCAATTGAATAAAGTAGGTACCCATACCTCCACATTTCTATAACATCTCTGAAAAAAGCAAAACCTTTCCATTGATGGCGAATTATTCCACTTAAGCACTTTCCCCTATAGATATACATAATACAACCCCGATATTTGTGCTTGTATCATTAATCTCGTAAGATCACTTTCCGCCATTTGTAATCGAACAAAAGCCACAACCAGAAGCACATCATAGTATACATATATATACCTACCTAAGTATTCAAGCATACATAGTAATTGTATATAATGTATAAAGGTGAAGTGGTTGCTTTACTCACCAATGAGCAAGAAAGCAAAAAGTGTTGCCATTGTCACCTTTTGTTATGTTATACAAAAGCACAACATTTCTAATCTATTCTATTCCTTGCGTTCGCGTCACTGATGTTGTTGTAAACGATCTTAGGAGGATGAAACATCTGGTTGATTCCCAGTGCCTTTTGGGCTGAGTGGTTCACCTTGTAATGTAATATGTAAGTATAGTTCGTCTCCAAAATCCCGTGCAGCGATTATCAGGAGCTTAACGACTCTGCCTAGCGTCCTATAATAATCAGAAGAAATCTATAATAAATTTATTCATTCATCAATTATTAATATAATAACTATTAATATAATATGATGCTCTAAGCCTTTATGCTTTAATTTCTTCGTACACAGCCATCCGCTAGAAGCGGATCGCAGCGATTTCGAGCTTATTAGCTCTGATCAGCGCCACATAAGTGGAAGCTGTGTCCGATGAAGCAATGGCAAACTGGAGATAGTCCCAATTGTGCAACTATATCAGCCATAATTTTATTATGGATATCTTCTAATTATCATATTAGACTAGAACGCGCAAATTGAGCCCCACTGGCAGATATACTTGCAGGATTGCGTCTATATCCATTTTGCTTTATCTTCGTCTGACACAGCTGTTGTTTCAACTGACCTGGCTTACATAATTATTTAATTTAATTAGATAAGAAAGAATCGACAAAGTCCTTATACTTACATTTGCGGAATTACTGACCAAAAGTTGGTCAATACGTTGTAAATTGTGCCGGGCCCTTAACTGTAGATGTAGGCTCGAATTTTCGCCCACATTATTTACCTATATGAAATGCATTTCTTCCAATCCTAGTATCAGAAGGGCTCATCTAATTGTAGGTATATTATATGTAATACTGTGTATTCTGTATATTTGCGGGAAGGCAAGATACCATTGTAGTATAATCAGCAAATCTTATCGGGTATTCTTTGGTGATGGCCTTCCAAAGATTATAAATTTCGGTATTCAGTCGAAGTATTGCATGAATTAATTGGATTAGGAAGATATCCTATTGTTATGTATTTACAGGGTGATTCGTTATAAATTACTAAATAGATATTTTTGTCATTAATGATCCTAGAATAAAGTTTAAATTAGCAAATTTGTAACATTTTTTCAGAGCCTTTTAAATATGTGATCAACAGTTCCTCTTTTCGCTTAGAAATGTCAAATTTTGACAGTTAGGCACTTATTTTAATGAGACACCCTGTATTTAATGACACCGTTCGATGTAGTTTCTTATCCTGATTTTATATATATATATGATTTGTCAAGGTTATTTTTACCAGATTTTGACATATTCTGGATTTTATTATATAAATATTTGTCACAGCGTTTTTTGTTTTAAAGAATCAAACTAGCGATATTATTTATTTATTTTGACCTGTTGCTATGGTAGTAGTCTACCGCAATTATTATTTGTATTAATTTCGACATTATAAATTAGATTATACCCCGACAGAATGTCCCCTAGGAAAAAACTTTTTATAATGTTTACCAATCTGCAAAAAGAATCAAATCATTTAAAAGAAAAAGAGAGAGACGTTCTGCCTAATGTTATAACATAAATAGTATCTAATAGAAATAATATCTAATTATAAATCATATCTAGTTATAAATAATACCTAGTTATAAATAAAGGTAAAAAACGATGTCGAACAATGTCATCAAATACAGGGTGTCTCATTTAGAAAAAATGCCTAACTGTCAAAATTTTACATTTCTAAGCGAAAAAAGAAACTGTTGATTTCAGATTCTAAAGTTTCCGAAAAAATGTTTCAAATTTGCTAATTTAAACGTTATCGTAGGTTCATTAATGACGAAAATATCCATCTTGTAATTTATAATGAATCACCCTGTACTTACTGGACTTTTGTATGTGAAAAGGGATACTTAAGGTAAGAAGGAATGGCTTAAAATAATTCCTTTAGTCGAAATTTTAGTTCCGAGAGAGACTATTAACAGTCGCGAAAGCGATTAGAACTTTATACATTATGGCATATCTCAAACATACAACACCAAGACCATAGCCACGGTCTATTATTATTTTTAGTAAACTCCTAATTATTAAAAGTCAATAGCGTCGAGATTCTCTCTCTATCTCTCTCGCTCAAGGGATACTTATCTAGTAGTATTTTTGGGATGTTTTTTTATTCTTGTACAAGTGACATAAAAATACTAAGCTTTGTTGACATGTCTATGCTTAAAAGTCAGTCAGATTTTTGTTTGTTACTTTGATTGTTTTCTAATTTTGTTTTTGATTCAAGCACGATTCTGATTACCTACGCATGTTTGAGTTTTTTAGATTGTTTTATGTTACTGAATATTTCTAATTTCCATATGCCTCTAGGGAGGGTTTCTCGAAACTAACGAATCATAAAAATATTTTTTTCAAAAAAATGCCCCCTCCACAAGGCGAAAATACACATATTTGAGATTTTAACTGTAACTCTAAGACCGTAACTCCTTTGTCCCTTACACCCCCTTCGGGGATGTTTTTTGAAGGAGAGAAGATTTCGGATTTGAGTTTTTACGAATATGAGACCATTTCTCAAGTGTTCACTTTTAGATGAATCAAAAATCATCAAAATCGGAGCAAGTTTATTATATACAAAGCGCGCACGAACCCAAAAAAACAGACAGTCGAATTGTTTACCTCCTCCGTTAGGGTTCGTCGGTTAAAAATAAAATGCTGCCAGTAGGTATCTAGAAAATATGAAACTGTTGGTCCGATTTTTGCGATTGATTATCCCAAAAAGCGTGTCCATGAGGTTTGTAGAAATATAATTAACTAAGTAGGTATTAACTTCTTGCTGATAATGCAATTTTGTTGAAAACATGTCCACGAAGGAATGTATGTACTGCAAACACGTTCCTCATGTAATTGTTCCATATATTGCTATAATATATTACTTAGTTGATGTAAGTAAGAACATATATGTTTAGTCTGCAAGTGGCCATTGTTGGAAGAAAATAAAATATTATTTGCAAGTATTTTACACAAATATAATAACAGTAAAAGTTGAAAAGTAGATCATTTATCTATTCAATTTTATTAAAAAACAAACACCTAAAAAAATGGGTGTAGAGTTTATTAACAACATGTAACCTATATTAATCAAATACCAACATAACCTACAAAAATTCAAAAAGGCAAACGATTTCAATCATGAACTAAGCAGTATATACTATTTATTAATCTAATAATTTTCACAATAAATAAACATTTGAAACATAAGAGTTTTTTGGACCTATGTACTAGGTCCCCTTTTTCAGGGCTGTAAACTCAATTGAGTTTAGCAACGATGTTGATAAGGTCAATGCGCAAATCTCGATTACATGAAATAATCTAGGTACATCATATTTATTATTAACCTGTGCAGCTATGTATCTATATTATTTCTTCCAAACATTTGAAGCATAAGAGTGTTATGATATTCGATATTCTATATGATGTAGGTATTATTTCACGGTAAAGGATCTCGAGGAAGAAAGTGCAATAATAAATTGCGAACGGTTTAAAATTACCAGCTTGCCCAGCCATTCATACCACCGGATGTAACACTTATATAAACCAATATTACCTACGAGTATGTGGAAATGATGAAGTAGCGACTTTTATTTGAGCACAAGAGGTAATTTATGGCCATCTCGTATTACCGGTGCATATTTTTACTTATTAATTTCTTGTTATTTTCATTTTCCAATGTTGTTGTAGTTTCGACACTTTCAGGTGCGCTCCTTTTCACACAGCGCTCTCTGAGAAATTGGTTTGTACTTTTAATGATCTCTGATACCTGATCGGTGTTACATTTTGGTGTGAGTTGAAATAATGATAAATGAACACGCAAATTAAATTAGTAATTATGGTAATTTTCAGAAATGATACGTGAGAAGATTTGACCGTGCGAGAATTTATTATGTTGAGAAATTTTTGTTATTGGAATAAGTGAGATTCTTTTTAAGATGAAAGATATTGAAAAATTTCGATACAAAAGTTTTGAATACAAATTTCTTGGAGACAAAAGGAACTGCAAGCTGATTTTGCTGGTATTATGAGATTTATTCTAAGTCTGAAATATCTTGAAACTTGCAGCAGTAGTGTCTTCGTTAGTTATTCAAAAATCTAAAAAATACATATATTTCCGATCTAAGAAGTAGATATATGACTGATGCGTATATTTTCGAAAATCGATAATTTTATTCAATAGAATGAAGGAGAATTATATTTTAGCAAAAAATGTTAATTTTATTGGTGCTGTTAATTTTCATATAGTAAACGTACTCCGATTTTGATAATTTTTGATTCATTTGAAAGAGGTGACTTGAGAAATGGTCCCATTGTCATGGGAACGCAAATCCGAAATTTCCTTCCCTCCGAAAACCGCCCCGGAAGCTATTGGAGGGTTCAATTTTTCTCGAAAATCAAAAATCTGAGGTGGTATAATTAAAGACTAATAAGAATAATATCCGTAAACGATTAAATTGAACAGTTTTTCAAGGGAGTTACGATTCTGAGGTAGATTTTCGTGACTAATGTTACACTCAAATGTTTAAAATGAATAATTTTTATAAAAAATGGACCGACGTTACTAGTTGGTGCACTGAAAAACACAAAATAATATTAATTCTATTGATGTAGGTACTTGTGAAGTTGGAACCAAAAGTTATCAATCTAGCTGCAACTGCAAAACTTCAAAAGTAACAGCACCAATAGAATTAATATTATTTCGTATTTTTCACTAGACCATCTAATAACGTCGGTCCAGTTTTTTGACCGACTTCCCAAAAGAAGGAGGTATACAATTCGACTGTGTGCTTTTTTTTTTTTGGGTTTGTGCGCGCCTTTCATATAGTAGACGTACTCCGATTTTGATGATTTTTGATTCATTTGAAAGAGGAGGCTTGAGAAATGGTCCCATATTCAAAAAACGGGAGTCCGACATCTCGTTCCCTCCGAAAACCGCCCCCGAAGGAGGTGGAGGGGGCAAATTTTGTCGAAAATTGAAAATCTGCGTTGATATAATTACAGATAGGACAATATCCGGAAACGTTTAAATGGAACATTTTTTCAAAAGAGTAACGGTTTTCGACATAGAGACATTTTAAATTCTCAAATATACCTATTTTCGCTATGTGGAGAGGGCGATTTTTGTCGAAAATTGAAAATCTGTTTGCAGTACATGAAAGACATAATTATTTGTAGCAACATTTATACTGAACATTTTTCCCTTAGAGTTACGGTTTTCGAGTAAAATCGGTGTTAAAATGATAACAACTAAAATATTCAAGCGTATTTCCGCAGCGATGTTCTGAGATCTCAATAATAACAACTACAAGCAAGGAATATACGTGGGTAATAGAATAAGTACTATCTTCATTGGTATTAGTGAACGTTCAACGATTTTCGTGACTAATGTTACACTCAAAAGTGTGAAATAAATATTTTTTACAAAAAATTGGACCGACTTTATTAGTTGGTGCACTGAAAAGTATAAAATAATATTAATTCTATTGGGGCTGGTACTTGTGAAGTTGGTGCCAAAAGTTACCAATCTACCTGCAACTGCACAACTTCAAAAGTAACAGCACCAATAGAATTAATATTATTTTATACTTTTCAGTGCACCAACTAATAGTCGGTCCAATTTTTTGTAAAAAATATTTATTGTAAAAAATATTCACGTATTTTTGTAAGAAATATTTATTTCACACTTTTGAGGGTGACATTAGTCACGAAAATCGTTGAACGTTCACTAATACCAAATAAGATAGTACTTATCGCGGCGGAAATATGCATAAGTATTTTAGATTTTACCATTTTACTACCGCTGTAACTCAAAAACCGTAACTCTAAGGAAAAATTTTCAATATTAATGTTGCTACAAATAATCTGGAATTTCACAGGGTTCCCTCAGATTTACAATTTTCGAAATAAACCGCCCCCTCCACAAAACTGTAACGCTTTTGAAAAATTAGTCAGTCTAAACGTTTCCGGATGTTGTCCTGTCTCCTCTTTCAAATGAATCATAAATCATCAAAATCGAAGAGCGTTATATAAAACGCTTGCAAGAACAAAAAAAAGCAGTTTTAGGGCGTATTAACAAAAATTCGAAACTGATGATACTCAACGCATTGGTCAAGTTTAGATATAGAAATTTAAAAAAGAAGTGTAGAAAAACTATTGCTCTAGTATAGGTACATAATCCAAGAGTATTTTAACATAGGTAAACCTGTGCAATTTATTCTATACTTATATGTGGTAGCTAGCTACTATGTAGTTATACAGCGACTTCAAATAAAGCATAAAACCATAAGCTCTAAAAATATAAAAAAATAATAAAATAACACCTCGTTGTCTAAATTTTCACAATATTTTTCAACATCAAAGCGGTTTCTTCAAGGATTTCTCAATCTAGCTCTAGGTAAGTAAGGAGACTACCTAAATTTTATTTTTTTTTATAAACTATACCTACTTGTATACCTAGAAAATTTCGGTTAAATTCAAAACCTGTCCGTTGTAGTTTCAAAGTGGCTGATGTTTAAAAAAGAATCAGTAAATGCTTTCAACCAACTTTATTGAAATGAATGGTAATTGATAGAGTTTGTAAAATACTATAATAATTTTGATGTTTAAGCTTGAAATTTATTGTAAAATCTATGTCTTTACGTCAGATAATTTTTATATTTGATCGAATTTGTTTCAGAGCGGTAAGAAAGTCGGGAATATCAGATTTTTAATTTTTACATGTTCTATACTGTTCAACATTGGTTAAACGTTTATTATCTCTGGTCAACGATTTGTTTAGTATATTAGTTTCAGGTCATCTTAATAAAAAAGAAATCCCGATGGCCTGTAGTCAGCGGAAAGGTAATTTTTTTCAAAATTCATTGAATTGAAATTTGAAAAACCTTTTCATTGGTATACATACATGTTATTACATAAAATTGTCGTATGCGTCATAGCCTTGCGGTTAGAGGTTTTTGTTTTGGCTGGTGAATATAAAGCAGACAGGGTTCGAGTTCCACTTCAAGGCAGAATTTTTTTTTTGCTTATTTCTTTTCAAAAAATATATTATATATTTTTTTAATCAGGTTCTATAGTAAGATCTCCAGAAAATGTATAATTACATCAAATTTATATTGAGTGTTCATGATTGATCAATATTTGTTATTCTTCTTTATTAATTTTAATTTTTTTACCTGTGTATTTTATGAAAAATTGCTTTGAACAAAAGTTGTAGGTACTGATTATATCTATAACCTAAAATTAGTTTTGATGATATTTACACTACGGCTCTTTTTTGATAATTTTTTTAAATGTATGAACGGTCGCCATTTTGAAACTACTCACCCGATATTGCCCAATAACGAACTCGACCGAGATATTTGAGAGATTGATTTTTGTAGCAAATTTGAACTTGATACCTTCAAAACTGCGACCTCTATCGTGTTAACAAATTTCGTAATATCCCATATATATATATAAACTTTTGAACCAAATGTTTTTTTGGACTAACTTATAGACATATAACAACATGCCGTTGAAATTTTTTTGAAATTCAAAAGTGTGAACGATCGCAATAGGTACATTTCTATAAGAAATTTACCTAATACTTTTCAAATAAGTATCTATAACTATGCACACTTCTTTCTGTCTAAATTTTTTAGATCACTCCATTTTCCCTTTCACTTTCTCGTCATATTTCGAACCTATATGATATAACCACATACCTACTTAATATAATATAGTCTCTCAATCACGCAGGGTACTTGAGTTCCCATATTATGTACCACCATGTCTACCCACTTGATCAGATTTATCTGCACACACACTTGAGCCATTAAATACGCGTGATTAAGATAACCTTAAGGCTATATAAAGCAAGAATAGGTATAAATCGCTACTTACTATATATATATATACACACTACCCATTAAAACATGCACCAGTTTGTTGCTAATGTGTCCGTGATTTCACTTTATACTACAATATACATATACAGGGTGTCTACAGATTTATTAGATAAGCGCTATATATTCCTTTCCTACGCTACTATATATAGTAGCTGTATAAGGAAAGTATTGTAATCGTGTGAAATTTCCGGTATTGAAATTTTTACAAATGTTGACGTTTCAGAGTTATCTAAGTCAAAAAAACATATTTTCAGCCATTGGTCTGTCCATCTGCCTGTCTGTCCGTCTGTCTGTCTGCGACAGCATTATCTCGGGAACGGATCGGTGTATTTGGTTGCTTTCTTTTTTATTTTGTTTAGTACCAATACCACTCGCCGGTGGCACTGAATGAGAATCCTGTATACACTGGGTGTTGAGCTATAGCCAAAAAACGTGATTTTCTCAAGACTATAGCGCGAAAACGGCTCAAAGGATTTTGATTAAACTTATCTAAAGTATTCTTCTGAGAGCCCTCTACCACCCACATACAGCGCCATCTCTGAGAAAAAGCTCAAAATAAGTTATGCTTGAATTAAATTCCATATTTTCCACATGTTTCTTCTGATTCTGGCTAAACGTTTCATTTTGCGAAAAAAATGTTACATGACCATTGTTGTTCGTTTTGATCGGACACTTTTTTATTCACTGGAATTTGCCTGCGAGCGGTAGGAAAGTCGTGTGACTGGACACACCAGATTTTTTTCTTACTAAACGCCCTAGAAACTTGTGTGTGCTTTGAATTCTGGAATGAATATTTTTTATAAAAAATTGGACCGACTTTTTTAGTTGATGCACTGATAATTAATTAAATTAATTAAAATAATTAATTGTGTTGGTGATGGTAATTAGGAAGTGGTGTATTTGTTAGTATATATAGAAGAATTCTGGTACCACCTTTAAGAGTACCAACACCAGTAGAATTAATATTAACTATTCCATATTTTTCATTACACCAACTGATAAAGTAGATCCTATTATTTGGAAAATATATTTATTTTACAGTAAATTGTGCGCGTGAAAAACTGCATTCAATTCCATACGGTAGTTTTTGCGTGATGCGTGTACAAACATACATACAGACAGGCTAAAATTGTTGTTTTGGCTTCTGTTGCTCTAATAAATTAATCATGAAAATAACTGAATATTTTAAGGGGCTTCAAAATATGGCGGTATCAACCTTCCACTTTCTTTGTGCTACAGCTCGGAAACCCTTGATTTTTTTGAAAATGTCCAACTTAAATGTTGCTGGATATGATATATTCTTCAGTTCTGCCAAATTCAAATTAGATTTTCATTTGTAGAATAAAAAATACTTCCTCCACATAATTATTTGGAGTATTTTCAAATTGCCATCAATGAACATGTCATTCAGATAAATGGTTCATCTGACGAAACTTGACAGTAGTTGGAACCGCTGGTAACTTACTAGAATTTGAATTTAGATGTAACCTCACTAATAGCTTTTGTCTTGGTATTCTATGGAGTTTAATATTTAACTACTTGTTAAGACAAGGCTCTATACGTCATTCAGTGATTAAACTAAACAAAGTAAATTTATATCAATGAAATGTTTGAAGCTTTCATTTTGATCGGTATAGTAATATGCTTATAATAACTTTTGAGACACTTCGCAGAATCGTGACTGTAAGCTTCATTTGATGTTTGAACGAAAAATATTTTCATTTGAAACAAAATAGTTGGAAAATGGTCCCATAATCAGAACAACTCGTATCCGAAATCTCCTTCCCTCTAAAAACAGACCCCAATGGGGCGGAGGGGGATTTTTCTCGAAAATTGAAAATCTGCGAAGGCAAAATTAAACATAAGACCATATCCGGAAAAGTTTAAATGTACAATTTTTTCAAAAGAGTTACGTTTTTCGAGTTACAGCAATGGTAAAGACTGAAATATGTGTATTTCCGCTATGTAAAGTGGGTAATTTTTTTCGAAAATTGAAAATATGAGACGGCCAAATTATAGAACAGATTATATGTAGCAACATTTAAATTGAACATTTCTTAAAAGAAGTTACGCTTTTCGAGTTACAGCAGTGGTGAAGTCTTAAATATGTGTATAATATATAGTATAATATACATAGGATAAGTACTGTCTTCTTTGGTATTAGTGAACGTTCAACGATTTTCGTGACTTATGTTACACTCAAAGGTGTGAAATAAATATTTTTTACACAAAATTGGACGGACATTATTAGTTAGTGCATCGAAAAATACAAAATAATATCAATTCTATTGGTGCTGGTACTTTTCAAGTTGGTGCCAAAAGTCTTCTATCCAACTACATATTATCTATTAAAATACCCGCAAAAAATAACAGTATCTACATTCTACATACTTCTAGAATTGGGTCGATTATAAATTCAATTTTAAAATTTAAATATCATGATTATTAATAACCAATAAGTTTAATTGATGGTAATGTCTGTAATAAAAGTAGTTTACAAAACATTCCAGCCTAGCTTTGGGCACTTCAACATTCTGACCGCAGATTCGGCACTAATATTTAAAATTAACTAAATCAACCATCAAATCTGCACAGATGCCTAATCGTATACCAGAATGTTGAAATGCCATCCGGTAAGTATAATAACCATTTATTTTCTAGGTATGTACAAATAAATTGCTATCGATGTTTGTAGGTGTTATAACTTTGATACTTACTATTACTAAATGACCTTAAATGCTTCATTTACAGAGCAATTTAAAGTCGTATGTATTCAATGGATTTATGATACTTTTGAACAAATACAAGCTTACCTACTTACTATAATATGATGTTGTTGACTCTCTCACTAATAAATCGTTCTATGTTCTTGCCTGTCAGAGATGTTCTTGAAGCCATTATAGGCCAAGCTGTAGAAATATTTAAACAATATGAGTAATAGTTATTGGAAGAAGATTATCGATATATTTGTAAACAAATCTTATGTTTCCATACTAGATTAGTTTATTTGTTAGTTATTATGGTAACGATGATATCCAACGACAGTTTGAGTATCAAACTAAACTAAGATTTGCTTATGAATTTTAAATATTTTTCTCACCATTGATGTTTTGAAGTATTTCTTTTAGTTAGTTTTTCACTTGTAACTCAAAAACTACCAAATATAATTACATTAACGAGGCTCGGAAGTGTATTGAGGGGATTGAGATCTAAAAACATCGTCGTGGAAATAAGCATTATTTTAAACTTTACCACCGCTGTAGCTCGAAAACCGAACACTGTGGAAAAAATGTTCAATATACATGTTGCTACAAATAATCTGGTCTATAATTTTGTTGCCTCAGATTTTCAATTTTCGAAAGAAATTGCCCCCTCAAGATATCAAAAATACTTGAGATTTTAACATCACTGTAACTCGAAAATTGTAACTCTTTAAAAAAACAGGTTAAACGTTTCTGGATATTGTCCTATCAGATTTTCGATAAAAATTTCCCCCTCCACCGAAGGGATGATTTTAGGAGGGAAGAAGATTTCAGTTTTGAGCTCTTACAAATATTGGACCATTTCTTAAGTCTCCTCTTTCAAATGAATCAAAAATCATGAAAATTGGAGTACGTTTACTATATACAGCGCGCGCACAAACAAAAATAAAGCTGGCAGTCGAATTGTATAGTTTTCAACAATTATAAACATTTCAGAGGTCCCTGAGCCAAAAAAAAACATTTTTTCAGACATTACTATGTTGTTGTTGTTTGTTGCAATCTTTTTCAGTTTTGTAGGGTATCGATACCGCTCACCAATAACATGCACGGATTGAGGACACTTGCACTGGTTGCTGGCTATGGAAAACGTGTTTCGTTCAAGACTTTGGCGCGTAAAAAGCTTATGCTTGAATAAACTGTTATATTTTCTAAATATTTACACATATTCATGCTAACGGATTCCTCGAACATAGAAAGCAAATATCACCATTATTGTTTGTTTTAGCAAGCTGAAAAAAAAATGAAATTTCACGCGACCTGAATAGGATGGAATTCGTTTTATTGTCTCATTTCAAGCATAATTTATCTAATTATTGTTTTCAGGATAAAAATTCCATCTCTGCTGACTTCACACTTCTGGCTCTATACTTCATTTCAAAAAGAGAGTATAGCATTATTGCGACATAACAGCGATTCGCAGATGTTTTCTTTTTTTTTGCAACACCTCCGATCTGGGTAGGTTTTGTAATAAGCGCACTAATCATGTAAGTATTATAGCTAAAATGACAATGGATACCTACCGTGTGATTATTATGTTTACATATTATTTATTTCTTTCTATATGCATTGAAAAGGGAGAGTGGAAATGGACTATTATAGACTACAAACGATATAGTTGATGATAATGTTGTTGTTGTTGATGATGATGATGATGATGCGGCTGCAATATGGCGTCTCCTGTCTCTATAGATATATTATATATACATCCGTTGATTGGTCCATGAAAGTGTAACAGCTGCAGATCGAGAGAAGAAGCAACCATTAAAGAGAAAAAAAACCTGTGGGGATCATCATTTCGGGGGTAGTCCCCTTTTACTCTCTCTCTCTCAAAGAGAGTATATATAATATTGGGTTAATTTGGTGTGTTGCTTGCTCTACCTGGAACCACCGCAAATGGGTTTCTGTGGCTAATATTATAAATATATATGCTTCTTTTGGCCCCTTTTACATCCCGAACCCGCCTTACTTCGTTTTCTCGCTCACAATGTAGCTATATGTCTCTTTCCTTTTTTTTTGTATAATATAAATGTTGCTTCGCTCGACGATTTTTTTCTGCAGGTCACTAATTTCTGTTCTTGTTGATTGAAATATTGCCTCGTAAAAATTCATTAGGGCCGTCTTTTTTTTTTGAAGGTAGGTAGGTAGGTACCTAAAAGATATTGAGTGTGTAAGATTTCATTTTGGAGGTGAAGATTTATTATAATGTTGTATATATGTTTTGTGGTAGATTAGTCATTTTGGCATCGAAATATACTTCGTTGTCTATTATGAACTGAGAATTGGAAAAATGCGGCTTATCTTCTTAAATGCGGCAATAAAATACAACTCAAAGTCGAGGCGAATACCGTGTTGAATATCCAAATAAATTGCTATGTCTTTTGTGTAAGTGCAGGATTTGTAAATATTTCTAAATCGGTTCACTGGCAATGGTATTGATATAAATATAAATGTTTCCTTTTCGTTTCTTGTAGTTTAAGAGAAATTATGAATTATAAACTTTATCATTCGGCGGCTATGTCTATAAGAATGTAGCGAAAGGTACATATATCCGGCAACAAGACTAAAGTTTCGGTAGAAAAAAATGAGTATTCGAAACCCTATTTTACGGTTTTACTACACACTCCGACTTTCCGAATTGTTCAAGATCTTGTAGACGGACTATACCTATTGGTAATTTTGAAGTTATGCAATTATGTGTAAGTATTTACAGAGAAAATTTTCAATTTTTACATTTACCATTTAATATTATCGCGTATTTTTCAGCGCACCAACTAAGAACTAATATTTTCTTTTTATAAAATATTTATTCCACACTTTTTAGTACCTACATATGTCGTTAGTTCATATTCAGGAATTTGGGTGAGATGTGGTAACAATCTTGGACTTGAACGTTTTTGGAAATGATCTTTCCTTTGATCGTTCCAGAATATTTGCCCCCAACGCCTTTGGGAGTTCACAACTTTCCTCGCACCGATTAGAGAAAAACATCATAACCGTTGCACGTTCAGTAGGTACACCTGCATAACGCGCGAGAAGAACTTAAAAAAACAAATCAGTCGAATTTATACTTCCTCGGATTGAAAAATCAGTCAGAAAATGGAAATATAATATGTAAGTATTTCCCGCCAAAAATATCCACTAAAGAGACTGATTGGGAATTTTAGTTTGACTATTAAATTGAAATTGAAATTATTTTCGGAATCTGTCATTTCCCAAAAATTGCAACGCTTTCCGAATAAATAGAGTCGCTGAAAGGGGGAGTTTTAGAACAGTTTTTAGAATATTTTAGATAGGTAGGTACATATTTAATATACATATATGATTTTGTTGGTATTCAAAAAGATCAAATATATAACTTTTATGCACGACCGGGTGATAAAGAACACATTATAAATACGGTTACCGGGCGTAAAATGCCACTTTACAGCCTGTGGACTACTTTAGCGGACGATCAAGTAAATTTCTTTTTCCTCTTTTTGAAACTCATATGACGTTTAATAAACTTTATCTATTACCGTGAGAATATTTGGTAAAAAAAACAATATATCAATTTAATAAAGAAATTATATAACATATTAACAACTTACGGTTCTTATAGTTATAATTTTATATTAATAACAATTTGAACAATTATGTATAGAAATATTTGAATTTCCTAGCTTGCTTCATCGCAAGTTGCTACAAACTTTCACCAACTCCGTATGATTTGGATGTCTGCTGGAAATTGTACCTATATTCAAAACAATTGGTATAAAAATTTGGGAATTCAGTTTTGCGACTCGTAGAAGGCGTGTCAACATTAAATTTTTTTTTTTTGTAAATTTTCATATTATTTGCCACAGAATCTTCAGTATATTCCTATGCCACCGTTGTAGACATCCAACCAACATGTCGCGTTATGTTGAGGATAGATATACTCACCTGCATTAGCTTACAAAGTTGCTGAGGATCATCTAAAAATCTAAAACAATGTCCTGAATAACCTTATTCTATTAGTGCTTGTAATTTTGGAATAGGTACTAAAGTACCAAATATTATATCTACCTATAATTATTAATACTCAGTATTTTATGTTTATAGAGCCGATTCATTGCAAAATTCATATGTTCTACGGCTATTGTCCAGCAGTTATTGATAGCAGTAATGTAATATTTTATAACCAAATCTAAATTCAGATATCTACTAATAGTTTAATACTAAAGGCCCATTTCACCATTCAAAACATAGTTTAAGAAAACTAAGATTAGGTTAATTGAGTTCCCAAGTCGATTTTGATCTCAGATTCCAACAAATCGATTTCAACAGCAACATTTTGATCGCAATTAAGAAACCAAAGTTTCTGTCAAATAGTGACAAATTACAAGTTTGTCTATTAACTCATTCAACTCATTAACTCATAGATGGCACATATAAGTATATATTTTACCACAACTGCGAGACGAAGATTAGAGAATAGTTTATATCGTTCTTTGATCCGTAAATTATGAGAAAGCTCGTAATGACCTCAAAATTTGGACATACTATAAAGTGTTTATAGCTTCGCCTCCATTTATTATGAATTAAACTCAAAAACAACATCTTCTACTTTAAGCGAAAGCACGAGATCTTACCCTCATTATGATGCAATTGAGGACCCCTCAATTATGTTATAAGGTAAAAACCACAAAATGCGCATGCGGCCAGGAATTATATTGCTTTCTTGTTGTTCTTGGGTAATTTTCTTCAAAATGCAACAATTTATTTGCTGCAGCTAATGATTGTGGTTTTTGGCAAACGCAAAACAAAAAAAAATAGTAATTTTGTTGATGTCGATTATCGAAATGGCGGGTGCTTAGGAGTTTTGTTTTTTCTGACAACATGTCCGCAAAAGTTTTTGGTCTAATGAACAGCGGCTGGCAGACGGGTGAAACAAATTTTTTTTTGTCAGTGTGGATATTAAATTTGATGAATTGATATGGGCAATTAAATAATAGAGGTATTCAAATAAAAGAACTTCCAACTGACAATTACAAATGAAAATTTAAAATAACGGCTACCTATATAGCATTGAATTGCTGACATATCAAATTTCCAAAATAGTAAAAAATAACTATTGAGTTAATTGAAATAAGAATATTTTAAATTTATATATAAAACAATCGACAAAATAAAATGAAAAACTGTGAAATATACCTACTTTCTGAAACTCTGTAATCCAGCTCCAATTTATATCTGTAAAAAAAGTTGTATCGGAATTTTTATTTCTTAGTATTTTCATTAGCAATTTCGACTAATTTCTGGAATTATTTTAATATTGTTGCTAGATCCTCCTTTGTATATCCGAAAAAAAAGACATGATGAATGTTTAAGAAAAACATAGATATAGTCTATTGAACTTGCTTGACAATTGAAATTCTCAAATGAAAAAATCTTTGATTATAAATACGAAGATTTACCTAACTCAAAAATATTTAAATATAGCTACATGTAATAGGCGGAGTTATCATTTAACTGACAGCTACAAAGCGATTACTACTATTTGACAATCACCACTGTAAAAACGTCAGTCATATTGGTATCGTGTGGCCGCGCCGTCAAACAGTCCAAACTGATGCATTGAATATTTTTTCTTATATAAATATTTAAAAAAAAATGGACTGACGTTATTGGTTGATGCACTGAAAAATACAAAATAATATTAATTCTATTGGTGCTGTTACTTTTGAAGTTGTGCAGTTGCAGTTAAACTGATAACTTTTGGCACCAACTTCACAAGTACCAGCACCAATAGAATTAATATTATTTGGTATTTTTAAGTGCACCAACTAATAACGTCGATCCTTTTTTTAAATATTTATTTCACACTTTTGAGTGTAACATTAGTCACGAAAATCGTTGAACGTTTACTAATACCAAAGAAGATAGTACTTATCCTATTACCCACGTATATTCTTTGCTTGTACTTGTTATTATGCAGAGATCTCAGAATATCGAGACGGAAACACGCGTAAGTATTTTAGATTTAACCATTTTACCACCGCTTAACTCGAAAACCGTAACTCTAAGGACAAATTGTTCGTTATAAATGTTGCTACAAATATTATTGCCTTTCATGTGGTACCCAGAGATTTTCAGTTTTCGAAAGAAATCGCCCCTTCCACATAGCAAAAATACCCATATGTGAGATTTTAAAATGAATGTTGCTCGAAAACCGTAACTCTTTTAGAAATAAAAATGTTGGAAATTAAATTGTACCTTATATTCAAAAATCATAGATTTATAGGTATTTCAGAATATTTGTAACTAGGAATGTTATCTTTTTAAATGTCAAATATGTTCTTTTCTTCAATACTGTTTTTTGAAATACATTGCCCCATCCACCCTCTTGGTTGTAATCTCTGGGGGAAAAATATGCACCAATACAACTAATATACTTTTTTATTTTTCAGTGCACCAACGAATAAAGTCGGACCTATTTTTTGTAAGAAAATTCACACTTTTGAATGTATCATTAGTCATCAAAATCGTTCCAAATTCACCAAATAAGATAATACTTTGCTCAGACATTTCAAAACATCTCGGAAATACACATACACATGTTTTTAGATTTCTAAATAATAAATACAAGCAAAAAATATCCATGGGTTATGGTATACGTGAACGTTCAACGATTTTCGTGACTAATGTAACACTCAAAAGTCTGAAATAAATATTTTTAACAAAAATTGGACCGACGTTATCATATTTCAAACTTTATCACGGCTGTAAATCGTATACCAGTATTTTTTGAAAATATCAATTTTCAATGTTGCTAAATATAATCGGTTCTTTGATTTGGCAGTCCCATGTTTTTAATTTTTGAAAAAAACTTGCCCCCACCACATAGCGGAGGCACACATATTTCAGAATTTACCACTGCTGTAACTCGGAAACCTATAAGTTTTTTGAAAAATGTCCATTTTAAACGTTACTGGATATGGTCTCTTGTTTAATTAATTTTGTCGTTGAAAATCTTAAAATTAAATCCACCCCCTTTGGGAGAAGTTTTTGGAGGAAAGAACATGTTGAATGTCGACCAACTCAAGAATCAGTTCTGGGTAAGTTAGAACTGTATCTCCTTTATTGAATCTAGACTTCATTACCGTATAGTATAATAGTATAAACATTATTACATATTTTTGTTATCTAATCAATCAAGTCGGCTCTAGTTTTCGTATTTATTGAATATGAATCTATAGTCAAAAATACAAAATCAAAAAAAAATCTATGGCAGATACAAATCGATAAACTGACGCCCCAGTAGGCAAGTCATGACATGGTCTCATATTATGATGAGGTAATTCTTCTGCGTCGAATAATATACATAAATATTTTTTACAAAAAATTGGACCGACTTTATTAGTTGGTGCACTGAAAAGTATAAAATAATATTAATTCTATTGGTGCTGTTGCTTTTGAAGTTGTGCAGTTGCAGGTAGATTGGTAACTTTTGGCACCAACTTCACAAGTACCAGCCCCAATAGAATTAATATTATTTTATACTTTTCAGTGCACCAACTAATAAAGTCGGTCCAATTTTTTGTAAAAAATATTTATTTCACACTTTTGAGTGTAACATTAGTCACGAAAATCGTTGAACGTTCACTAATACCAATGAAGATAGTACTTATTCTATTACCCTCGTATATTCCTTGCTTGTAGTTGTTATTATTGAGATCCCAGTACATCGCTGCGGAAATACGCTTGAAAATTTTAGTTGTTACCATTTTAACACCGATTTTACTCGAAAACCGTAACTCTAAGGGGAAAATGTTCAGTATAAATGTTGCTACAAATAATTATGCCTTTCATGTACTGCAAACAGATTTTCAATTTTCGACAGAAATCGCCCTCTCCACATAGCGAAAATAGGTATATTTGAGAGTTTAAAATGTCTCTATGTCGAAAACCGTTACACCTTTGAAAAAATGTTCCATTTAAACGTTTCCGGATATTGTCCTATCTTTAATTATATCAACGCAGATTTTCAATTTTCGACAAAATTTGCCCCCTCCACCCCCGTCGGGGGCGGTTTTCGGAGGGAACGAGATTTCGGATTCCCGTTTTTATGAATATGGGACCATTTCTCAAGCCTCCTCTTTCAAATGAATCAAAAATCATCAAAATCGGAGTACGTTTACTATATGAAAGGCGCGCACAAACCAAAAAAAAAAAAAAATGCACACAATCGAATTGTATACCTCCTCCTTTCGGGAAGTCGGTCAAAAATGACACAAATTCACCCCTCAGCATCATGGTGTTAATGCGCCATAGATATATTGAATCCCGACAAATCTACCACACAAATCCCCAACAGCCGTGTCTGTGGTGTAGGTACTTAGGAGGTATCTATTAAAAGGGAAGTGTTGCTTTGAATTCCCATCATCCCAGAGGGACGATTTGAGATACAAGGGATCCCACTGGGGCGCTGGGTGTGCAGACTGGGAACCACAACACGTGAATTACTTTTATTTATGTACTGTATATATATATATATGGGAGGGGTGCCTATGTGACAATTGTTAACGGAAAAAAGAGAGGTGGGTATTTGATGTACTTAGTAGCACGTGACGATTTTCGCGTTTTTATAAAAAGTGGACGCCATGTTTGCTTTTAGGGTGTGTAGTTTGATGTTGTGAAACATTTTAATATGATCTGTGATTTTTTCATCATATTTATGTATAACAACGCTATATTCTCTCGCATTTAATTTTGTATGTCACAAAACAGAACTTTGGTATCCATTTAGACGGCACTACTAATGAAAGACTAATGATTTAATCAACGATTTAAGCTGAATCAGCTGCCGGTTCAAACCTACCTACAGATATGGTAATGTAGTGGTATTTTGTCAGTTAAGAATGCTCTTAGTGGCGGCGATTTTATGATCAAATTTAATATTCATTTTCAATTTAATCCTTGATTTGAACTAAGGACGCCTTGTAAGCTATTATGAAACTCAATTTTTTGGGTGCGGCAGACAATAACTACCATCGCCGCCAGATAGCTATTATCAGCGCTAGAAGCCAGTTGCTAATCATCTAGCGCCAAACGATAGCTATTTTCCGTTAAGCAAATTTCGGAGAAATAATTATTCCTCCATTAGTGATTGGATTTTGACTGACCTCCAAACGGAGGAGGTATATAATTCGACTGTTGATCCTATTATGAATCCAACATGTATCAGAAAAAAGGTCCTGGCGGCATTTTTTTCGATAATCGAAGTTTTAAACTGCATAATTAAAAGTCAAACCCTATCCAGCAACGTTTAAGTTTTAAACAATTATCTATACCTAATAAATATTTCAATTCCACGATGTAATCTCATAAACACAGACATTCTATAAAATGTATCTTGATACATTTAATGATAATTTTTGGCCGACTTCCAAAAAAGTAGGAGGTTTTCAATTATGTTGTATGTTTTTTTATCTATGGCTGTTCGCGCGTTTTGCATAGTAAATGTTCCGTAAGTGTTCCGACTTTCATGATTTTCAGACAGACGAACCCCGAACGGAGGACATATACAATTCGGCAATTTTTCTCGAAAATCGAAAATTCGAGATGCCCGAATTGAAGATAGGACAATATCCGGAAACATTTAAATTGATTTTTTTTTCAAAAGTGGTTTTCGAGTTACATTTATGTTAAAATCTCTCATAAATATATGTATTTTCGCTATGTGGAGGGGGCGATTTCTTTCTAAAACTGAAAATCTCTGGGTACCTCGTGAAAGACAATAATATTTGTAGCAACCTTTATAAAGAACATTTTTTCCGTAGAGTTATGGTTTTCGAGTTATTGCGGTGGTAATATGGTTAAATATAAAATAATTATGCGTCTTATGCGTATTTCCGCCGCGATGTTCTGAGTTCTCTACATAATAGCAAGTACAAGCAAAGAATATAGGTGTGTAATAGGATAAGTACTATCTTCTGTTGTATTAGAGAACGTTCAACGATTTTCGTGACTGATGTTACACTCAAAATTGTGAAATAAATATTTTTTACAAAAAATTGGACCGATGTTATTAAATAGTGCACTAAAAAATAATATTAATAATTATATTGGTGCAGGTACTTGTGAAGTTATCATTCTAACTGCATCTGCCCCACTTCAAAAGTAATAGCACCAATATGAATAAATTAATATTATCTCGTATTTTCCAGTGCACTTATTAATAACGATGTCCTTCCTCTAAAAATGTAGAAGGAAATTTTTCTCGAATATCGAAAATCTGAGACGACAGAATTAAAGATAAGACCATATCCGAAAACGTTTAAATTTATCATATTTTCTTAAAGATCTACTGTTTTCGAGTTACAGCAATGGTAAAGACTGAAATATGTGTATTTCTGATATTCGGAGGGAGAATTTTTTTACGAAAATTGAAAATATGCGACGCCTAATTTAAAGAAGAGATTGTATGTAGCAACATTTAAATAGGACGTTTTTCAAATGACGTTACGGTTTTCGAGTTAACTGAAGTGATAAAGTCTGAAATATGTAAGTATATTTTCGCACCGCGATTTTTTGAGGTCTCTGAATAATAACAAGTACAAGCAAAGAATATACATTTGTAATAGAATAAGTACTATCTTGTTTGGTAGTTATTATCAAACGTTCAACGATTTTCATGACTAAGAGACCAACTTTATTCGTTGGTGCACTGAAAAATGCAAAATAATATTAATTCTATTGGTGCTGGTACTTTGAAGTTGGTTCCAAAAGTATATCTATCTAACTACAATTGCACCAATAGAATTAATATTATTTTGTATTTTTCTGTGCACCAACCAATAAAATAAGTCCAATTTTTTTTGATAAAAATATTTGTATTTGACAAAAATGTCATCACTCGCGCCATTGAGTATCAAAGGTTACCCTTAGTATGAGAGATACGCATCGAACAATTTATATTTCTATAGGTATGGTGATATTTACAGAACTGTAGGTCAGATTTTAATTCAAAAACACGAGCATTACATAACTGCAAATCAGAATGAGATTTATAACAGTACCTAGGTACTTCCTGAATTCCGGTATTGCTGCAGGTATACGACAAAAACGATTTAACTAACCAAATTTACATTTGCTAGTCTTACTGTATGTAGCGCGTAATATGGGCTTCGGTTAGTATAGGTTCCTCTGTAGATACTAGTCAACTTAGCAACTGTTAACAATCGTGCAACGACTACTTTTCATGAAATCGATCAAAAATATCAACGATTCTAATTTGAGTTTTAGTTCAAAGCTTAAATGATCCGAAAAAGCTGAATATAGCGATCAGTTGTGAGAAGTTGAAGTTTTTAAAAGAATATCCCATGACGCCCATAATTTCATTCTACCATACTATGTTGGCCACAATGGCAATATCTTCTTCTTCGTCTTAAGATTATTATATATATATATATATATATATATATATATATATATATAGCGATCTCGTAGAAGGCCACACAACATAAACGCAAACAATAAAGGACGATCAAGACATTTTATATAGGTATAGGTTTATACCCCTATATATACTTACCTCTTATAAAGAAGAAGCTGGTTTCTTTGAAAGATAGCGGACGACGACAACCGGTGAAACAAGTTGTCCAATCCGGGCAGACAAAAAGGCCGTAGGTATATATAAGTATCTACCGAAAAACGTAATATACACTGGTCGGTCTAGCAAACTACACACAACATCAACGATGAAGAAGAGGCAAGTCAGAGAAGAAGACGAAGAAGAAGTCACGACCAAAGTGTAGAAGGACAATGGAGGACTGGCCATGTATTGCTGTACAGTGTGTTCATGATGAGGATGGGATAGCATTAGGATTTCAAAAATGGCAATAGATACGAATTAGGTAAAATGGGAAAAAGCTTACAAAGATTCAATGCTAGAAAGTTAGGAAATTTTTTTTTTCTACACGGTAACTGTCTTAGCTCAACAAAATGACTAGAAAATTATCATGAGACATTTCATTCTCGAATGAAGTAAAAAAAGGCACCCTAATGGGATCTTTCAAATAGTTGCATATAGCTGTCTCCTGTCTCATGTCAAGTTTTTAGGTTATAATTCGAAGTTCACGTCATTACCAAGTCAAGTTCTTAATATTACTTTTATTTATGTCAATATTTTAATTAAATAATTCATCGCATATTTGCCATTGTTTAACGTTGCAAGTGTTTGTGAAGAAATTCCTGGCTTTTCGAACCGCCACATCTGACATATCGTGACCTTTATGTTTACGGATATATCAAAAGTAATATGTGAAACTACCAACGTCAGTCTCAAACAGGTAAAGAATAACATCTTAGAATCATTTCAGTGGATTTCCCTAGATGTACTTACCACCTACCTCGTCAACAATGTTCTGGTTAGACAATGTTACATTAATTTCTGAAATCAATAAGTGAATTCAAACAATCAATTAACCAACATCTCGGAAACCAAAACAGGTACAGGACTTTTGTGAACACATTATAGAAAAACATCAGATTGTTCTTTTTTTTCTCATTTTACTGTCTCCGTATCTAGAACCGTTTTCTAATCTTGTACACACTATATAGCAGCCTTTTACTTATAATCATTTTGTTATTTGTGTTTAATTGTAAAGCTCGATTGTTTTTTTTTTTTTGGAAAAATGCGATTCTCGTGATGTAGCATGCCTTGGTTTTTGTATGTGATTCCTGGCAATTGTCGTTACGCGTGGAATATCTGTGAATTTAGTTCAAGATTGTTTTTTTTCTTTTTCAGTGTCCTCGCGTCTTTTGTATCGATTCTTATAAGAATTCGCGACAGACTTTTTCGCTATATCTACAGGTTTTTTTAATATTCTACATACTACTCCAAAGAAATATCTTTAAATAATCAAACAATGTACTAAATTTACATTGTTCAAATTGTAATAGGTACCTACTTCAAAATTGCCAATTATGTATGGACATGTCCTTGAAAATGTCAGTGTACTTAACTATAATTTCGAATGACAATATTTGAGAGGCTTTACTAGGCACTATTACTTGTGTTAGGTTGCCAGTACTTTTCACGAGATACCCAACGCATTGCACTTTTAGCCGCAATCAAACTGGAATCTAATGCATGGCAGTGAAGGATAGTCGAATTAAATTTATGAACACCTCGTATACTTATACTTATAAAATTCATCTCTGCGTTAACATGGAACAATAAATCAGTACAAAATACGTTTGTGAATTGAAGCATAAATATACCACCAACATATAAAAGATATTTCCACTGGTACAATATCCATAAAATATGTTGTACATTATTGATTTCAAGGCATGAAATTAAAATCGTATAATGTGTATAACAATAATAATAATAATTCGTCATGCATTCGCTTATATATATATACCTAGGGTATATTGCAGTTATGAGTATGTTAGGTATATATGTAGGTACACCTAGGTATATTATTTATTTGTAACAAGAACTTTATGATTCGCCTGTGTGTGGTCTTCACTATACGAGGATATAGATATTTATAACCTATGTATGTAGGGAATAGATATTTTATTTACATTCTATGATTCAGCTGCTCAATCATTTTTAATCTGATAATCAAGATTCTATTCGATTATTTCTTTGAATATTTAGTGATCTGAGGAAAACTACAATTAGGTATTTTCCTTTGTTTTGTTGCTTAAGTATGCTGCAGGAGTGTCAAATGTTCATCCAAAAAATAACTTTACAAATCATGATTGTTCTAATGTTGAACTATTATACAAAATTAAGTTATCAATTCAGATTTGGTTTTTATCACAAGTAGTGGTCGCCCAGTGGTCGAAATTCGACCGTAATTCATTATTTTTTTTACATTTAAACGTTTTTGTTTTTTTTTTTTGTCAAGGATATAATAATTGCATATAATTTTTGGAAATTTTGTTCTTCTACGACAGTTGCAAGCTTGTACAAAAGGGCATTAGCGTGTGTCATTTGATAAATTCCTTAAAATGCATATGAAATTTCAAAATTAATGTTAATAACGGTTCAAAAAACAGAATGACAATTAGCTATTTATTTTATAATACAATACATTGTAATGTTTCGACTTAATGCCGGTAATATGTCTTTACCCTAATGAAAAAATGAAGAGAATGCAGTCCTTTCACAAAAGTGATTTCAGATTCGAAATGTTTTTCATTGCAAAACCTGCGTTTTAAATGCATTAATCCACTATCAAAACTATTAAAATTTCTTGAAATGACATTTAAATGTATACCTTATACACTTATACACTTTATATACACTATTTACAATATTTAAATTTGCGTTTGGCCAGGGTTGTCATTCACGAATAAAACTCTGATTCGCTGACTTCACATTGCAATTGGGTTCGTTATGCAAGACACAATACACTTCTACCACGTTAACCATATGTTCTTTATTCAATTTAATTTATAATATTAACGCATAATAAATCAATATTCTAATTGTGTGTACTACTCCATCATATAAACTTTCACCATGCCAAGTCTCATACTCTTCCATGCACATTTTATGCCTTAAAATTCGTTTACAATCACGTATTAATACATAGATAAGAATATAATTCATTGAATTGAAGCTTGAACATTATTGAGGTTCCTCTCTCTTACTATTTTATAATTTGTTTATCAAAAAAAAAACGTTGTTGAGAAGGAATTATGTAATTTGTTACATCCGAAACAACAATTTATTCACAAGAAAGTTCCCTCGGTAGGAAGACATTTTATGACAGAAATTATCTATTTTCTACTTTTTGATATATCAAAGATAGTTTTTAAATGAAAAAGAGTCAATATTCAGCTCTACCTACTCGTGAAAACCGCAACTTCTGAGATTACCACGAACAAACACACCATATAAATTTTAGCTATATCCTAAATCTCATGCTGCTCTGTAACCGCATTATTTTCGAAATTAGTTGCCCCTTCCACCGCTTTGGGGAAAGTTTTTGTGGCCTAAGACATATTGGATTTGAAAAAAAAAATACCGACGGGACCATATATATCCCAGGACATCATTATCATATTAAAATTGAAGCACATTGTCTCTTTGCCAACTACTGATCCTAAAGTCGGTTGAAACTATCATATCTGCTCGGTCAGCTAAGTTACAACTGTAAGCAATAATATTGTATTGTTGTTCATATATAGCTCGGCTGGTCGACTAACTAGTCGACTCCAACTGGAGACTGTCAATAAACGGAATTTGAAAGAAGTGCAAAAAGTGCGAGCAATCAATAAAATAGACAAGCAATCCAACGAATTGTAGGTATAGGAAAAGTCTATCTATTATATAGACTTTGGTACAGGTATCTCCGCCGGGAATCTTCGACATATCTATCAATGGAAATTAGCATAGTATTGACTGCATTAACTAATCCAAGAAAAACTCATTCAAAAAGTAGAAACTATCTATGGGAACATTTATTTACCATCTGAAATTGCAAAAAATTAAACGGCCATTATCATATAAATATAGTTAAAGTAGGTATTGCAATTAAAATCCACGAAACCATAAAATCCACATACCTCAACGACATATTATATATATTCTCTATAAAAGGTGCTATCACATTTTAAAATTTAGCCATCAGATGAAACAAAAACAAACATTTAAGTAGGTATCTTATATTCCTAGAAAAACAAAAAAAAACACATTCACGTACTCATCTTTCTAACAAGACAATTAACATGCTAATTTCTCTTCTTGGTAATTAAGCATAAAGTGTCGATTGAAGTTTTTTTTCTGGGTTTGTATAATTGCTCTAATGTAATTAACAGTCATAAAAATGTTTTCTTGCACAATTATATAGGTACATATATATATATATACAAGCTAAGTCTTTTTTTTTATTTATCTCATCGTCATAATATCCTTTCTGTGATGGAATAGTATTATAGTTGTTTAGTTTTCTGTACCTATAGAGGAACGCGTACGGTAATCAAAGAAGCTATTTTAGGAAAGAAAAATGTCGCTCAATTATCCTCTTGCGCGATTATAAACTTTGTGTTGTGAGTTTCGACATAGGTAGTAGATAATAGTAGATGGTACGGCATAAATTGATCGGTTTATACTTAGAATTTCAAAGGATAGCAGCTATATATAAGTATATATGTATATACATACTTAAATGCAATATCAGAAGAAGAAGAAGAAGAAGAAGAAGAAGTGAAGTTATGACTACGGTTTCTCGGAATGGGAAGATTGTGAAAAGTCCTTATATAGGCTACATACTATGAAGGTAGATGGGAATTTTTCTGTAAGTTCTCGAAATATGTTCTATGGATTATAGAAGGCAATAAGTTATTAGAAAATTGAATTTATTAAATGATGAATTAAAAAGAAGCAAAGTAATATTTTATTATATATAGGGTATACAATTAAAACATATTTAAGATTTACTTTACATAATCAAAGTCGTATGCAATATTATTTTTTAGTTAAAGAAGTATTTCAAAGAATATATTCAAACTTAGATTTTAGTATTTAGATTTAGTATTTTCTTCTATTAGTTGTTTCCTATTGTTTCTTCTGTTTATAAGAACTAACGTTTTATACAAAATTATAAACTAAGCATCCATCTTATTATACCAAAGAATATTGTGAAAGTAGGTACTTGTTCCATGAGTAGAGTGGTTCAAAGTTTTGCGACCCACAGAACTAAAATTCGAATTTTATTTAAATTTTCAAATTTATTAATTTGACAGCGTAATACACATATTAAAAAATTCACCATCTGCTTCGCCTAAGCATAATAACAATGGTATTTTAACAATTCAGAAATAAGTAATAAAAATAATAACAAAAATAAAAATTAATGTTATAAAAAAGGAATATCACTTTATCATAAACAAAAATCTAAATCTATCCTACATAAATATTTTTTACCAAAAATTGGACCGACGTTATTAGTTAAAATAATATTAATTCTATTGGTGCAGTTAGATTGATAAATTTTAGCACCAACTTCACAAGTACAAGTACCAATAGAATGATTAATTATTTTGTATTTTTCAGTGCACCAACTAATAACGTCGGTCTAATTTTTTGTAAAAAATATTTATTTCACAGTTTTGGGTGTAACATATGTCACGAAAATCGTTGAACGTTCACTAATACCACAGAATAAGTATATTATAATTCTGTGATAATACCAATGAAGAGAGTAAATACTTATTCTATTATCCTAGTATATTCTTTGCTTGTAGTTGTTATTATTGAGATCTCAAAACATCGCTGTGGAAATACGTAAGTATTTCAGATGTTACTATTGAATTAATTATTGGGATCAAATGAACATAGAAATCAACCAATTGTTAACAATGTAAATATTGAAATCTTTGCTTTTGAAATAATTTACAAATTATCATTTTTCTATGTAAAAATTTAAAAAATTATTCTTGTAAATGTCCAAAATGACGCCCTTGACCTTCCAGGCATTTCTCGCACCTAAGCAGGAAGCCGGAACTGTTCATGGGTGGCTCTTCTCAAATGCTGTTCTGATTCGTTGCATGTAAGTCTTCTAACGTGGTTAAGCGGTGTTATAAACTTTATCTTTCACGTCTCCTCAAACAAATAAATCGAGCACTAATAGGTCGGGAGATCATGATGGCCAATGATTTGTTTCCCTTCTTTTTGCTTGAAACAATCAAATAATAAAAATAAATAATAAAAAACCGTGGTTTCCATTTAAAAAAAAAAAATTTTTTTGAGTTTAGTTTTTAAGCTTCTTTTTTGATCACTATGTACAAATTATTATCAAAATACTGATAAAGTAGATCTTCTTCTATAAGAAAATCAATCCAAATTAAATGTTAATGGCTTACTCATAGGAAAGACTGATAATTATGTTTTGGACTGCAAACTTAATTTTTGACATAAATTTTGAAATATGTCAAAAACTGTAGAACATTATACCTACATAAAATATTTTTATTTTCAAAATTGTACAAGAAATCTAAGAATTCTATTAAAAATAACAAAGTTGGCCTCTACTTCCGGTATAATTGGAAATGCGACTAACATGAAAATATTGTAGACGTATGTCTCCCACTCACTTTAGTATTCACCAAATTCTCTGGTACTGTTTGTACGATAAATTTCTTTCCCGGAAAACCACCCAGACAATATTCAACTGTTTTCACAAATCGAAACAAACCAAGTAAGTTGGTATTAGAGGCAATATCACCATTGCAATATCGCACGGCCCTCTGTGTTCCTCAGAAGCAATATAAAATTTTCCCAACACCACAAATGGTGTAAAACTGTCTTTTATTGAACGAAGAATATCACCACGACACACATGTAGGTAGTAGGAGGCTATATGTGTGTGTGGAAGAAAAGAACATATCGACGATTTATGACGGAAAAGTCCTATTACTGACACCCGGTGTCTCTTCTGTACTATATATATATATATATATTTTCAATAGGACGAACCAAGATAAGACACGTTATTTGCAGAATATTAGCTAGTATACAAGGTGTCCCAAACATTTCAATGGAAGGAAAACTATTTTTTTTTTGTTTCGGATTTCTTTTCAATAGAAGTAAGGAGTTTTTTATTTAAAAAAAAAAACAATAAAATTCCATATACCTACCTATGCATTCTTTTTGATCAAGACTGTTACAGCTATCATTTGAAATCACTTTATACAAGTGAACATTAATCATTTTTGTTGACAAATGAAGCACTAATAAATTAGCAATAAATATTTTATATAAAAAAGCTACCGTTTGTATAGTTTGTTTCACGAATAAATGGCCTCTGGCGTGAAAATATGAGAAACGGAACAATTCAACCGAGGGGAGTAAATCAGTGGCGTGACGATTTTGAGATAAGATCTGGTATTTAATTTTATTATATACGCTTTAAGGAAATTCATATAATTAGAGAGAAAAAGGCATCGATTGATTAAATAAGCAATTATATGAAAATATTATTATTAACAATAATGCAGAAACATCTTTTGCTTGAGTTATAAAATATAAATTTATTCATCTGAATTCTCGGTACTGTCACTTTGACTTTGTGACGCCTATGAAATAAAGACGCACGCCCTTGGCACAAGATGGACCCCTTAACCGCTATGGTTGCTGCCCAGTATAGCCGAATAAGTCCGTAATGCAAACACGGATTCATGGATTTTGATATGACTTGCCCAAAAAAATATTAAATTGGGTAAAAAAAATGGTCTCAACATTTTTTTCTCATATTAGGGCTAGAATTTGTTGATGGCGGATAAAAAAAAAGTCTTGAAAGAAATTGCCTCAGTTTTTAATTTATTAAATTATCATAAATTCAAATAAATGAAGCTTTAATAAAATAAGATTGGGACACCGGGTGTATGTAATTCCGCTGCGATCGACATCATCCCTGAGATGATGTTGCGGTGGCCGCAATAAACGATCTCAACCAAGCAGCCGCATGTGCTGAACACAGAAGGAAAAACCATCATAATATTTAATATATATAAAAGAAAAGAGTTTTTTTATTTGTGTCTCTCTCTTTCTTTCTCTCAGTTTTCTTTGGCGTTGGTGTGAAATTCTTCTGCTATTATTGCCAATGGGACACTCACACCATGTGTAAGTTATGTGAGGCTCTGATATTTTATATTATATCTAGGTATATAAGAGTTTGTGTGTCTGTTAAGTGCTTCTTTGTCTTATTTTCGACCGTGAACTGTTTCCAGCGGAGAAGGTTATTGCGCTATCGAAGATATATTACCAAGACGAGGCTGTGGCATCCATATATGAAGCAGAAATAAAAGTGAAATGGTTTTTTGATTGTCAAATGCTGTCGCTTCAAAATTAGTAAATACCCGTCCTTTTAATTTTTATTTAATTATTTTATAAAGAATATAAGAATATAATATATATATATATATATATATATATATATATATATATATATATATATATATATATATATATATATATATATTGATTTTGTATTCTTGACTGGTTTTATAATAAATAAAAAGATGTTCTTGGGGATGCAGTCATATATTCAATAAAATTATTTGATTGAAGCCGAACTTTCGAGAATGTTTATTCTCTTCTTCAGGGCAAAAATCATGAATTTAGAATAAATTAACCAAAAACAGGAAAGATTTCATAGCCATCAAAGAATTTTATTGAATATATGACTGCATCCCCAAGAACATCTTTTTATTTATATATATGTATATAGGTTGCATAATACGAAATTGGGAAATTAAAATTATTATCAATTGAAAAGGCTTCTTTTGTAAGTAATTTGAATTGGGTAAGTCCGGGATGGATGCAATTCCGGATTAGACGAACTTGGTGATTTTTTCTTTAAACATAAATGTGTCTGCTCACTTGATGTGATTTCTATTTGCTTCCTTCCTATATAAAATCGATTTGATTCATCAAATTTTTCAAGCTATTTAAAGGTATTTAATTTCTATTTTGGATTGAACTTTATTTCTCTAGAATAATTTCGTCGACTACCTACTTGCACTGTTAACTTCTCATGGTGGTAAGTTCGTTGCTAATGATGAATCAATGTATTGTCCATAATTTACCAGACCAATTGGAATAGATAGACCAGATAAAATATTTAGAGATAAGACCACGTGTGTTTAACATTTGAAATATTGAATTTGTTGGGCAACTTTAAGCCGCTAAGAAGTTTCATTTTCCTGAGTTATTGACCGACGAACCCAAACGAAGATTCGATTGTCTGCTTTTTTTGGTTTGTGCGCGCGTTGTATACATTAAAGGCACTCCTATTTTGATGATTTTTGATTCATTTGAAAGAGGAGACTTGAGAAATGGTCCCATATTCATAAAAACTCAAATCCGAAAGCTTCTTCCTTCCGAAAACCGTGAAGGGGCAAATTTTCTCGAAAATCGAAAATCCGAGATAGTAGAATTAAAGATAACAAATGATCCGGAAACGTTTAAATTGAACATTTTTTCAACAGAGCTACGATTTTCGAGTTGCAGCAATGTTAAAATCTAAAATATTTGTATTTTCGCTATATGGGAGGAGGCAATTTCGTTCGAAAATTGAAAATCTGAGACAACCACATGAAAGGCCAGAATATTTGTAGCAACATTTATAATGAACATTTTTTGAGCTTTTGAGATCTCTAAATAATAACAAGTACTTCTTCTTCTGATGATTCCTATCCGTTCCGGATGATGGCAACCATATTAGCTTTCATCACCTTTTTAACTGCAACCCTAAATAACTGAGTGTGGTTATTTCGAATCAGGTTCTGAAATTTTTCAGCCAGGATATTTTTCTTCTTCCTACAACAAGTACAAGCAAAGAATGTACGGGGCTAATAGGATAAGTACTATCTTCTTTGGAATTAGTGAACTTTCAACGATTTTCGTAACTAATGTTACACTTAAAAGCGTGTAATAAATATTTTTTACAAAAAATGGGACCGACGTTACTAGTTGGTGCACAGAAAAATATAAAATAATATGAATTCTATTGGGACTAGTACATGTGCAGTTGGTGGCAAAAGTTGTCAATCTAACTGCAACTGCACAACTTCAAAATTAACAGCTCCAATAGAATTAATATTATTTTGTACTTTTCAGTGCACCAACTGATAACGTCGGTCCCATTTTTTGTAAGAAATATTTATACTGAGAAAATTCCAACAACGTATGGTAAGAATTGGGAGTGGAGGAGAACTTTCTGATGCCTAAAGAAGATTTGAAGAAAACAGTTGAAGCAGTTAAACCAAGAATATGGATGTCAATGTATCAGCTAATGCTTTTGGAAGCTTATCCAAAAATGCATCTTAAACTTAAAGATTTAATAAAGGGTTCTAGTCAAAATGAAAAAAATACCATTACCCACAACAAAAAGCTCTAGAAACGTGGTTTCACATCCACGAACTGACAGAGACCATGGTACTAGGGCAAAAACACAAAATATATACAAAAAGGTTTTTCATTGGCATAGCGCTTTTACTTTGCTATGTCATCATGCCCTTTTGCTAGAAAAAAATAACTAATTATTTCAGTTCAGTATTATCAAAAAAAATAAGTCTGCGTCTATGGATACTTATACATTTAAGAAAGTTTCAATATAGGTTTATTTGCCGTATTTCCACGAAACGGATTCTAGCAAAATTGCAAGAAAACTAAAACGTGCCCTTAACCCCACCATTTTAATTCTACGATAGCTCCTTGGGAATTTATCACGCAAAACTTTTACATTACGACACGAAATTGTCAGACTTCAATAAAAAGATTTTTAACAATCATCTCCTCAATGCCCCCATCTTAAATGCCCGCTGCATGGGGGAATTTTTAAGCATAATTGGCTTGAAGTTTCATTTAAGAAAGTATAAGTGGGAGGGGCAGCTGTCGTATATATCCAGCTGCATCATTGTATATCTACGATAGCTCCTTGGAGTTTGAAGCACAAAACTTTTACTTTACGGCACAAAACGCCACAAAACTTTGATGATATAATATTTATTATGTAAAAATAGAAACTGGGGTTCTGGGGACATGGACCTAATTTTGAGTTCCATTTGTCTAAAGTCGTTTTTAAGTTCTAGAGTATCATCAACAGTACATCAAAAAAGCTAATGACAACTTCTTCGAAATGTAAGTATTAATCTTATTTGCAATTTTCCAGTGAAGGTCTTTAGGAACCATCTATCCTATCTAAATAATTTTTTCAAGTCTTAATCCATGATAAATAATAAAAGCTTAAATCCTGCTAGTATTTACCTTTCAGATAGAATATTCAGTTTAACAGATTTCAAGATTCGTTCAATTTTCTCGTCCAATCGCCTGTGAAATTAGCATTTGTATAGCCGGAAAGTTTTCACATTCCAATATCAATTAGAAACCAAACAGATTCATAGCATTCTGGCTATTTTAATTTGATTAAATCTCCAAATATACTCCCTTTCTTATGTGCTCTGTTCAATACGACACCATCATTTTGTAATGCTTGAGAATGAAGCTAAACATTTTAATTCGTATAAAATCAACCGCAGAAACCAATAATAATTCACTTTTTCCAATGGATGCTGCTGATATTTATAATATAAAGATATTTAATGTATAAGAAATTTTTCACGTTTTGGTTGATTAATCCCAAGGTATTGATGTGAAGTAACGTTGCTTTTTATAGCATTTTAACTAAAATCAAAAATAATAGTAGGAACCACTAGATTGAAACCATAGTGCGTAATTATTATTGACCGACGAACCCCGAACGAAGGAGGTTTACAATTCGACTGTGTGCTTTTTTTGGTTTGTGCGCGCCTTTTATATAATAATCATACCCTGATTTTGATGATTGTTAATTCATTTGAAAGAGGAGGCTTGACAAATGGTCCCACATTTATAAAACCGCAAATCCGAAATTTCCTTTCCTCTGAAAACCGCTCCCCGAGGAGGTGGAGGTAGTACAATTAAAGATAGGACAATATTCGGAAAAGGTTCAATTGAAAATTTTTTCAAAACAGTTACGGTTTTCGAGTTTGAGTCATGTTAAACTGTCAAATATGTGCAGTTTTATTTTTGATATGTGGAGAGGGCGATTGCTTCCGAAAATAGAAAATCTTTCGCTACTACATGAAAAACCTGATTATTTGTAGCAACATTTATAATGAACATTTTTTCTTTAGAGTTACGGTTTTCGAGTTACAGCGGTGGTAAAATGGTAACATCTAAAATACTTTTGCTTATTTCGAGATCTCAATAATAACAACTAAATGCAAAGAATATACGTCGATAATAGGATAAGTACTATCTTCATTGGTATGTGAACGTTCATCGATTTTCGTGACTAATGTTACATTCAAAAGTGTGAAATAAATATTTTTCAAATTGGACCGACGTTATTAGTTGGTCCACTGAAAAATACAAAATAATATTAATTCTATCGGTGCTGGTACTTGTGAAGTTGTTCCCAAAAGTTATCAACCGAACTGCACTACTTCAAAAGTAACAGCACCAACAGAATTAATATTATTTTGTATTTTTCAGATCACCAGCTAATAATGTCGGTCAAATTTTTTGTGAAAAAATATTTATAGTTTAATCGAATGCAGTGATATGAGTACTTAGAAGATGAAACAATAAGGCGATTTGGAGTAAAATTCTCTCAGTAGATGGCTTGATGTAACTGGAACTTACTATGATGCCATAAGAGGGTGCTGGACATTATTTTCAGTTTTCTAAGATGGCCGCGTGATCATTATCTTGAATTTAAAAGAGTCTTGTTTCTGAAAATTTTTCGCAATTAGGATAACAAGAAAAAATGAGATAAATGTGAGTTCTTTATACACTATTTCCCTTGATTCTTAGAATAAAGTGGTGAGGAGAGCTGAAATGTTTGTGTAAATAAAGATCTCTAACTTTTAAGAGACAGAACGAATTTTAACAAAGTAGATGTCATTCAAAACACAATTTGGAAAATCAAATCTACCTTACGCGTTTTAGTTGTAGTTTGGTATGTTTCCATTAGAGGTAATTTTTTGACATAAGGACAAAAAATGCGAGATTTCTTCAAAATATCAAATCTTTCTTCACATAACATACTTTTTCATTACCAAAAAGATTAGGAACCATCTACGGCTCCGATCTAACCACCCTGCAAAATTTTGAGCCAAAACTTTCATATTCCCTTATATCTTCAATTATAGATGTAAAGTGATGACCTTGGAACTGAAGCTGACAGACAATTACCTACAATATTTTGTCCTGGATTAAATTAAATACAAATTATCTATTAAGAAAACCAGAAAAAAACAATTTACAAGAAAACATATTCTGCAATCTCTCACCTTGTAGGTACCTACCAAAAATTACACGACAAGGCACTTTAAAAAATGGTAATAAAACAAAATTAACATTTAGACTGATTAAAATAACAATATTCTCTAAAAATTAACAAAGATATTAGAAGAGCTATTATCTTTTCCATCACATGCACACATGCGCATCTCATATGATGAATGGGAGAGGCCAATTAGGATACGACCTGTAGTTCATTTTTTGTTGATCCCACAAGAACCTAAAAATTTTTCTGGATAAAAAGTATTTTCTATGTTAATCCAGGTGATCAACTGTCTGTCTGCCAAATTTCATCCAAATGTATTTGTCCATTTGTGCGTAATTAAGAAACAAAAATCCAAACATTTTCACATCTTTAAAACATTAGTAGTATGGATACCAACAAAATGCTTACCTATTCAACTTTTTATAGAAATCGGCCAAATTAACTTTTTATCGTGTTCTACTGTGTGATGTGGAAATTCATTTCACACACACAACATGAGGGTTGAGAAAATAGCGACAGGGCTAGTTAATGTGTAACACGCTCGTAATTGGAAATGTCTATTATAAACGATTTTGTACTTATTACGTAGGTACCTATAGGTAGAGGTAGGTATAAGTTGTCGTTATCAGGGATAGGTACAATGATCGTTTGACAGGCTCGTTTGCCAGATTAACATATATCGTGTGTGAATGTATTGCCTACAAGTAATAATTTCCATCCAATTTCTTTTATAATGAACATTACGATCAATATATTCTAATATATTATTACGAGCAATTCTTGTATACATTTTTTTTCTCGCAAACGGCTCTAACGATTTTGATCAAGTTTGGTATATAGATAAGGTTCTACTTTTTAAGATTTTGCACAAAAAATTGCAAAAAGGGGTCTTAAGAGACGATAAATCGATTGGAAATACTTTTATTTTTAATGGATGTGATCACATTAGCTATTTCGGGAATGGCTCCGCAGATTGCGATAAAAATTTTAGTAGATATGGGGTTTGGGGGGTCGAAAAGGCTATTGGTGAAACAACTGAGTTCTGGTACGTTTCACATTTTTGTTTATTTTGAAATCTGTAAATTATGGGCCATGTGAACGAAAAAAAGCTATATACCTATACCGATCTACCGATCGGAATACATTCTAACTAGAAATATGCACATTTTTGAACTAAGATTAAACATCTTTAATTTTATTATTTGTTTATTTATTGTATATTAATATGTATATTTAGATTATGTTAAGCTTGTAGATTTTAATACATTATTAAGTTCATGTCTACACACAGATGCTATTTGCATCTCGGTAGGGGATTGTTGGACTTTATTAAGTCAGACAATCTATTAGCATACTATTTTTTAATCAAGATTTGTATGTTAACCTGAATAAAGATTATTATTATTACTCTTATACACCCACTCTAAATACTATAGCACTAATAAAATATTAGAATGAAATCTCCATTAATTTGTAGAGTCGGTCGCATTAAAATCATGTCAAGAGGTGAGAGATTTTCATTTTTATTTCCCTAGAGAATTTTAATTATTTATTGCAAATTTGAAAAATAAATTAACTAATATAAGTTGTTTTTATTCACACGTATTATTCAAATAATATCAAAAACATAATTGCATTGATACGCATAGGAAAACTTAATCCACAGTACGTTACATATCAAAGTCATAAAATTGTGAATGAATTCATGAACTAAAGAATACCATAATTTAAATAATTGTATTTTTACGTTGAAAGAGTGCTTTAGTAATAAACATATTTTTAATAGGTACAATTTTCTACCCCTGTACCCGATCATTATGACGTCGATTGGACCTTTTTTTCAATTCACCAACTAATTATGTTAGTCCTATTTTTTATAAGAAATATTTTATTAGAAACATCTTTTCGATGACGCTTCTTTCATGGTACATAACAATTTCAATCATTATTATTTTATTGGAATGAAGAGACCATATATTTTTCTATATTCAATTTGTTCTTCCTTCCAAAAAATTTCACCTACAACAGTAAAAAATGTTTCTTACAAAAAATTGGACCGATGTTATTAGTTGGTGCACTGAAAAATACAAAATAAAATTAATTCTATTAATTCTGATACTTTTGAAATTGTGCAGTTGCAGTTAGATTGACAACTTTTGGCACCAACTTCACTAGTACCAGCACCAATAGAATTAATCTTATTTTGTATTTTTCAGTGCATCAACTAATAACGTCGATCCAATATTTATAAGAAATATTTATTTTACAATTTTGAGTGTAACATTATTCATGAAAATCATTGTACGTTCACTTATATATACCCCTGTAAATTGTTTGCTTTTATTTGTTACGAGTATTATTCGGAGATCTCAAAACATCGCGGGGGAAATACTTATACTATATACATATTTCAGAGTTTACCACTGCTGTAACTCGAAGACCGCATCGCTATGGAAAAATGTTCAATGTAAATGTTGTTAGAAATAATGGTGTATTTAATTTGGCATTCTCAGATTTTCGAAAGAAATTGCGCTTTCCAAAAAATCGTTTCCAATTTAATCGTTTCCGGATATTTTCTAATCTTTAATTCTGCCATCTTGGTTTTTCGAGAAAAATTGCCCCGTTTTCGGAAGAAAGAAGATTTCTGATTTGAGTTGTTATAAATGTTGGACCATTTCTCAAGTCTTCTCTTTCAAATTAATCAAATATCATCAAATTGGAATACGTTTACATAACAGCGCACGCACAAACCAAAAAAAGCGCACAGTCAAATTATATACCTCCTCTGTTTAAGTTCGTCGGTCAAAAATAAAAAATATTATTTATTCTATTAGTACTAGTATTACCAACTTGTGATATTCCTAAGTTTATAATTCTAGTTCCTAGCATTATCCAATAAAGTCGATCACTGTTTTTGTAAAAAAGTTATTTATTATAAATAAACAAAAAATCAATTCTTCAGATAACAAAAGCTATTTAAAAACCACCACTGCTTTCATTTCCCACCACTATAAACGCTTCGATCGATTAAATTGCCACTTCCAAACACTTGCACGAATCCAATAGGAAAGTACTCACTCAATGCCAAAAAAATATAAATCTCGATTAAAACACTTCATTTAGGTACAATTACTTATCGCTGATTAAAATACCTTTCAAACAAATTGAAATGAACACATAATACACATAATACATAATTTATTGTTCACTTAGGTGTACATAATATACACTATCATGATCATAATTACATAAATATAATTACAGAAAAAAATAATATGAAAAAGAATCACACATATTTATATCCACATCAGTGAACCTGTTATTATCATTATAATTATCAACTTACTTCGTAATTACAGGGTGATTTAGGGGTGCGTAAAGTTCCATATAACTTTTTATTCTATCCCAACTATCGAATTGATATTTAAATTTAAACAATAAGTCCAACAATGATTTTTAAAATATTTGTGTTTATATAACGGAATTTAACAACTGAGATAAGCAATTTGTTTTTTTAATGGTAACTCTGAGTTATTGTTACATTTGGTTAATTTGTCAACATAACGCTCCCAGGTTTTGACACAAAAGTAACAATTCTTCATAAAAAAAATACAATAAAAAAAATATATAAAAATTTTAACAGGAAAATTTAGTTTGGATATATCATATCCTACTACAAAATTAAAAAAATAAAAACCTGAACAAACAAATGCAACTTACTTTGGAACTACCTTAAAAACTCAGTAGGTAATACTTTTTTGTTTTTAGACTAAATTTTTTTTAACAGCAACATTTTTCAGTTTTAAATGTTTACTCAGTTTGATTGTTGATGACTGTTCTCTGATGCCCATTAGATGCAATTATAAAAGAAATTTACGGCATCTTTAGCCCTTTCTTGAGCAAAACAACTTCACAAGGTTGTTTCCATTGATGGATATGCACTTAGCCTTAGGGTTTTCCTTTTGTCTAAATTACGATCGTCATCATCATAGCCTATTATGTTGGCTTTATTCTTAACTACTTATATCCGACGAGGTAGATTTTCCAATACATAATTTACTGGCAACTGATCTGACATTATCCAACCTAATTATTTCATGCTTTAATTGCAAACTTTGCGTTGCATGTTTCGCATTTTTTGACGATATACACCTACCACTGGAGTTGACAGGAATTTAAATCATCTAAGACTGAAGTCCGACTGCCAAAGACGGTCTGAAAAGCTTAATAGTAAAAAACAAAGCATCTTAACTCTTGAAATATCCTCGTAGATACCTAATGAAACATCCTCTTTGAGCCGGTTTTCATCTTAAAAGCTTGAGGAATCGAGGGTAAAAATGGTTTTGTTATCTTGAATGGTTCCGAAGTTACGATTTTTTTTTTCAGTTGGTCTGTGAAGAAGCGTTTTTGACAGATAAATTGACATACCTAAGTCAAAAATGTGCCTCATTGTCGGAACCAAGAAGACTGGAAACAGGAGATTAAACTCGCCCTAAAAATCTTGTAAAATTTTATACGCATATCTCTTGTAAATGTATCTTTGCTCACCATACCGTGCGCAAGAAGCGGCTCTCGCTTAAAAAGACAGAAAATCATGATCACGAAGATAAATAAAGTGAACAAATATTTAATCTGATTGTCAAGATATTCGTCAATGTTCGTCGTACCCGAGGCAACGCTATGATATGCAACTTCTGTAATCTCATGTGGCAACGTAGAGAAGCATAGTTTCCAGCATAGACATCTGTACACCTAGACCAAGCATTTCATTCATAACATGCATCCAAAGGCGATCTGTTATTGTTAGAGAGTTGTTTTGGTATTTTCCATGTGTAAGAGAGAGACAAAATTTTCCTATAGGAAATTTTGGGTAGAAGCTTATAAATTCGTAAAACGTAGTAGCAACACTCAAATTATGAATGGAAAAACGAACAACAATATTCCGACTAGCGACGAAAGCTTGCGAATTTATACGGACGCCTAAATTATATTTTCCTGTGTTGCCGCACTTAACTCAATCGATCGATATCGACTGATGATCCCCTTATTTCACAAATGAAAATTTTTATTTTGTGTTGTAAAATATAAATTTGGTACATAATTTAATCTGCAGGTGTTTCTGAATAATCAGTAATAACTATTTGAACGACCACCTTTCAATTACGTCTGAATGTCTTTGATTAATACTCTAGAAATCAGAAGTTACCATGAAAAATGAGAAGTTTGGCAAATATGTTAATCGTATCAGTCGTACACGAACCATTATGGACCAGAAGAATAATGGTCTTGAGATGTTGGATCGCTCTGAAAGAGGCTATGCGTGGTCTAGGTATTCAGATGTCTATGGTTTCCAGTCTTCTTGGTCGGAACTATCGTTTGAAATAAATATATAATATAAATCGAGACCTTAGATAAACAAACTGGTTTTGGAGAATGCAAGCACCCCTGTATCACCCTGTATGTTGGTGTGTACACATATCATATCCCGTTGAATTATATCTCAACCAACGATCTCCATTCTGCTTGTTCTGGTAATTTGTATTTACTAATATCACGATTTAGTGTGTGTATTGCTTTCATTGTGATTCTCTTCAATTATTATCCACATTGTATAATGTGGTATGGTGTATAATTTTCAAGCATCAGAAAACAATTATAATACCAGCTTGTTTGTGAGAAATGAGTAAAAATAAAGAGTGTTTAATTACAGTGTATTTAGCACGCCTGTTAAATCGCATCTTACTTAAATAGCTTAGATAATACTGAATTAGACCAAGAGCCAGCGAATAATTTATTTTAGTCATTCAAATACATATGGTGAATGTGCTAGTAGTCGGCCTTTTTTGAAGTAATCTCACTTTAACTGACAATGACATGGGCATATGGAGATTGAGTGGTGAAACTTTGGTTCGCATTTGCAGCTTGCAGATTTGGCTATTGCCATAGTATGGACAAAGATTAAATCTAATCTTTGGTATAGAGAAAGACAACCGATTTTCGATTGGAACCGTCTGCCGTACCTATGCTAGTGTCGGCGCCCTAAAATTGGTCATTTCTTACCAGGCCTCAAGTAGGCATTTTGGGCCTACATACAAAATGTAGCTAGTTTCATCATCATTTAGTAATTTCTAGTGACATCACACATTGACTTTGCTGCTAAATACTTTTCGACTTTCGTTCATGTAACTTGAATGGGTTTAATGCTATTTTTGCGGTAAAAATTTAGCCACTGAAAAAATTGTAATTTCTCGGTCCTATAGGGTTGACCTGAGTATTCCATAGTTTCCGTATATTTCCCTTATCGAAGCACAATTTCGTACAGCTTCAAGAGCGTTTGCTAAGTTCTCATCGTTGTGTTGATGAATCTTTGTTTTCGCACGGCCTGGCTTGACCTATGGATTGTTAAAATCAACTGTTCCGTGCAAAATTTGCTTGAAATAGCCTCAGATATCTTGTGGCCGATTACTGGTGAAATTACGAAAAGACGTAAGTTCTAGTAGTCGGCCACCAGATTTGATGGCTTGTAAGATTTTTTCCAAGCGTCGTACGCACGGCCGTCTACTGGTACAGGAAATAAGCTTATACCAAACTATGCAATAAGACAAAGATAATGTGAATATTGTTTTTCGTGAGCCAGTAGTCGGCTGGGTGAGACTACTCTTTACTATCAAAAATTGCGATTGTTTTTTCCACTAAATTTATAAAAAGGCATTGTTTTCCATCGAATGTTGCACAACAATTGTTACTTACTGTTAAAGTTCACCGACTCGATGTTCTGCTCAAGATGTTTGGCACTGCTTGACGAACCAAACCAAGCCAAAACCGTTCAAAAAGTTGATTAACTTTTTGAACGGTTTTGGCGGGTTTTTCAGTTAGATGTGACCTAAAGCGTAGTTGGTATTTGGTATCCTTACAGTTCATAAACTGGAATTTTTGAATACGCACATAAGGAACTTGAAAAACGCATGGGATTCAAAATATATATAATTAAAGGGGTATGTGGCCGACCACCAGATGGGGCCGGCTTGATGGCGCATTCACCCTACATAAAAATATTCATTCTTAATCTTATATAGTCTTTTTACTCGATGTTGAGTAGTTCGGAAAGGGAGAAGAACTTCAGTAATCAGTGGCATGCGGATATAGTACGTTTTATCCTCAACTATTAATTTCTCGTTTCTAGTGTTCATTACTATTCAGCATTTTTGGTTGAATTGAAGTAATTAATTATTGATGTACATGTACTAAACAACAAAATTTGCAAATAATAAAACAGCAGTTAAACAATTCTGATTAAGTATGCGGGTGTCTTCATCCTGTATATAAATTATGTTTACAATTCCTTCATGCTCGTTTTACTCATATTTGTTTGAGTTTGCAGGTATCATTTTTTATGCTAGCTCTCTGACTATAAGAGAGAGTGCAAAGGTGAAATATTTGACAGTTCAGTGACAATTGTTGCAAGAATAATGTTTCTTTTTCTGGTTCATTGATGCTGCATATTGTATCTAGGCATATCAAATTGATTTGTGAAATTAATTATTTTTTTTATCAAACTAAGAAACTCTCAAATTGATTAATGTTATTGGCTGTTTTTGTCATATCTTTCTTTTAATTTTAATCGATGTGACAGTAATTGCTTTAAATTGATGAAACCTATTGATGAGTCCAGACAATATTGATTCCAGTTTTTTTGATGAAATTTATCAAATAAAACTGAAAATACTGCTATAGATGTTGGTGCTTATAACAACAAACTACAACGGCCCAACATCAAAAGTCCCAGCAACAATAAAATTAATATTATTTTGTATTTTTCAGTACACCATCTAATAAAGTCGTTCCAATTTTTGGTAAAAACTACTTATTTCAGATTTGTGAGTGTAACATTAGACATGAAAATCGTTGAACGTTTACTAATACCAAAGAAGATAGTACTTATCCTAATACCCATGTATATTCTTTGCTTGTACCTACTTGTTATTATTCAGAGATCTTAATACATCGCGGTGGAAATTTCAGACTTTACCATTGCTGTAACTCAAAAACCGTAAGTCTTAATGTTCAATTTGAACATTTCCGGATAGGGTGCCATCTTTAATTCTGCTGTCTCAGATTTTCGATTTTCGAGAAAAATTACCTCTCTTGAGTTTTCAGTATTCTTATAAATGTTTTTTGTTTGGATGCGAAATTGTGAGACCTTTGTATTTACATACAAAGTCTCAAGCTTTTCCCTTTCAGTAGATTTGAAAAAATAGGCTGTGACAGGTTGACTGATGCCAGAAAAATCGTATATGGAAGTTCCGTGTTTTCGCAGCTCTCTTGACAAGGTTTCAAGCAAATTCAGTTGATTCCAGGATTCTCATATTGACAGTTCTTGTTCATCGGCTGATAATCCAAAAAATAGCTATAAGTTGACATGTATAAATCAAATTTTCCAAGAGCCCTAATGAAGGTGAATGCTTTAATCCCATAAAGTCATCCATTTATAATACCGAAAACTCTTGGCTTGAAATGTAAAAGAAATCATTGTCAAAAAGAATGTCGTCTAACAAATCAGTTGAGTATACCTATATTCACTTGTCACTGCGTCGATAAAATCCCGAAAAGAATATCATAAAGGACATCCAATCATACCAAGACGCGCCCACATCTAACCCCCATTGAGAGCCTTATATAGAATATATTATATCTAATGTTCGATGACGACCTAAACAAGCTGCTATGTAATATATTATATGTATAGCTATGGCCTTATCCTTAAAAATTCTTCGTCTGGTTTGAGACGCGTCCTAAAGTAGGTACACACAATCAAGATGGCAGAATCAAAGACTTGTCCATATCAAATATGTATAAATACCGTATATTTATAATATATAATATTGTTGTACGACAAATCACTTCGTGCATCAAGGTAGATAAACATATGAACAATAAATACATAAAACGGACCTTAGATGTCATAGGCAAACATTATTAGAGACGCTGAAATAAGAAAGACTGGCCAGTATATTATATCTACTTTCAGATCCTTGTTGACTCATAAAAGGCCGCTAGAATACCCATATAAAACTACGAAGATGATCTGTTAACAAGTTTCTTACAAGTCAAGAAAAGTTAACAATTGATTTACCACGTGCAATTGATCGTCGTTGGCGATTTAACACTACAGAAATAATTGTATGCCCAAATGCGAAATTCGTGCTCAAAATTTGGGCTATGTTTGACTACGTTTGCCCATAGATTATTTTTTTGTCCAGCTTTAGTTATGGAAATAACTTAGATACCATGAAAGTCATAGGTCACAAAATCCGTTTTTTCAGAAAATGCAAATTTGCTCTCGTTTGCCCATCATTTGACCGTGTTTGGTTATCCCTTAAAATTTCAATTTTTTTTTTTTAAATATAATTTATTTATTGATTGACATTTTTCTGCCCACAAAGACAAAATTCACGGCCAACTTTTGGGAAATGATTGCTCATGTTTGCGCATAGATTAGTCAGATGCCGGAGCATCTTGGCGAGTAAGGGCGTAAGTGGGGCCCGGGTGGTATGAGTGTAAGGCATACTGCTGTTGGTCACCGGTACATGCCAAGGTCAAGATTATATCGCGGGGCGTTGGAAGTTGGAAGATGTCTGTTGAAGACTCGAGAAGGAGGAGCTTGCCTATATATTGGAAAGGATTACAATGATTTTATACAAGACAGTGGTGACAATGGGAATGAAATTCCACACATCCGCCATGTTGATGCAAATTTAAACATTATTAGCATATAGCATTTGCTTAATTTCTACTCAAAATAATTGAAATGAAAGAAAATATGGGTAAAATATCATACTAAAAAAATTATGAATAATTATATTTAATATTTATTAATATAAACTTACATGGAACCAATAAATACAGTAATTGTCACATAGAAACTGCTGCTGTTATCAGAATTGAAGGATCGCTTTTGAGAATGATTTTTAAACTAAAATTTGAACTGTTGAACGATTGAAGATTTGTATCCATATTTAAGGTGTTTTGGAGCATAATTTATGTTTAATAAATATTGCAAGTTCGCCATATTTTTTTGCTCGAATAGGTGATTCATGATTGTATACTTAGGTTTATACTTTTTCAATTAATAAATTTTTTAAACTAGTACAAAATTCTTAGTAATCATTTTTAGTGGGGAATATTTACAAAATATTTCTTAACATTTGGAATAAGAAATATATAAAAATAATAGAACAAAAGGACAATCAAAATATTGGCAACTACACAGCTACGTTTACTACACAATACACAAAATTAATAAAATGTCACTTAAATATTACTTGATTTCAATTAAATAAGCGTTAAACTAGGCAAAAAACCACATCCAACGAAAATATTCCCGTAAGAACACAACGTAAACAAGACTAATTTAGCATCAACATGGCGGAGGAACAAACCACGCGACTTGACAAACCAATCAAAAATAAGACATGCCATTGTCACGACTGTCTTGTATAAAGTCATTGTAGAAAGGATTTGCTACGGAGTCAGTAAGCCCGGTGCAGTCGAGGCAGATAGTGAGTCAGTCAGGTAGTGCAGTCGAGTGAGTCAGTACGTTGAATACGGAGGAGACCGGGGTATGATGGAGACCGGCAGTACGGTGCAGTCCCATGTGGTTGAGTCCCTAGTAGAGAGCCACCAACAACATAAATAAATATTGTTCGGTTGTAAATAGTACCTAAATATAAATTATTCGATAGTGTATTTAGTGTAAGATATAAATAGTGTAAATAAATAATGTGATGTTTAGTTTATAAATAAATAAACTATAAAAATGAATAATCCGTCATTTTTCTATGCCCTTAACAATAGGTACCATGTATGTCTTGGGGCACACTAACCGTTTTTTTTTTTTCAGAAAATGACAATAGGTATGTGCTCGTTTTCCCATCGTTTGACCATGTTTGTCCATAGATTAGTTTTGATTTAGCTATGGAGATATCATAGGTACAATGAGTGTCCTAGAACACAAAAATCGTTTTTTCAGAAAATGAAAATTTGTCCGCATTAATGTAATGTAATGAACACACTTTCATCAGCAAAATGATATAATTACATTTCTTTCTATCATTTTCAGATGCGGGGTTATAAAGGGTGTCCCATTTAATGTAACACTTTTGTAGGGTATTTCTGTAACTTTTGACAATAACGAAAAAAATATATACCTGTCATGTGTTCTTTTGAGGGCTAACTTTAAATGTTGAAACCAAAATTTAAACATTTTCACTAGTTTAAAACGTACAGGAGAAACTTGAGAAAAATATGGCTCTTTAAATTGTTTATTAAACTTGATGAATTTTTCTTTCTAGATGAGTGTTTCTTCAGAACAATTTTATATTACTACACACTGTTTTCAGATTGACTATATGAGGTCAGGTCAAAAAGTTATCAGGTGAAACTTATTTTTTTTTTAATGAAACACCCTTTATATGTTGTTTAAAAATATAGCATTTCGAATTCACTTTACAATTATATAATACTACACTACCCTATAAAAGTGTCGAGTGTCACCAGACAATTGTGTTTCACCACGATTTGTTCACTTATATGAAAATAAATAAGAGAAAAAGTTACAAACTCTTAACACTTCTGCCCTGTGGACCCCCTAGCTTTTGACAGTGGAGAAGGGATAGGTTCGCAAAATTATGAAGTTGCTGAAAAAATCCACGTGGTGAATACCACAGGGTCAGATGAACTAAATCTTGTAATGATCTTACGAGCTTAATCACCAAACACTACAAACTTGATACATATATTTAATAGAATGGCTTATTTATATAATAGTCACCTGTAAAATGAAAAAAAGAAAGATATATTCTAAAATTACCCCACAATAAGAGTGAATAAATAAATAGTTCCAAAAGGTACATAAAAGAAAACAACAAAATCAAATCAAAAAAAGTAAAGAATCCAAAATTAATTGATACAAAATTTCAAATGCACTTATGGTGCTTTTGTTTCCTTAATTTTGGTTACAGTGAGATGTGAGATGTTCACGTGACGCCTGCGCTCTATATCTACTTAAGTTGATGTCACTAACCTAATAATATGTCAAAACATTGCCAGAATGATTAGTCAAATAGTTACAAACTACAAATACTTGACTTATGATAAGGGTGATAAGAGTAGTTACAAAGAGAATTCAAGCAATTATAACAACGTTCGCGAATACTGTTGCGTCTTTCACAAGGTATAGATGGTCTAGGTTTTCACGAGAAAATTGGATTCTTTCACTGTGGAAGCTCCGTTTGTGGTCCCCACAGAGCGGAGTGTCTTAGTTTTGAAGAGCGATTGGAAAACACGGAGCACGAGTTCTGGAGACTGATGGTCTTCAGTTACCAGAATGAATAGGCCCAGTTTTGTCTTACGGAGAGAGGTATAGTTGTACTAAATACCTTATTTTGTTGCGGTCTGTCAATCCAACAAAGTAATTTTTAGGAGGCAACCTGTGGATGGAATCTCCAACTCCGGATAATCCTGTTGGTTGTGGAAAATATGGAATGAAACCGGATTATTTTCAAGAAGTGGGTGTGAATCGTGAGGAGAAAGTCCTGGATCCCTTTTCATAGCCTGGATATCTTAGGATGGACTTCTCCGTAGATGGTTACCATGAGGTTCGGGTTCCCAAGATGGCAGTGCCCTTCCAAACCAGTAGAATCACTGAAATTGATGATTTCTTCAGGCCCACCTGGCCAGAATCTACAGATCCTTATCAGAAATCAACAATACAAAAGGTGAGATTTTATTTAATCCCCTCGCTTTGGGTAGCACTAACTGCACTGACACTTTAGGAAGGTGTTACAGTCTATCTATTTTAGAGACCCACGGACAACTGTCGAAGTCGAGGAATTAGAGGACAAGAGAAAATAGAGGATACCCCCACTCTCAAAGACGTCATTTCCTAATCCCGGAGATAATCTTGGAAAAGATATAATGCCATGAAGCATACATATTAAGGATTGAGAAGGAAATGCTTTTGGTAAATGTTTCTCTTGAAATTGGACCTATAAACAATTTTATTAATGATTTTATTTAATCAGGGATAATGGTGTTCAAAATGAGCATGCTGGAATATTGATTCTGGATCACAGAACCGGCAACACTGTTTTCTAGATCGCGAGGATCGTGGTAGGTGAAATGAACCGTAAATATAACCTTAGTATTTTGTATTCATAACAGATTATGGAAAATATACGATACAAAATTTATAACTATTTGTTTCTATTTTTTTTTTGGACCGTGACACGAGTTACGACACCCTGTACGTAAACGTTCTGCTGGAATGGGATTTCCTAGAAAAAAAATCTTATTTATTGGAACTCTTGTGATGAAACGTAAGTAGTTCCTCTTGTGTATTACATAAAACTTTACTTTCTTTGACATAGACACATCAAAGCTTCAATCAAAACTGACATATCAGGTACATATATCAAAATATTCAGAGACATGAAACATCTTCAATCCAATCACCCGTATCACTGGAGTACTAAACTGTTGCTTGCCTCGCTGCGAGACAAAACAATTGAACTTCTGCCCCCATAATAAAATATAATACATAACAGAAGAACTAGCACATATATATATAGCTGCCTTGATTGGCATGTACATAGCACACAGATTTAGCAGTATAGATAAACAAATGAATTATACATAAGTCATTGTGTTGTTGTGTGTTGTTCTATGCATAAGCTATGCGCTATCATTTCAAGTGACAAGTTTACTTATTATTATAGTGATATCTCTCCCATATAGCAATAGATAATAAATATGATGTAGCAGTGAAATATATACAAGGTGAAATTAAAATACTTGCCAATATTACGAATATAAACCATAATTATTCAGCATGTCGCAATCATCTGGTTAACTATATTGAATTCGATAAAAGAAAAGATCCAAGAACCCTCTAGCTCTGGTAGAATATTGTTATTTCTTATGCATTCACTATAAATGAATGATAAATCACATAGATAATAACACTATTTGGAATCTGGAACCGTTGGCGTCCATAGAATCAAAAATAATAAACACACATTAAACACCAACACTTTATTTTGTCAAACCCGAAAATTGTTTCGCCAACATTTAGTTACAGTTACAGATTAACCTCTGAAGATGCCAACCTTGTTGGCGAAACAATTGTCGGGTTTGACAACATAAAGTGTTGGGTTTTAATGTGGTAATTCTGTGTTTATTATTTTTGACACATGGATAATAACTATTAAATAAATACATCACCACTTACTGGACAATAATGTAAACATCACATTAGATATGATTCAGTGCAAATGTGGCAACTATTTGCAATCATATGGTGCAATTTGCAGGTGTACTGGTTGATTCAGTAATGGTGACGAGGTACTATATCTCAGGAACTAATGGTCGTAGAAGTTTGTGAAAAAAAACCATTGACCAAGGAATATTGCTTGAAATATTATTTTAATTCATACGTCCACTGCTAGGGGGCGAAATAGCTTCGATCGTATAAAAAATGCCATTTTTTCGAAAATTTTCCAATATAACTCATACTCTCACGTTAATGCCATCATATTGCTCCATCTTTTTGATATATGTTTTTTTATTGTACGACTTAAAATAAAGACGGGAGGGTATGCTAAACTTTTTGGACTGTGAGTGACTGAATTTTGTTAACAAGGTGTGGTTCAAGAAAACCATCCATGCCATTCTGGTTCTTGCCGCACTCGCTAGGGGGCGGGTTTGATGTTTTTTTCAATTTGCTGCGAAATCGCAAATGGAACCGTATGCATATTTCATTAGATTCGGGAAGTAGATCAACTTTGCCACACAATATGTCCAAACGGCATGACCATATCTTTAAAAGTTATGGCTTAAAGAATATTTTATCAACGAATTATTAAAAAAAACAAAATAGGTAATTGAGCTTCGTTCGTAATCAACCTGCTATGGACAAATTATCTTTGGCTCGATAAAGCGAGTTCAAAACTTCGTGGACAATGTTTTTTTCTCAGGTTTCGATCTTGAAATGTACCAATTTAGTGCCGTTCTTTTGTGAGATATAGAAATGGATTTACCATCGCTCTAAAAGATTCACTTCAAAAAGAAAACTCAATTACTTGTTTTGTTTCTTTAATAGATTAGTTAATAAAATATTCTTAATCAGTAATTAAAATAAAATAAGAAACAAATTAAAATTGAAATAAGAATAACCTCAAAAAAGATTGGTTTATAGAGATGACGAAAATAAAATAAGAATGAACCAATCAAATCACAGCTTTTTTGACAAATTTTTTTGTGTTGTATGCAAATTAAGTGTTCTCTGGTGGTTGATCATGCGTATTATCAGTTTCCAAACAAAATAAAATAAAATAAGGAATAAAGATGAAAGTTGACCATCTTTAGATCTTATTCTTATTTCTTAATTTAGCTTATTTCGTGTATAAACGCTCCCATGGAAATGAGCATGTTCAACTTTCTTATTTTATCTTAAGTTGTTTCTTATTTTGTTTTATTTACTGTATAAACTCACCTTGACTCTTAAACGAATGAAGATATCGACATGCAGTGTAGAAAGATTTTGTTGCTAATTTGATCTACTTTCCGAATCTCATGAAATATTAGTAAGGTTCCATTTGGGATTTCGGAGAAAAATTAGAACAATGATTAACTTTAGAAAACCCACCCCTAGCGAAGGCGGCAAGAACCAAAATGGCATGGATGGTTTTATATTATATTCACCAAACCTTCCTTTCTTGAACCCAGACCTTGTTAAAAAAAAGCCAAAATTTTTGGCCAGTTTTTTCAAATTCACCCTGTATAATAAATAAATAGGTATGTGTGTACTCTGCGTGGCATGCTGCAGGACTTTCGATCATGATGTGGCTAAGGCTGCCCTGGGTGGTCTCACTAAATACTACAACACGCTCCTTTTGCTTCTATCACTATAGATCAGATAGATTTTGTATTCCTGATAAAACTGTTAATTTGCCCCCTTGAACTCTGTCTGTCTGTATGCATAAGTTGGGATATATATACGAGCGTGACTTGCTATCGTAAATATACCTATACCTATGTTGTTTCGAATAATATGTATATAGGTACCTATAAGGTATCTAGGAATTGGATAATGGATATTTGCTTACAAAGTTTAAGACATTAAACCAGATGAAATTTGAAAAATGTATCTAAATAAAATAAGGTTCAAGTAGCGCGACAACATCGTCTCTTCTCGGTTTCAAGACGAGATCGAAACGAGACTGTTTTTTTTTTCGAGGCAAGATCAAGAATTTCACTTCGCGATTTTTTTCGAGATCGAGAAATGTTTTCGAGAATTCTGGATCGCGAAAAATTGCTGCTCACAGCTCTTGTTAGGTCAGAGAAGCGAAAATAAAAAACTATGTTAGGAAATATTTGTTATTTATTTTAAACATTAGAAAATTAACAAAGCGTAAAAAATAGCAAATGTAACAAAGCAAATATCAAAGGTAAAAATAAATATTTTTATATTCTTAAAAAAGACCCAAATTCTCCAGTTAATCGGCTTACTTATTTTCTAATGTCCAGTGCTGCTTTTGCAAACAGTCTTTCTGCAGGCACTGAAGTAGCTTGTAAACTAAAAATAATTTCAAAGCTAAACAAACTGTCTTTTTGCACCCCGCTCGGTGGTTCTCGGAGCGGTCATTATTTCAGTAAATTCCAGTTTTCGTTTATATGCTGATTCGTTCAGAAATTATATTTTTATAAGATTTAAACTATATTTTAATGTCTTGTACAATGCTATTTTATTATTCTTCATTACAAATAATTAAAAGATAATTATTAATACTTTAGAAATTAATTGACTTGACACATTTCGGTCAGTCTGTCATAAAGTAGTAGTAGTAAATAGAATAATAATTTAACCTTATTATTCTATCTACAAAAAAATTCACAACTTCAAAATTACCATCAGTAATAGGATTGAACTTATTTTAAATTTTCCATTGCACCAACAAAAAAGTTGGTCCCATTTTCTTATATCTCAAAAAATATGTAATATTAACAGGAATGCTATTCATAAAAAGGATTTCGTAGCTGATCCATCTTGCATCAACAATATTTCTTATAAATTATTCTCATTAACATCATAATGTACCGACACATATCTGTTTCGCTAATTAAATCAACATCGCGTCTTCTCTGGTCTCACGAAAGTATAATTATCTAGGTTGGTACGCAGGTACTTTTTGGTGTATAATTAAAATATTTTCTCTTCAATTGCTTTCAAAGCCTCCTGGATAAAATTAATTACATATTATATTACATAATAAGTGTGAAGTAACCCAATATCCACGACCTAGCACATGCTCAATAAAATACCATTTCGCTAATTTGGTTACAATGGTAAACATAATATACAGTGTGTCCCGAATATAAGCTAAATGTAATGGTAGATATATGTGATACTAAATCCCTTTTGAACATTAAAATGTTCTTAAGGTTTTGAGAAAATTATAGAAAATACCTATAAACAAAAAAAAATATATATAAATTTTTTTTTTACCGACGAACCTAACGGAGGAGGTATACAATTCGACTGAATGTCCTCATGTTTTTTGTTTATCTTTGTTCGCGAGTTTTGCATAGTAAACGTGCTCCAATTTTGATGATATTTTTTATTTGAGAGAAGAGCATTGACAAAATAATCAATACTTATTAGACATGCCCTTCCCCTCAAAAACATCCCCCAAAAGGGGTGGTGGGGGCAATTTTTCCTGAAAATTGGAAATCCGAGACGGCAGAATTGAAGGAAATTCCTTATATGGAGACGTTTAAATTGGACATTTTTTAAAAATATTCCGTTTCATCTATGTGGAAAGGGCAAATATTTCCGAGAATAGAAAATTCGAGATTTGAAAGTTAGAGACGCGACCATTTCCCGAAATATTTAAATTGAATATTTTTTTAAAAGAGTTACCTACGCTTTTCGATTTACAGCAATGGTAAAGAGAGAAATATGTGGTAGGTGTATTTCCGCTATGTGGAAGGGGCAATTTTTTCCAAAAAATGAAAATATGAGACGGCATTTCATTTGTCCATTTATTGAAACTGTTTTTGGCATACGCAGACTTTGAAACTCTACTTGATATCAAATGGTAATAATGATTCTGTTATATTGTCTAAGAATAAGATAAATATTATTCAAATTTCAAAAATCATAATTTCTTATTAGAACCAAAAACAAACGGTTAAAACTGAGAATTATCTAAATATAAACATATTTCCAAGAAAAAATAACATTGACGTATTGCAAAATCTACTGAATAACTATACATTAAAGTAAACTTGAATAGTGATTTCCTATACAAAAATGGAATTTTCGATTGGATATCGGAGAGTAAGCGATAATCGACCAATCGACCATGTCGTGATCCAAACTGCGATATTTTAAGAAGAAAAAGTGACAGTATAAGTGTTCACAGTGTTACAACTCGAAAAGTTGAACGGTTTATTCTTTACAACCCTAGACTGTAACTCAGAACGCCAAGAATAATTCTTCTTTCCAGTATAATTTGAATTAGATAATTTTCGCTTACTTTAAGAAATATTAACTGGCATATAGGTACCAATACAACAGTGAATAAAGTCCCCACACTGGTTCTGGTAACTTTCCTACCGCTTGGTAATCCAAGTATCCTAGTTAGGAAAGTATTGTAATTGTTTAAAATTTTCAGTGTCCTGTTTTCAACACATGTTTAGGAACGTTTCAGAGGTCCCTGAGAACGGATTGGCCGATTTGGTTGCTATCTCTTATAATTTGTAGGGTATCAATATGGCCCACCATTGATACGTATTGGGTATTCTGCTCCTACTTGTCGATATTCAATATCTGTAAACGTGTCTCGATCAAAACTGTGGCACTAAAACGGCTCTATCGATGTTGATAATACCTGTCTAAAACATTCTGCTTAAAGCCCTTTACCACGTGCTGTAATGCGCAGGAAAAAGTTATGCCCAAATGAAGTGTAACATTTTCTAACTGTTTATTCATATTATGGCTAAACGGTTCCTCATACATCAAAAGTGAATATGGCCATTGTTGTCTTGTCTTGGCACCCTGAAAATAATTGGTCATATATGACCTGAGAAGACGATTTTTATATTCGATGGAATTCGTTTGAAGTAACGATTTTGTCGTTATATTGATTGGTGAATAAAATTTGAGGAAAATGTAACTTTGCATTTCTTTATGATTTTATAATAATCAAAAATATGAGCTTACTTTTCGGAAAAATTATTGATAAAATCCTAAATAACTTTTTTCATCGATCCTGCATTTCTTATAGCTCAAATATTCATGAAGATGTCAATACTTGGGACACACTTTATATAAAAGCTTGGTCAGTATGTATAGTTATATTAGGTAAGTATATATATAGGTAGGTATAGGTATATAGTAATAGTGTTGAGCAAGCGCTAATTTTCTCCAAGTCTCAGACCACCCAAGTGGATAGTGAAAAAGAAAGAGAAGACTCCGCGACCATTAATTAAATTATATTATCATTAGATTTTGGAGTTCTTAAATTTTGAGAGTAATGATGGGCGATATAAAAAGAAACTTAAAAATACCACGACAGCCTAAAAAAGCCTCAGGAGGGCTAGATACTCAAGTATAAGAAGAAATACACCTACAAAAATTAAAATAATTTCTTTTAATTTGCACGCGACTGCCAAGAGTTGTGCAATCTTTGCTGATAAATGTCAATTTTGGTAATACAGCGACTGCGACCAAATGCAAACTGTCGGAACAGTGCTGCCTCTACCGAACAACCCGTGAGTGATAATTACATCGAATTTAGCGTATTAGCATGATAGCAAATGCATCGCTTAATTTTACATAATAAGCGTGTGCCAGACATGACTTCTAGCATTTAACTGGTCGATAATGGTCTACTTTAACGGTTAGCTTTAGAAGAGCGAAAAAAAAATTATTGCAAAAATACATGGATGTTAGCATAAGTTTTAATAAATTGAGGCAGAAGATGCTATTTTTAATAGTCTTCTTAGGACTTACGACTTTCAGCTGGAATCTTCGATCTGGAAGTATCTTTTCAATCCCAAATACTTAGTATATAATCATCCTTGCATTCAATTAAACATACATGAAAATTACCAAAAATATGCGTAAGAATACTAAATATAAGTTCGCGAAAATGTAAGGTTAAAAGAATTGATGATTAACTTGTGCAATGTGTTTGAAGTTTTAATACGGTCAATTCCAATGTTGCCCAAACTTTCAATATAACTTTTACGATATTGAACATTATTTTACACCTATATATAGTATTCATGTGTAAAATGTACTAAAAATTTTTTTTACAATTATTTGATTTAGAGCAAAAATACGATATTATGGCAACTTTTGATGACCAAGATCTTCTGGCTTTCGAAAATATGAATTCAATGATTGCTTTGCTAGAAGATATTGTCGTTATTTTTTTTCTAAAGCAAATATTCTGGGAAAATGAATTCCTAAAATAATCTAATGCCGCGAAAGTTAGATATACTGGCAGTGTTGGCAACAGCGCTCGAAGGTTCAATATACCTACCTACTGCACAATTCAATCATCAATTCGTTTAACCTTACTTTTTCGCGACCTTATGCCTATTTACTATTATTTATATTTTTGCTAATTTTCAAGGATTTTGGTGTTTAATAGAATGCAAGGATGATTATAGTAATCTAGTTGGGATTGAAACGATACTTGCTACAAATGTATATTTTTACGTAATGTTATCAAATAAAGTTTCATTCTATTCTATTCTATTTCTAAATCGGAAATTAGAGCAAAAAGTCGTTAGTCCACAGAACACCAGTTTTCCTTTTTTATTAACAAAACATTAGAAATAGCATCTTCCGCCTCAATTTTATTAAAAGTTATGCTGACATACACCTATTTTTGCAAATATTTGCTGTTTTAGGGCTTTCATAGCAAAAGCAGCTAAACTAGACTTTTACCCAATGGTCTATCTCTACTGTCACTGATCCAAATTCATTTTTTTGATTTTGAGGAAATAATTAACATATCCACATGCATTTGCCCTCCATCTAATTGACACTTTTATTATTATTTCGGGACCAACATTACACAAGGAACAGATATGAAATATCTCTGCAGTTGAAAGATCTTTGGCTGACATTGATGTTCCACGTCACTGGTTGTCAGTTTGTCAGACTATTTTTGCCCCCCTCACGAAAAGGAAAAGAAGATTCCGTGCGAAGGACAAAAATACACAGTCTTAGACTAGGAAATTTAGTCAAAAAATCTCAAAATTCGAACGATGCCACCACCAATGTTTGTCACCAAAAAATGGCGTCTTCTTCAAAATTTGGTCACAAAACCCAGTCTAAGACTACAGTATAGTAAGTACTATTATACCTACTAGTTTCCAAAGTACCTACCACAAGGCTGACTTTTTGACAGACTTCAAAAAACGAATAAAGTACCATAGGTAGATACCTACAATTCAATTATATGTTTGCTTTTTTACAGATAGGTACCAGATTACGAACAAATTCCGCAAGCTGCTATTATTACGATTCCGTATTTTAAAATTTTAAAGATATCTCATTCACAAAGGCTATCAAAATTATTAAATTCCATCCGTATGACACTTTATTTTTTGAATATTTTGACAAGAAAGCATATTTTGAGAAAAAGTAATGGCGTAAAGTGTCTCTCTCTATTGGTTCTATGTCTGACTGAAAGTCAGTGCGTGCGTAAAATCATTTTCTTTTCGCAACAGTGCGTAAAGTAAAGCCCGCTGCAGACGGAATATGTTTTGCTGCATGATTGCTTGCTTATTTTGCTGCACGGTCCGATAAAAGTTGCCGCGCATGATGTGTTGATGGCTCCCTTGCTTGTGTTGGCTTCACACGATGCAGGTCATCACGTATGTAAAATGACAGTACATAGAAATATGACTGTGATAGATGGTACAAAATATTGAACATTCGAATCAAGCTCTATTTCTAATCATTTTTACAACAAAGAAAATGCCCCAACAATCAAAAATAACATGTTATCATGTGCAAAAAAACTTTTGAGTATGACTCGACTAGTTCCGAGTGCTCCGACAAGGCACGATGCGTGAAAACAATCACCGAAAATAGCACCGCTTCTATCATCAAATCATGCCCGAGTTCAAGCAACCAACCGTGCACGTGATGTCATTTTTTTACACAGCAGCATGCACAGCACCATGCCTAGCTCCCGTCAAGGAATCATGCAGCAAAATATACTCCGTCTGCAGCGGGCGTTATTCATGGTTTTGTAAAATAGACTAATTTACATACTAGTGAAATTAAATTGCAAGTAATTGTACATTTACCTTCGCAAGGCAATCAGTAATCAATAGTTAAACTTTCAAAGCAGGTGTTGCAAAAAAATATTATCTATAGACAAGCCTCTCGTTCGGCACATTTTTTTGTTATTTTCACATACATTCTTTAGCAGAACATAATGCTGTTGCAACGCAACGAATTCAAAAAAGCGCCCTCTGTGTCGATGAAAATGAACGATCGATGACCATACATATATATTAATACCTCTACCATCTTTTCCAATCATGTCCAGAGCTTGTATTATCATTAGGCTAACCATGTCGAATTAGTTCGTGAAAGGGGAATATAACGATGACGTTCACATATTATATATTAGTACATAGCCATATAATTTACAGTGCTACGTCGAACACTCTATCTATATACCAGCATGTATTGTATGTATTAAATTATCCTCTTCTCAAGAGTTATACCTAAGTAATACACCTTGGTCATAAATCATCTTAATGTAACATCAAAGGGAAGGAATATTATGTACAGAGTGGGCAAATTTCGATGCTTTTTTAGGGCAACTTTATGTAGATACATAACATGAAATTCAGTAAGCAAATTTGAAATTCAGCCACGCTACTGGATTCTACTCTAAAAAGTGCCTAATTAATGTCAAAATAAAGTTTCGATAACTCTACAAATGAATAAGATACCAAGTTACCCTAGAAAAAGTATCGAAATTTGATTAAAATCATTTTACTAATAAATATATTTTTTTTACAAAAACGGACATTATTATTGCACTAAAAAAACAGATAATAGAAGACTTTTGGCACCAAGGAATAAGGAAGTTTCTTTCGAAAGAAAAATTATTCTAGAGTTGTCTGGATTTAATTTTGTGCCATATTCATGGATCGACTATTTCACCTTTCGCCTTGACGGTTTTAAAAAGAGAAAAGCTAATTATTTAAATGTGAGTCATCGGTTTATTCTAGCATATACCTATGTAGAGCTGGACAAATATATTTCAAAGCACCGGTCTTAGAATCGAACCCTCAAACACACCTTTATTAACAACCCTATAACATAGATAATTTACCTCGACTAAAACAAATTGAGATCAGGTCCTGGATATACGAGTATTTTATTGAAATTTTAAAATATTCTGACCTATTTTTTTACAAAAACGACCCAGTAAATTTAAAATGGCTTCATTCTAAACATAAAAAAATCTCAAATATTATATAAATAAGAAATTCATATGATTTGCGAAAAAAAAATGTCGCACCAATATTGCTGGTTTAATTCATTAAATCAGCCGCTTTTTTTTCATTAGGCAATTACAAAGGTTTAATTTCTGCGCATCGTGGTAAATCACATTGGATGAAAACATATAATGTAATGTCGGCATTGTCAATCGTTTGAACATGGACGTGGAAACTGTTTTTTTTCTTCTTGTAATTGTTGTTCTGTCTTCCAATTTAATTACCAACCGGAGCCATTGCGCGAGCGCAATTCACAGAAACATTTTTCCCTTCTTTCTGCGGCAGCAAAGGAATCGAGACATCGAATAATTACAAATTACTTCTTATGGCGGATAACATTAAAAAAAAGAACCATTTAAAAGATTGTGTATACCTACAGCCAATAAGGGAAAAGTAGATAAGTAAGTATTGGTCACCGCCATCTTTTCTCTTCGGGTAATCGCTGAAGACTTTTTTCATTTAAAAGTAGGTGCGGTAGATAATATAGGATGAAATTTTGTTTAATCCATAAAACGCCAAAGATTAAATTGTTAACAAAAAAAATGTGGGAATTATTTGGGGAATAATTTTTTTGAATAATAATATAGAATAGAGAATAAATAAAAATTGATTGAATTGCCGCTACCCATCCTCAAAGTATTAATTTTTTTCAGAATAACATTACAAGAAAAACTCCATTTAAAAAAATAAGGAGTCCCGATTGTCTGTTTATTTTTTTTAGGGGAACCTAATCTACGGCAATAGAAGAATAAAATATCGATATAATGCGAAATTGTCAACAAAAAATGTGTATCAATTCTATGGAGTGAAAAAATCGAGAAGTATTTAAATTAAAAATATTTTTAACAAAAAAACAGGGCAAACTTTATTAGTTGGTGAACTAAAAATATTAAAATAAGGTAATTTTTTTTTAACTTTTGGCACCAATTTCAAAAGTACCAACACCTAATTTTGAAAATGTTTAGTGCATTAAGTAGATATTAAAATCGCTCATATTTTTTTGTAAAAATATTAATTATTTATTTTATTCATTAGACATCAAGACTTTTGTGCGTTTATGTAACCAGCTTGCACTTTCTTATGTAAAAAAAATTGTTTAGCTGACAGGAGACTGAGTATTTTTTATTTACTATTTTTATAAATACATCTACCAAAGAAAACCGAAGATTCAAATCTGTTAAGTAGGGACATCTGATGAGAAAAAGATTCTGCTATAATTCTCACTGCCTAGCGACACCTAGTATTCAGAAGCTGCAGCGTTCTCTTGTAAATTAAGATATCTATCTACAAGTAAAACCTGAACAATGAGATACGTTCCTGGTTCTAATAAAGATTTGTTATTTGATATATTTTGACAAAGATAACTTCTATTATCTTTGATTTTGTGTTATCGTCAATCGGACAGACTTTCAGTCTGGAAATTTAAATATCAGCAACTAAACTTTAAATAAAAAATTATCTATTTCATCCGATCTGTTTATATTTTACTTCATACAAATTTTCACAATTTTTTTTAAAATTCAATTTACCCACAGAAACCTATATTTTCTTGTACTTCCTAAATATAGAGTAGTGATTGCTTAAAAGAAAGTCGCAGAAATAACTTAGTGCAAATAAAAAAACCTACCGTAAATAGGATTTTTATAAGGTCTTGCATCTCCGGTAGATGGAGCGTCACATTCCTTGAAGACAATTTTGGTGATTCATAGTCTGGTCGTACAGGGCGCAGTAATCTAGTGTCGTTGCCGATTCCAGAAGTAATGATTCTTGGGTTTACTACATAAATACGTTTTTTGCACTGAACTGAATTCAACAAATAGGTAAATAAAAAATAAAAAAAAGATTAATTGTGAACATGAAATATCCACAACTATCGACTATTTTTATAACTACCTACAATTTTTCTTAGTGCGGGTAGAGTAGGTAACCTCGAGGGGTACATTGATGCTGCTGGTTTGTTCATGGTTTTTCATGTCTTTACACAAATCAAATCTTGCGGCAAAGTTAGAGTACCATTTTTTGACCGACGAACCAAACGGAACCAACAATTCGACTGTTTACATATTTTTTATGAATATTAGCACCTTATAAGGGGGTGGGGGTTTTGAAATCTCTGAATAAATAAAGGCCACGTATTATCTTGTTTGAGGGACGTTGAATGATTTTGATGACTAATGTTACTCTCAAAAGTTTGAAAAAAATTTTTTTACAAAAACTTTAACCGATTTTATTAGTTGGTGTACTGAAAAATACGAAATAATAGTAATTCTATTGGTTCTGGTAGCTACTTTTGAAGTTGGTGTTAAAAGTTTACAATCTAACTACAACTGAAAATATTCAAAATTACCAGTACCAATAGAATTAATATTATTTTGTATTTTTCAGCGCACCAACTAATAAAGTCGGTCTAATTTTTTTGTAAGAAAAAATTATTTGAAAATGTTCTTAATTATTTCAGAAATGTTACTATAAATGTATGGTTTGCTCTTGTGATGTATACCCGATTCTGCATCACGAATATGTTAAAAAAAGGATGGAATAAGCTTAAAGATATAATAAATACAATTTACACAAAATCTGCACAATAAATAATGTAGTTTCTAAAATAGAGATAATATCTTAATAAATACAAATTATATCAAAGTATCTATCAAACAGAAATGTAATACTGACAAGAATCCTTTATAAAAAAATAAGTAACAGTAAGTTTTTCACGTTTTATCGACCAGCTGTCTTCCAGCGACAAACACCTTCACAACATTTCGATCATCACCCGTGTAAACAAACTTTTGCAACAATTCCAATGCATCACATTCATGTAAATATTCACATTGTGAATCATTCACGTCCATATCAACAATTAGAGCGTCGAAATCTTTGCCAGCCTCGAAGTTTCCAATGACGTCATCCATCCGCAAGGCTGAAAAAACGATAATTAGAATTTTTAACGTTTTATTATTTATTTTATTTTAATATTAAATTAGAAGATTATATGAATGAATGAATTGAGATGTTATGTTATGTTATTAAATCAGTGATCTCATCCCAAAAAACTGGAACGGATGCAAACTTAGATGAAAGTCTAATGGAAGGAATGTGCTTCCTCAAAGGTTCCTCAAAGGTTGCTCATATATAAAAATATTTCTAAAGTGGAAAAGTAGTTCAAAAGAATCATTTCTACACACTTAAACAAACAGCAAATTGACAATGAGTAGGTAATGATCGAAATTAATTGTCAAAAAAGTACCTTGAGCTCCTCCTAGCGTTGCCAAAAAGAAAGCATCTTTGTAATCTAACGGTTTATGGTTCTTATTGTACACAGATAGATGTACAGAATTATCTAAGGCACTTCTCATTGCTGATATAATTGAAGGAGTCGGTCCACCGGATATATCTGATACAAAATAATTTATTTTATTCCTTTGAATTTTTTAGAAAATCCAGTAGATAGGTAGATACTACTTACCAGTTCCAAGGCCAACACTGACTCTGTGATGCCATAGCTTTCGAACATCGCACATACCCGATCTCAGACATGTATTTGATGCAGGGCAATGTGATATTGATGAACCTTTTTTGGCCAAAAGTTTCATTTCATCATCGCTCAAATGGACACCATGAGCTAGGACTGTCTGTGAAAATCATCAAATTATTTTACATACCTCCTCAAATTAGTATGTATTATAATAATCAAGATGATGAAAATCACTTATTAAACTCACATAATTGGTCAAAAGTCTTCCACTGTCATAGGTATCTGCATAGGTCAAATTGTATTTCAGTTTCACCATTTCAATTTCGTCCACATTTTCGGAAATGTGACTCTAAAATTTCAAAATGATTATCTCCATTGCTAATGTTTAAAAAAACAGGCATAGGAGAATTCTTTTATTGGAGAAGCTAGATTCGTACTTCCAAAGGCAAAGTTTTAGGGAGAAAATATAAACAACAACAAAAGCAACTGTTTGAAAATCAAGATTTCGAAAAAAAATACAGAATTTAGACTTGGTTTACAGGAAAAGCTTTGCCAAAATCATATGTATAGAACCCTTTCTACGTGAACTCGACTCACAATTTATATTTTTTTCATCATACTAATTCAATGAAAGAAAGCTTTATTCAGCAAAATTCAGTTACTTCGACTACATAGATCTTAGTTCTACCTAATATGTCAAAGTTAACAAAAGTTTAGGGCATCAACAAGACGTTGAATATTGTTACTTGTCTACTTTTTTCATTGTTCTACAATAACTTTTTTTGAGCTAATCGCTGGAGCTGTATCTGTGTAGTAGTGTAGTTGTGCAAATTCAATTCGTAGATATATTGGCTACATGATCGTACCAGTAAATATCAATATTTATGGACACAATAAACCACGTTCGTACATATTGGTCAACCAACTTGCCGAAAATTTAGTGCAAGGGGTGATTCCCTTCTTGAAGACAACAAAAACAGACGTCGCCGTTATCTGCTTTCCACATGGAAATCAAATATCTATGCCTGCATTTATAAATAAGTACTTGGTGTTTTGGTGTTGTTTCTGAAGATATTCTATTATTTTCTTTGATTTAAAAACTTTTAAAATGACTAAAGGTTGCAAAGTGTGCAATAAAATAGAATCTACGAAACCAGAAGTAGGTAACTTTCCATCGGTAAGGAGCCCGTCCAAATTCAAATTTGATTATGTAAGAATTTTTAAAAAAAGTTATTGACATATAAACGTGGGGCATGAGCGTAGACGCCACTGACGTCATATTTCCTACGCGAACAAGATGAATGGAGTGGAGGTGGGGTTAGCGTAAACAGTTGTATCCCCCCTTCTGACCGCTTCCACAGCTCACTTCCCCTGTCCTAAAAACATGTTGTCAACCAAAAAAAAACGTATTGCATCAATGGAGTGTTCCGTCTCCATCTCTGTAGGTCATTGGATGAACCATTTGTTTTGGTTTTAGAAGGGAAATACCCCTACGAATGCCCCTACTAAATAAAGGGTCTTGTTCTTGTTGCAAAATAGTTTAACTATTTGTCAGGTCTTATTCTATTATTCACTCACCTGTATGTGTAGCTTATGTTTCTCAGCAATATCTGCCAAATTTTTCATCACATCAAGATCAACACTCAAAGCAAATCTAGGCGTTATTATCGGTTTAATCAAATCATTCTTTTTGGACAGCACATGTTCAACAAACTCTTTGGTATATTTAATAGACTCTTCAGGTGTTTCAACATAATCTGAGGGTGCTAAAGTTGTCATGTTCACTTTACCAATCAATGCTCTTTGTCCATACTTGATGACACTGTCCACCAGCACCATATTAGCACTGTTAAAGAGACAGCCATAGTATGTGGCGGTTGTGGTTCCAAGACTCAAAGTCTTTCTCTAAAATTGCAATTATAAGAGTTTGTTCGTTCTTTTACTAAAGACAACAGAATATATTCTAGCAATACCCGCCATTCGACGAGGTTATGACAAGTGCTGGTGGGTAGGTATCGAGAAACCCAGGCAGATGCCTCTTGAAGTGACGGGTCTTATTATTATATAATTGCTTTTACTTACAACGACAGCGTCAAATATTCTCCTGCTAAACTCCAAGTCTTTGTATTTCACCTCCATTGGATACGTATATGTCTTTAACCATTCCAACAAGGTTTTATCATAACCTAACCCACAATTGGGATATTGTGGGGCATGAATGTGCGTATCTATGAAGCCTGGGATGAGAATCTGTGATTCTTTCAATTTTATAACATCAATTTCAGAATTGTCAGTCAAGGGTAATTTCTCTTTGATTTCATCGAGTGATTTGTAGGCACCAGCAGAAATGATCTGGAGAAATATAAGATGGATTCAACAACAGATTATTACACTTATAATAAATAATATCAAGCGTATATCGTTGATGAACTTTTTTGAAGTGAAAACTTCTATAGGCTCTTTAGGCGTTTTTCGGATGGGTTAAAATCTTCCCAGTTCGCGACACCGATGACCTTGACATGCTTCTGACATATTGCGCATAGTATAGCGGCCAGTGTACATGTATTAAACACATAATACCACATCTCTCTTCTCTGCTAATAAAATTTGAATTGATTAATTGTAGAATTACTATGCAGTACAAAAGTAAGAACTTGACAAAAACAAAGTAGGTATTTATTGTCGAATATTTCCAACATTGTTATTGATAATTGCGTAAAAATGTTTGATATTATTTATTTTTCTTATATTTTATACCTGCAATACATCTTGCAAAGAATATTATATAGTGCACTGATAGAAGGATTTGTTAGTATTTAATAAGATTTTTTCATATTCAATATCGAAAATTTGATGATTTATACGAAAGAAGGTTCTGACATACTCGAAAAAAGATTTGGTAAAAAATTTGACGATATTCCGATGATATTATGTGGGGACTTCAATATCAACTTTGCAGATGATAAAAACCTACCACTAATTGAATTTCTTAATTAGGCATTAGGTTTAACTATGTCTAATGATCGAAAATTAAGTACTAAAAGCTTAAAACAACGATCTCTGCAGTTGTTACACAGTACTTAGATAAATTCTAGTCTAACATACCTATTTGTTTCTTATATAAGTCTATCAGCCTATTATATCTTTTTTTAAATAAAATGAAACAATTAAAAATAAAAATGGGCTAAGTATTGTTGTAGGTACTTAACGATGATAATAGAGCTAATAATGAAAATAATGTTCATTAAAAACTATATAAATACTAATACAATATTGACATTTTGTATTGAGCTTTATTATTAGGTAATATCTAAACTGCATAAAAATGTAAATAATTATTGCTCAGAGTGCCAAAAGATGTGAAAACCAAAGTAATATTAATAAGTAATTTCATTTGAAAAATTAGAAAATTTCAATAACTTAGTTATTCCTTTTTTTTAAATATTCACTTCTGTCGGCAGTCCTTATGACTGTTTCTTTCCATAGAAAATTTCAGCTTTGATGGAACTAGAGATCTTTAAAGTATAGGTATGTAGTGTATCTACCATCAATTCGCTAGTGACAACCATGAAGAAAGGTACCTTTTAAATTCCGACAGCAGAATGAGATATATTTTTTTAAAGTTTATATATATAATCTGGAATATTACGAAATTTTCGAACACGATAAAGGTAGTAAAAATAGATCGTTCGATCTCGTCAACAAGCATGATCGAAATAGTAGTTACAAAATGGCGGCCGGCTAGACTTTTAAAAAAATCTCAAAATATTGCCAGTGGCTGAATGTGATTAAAAATATTTTTGAAGTCTTCTATCTATTTTTATTTTCTTATGAAAAATAATCTGTTAAGAGACCTTCAAGGACATATTCCACATTTTATTCCAATTCTCATTATGAAAGTTCTTCTTTTCATTTTAAGTTATAGACGAGAATACTTTTTGTAAAATTCGTTTAGCAATTCTTCAATTTTTCAATACTCAATTGTATGCGGAAAAGTTGGGTTTCACAAAACTAGAATGGAAAAAATCTTGCTTTTTCCAACTTAATCCACAAATAACTCTTGTTTACTATCACTTCCATAGCAATGATACACCGCATCAAAAGGAACTTGATTAGACTATTCAAATTGAAAAATAAACCCTATTAACTTAGAAATAAACTACTTGTCACCGAAAAAAAATCTTGTATGCAATTTGTTGGGAACAGTCTAGAACGGAAAAATCTTACTTTTCCCAACTTAATGCACAAATAGCTATTTCCATATACCTAGATCAAAATAAAATGATAATTTTTGAGATATTTGTTGCTTCTGAGATACGAATGTCAGACTACTGCTGACCTTGACCGAGAGAGAGAGAGAGAGAGAGAGAGTCTCGAAGCTATTGACTTTTGAATAATTAAGAGTTCATTAGTAAATAATGAACTGTTAATTTGGCATTTTGTGTCTTGTGTTTGAAAGCATGCCACAAAGAATGAATTTTAATCGCTTACGCGAATGTTAAAAGTCTCTCTCAATTTTAAATTTTGAAGCACTTCGGCGGTACATATACTAAAATTGGAACGATACAGAGAAGATTAGCATGGCCCCTGCGCTGACCTTGACCTTGCCCTAAATTATGATTTCACAAATGACAACCATTGATCTGAACAAGATAACGCCAGTTATTTGACGTTTATTCGATAACTACTTGAGAACTATTAATGCGTCTATCTTCAATAGCTAGAACGTAAATTAATAAATATTGTAATATCTCAACAACAAATTATCCGAAAAGAGTTAATAAATTAGGTTCCTTTGCACCAACTTTTTTGGTGTATTATGGGTCAAAGTTATTTACGTGTTCCTATAATAAAACATGTTTGAACAATATGAAAATTCAAATTTGTATTTTTTTTAACCGTCTCACCACTAAATGTATTGTAATATTAGAGCCGAATTAAAGAGATTCATTCACACAACACAGAAAATGTTCTCAAATTTGTATCTATACTTATAACTTTTGTTATTATTGTTTTTATTTTAGAAAAATATCTATACAAATAAATAAATCATAGTGTATGTTTGTAATTTCAAAATAACAGGTTTGAACTAATTGCATATCGAAGTATATGGGTCACTAATAACAAAAAAGCATTTTTTATTATTTTTGTCTGGCTGTTTGTCCCGGCGAATTTTCCTAACGGATAAACCGATTCCGACAGCTAGTTAACAATATAAGAAACGCTTGATCCGTAGATTTAATTTAGTAGCATTAGTTGAAATAGAATATAATCTAAATTCTCAATACCAAATTGGTATGTGGTTGTTCTGTTTCGGAAAACGCTGATACTACCATTGAATAAAAAAACAAAAAAAAAAACAACATTTCGAATAGCACTTGTAATGTATTGAGCTAACCTTCCTTTCTGCAACTGCCACATAACCTGGATCATAATATGTCAAACATTCACCACCGCAACGTCGAATACAATTCACTGAGACACAATGAGCAATATTACCGATGAAAATTCGTACTTTTCTTTCATTAATCATTATGCGATTTTTTTTACTGGTACTTGTACTTAAAATGATTTTCGAATAACACCGTATACATGTGTGCGAAACGTTTTTATATAAAAATGGTGTAAAATCGATAGCGGGGTTGTGTAGGAGTTTCCTATCATATATATTCTGCTGTAGTATCGCGTATCGCTGTTTCACTCGTTCTCAGAATGGAGGTCGGGAAAGTTACGAGGGGATCAGAGAGAATAGTCTACAACTATACGTTTTTTTTTTGTATCCATTCATGTCTGGCACAAACGATTTAATTTAAAAATGGCGGTCATTGAAACTTATATAGATATAGATCAAATTTCTGATCGGCTAAGCTAACATAATGAGATCATGCATGACAAGAACTTAGTCTGATGTCGATACAATGATTTAGTTCTCAAGATATCTGAGATAAAAAAATATCTAACATAACTTATCACCTAGTTTATTTCCTTTAACAAAAGTTTCCATAAAAAAAAGTTTTCAAACTTTTTCAGACTTCATTACTAGGTATAGTTTGTTTCACAAATGATGGCTCTTACCTACCTGTAATCATTCACAAACTACGTACATCACGCTACATTTCTCATCATCATCATGAAATTTTCTACTACGTTTGTCGATTTAAGCTACGACATCAGTACTTCAAGCTTATCCCCTTCAATACCATGATAGGGCGCTGCTCGTATGTCCAAAAGGCAACGCTACCTTTATTTCATAGTCGTCATAAAATCAAAGTGACATTTCAGAGAATTCAGATCAATGAATTTATATTTTATAACTCAAGCAAAAGATTTGTATTTTGTGTCTCTGGTTTTTTGTTAATAATAAATCTTTCATAGAACTGCTTATTTAATCAATCCATGCTTTTTTCTCCCTAACAATATGAATTTCCTTAAATTGTATAAAAAATTAAACACCAGATTTTACCTCAAAATCGTCACGCCACTGATTTTACTCCCCTCGCTTTAATTGATCGGTTTCTCTTTTTTTTATAGCAGACGCCATCATTCGTGAAACAAAGTATACGCAAAAAATCATGGCATATGACATGTTATAATTTACTTATATAGTAATTATAGTGAATAAATTTGATTAAAATTATTAAATTCCATCTACATATATTTTATTTTTTTAATACAATTTATTGTCAAGGCTTTGGATATTCAGCACTCTTTCCACGACATTAAAAAAATTAGACTTAAAAGATTGGAACTTATTGCTCAAATGTATTTTAATTCTTATGTTATTTCAAATACGCATTAAGATATAAAAAAAAACAAATTTAGCATTAGAACTGAATGCTTCAAACTACCCTCGTATTCAGTAAATTTGCTGATAGTGAGTTTTTATCTAAAAATTATTATCTACTTTTCGGAAATTATTTAGAGTGGTGGATTAGATACATAAGAATACAATATTTTTATTCCAATAATCTTATCACGATCAACTTGCAAAAATTGACAACACCTGAAAACATTGATGCAAAAATACTTGGCAGCTATAGAATTATTATTTTGTATTTTTCCGAAAAAGAATATTTCTCACTTTTGAGTGTAACATTAGTCATCACTCAACGTTCACCAAAGAAGATAGAACGTTGCTTAAACTTATTCAAAGACTTAAAAACATCGCGGAAAAAGACATATTCTAGACTTTACCACTGCTGTAACTCGGAAACCGTACATTTTTTTTAAATTTCCAGTTTAAATGTTGTTACAAATAACCTCTTCTTCAATTTGGCAGACTAATATTTTCAATTTTCGGAAAATATTGCCCCCACGCACATAGCGGAAACATACATATTTCAGACTTGACCACTGCTTTAACTCCGAAACCCATGATTTATTAAGAAAATGTTCAATTGAAATGTTGCCGAATATGGTCTCTTCTTTAATTTTGTCGTCGCAATATTTTTATTTAAAAAATGCCCCTCCACCCTCTTTGGGTGAAGTCCTCTTTCAAATGAAAAAAGAATAATGAATATCGGAGCACGTTTACTATTTAAAAATATATTAGCAGTACTTGAGGATGTCGTCCAAAAATATCAAAAAGGTTTATAATAACTTACCCTCTAAAATGCACCATTTTTTAGATTCAGGGTATTGAAATTGAAAAAAAAATAGTTTTTTTTGTAAATATCTTCTGAACCGTTAATCTTATTTTTTTTTAAATATTTTTTTTCTAATTAAACAAAATTTATTTAGTAAACGTTAGAATAAGTAACAAAAGCAAAAATTGACCGTGTTTTTGTTTTTTTTTCAACATAAAAGTTGATTTTTCTCGAAAACGGTCGACTTTAGAGCTCACGATCAACAGTACCTTTTTTGTGTAGAAAATATTGGCGGTCGGTTCAAATTATTATGACATGACAAAAAAATCTGACTTCGCTTATTATCAGTGGAAAATGCTTACAAAAGCTGTTTTCTGTACTATAAACGGTTCCGGAGATATTCAGAAAAAACGATTTTTTTTTTAATTTCATCACCCTGTATCTCGAAAATGGTGCATTTTAGAGGGTACGTTAATATAAACTTCTTTTCATATTTTTGGATGAGCTATCACATCCACAAGTCCTGCGCATATATTATGAAACACCCTGTACAATTATGGCATCTGTAAAGCACCTGCAGTTAGAGGTTATTAATTTCATCTATTAAAAAAATATGTAATTTCCGAAATATATATTTACAACTAGTTAATACCTAAAGGTACCTAATTACAGACACATGGCAAATGTTGATAAAAATTGAAAACATTGTTGTGTTTAATTTTTTTTTACTCTACTATATCAGTCGCTTATTGACTAATAATTATTATTACTTATTTATTTCCGCAAACAATAATAGTTAATTATCGTAATCAAGTTATAAGTATCCACGAGTTGGTCATGTGACAATAATTAATATTGTTGGACTGTAGGAAAAATTCTGAGACTAACGGAGAGTTTAACGGCATTAACGGTTCATTGGAATTGTTGACTTTATTAATAATTAGGAAGATTACACCTTGAGTAATTACGCTTCGGAACATTTTTTTTAATTTTTAGATAGTCATTCAATAAAAATAAAAAATATATCACCAGAAATATCAGATAATAAATGTATTATTAATTTTAAAATGAGGTCTAGTCAGATTATAGTTACAGTGATTTTTATCATAATAAAGTGTGTATGTATACAGGGTATTTTTTTGAAATAACAGTTTTATAATTCAAATATTTTTTGATGTAACTTTTTGAAATTCAATTAGTTTGTTTAGTTATTTATTTATTTATTTATACAGCATTTATATAAATTTATTGTAATAAGGGGTTCATTTGGCTCTAATTAGATAAAAATTATTAAGTCCAGTGGCGTCGGGGTATTAGAATTGTGGTTGAAAGACTTACCAGCGAGGTGTATTGGAACTTTTTGGGATACATGCTCCCTGGATCGCTGGAGGACGTAGCATTAGTAATAGAAAATACAATGTGGTTTATACATGATGTTGCTCATAAGGTTTTAACGCAAACATAAGAAAATCGCTGGATTTGCCAAGGTGGACCTCCCTTATGGCCTACACGTTCCCCTTGGATTTTTCCTGTGGGGTCACCTGAAGTCCTTGTTATACTTCACTCCAGTTGTGGAAGACCAAAGAAATCGGATCATTGCTGGATGTAACTCAATCAGAAACGACCCTGTTTTTTTTTTAGAAAGTTCTCCAGTCAATACGGAGAAGATTGGATTCTTGGATCTACGTTGAAGGTGGTCACTTCAACAGTTTTTGTAATGTTTGGTAATAAAATGGTGGTATTTATCGTTAAATGTTTCTTTTTGCAACAAAAAAGCATTAAAGCACAAAACATCATAGAGAACAAGGGATTAAACGTTTTTGAAAATGTTTTTGCATGGGAAATAAAATTGTTTTTATTTTTTTTCGCGTTGCTTCAGTGGCGTACATTTTTTGGTCCTTAATTTTGATTAAGTTGTATCTAATTACATATTTATATACGTAAAAAAGGAATTAGTTAATAAATAACAATGAGAATAAGACACTTAAGATGCAATGCTGGTGATATTCACTCAATTCAGGTTTGATAGCGATAAGATAAGAAAAAACATTTCTCCTAAGCTTTTTTAAATTGTCTTCTTTCCTCTGAATTTTCATATTAATCCCATGCGAAAAGCACTTTAAATTAAATTATTAGAAATTGAATCATATCAAAGTTCCATGAACACTTTATATTCTTTTATAAGTATGCAAATCTATAAACAAATCTCTCCACTAATCCTGCAGGTGTAATGACTGCATAAGTCTAACACAAACATTAGTAATAACTACATACTAACTAAATAGGTATAATTTGTTTGTATTATTATTCACCATGATATGTTTGTTCGTCTCTGTTTAATTGAAACAGAATCTGATAAAAATTCGGTACGAGATAAGAAGGATGGCTAATGTGAACATACGTGTGGCTTTAGATCGATGTCGAGAGCACGACCACCTGCCGTGAGGCTAGAATCTGAATGCCTTGTTTTGATTTCCAATACAACAAAATTCTGTGATCTTGAAATCTGACATGAAGATTATCTATCTATCTATATAAATAACAAGTGAAATTTTTGAAAAAAAATTAAAAATTGTTTTTATTGGGCATTTAAGATTTAAACCGTACCGATGAGTACCTACTATTGCTATCCTTTTCTCGATTTTAACTATACTTATGTATATGTGTTTGCCAGCAACAGCAATTCCATAACAAATTACTGTTTGTCTACCACAACACAAAATTAAACTTTAAATTAACAATAACGTCTGACGTCTGACAATTGTGACATAACCATAGACGATCTTCCAGAAAGTACCTATATACCAGAGAGCGAGACGTATATAAACGCTCCATGCTCGTGCGTAATTCCAGTGACGGATCCCATTGTCGTTCCATGTCGACAAAATAATGATCTTGGTTGAATCAGATTGAATGAGATAATTATAATTACCAATATTGGATCACACTTGGAGCTTAACAGGCGGCGAGATGTCTGCGATTTAAGTACGAATTCGAAATTTCAAGTCTCTAGACCGTATGGGGCCTGAGAAATCGCTGCGGAGTCCATTGATACAAGAACCGAAAGTAATAAAAGCTATTTAAAAATGAATCGCCAAATGCGTTGCTAAGCGCAAAACTCGAGAACGGCTCGACCAATTCGGATAATTTTTGTTTTAATATTTTCGTTAAGGCATAAGGAAGGTTCTTATGGAGAGAAAAATCGTAAAAATTGCGATTTAAATAGTGAAAACACCACTTTTCCCATACGCTTTCTCAGTGTGGTGTCAGATATCTCATAGGCGTCAAGAACCATTATCCAAAGAATACCTATATTGCTATATTATCTGGAACAATGAGCCTTTTTCCTGATAGAGTGTGGCCTTTTGCTAAGAGAGGGCAGCTTCTCGGGTAGGGATAGGGACAAATGATAAACCTACTCCATCTGACACTGTGGAAATATAATATAGGTGATAAAAGTAAATTATTTAAAATAATCAAGCAAGTGAAAAAATATCGTGTACCATAAAGCGTTACAATAAAAATATTATATTATTACTGAAGTGTACAAAAGCAGGAAGTTATTTTTGTAAGTAATCGTCATTTAAAATTGTGATAATAATTTAATAATTTAAGTGATTACTCTGAAATTCGTTTTATGTATCCATTTTTTTCTATTGGACTGCACATGGCCAATAACCAACATAACTATTTATTTTAAATTTCTTATATCTCTGCAATTATTACTGCTAGTTAAAATTAAAAACATACTCGTAGCTACAAACGACGCAAAAAATTCAATCCGCCAAGAGCGAGTCGAAGACGCAAACATAGGGTTCCGTATCGTTGTGACGGACGGACGGATGGATGGGTCGATGGGCTTAGTATTTGTTGTTATGGCGGTAATAGAAATACACATGAAAATGTCAACTCTCTACATATTACGGTTGATGAGACAGAGCCCGCAGACAAATGGCCGGACAGCGGAGTCCTGGTCATAATAAAATGTTGTAACATTATTTGATGTTTTATGAGATTTTTTCATAGAAAAGTTTTGACAATTGGTTGCAGTTTTTCATAGTACCAAGCTACATATTGATATAGGTATTTTCAAATTTTATAAGCAATACTTAACTTTATCATTAAAGAGTGGACAATAAAATAGTAAGCAAATGTTTATTATTACTACAATAAAGCTCAAACTATTGTCAGCACTGTTTTCGAAATTTTTATGAAAACATAAATACAGTGGAGTGTTTTGGGTTTCCGGGATGTTTTATTGAAAATCCGTACAAAAAACAAACTTTACTACAATCAACCGAGTCGTTCGTGTTTTATCAAAGGATGCAAATTTTCGTCACTACATAAAAACTACAAGAAATTTCGTTTGCAATTTTTAGTAATTTTAGTTAATAGCTTAAAAATAGATCATTTTCAAGACTTTCTCTAAACTCATTACTCAAATACCAAATTATTATTTTCTTGATAATTCTTTTAACTGCAAAAAAAATGTTATTTATACAAGGGAAAAAGTATTAGATTTTATAATACCTACAATATTTTTTTCTGTGACGGGAGAAACTATGATTTAATATTGAAAAAATATTACAATATATTGAAGTCAGAAAATTATCGACGTGAAGTTTGAAGTTCTAAACTAGTAGTCTCTTATACTGTGGCTTGCTAAGGAAACCTTTAAAGCAATCAAATATCTGTCAATTTTTTTCTGTGATTTGATATAAAAATTGTGAACTTATTGGTTGTTTGTTTGTACAAAAAATCTGATTTCGAGTTTTCTCTGACTCCACAGGAGTATGTAGAAGCAGTGACACAAAAATTACTGTCAGCTAAATCATTATATTTATGTGTGTATATGTTTATCTGGGGAACGTTTTTCCCGGGGGGAAAATGTAGTTTTATGACAAGTGATACTTTGACACCTGTCAACAGAGATAAAATGTCAAACTTCTTTCCCGTCACAGAAAAAAATATTTTATAAGTTGTCAGAGGCTCTAGACCCTAAAATAAATATAAATATTTTTACAAAAAATTGTACAGACTTTATCCGTTGGTGAACTGAAAAATACAAAGGTAATTCTATTGGTACCTACTGATAATTTTAAAATTGTGAATTAATATTATTTTGTAGTTTTGGGTGAACCAACTATTAAAGTAGCTCCAAAATATGTATTTCCCACTTCTGTGTTCACCAAAGAAGGTAATACGGTCCTTATTCTTATTTAGAGATTTCAAAACATCGCCGAAGTACACATATTTTTTATACTTTTCCACTTCCGTGACTCGAAAACCGTAATTCTTTTTTAAAAATGTCCCATTCAAATTTTGCTACATATAATCTCTTCTTTAATTTGTTCGTCTTATATTTTTAATTTCCGAAAAAAATAGCTCCCACCACATAGCGGAGGCACACATATTTCAGACTCTTCCACTGCTGTAACTCGGAAACATATGATTTGTTTGAAAAATATCCAATTTAAATTTTGCCGGATATGGTCACTTCTTTAATTTTGTCGTCTCAAATTTTCGATTTTCGAAAAAATTGTCCCCTCCATCCCTTTTGTGAGAAGTTTTTGAGGCGAAGGACATGTTGAATGTCGATTGTTTTTCAATGGGACCAATTCTCAATCGTCCTCTATCAAATGAATAAAAGAATCATGAAAATTGGAGCACGTTTACTATTTATAAAAACATGCAAACAGTCTAATTGTATACTTACCTCCTCCGTTTGGTTCGTCGGTTAAAAATTCATAAAAAATAATTCTCATTGAAAAATAAAATTAATATTTTGACCAGTTACAGCCACATAGAAATACACGGATCTCAAGTGAACATAATCCGAAGGTCACACAGGAGTTTTGATGGATAATACAAAAATGTATTTAAATCATAAATCAATACATTAATGGGAAAGCAATTACATCTACATCAGATCCATAGCAATTTTATTCATAAACAACATTATTTGGCCAATATTTCGAATTGTAGCCAAGTATTTTAGAAACAAGTAGAGTTTTTTACCTTCTCTTAGAAGAAAATGTGTTGTAGATATATGATGGACATAAGACATTTTTTTTTTATCATTCGAAGGACTTTTTCGAATTGATAAGCTATATCAAACCCTTAGCAAATTTAAATAAGGGACCCTCTATCAGCCACTGCTCTTTCAAATAATAAGAGAATTATCAAAATCTGTCTATAGTAACATACGCAATTACATAAAAAAAACGAACATATACAGACGAATTATACTACTATTCATCCTTCTTTTGAGAAGTCAGGCAGCAATTCTGTACGCGATCTCTTCACACGTACGTTGAATTAATTAGAGACACTACTAGAATTCTACCTTTGCACTTTGCAGTTGAGGTTTCAATCACTAGACGGCGCACCCAAGCCTTACGCGCCTCCGCCATTTCATATTATGCTTAAAACGAGTTGTAATATATATATATGGAAAAAAAACATTCCAGATCCGCTATCCGATCCACTTGTAATGCAACAACTTTGCAAGGTCGCAAATGTCATCATATTATTAAACACATAATATCCTACCAGTACGTACCGATTTCAACATAACACTTTGTTATCATCCTTCATACCAATATCTAATTAATAATATAACCTTTAAGAACTGTTGTATTGTTGGGTATTTTCCGTAAATGCCAAGACAAATAATTGTACCAAGTAATGCTAAATTGCTGATAAGCTCAACTACTCTACCTTCGTGTATTAATATATTATTTATTGATATTAATGAAGATCAAGTGATGTTGATGATCGAATAAACAAACAAGAAAATTCCCCTTTTCGAATCGTTGTTAGATAAAAAATTAAACTTCAGCATTAATTGCTGTGTTGTGGTGTAAAGACGTTCCACTCAACAAGTGTTCTTCCAATGCGTAAGATGGATTCAAATTTTCTGCTATTTTTAACATTGGTAAGTAATAATTGCTATAATTAATCAACGTGTATCAGTTCAAATCACAAATTATCAATTTAATAATCATTATAATATTTTCTTTTGTTTTAATTAACTTTATCTAATCTAAATACCAACTCGAATATCGTTAAAAATTATCAACAGATTGATATTTTTTTTAAACAATTTGTAATGCTATTTGATCAATTTCTTTAATCATTCTTATGAGTTTGAGTGATTTCAGGTGAACCTAGCGAGATCTCAAGGTAAGATTAGTCTATTTGTTCTATCTAGATACCTCCTGTGATTTTTTTATTATCTTTGTATTATAATGTAATATTTAAAATCTGATATATTGGGTGCGTTGTAAAACTTTGTGATTTGATACTATTGATAGATATTATAAGAGATAACTGACATCTCATGCAAATGTCACTGGGATAATAGGTTCAAGAAGTTGAATTAAGAACAGTAAACATATCTTCAGAATAATAATAAACTTTCAGGTGAAATAAAGTTTCCAGCTTTAAAATATGTTATTATCATTTGCCTAAGTAGTTATGTATATTTTAATTTCCTAAGTACATATTCATTTTATTTTAATTATTAGAAATTGGACCGACTTTATTAATTGTTGCTCTGAAAAATACAAAATAATATTAATTCCATTGGTGCTGGTTCTTTTGGAGTTGGTGCCTATAACAACAAACTATAAAAGCACAACTTCAAAATTACCAGCACCAATAGAATTAATATTATTTTGTATTTTTCAGTGCAACAACTAATAAAGTCGGTTCAATTTTTGTAAACATTAGTCAAGAAAATTGTTGTTGTTGTTGTTCACTTATACCCAAAAAGATATTAGCTTAGCTTGTAATTGTTATTTATTATTCAAAACATTGCGGCGCAAATATACCTGCATATTTCAGACTTTACTGCTGTAACTCGAAAACCATATCTCTATGAAAAAAATGTTCAATATAAATGTAGCTACAAATAATATTTTCTTCAATTTGGTCATATCATATTTTCAATTTTTGAAAAATAATTGCTCTTCCACATAGCGGAAATACGCATATCACAATATTTCAGACTTTACCATTGCAAAACTCGGAAACCGTAACTCTTTTGAAAAAATGTTCAATTTAAACGTTTCCGGATATGGTCCCCTTTCTAATTTTCAAATCTCGAATTTTTAATTTTCGGAAAAATTTGCCCCTTCCACATAGCTGAAACAGATAGACACACAACACACAGACTGGAACGCGGAAACCTATGATGAAAAATGTCCAATTTAAACATTTCCGGATATGGAATTTTCATCAATTCTGCCGTCTCGGATATTCAGTTTTCGTGAAAAATTGCCCCTTCCACCACATTTGGGAGTGGTTTTTGGAGGGAAGGAAATTTTGGATTTGAGTTTTCTCAATATGGGACCATTTCTCAATTCTCCTCTTTCAAATGAAACAAAAATCGTCGAATAGCCATAAAAAAATAAAAAAAGCAAACATACAACCGAATTGTCTACCGTCTCCTTTTCTCAAAATAAATTTTAATCAACATTTTAATTACCAATGCTCCTGTAAACAACAAGAAAACTAATTATTCTTCTTTGAAATAAATAAAATAAATCCAGCATAAGTAAAATCTGAATGAGAAGAAATCATGAAAATTCAAGGTTGTATTTATTTATAATCGCAAATCGTCATACATTTATTATGATAAATATTAATAATAATGTTACATAAATGCTATGGATATATTATGCTATGTAATTGTTCCTATTAACATATTTGCTATTGTAAAATACTGCAGGTACAGCTTTATCTGTTTTAATAAAAAATATTTTTTAGATCATTCTTCAAGAAGAAGTTTTTCTCTGATCGTTTGAAAAATTACCTTTTCAGGCGACATGGTTTTTAGGAAAATATCTGTTTCTGTATAGTATGTGTTTCTACGAGAGTTTTTGACCGACGAACCCTGAACGGAGGAAGTTGACAATTCGACTGTCTGCTTTCTTTAAAACAAGCTCCGATTTTGATAATGTTTGATTCATTTGAAAAAGGAGACTTGAGAAATGGCAAATCCAAAATCTCCTTCCCTCTGAAAACCGCCCCCAACTGGGGTGGAGGGGGCAAATTTTCTCGAATATCGAAAGTCTGAGGTGTTATAATTAGAGATGGGAACGGGAACGTTTAAATTGAACATTTTTTCAAGAGAGTTACGATTTTCGAGATAGAGGAAGTTAAATTCTCAAATATGTATATTTTTGCTATGTGGAGAGGGCAATTTCTTTCGAAAATTGAAAATCTGTGGGTACTACATGGAAGACTTAATTATTTGTAGCAACATTCATAATGAACATTTTATCCTTAGAGTTACGATTTTCGAGTTACAACAGTGGTAAAATGGTAACATCTAAAATACTTATGCGTATTTCCGCAGCGATGTATTGAAATCTCAATAATAACCACTACAAGCAAAGAATATACGTGGGTAATACGATAAGTACTATCTTCATTGGTATTGGTGAACATTCAAAGATTTTCGTGACTAATGTTACACTCAAAAGTGTGAAATACAAAATATTATTAATTCTATTGGTGCTGGTACTTGTAGAGTTGGTGCCAAAAGTTATCAATCTAACTGCAACTGCACAACTTCAAAAGTAACAGCACCAATAGAATTAATATTATTTTGTATTTTTCAGTGCATCAACTAATAAATTCAGTCCATTTTTTTGGAAAAATATTTATTAACCATGTTACGGATAAATTCATTATATTACCTAAATAAACAACAATATAAGAAATTCCCGATAGAAGCCGATTTTGGATTTTAATTTACATTTTTTTCAAATTATACCTAATCTAATATAAAGGGTGAACCACCATCATGTGATGACGTCATCACCATTTTTTTAAATAGGTTATCAAAGCAGTTTCATAACTATATCAAATTTCATTTAATGTGCGTACTATTACGTTTATTCTTTTATTTAATATTTTGTAAATAACTTGAAATTTTGGTATTTTTGACAACGCTGTACCAATTTAAAGCAACGTGCAATACATTTTCCGAATTGGCTCATCAAGGGAAATCCGGAAATTTGAATTTGAAAAAAATGGGGACAACGTCATCACACGAAGGTGGTTCACCCTGTATATTATATTATAATTTCAAAAAAAACAGTAAATTAAAGTCAAAAATCAACTTGTTTCGGCAATTCCTAATATTGTTGTTTATTTGGCTAATAATGAATTTATGTGTTATTTTATGGACGCACTGTATAGATTTAATTGAATTGACAGAATTTAAATTCCATTTTTGACTTTAGAAACCTTGTTTAAATCAGCAGAAAAAATTACACATATTAAAATTTTAATGTAGGTATTTTATGAAATTAAACTTTTCGATATGTAACGGTAGTGTGGAACCCTTATGTCGCTATCTAATTTGAAGTACCTACCTCTAAAATCTTCTAGGATGTTTATAGTTTGTGTCTCAAGAGTAGCACCTAAACACCTGATTATATTATCTAGTATCTAAACGCCGTTAATAAAATAAAATCATGCATCGAATATCATAAAATTCTTCTTTTTGAAATTTATTTAAGGTGATTCTAAAGATTTTCAACAATTTATCGCTGTGATATATAATTTGGCAACATGAGTTAATGAAACAATTAAATGCAAAAGAAATCACACTGAATTTATAAAAACTTGCATAGTTTCATCAATAACTTTCTCTTTTTTTGAACGGTCAGATCAACAATTAACCATTCCATCGTACATTTTTTTCTACTTTGACAGATCTATCAAATCTCGGCAGAGACATATCCGCATCCGTCAATCGCCAATTGGCACCACTGCAAAATCTAGGAGCCGAGATAACGGCACGTGTCAACGAGGATCTACGTCGCTCAAACATTAATAATTTGGGATGGCAAATCAATCAGCAAGTGAATGAAAATCTGGCACCGCTCAGTCATCTAGGCGAGCAAATTGAGCATAGTGTATACGAGGGTTTAGAGCCGGTGCGAGCACTCGAAATTGTTGAAAATATGAAGAATGGCATTGGCGGTACAACTATTGTGACATATCTGCCAGGAGGTAAGTAGGATCGAGTGGGGGTAATTTTACATAGCGGCCATGATAACTGCGTAGCCAGCGCTGAGTGTGGCGAAGGTTTGAACGAGTGACCGGTGATAAACCGAGTGCGTGTTCAAATCTCTGTCGCTTAGTTTATAGTATTCCCACATCCTCTCGCAACACAACAGAAAACCAGCGGGGGTATATTTTCTTAATATGATCAAGAGTCGCTTGTAAGTGGATTTTAAACTATGTCTAGATATAAATATTTATACTAACTCTAATGAATACAACTTTGACTGAAAATGAATTTACACTTATAGGGGCACAATTTCTGATCAAAAATGGCCAATCGAGAAAATGCAGCACCAAAATAAACTTGGAAGCTGGCCAATGCACTGACGGTGGTACACTGTCCCCTTACGAATTCACCAATCAACAGGATCATTGCTTTCTAATTGGAGGCTATTCCATCGTTAATGACAAAATCTGCATAGGTGCTGAATCCGTTTCAATTACCAATAATGTCATAAGGTGTAAAAGTTATTCAGGAAGACCCACACTGCTTACCGATCTGGAATCGTTTAGGAAAATGTGCCAAGATATTGCTACCAAGGCTCAGTACAGGTACATTTCTGATCCGAATCATCCCTTCCATGTGCAGATACCAAACAAGAATCGTTACGTAAAGTGTGAAGGTAATACACCGGCTGGAGTTTGTGTATTCCACAAAGATTTAAATCTGCCCACTGGATTTAGACCCAAAGGCAATTATTTCTATTCATTTATAGAGAACAGTAATAGCTTTTAAATCGATTTCCAATACATTTTATGCAGCCAATATTTTATATCTAGAAGATAATTAGAACATATTAATAAATATTTTGTTTTAAATGTGTCATATTACTTCAAATCCTTCCATCAAAAAAAATGAATAATTATCTCCGTCTACATTTGTATCTTACAAAAAAGAGCTATATTTTAAAATCTATTATCCTTTATCCTATTCAGCTTGCTTGCTTTTAAATAGTAACCAGAGAAATTTTTGAAAAAAAATTAGAAATAGTTTTTATTGGGCATTTAAGATTTAAACCGTACCGATGAGTACCTAATATTGCTATCTTTTTCTCGATTTTAACTATACTTATGTATATGTGTTTGCCAGCAACAGCAATTCCATAACAAATTACTGTTTTTCTACCACAACACAAAATTAAACTTTAAATTAACAATAACGTCTGACGCCTGACAATTGCGACATAACCATAGACGATCTTCCAGAAAGTACCTATATACCAGAGAACGAGACGTATATATACGCTCATGCTCGTGCGTAATTCCAGTGACGGATCCCATTGTCGTTCCATGTCGACAAAATAATGATCTTGGTTGAATGAGATTGAATGAGATAATTATAATTACCAAAATTGGATCACACTTGGAGCTTAACAGGCGGCGAGATGTCTGCGATCTAAGTACGAATTCGAAATTTCAAGTCTCTAGACCGTATGGGGCCTGAGAAATCGCTGCGGAGTCCATTGATACAAGAACCGAAAGTAATAAAAAACTATTAAAAAATACAAACAAATGAAAATTATTGTTATCATCTGAGCAACTAGAATTGACGGAACTCGTCAATGGACATCTGTTATACAATATCGTAAGCCTATCGGCAAATCACCGCACCTGCGAGCTTCAAATATAGTGATCCGGAAAATCAAACAATCTCTACTTTGGCTATTGTCTACAAGGTGGCAGTACTAAGCCTGTCTCTTAGAGAATAATTAGAATGCGTGGTTGCCAAGATTTACTCCTATAGAATTTGATGCTGCTTCTAGTTCTGCTGTTGTTTTATTTTAAAACAAACATATTCATATTTATAAACAATAAAATACCGGTAGCTCACATACCCATTCCAAGTTCCGTTTATGCATATTACCGTAAATCATATCAAAAATAGAAATAATAGGAATAAAGCCTTTTTGTTATTCATATAACTCAAATTCCAGATAGGTATATTGGTACTAGGCATAAGATATTTTTTCGACATGATAATGGAAAAACAGTTGAAGTTTACCATTCAAAAAATATATTTGGTAAGTTCGAGTAAAACTTATAGGAGATCGAAAAAAACAGAATTTGGGAAGGTAGGTATAAGTCAAAGTCTGATTCGGAACTTAGGTATATTACCTATGTCCAACACACATTGGATTTTTGTGATTCGCACATGCTGTCACAAAGAAAAATATTATGAGACACCACAGGGCTTCTTTTGTCAGCTTTCGTGTACGGAGCCCTAAGAATGTGGGCGGAGATGATTGCATGAAATGCTCAATATAAATTTTTATATGTAAAAAGAGCAAGTAACCGAGCATTTATAGGTGAGCCGGCAACTGCTTAATGTCAATGTTAACTTCGATTGTCAACCAGTGGCTAACTGTAAGGTGGGGATGGCTAAATGTGTCAATGGAAAATGTTTATGTCAAAGGTGTGGATTGTTGGAAGGCAAATTCTTGCCGATTAAAATGTACAACAAAAACATTAATATTGCTCGAATAAAAAAAATGTTTTGATGTTGTGAAGTTTGAAAGTAAAGTGTTTGTGCTGGCTGAACTAAAAAAGTCGGATTTAGTTTGTAGCATAGTGCAAAAATATAATGGCTTCTGGTGATACAATCGAGACTATAGAAATACAAGATCCAAATTCGGCATTCAATATGAATAATTCCAAAGATATAACAGCCTTCAAAGAAACAGGAGATGTTTTAGAAAATGAAGGTGTGTTATAGATTTTTAGACTCGCTAAGAATGATTTTTAATGATATTTCTCGGCAAATACATCTACCTACCAACTTAATGATTCATATTCAAATGTAATATCTAATTATGTTTTCCCCAAAATATTATTCCTTTTCCACACCATTTACTGATTGAATATCAAAAGAATATTTTCCTATTTACAAATCATTTGAAACAGTTTTGCCATTCAGTAATATTAATCAAATGTATCACCATAGTGTTAACGTTAATGTAAAAGTGATGTCAAGATATTTTTACAAGAAACTCCGTGTCTATGAGTCATTAGTCATTTGTACCTGTACCTGCTGCAATTTTGTGTGTAAATCCACACTAACAACCTTCTTCTTCATTGTTACAGACAAGGACAGCAATTCCATTATGAATAAGGCAGCAATGCAAGATGTAAGTAAACTAATAAACAAACCAATTTTATGATTGACACACTTATCATTAATAGGTACTTTCTATTTTGTTTTAATTGTATCATATTCTTTATCAGAAAAATAAATTTTATGGAATTCAAAATACCTAGGTATCGTATTTTGTTTATATTATCAAATAGGTATTTCTAAATTTCCTTTTTCTGTCAAGTTAACTTCATCATTTCCACTATAACGATTCATTCGGCTGAAATCGCTCTTTTCTGAATTCTTGCAAATTTGATTATTCTGACAATGCAATAATAATTTCGATAAAGTAGGTATTCAGAACAAAATTATTGCAGTACTAGTTTAATATACATAATAGTGAACAGTGTGATTCCTTTTGTTTTATTTATTTGTTCAATATTGTTTATCTGCTGCTACTGTTTTGGTTTCAATGTCGCGTTATCAATAGTTTAACTGGATTTTAAATTAAATTACATATATGATTTCCATATCGAACTGTTTTCCTTCACATGTCTTATCAGTTAATGGTTGGTAGAGTTCAATTTGAGTCTAGTTTCGTGTTAAAATCGAATTATTATAATATTGTGAAGGCGAATTATATTATAACAAGGCTGTGCTAGATATAAATCTTTTTTTTTTCGATGAAAAGGAAAATACCCAGCTGCATTTTACAAGACTATATTCAGATTGATGAATAAATTATACATGTTATCAATATTGTGGTTAATATGGAAGAGAGAGAGAGACAGAGAGACAATAAAATTATTGAAAATATAATCTTGAACTAAATGATTAATAAATATACCATAACGGAAATATCACGGTTCCGAATTATTGTCTAAAATTAGATATCAAATATAGGTGTCTGTACTGTATTGTGTATTATTACTGACGAGTAATCAATAGAATATGCAACACGTAAAATCAAGATTCGATGCACCACCAAGAACAATGTCAGGTGAAAGTTTCTAGGGCAATGTATTTTTGACTGACGAACCCAAACGGAGGAGGTATACAATTCGACTGTCTGCTTTTTCACTTTCCTACGTTACTATAGTAGCTGTATAAGGAAAGTAATGTAATCATGTGAAATTTTCGGTATCGAGATTTTTACAAATGTTGACGTTTCATAGTTTTCTGTCTTGTCTGTATGTCTGTCTGTCTGTGACAGCGTTATCTCGGGAACGGATCGGTGTATTTTGTTGCTTTCTTTTTTATTTTGTTTGGTACCAATATCACTCGCCGGTGGCACTGAATGAGAGTCCTGTATACATTGGGTGTTGAGCTATAGCAAAAAAACGTGTTTTGCTTAAGATTGTAGCGCGTAAACGGCTCTAAGGATTCTAATTAAACTTGCCTAAAGTATTCTTCTGAGAGCCATCTCTGAGAAAAAGCACGAAAAAAGTTATGCTTGAATAAAATTCCATATTTTCAACATGTCTCTTCAGATTCTGGCTAAACGTTTCTTCTTGCGAAAAAATGTTACATGAACATTGTTGTTTGTCTTGACATGCTGAAAAAAATGAGTGGTAGCACGATTTGACCAGAGGATTTTTACTTTAGTACCGCTATTATCGTCGTTATGTAAGGAAAGTATTGTAATAGTGTAAAACTTCATTCACTGGAATTTGTCTGCGAGCGGTAGGAAAATCGTGTGAGCTGACTCACCAGAATTTTTTGTTTGTGCGCGCGTCTTATATATGTGTATATATATATATATATATATATATATATATATATATATATATATATATATATATATAGTAAACCTATTCCGATTTTGATAATTTTTGATTCATTTGAATGGCGAGACTTGAGGAACGATCCCATATTCTTAAAAACTCCAATCCGAAATCTCCTTCCCTTCAAGAAACACTTCCGAAGGGGGTGAAGGTGGCAATTTTTCTCTAAAATCGAAAATCTGAGGTAGTATTATGAAAGACAGTACAATATCCGGAATGAATTGAACATTTTTTGAAAAGAGTTACGGTTTTCGAGTTACAACCATGTTAAAATCTCAAACATGTGTATTTTCGCTTTCTGGAGGGGGCAATTTATTTCGACAATTGAAAATCTGAGGGCATTGCCTACATGAAAGACCAGATGATTTGTAGCAACATTTATAATAAACATTTTTTCCTTAGTGTTATGGTTTTCGAGTTACAGCGGTGGTAAAATGGTTAAATTTAAAATACTTATGGGTATTTCAAATGAATCAAAAATCGTCAAAATCTGAGTGGGTACCTATGTTTACTATATAAAAAAGCACAGTCCAAATGTATACCTTCTCCTTTTGGGTTCGTCGGTCAAAAATGTCTTGTAGATATCTGTGTATTTTTAGTCATTGGTACATCTGATGAAAAATGTGGCAAGTATGAGTAGAACTCATACCTCGAGGGTTCCGGGCATCTATGTTATAGGCAAGCATAGTAAATACAAGAACTTGCCAATTTTCTCCGGTACTATTGAACGAACCCTTTCTTCTTGACCTTGACTTGACCGTTTTTTTTACTTTCCTACCGCTACCCGAAGTAGCCTAGTAAAGTAAAGGGTTTTCCAATAAGAGGTGTTATTTTGAATAGCCCGCTATTTCGGTAGATGTCACTTTTGAAGCTGTCATTTCTTGGCATTTGACAAGTAGAAACTACGCCATTAATAAAAATGGTACGATACACGCTTCAACAACGCATTGAAATTATTAAAATTCACTATAAAAATGGTGAAAATTTGGCAGAGACGGTTCGTAAAACTCGAACATTTTTGGGTCGTCGTGAAGCACCTTGTCGGACCGCAATACAGAAATTGGTGGAAAAATTCGAGCTGTTGGGACAAGTTAGTGATGAGAAGAATAAAACCCGTGCACGTCGCTCAAGAACAGCCGAGAATATTGCTGCTGTAGCCGAAAGTGTTGAAGAAAACCCAGGTTTGTCCATTCCTCGTCGTTCTTTGTTATTAGGTATTCCACAAACGTCATTACACCGTATTTTGCATAAAGATTTGGGTCTTAAGGCTTATAAAGTCCAGTTAACACAAGAACTCAAGCCGGCCGATCATCAACAGCGTCGTGACTTTGCTGATTGGGTCGTTGAAATGCATGAAAATGATCCGGAATTCCATCGAAAAATCATCTTCAGTGATGAGGCACATTTCCACCTCGGTGGCTTCGTCAACAAGCAAAATTGTCGCATCTGGGGCTCAGAAAACCCAAGAGTTATTGTTGAAAAGCCTCTCTATCCTCAACGTGTGACTGTTTGGTGCGGTTTATGGTCCGGCGGAGTCATTGGACCTTACTTTTTCGAAAATGAGGCTGGCGCAACAGTTACGGTGAATGGATTGCGCTATCAAGAGATGATTAACGATTTTTTATGGCCGGAATTGGATGGTATTGATCTGGACAACGTTCACTTTCAACAAGACGGCGCTACGTGCCACACAAGCAACGAAACCATTGATCTTTTAAGGGAAAAGTTTCCGGACCGTGTTATCTCTCGAAGAGGTGATCACAATTGGCCACCGAGATCTTGTGATTTAACACCTTGCGACTTCTTTCTTTGGGGCTACGTGAAGGAGAAGGTCTACGCCAACAGCCCAGTATCGATTCAAGACCTCAAAGATGGAATTCGTGAGGCTATCGAGGACATAGAGCAGCCACTTTGCGATTTAGTTATGGAAAATTTCATGAAAAAGATTTTGTCCTGTAAGCGTGGCCGTGGTGGTCATTTGCCTGATGTTATTTTCCACTATTAACGGCATACCTTCCTCTTTGTAATGAAATAAACATCTGATGATTTATAATAAAAAATGGCATTTTTCTTTGAATATCAAAATAACACCTCTTATTGGAAAACCCTTTACTTTAAGCGTGTAAAATTTTCGATGTTTACGTTTCATAGCTTCCTAAATCCACAGAATATATTTTCTTACTCTGGTTGTCGGTCTGTCTGTACCAAGATTAAGTATCTCGGGAACTAGGTAGTTGATTTTTATATTCCATGGAAATCGTTTGATGAGCGGTAGGAACACCATATTGCTTTTTCCTATAAAGATTGCTGTACAAATTCAATAACAATAACTAAATCTGTATACCTAATAGTTTATTTGAATAACTATTTAGGTACCTACTTGTTTTTTCTCTGTCAAATTTAACCTGAGATTTGTTTATTTTGAACGAGTGTTGTTTTGATAATTTCATAAGAAGTATTATTACTCATTAAATGAATGTAAAACTAAAGATATTCATACATATTCCACATAACAAAGGATTCAATCGAAAAACTTGTTAACGATCATTATTTATGATATATGTATATATAGGTACCTATATGTATTTTATGGAAGTGTGTGGAATTTGATCCTGGCTGTTTTTCGATTACTAATACTTATTATGCTTGAGGCTAATTATAGTCGCATTGAAGTAGAGGAGAAAAAAAAACATAATTGCTCACAACTCTTTCGAGAATATAATGGAATAACATTCGGCAATATAGTTTGCACGTGTCCGGACGTTTACTGAACGTCTGTCTTCACAATAAATTTTTTTTTTGTATTTTTCAGTACACTAACAAATGGAGTCGGTCCATTTTTTTGTAAAAAATATTTATTTCATACTTTTGGGTGTAACATTTAATTTGGCCGATTTTCAATTTTCGAAAGAAATTGTCCCCCCCCATACATATTTCAGATTTTGACTCGAAAACCGTAACTCATTTGAAATAAATATTTTTTACAAACCAACCAACTGATAATGTCGGTCCATTTTTTTGTAAAAAATATTTATTTCACACTTCTGAGTGTTACATTTGTCACGAAAATAGTTGAACGTTCATCATTATCCATGTATGCTTTGCTTGTATTTGCTATTATTCAGAATTCATCGTCGCGAAAATACGCATATTATGGGCTTTACCACTGCTGTAACTCGAAAATCGTAAATCTATGGAAAAAATGTTCAATATAAATGTTGCTACAAATAAATAATCCGGTGATTAATTTTCCATTCTCAGATTTTCAATTTTCGAAAGATATTGCCTGTTCCACATATACATACCTATTTCAAATATTCACATCACAGAAACTCGAAAATCGTAGCTCTTTTGAAAAAATTTTCAATTTAAACGTTTCAGGATATTTTGTTATCTTTAATTCTGCCATCTCGGATTTTCGATTTTCGAGAAAAATTGCTCTCTCCACCTCCTTTGGGATCGGTTCTCTTAAGTCTCCTCTTTCAAATGAATCAAAAATCAACAAAATCGAAGTATGTTTACTATATAAAATTAGCGCACGAACCAAAAAACCAGACAGTTATATACTTCATGAAAAACTTAAAATCCATTGTATTTTCACACTAAATTTTCGTTTTCCGATATTTTAGGTTAGGTGCAAAATATCGAGGCGCGGTTTTTACTAGCTTGTTTGAGCATCATTTTTCTATTTTATCATGGCAAAAAATTCAATATCAATAGATTATTTTTTTATTGAGAAATTTCAGTCCTAATATCTCTAATAATGCCCTCTAGCGGCAACATACTAAACTGCAATCGCAACGAGTAAGGTAGATTTGTTCGACTAAGAAACATCCGTCCAGCCTTTTTGAAGTTACCAGGATGTTTATTTACAAAAACTTTTAAAGTTCCCCTCCCCACCACTTTATTATTCGAGATAAGGAAAAAAGTGATCTACAAAATAGACATAACTTTTTCTAAATCAAGATAGTAATTACGCCCTCTAGCGGTCGTCTTGAAAATCTGGCTACTTCATTTTTTTACCATAGAAGTGATTGGTTGTTTGTTTTGTACGCCTGTTTGACGACTCTGTACATCTAAAAATGCATAATCTTATGATTTTTAGTTTTAAATTATTCAAAAATTCGTGTATTATAGATACATGTTTTTTTATAATTTCGATGTTGAATATAAACGTAAAAAACTTCAGCAGAAATTAAATTCAATAAATAAAACAATTTTCATCCATTTTAGTTATTAATTGATTATATTTCTTAGTTTCTAGTAGTGATATTTCTGAGAAAATATGAATCCTAGTTGCATTTTTGCATTCAAATGAGAAAATCCCATAATTGTTTTAACAGTAGCTGATTTGTTTTTTTGTCTCGCTTTCTCATGTAATTGCAAGAGTTCTTCAAATAGGATTTGTATGACGTCACTGATTGCTGGTCGACTCATCAGCGTAACACCATTTTTTTTTAATTTAACTGATAAATATTATATATGTTGTTATTATCAATATGAATCAGTTTTTGTTTTGGTATTTATGATTTGAGCAGAACATTCACCTTTACTGGTCCTACCGCTTCCCGAAGCGGTATTACTTAGTACTAGTGGTCGCCCAGTAGTCGAAATTCGACCGTAATTTATAATTTTTTTTAATTCAAACGTCATTGAGGTTTTTTCGTCGAAGTTATGCTACCTAAGTGCATATAATTTTTGGAAATTTTGTTCTATTACGTCAGTTGCAAGCTTGTGTTGTTTGCCTAATTCCATACAATACATATGAAATTTAAAATTTAATGTTAGTGACAGTTAAAAAACATAATGACAGCTAGCTATTTATTTTATAATACATTGAAATGTTTCGACTTAAAGCCGGTAATATTACTTTACCTTTGACAAAATGAAGAGAATGCATTCCTTTCACAAAAGTGATTCGATTTTTTTTGCATTGCAAACCTGCTTTGTGATTGCATCAATCTACTATCAAAGGTGTTTCTTGAAATGAAATTAAGTGCGCATTTAAATGTATCCCTCAAAATAGTTACATCACTTTATATACACTATTCACAATATTTAAATTTGCGTCTGACCAGGGTTGTCATTCACCAATAAAACAGTCTGACAGCCCTGGCTCGTTGACGTCACATTACAGTTTGGTTCGTTATGCAACACACAATACACATTTACCACGTAAACCATACTTCTTTATTTAATATAATTTAAAATATTAACGCATCATACATCAGAACTTTAACTGTGTGCACTACTTTACCATATAAACTTTCACTATGCCAAATCTCATACTCCTCCGTGCACGTTTTATGCTTTATAAATCGTCTACAATTACGTATTAATATATAGATTGTAACCGTGTCAAATTTTCGAGATCCAGTTGTAAATAAAAACGATATTCTTCTCCACACTTATCACAAATGAATTGTAAATTACTATATATATATATATATATATATATATATATATATATATATATATATATATATATTATATATATATATAAGCTATCACTTAGAATATGCTTCAACAAAATATAGGAAGTTATTTTGCCTTTGTACCCGAACATCGAAAAAAAAAATCTACAGATTTATTGTATGTATAAATCAATAATGATTTCATTATCTCTAAATACTTTCATATTTACATTTATAATAATCAATAATTGAATGAAATTGTTGTGCTGATTCATCGATATTAAACTATTCAGTCTGTTCAACGAATATTTTAATTTAAGTATAAATGAAAATATATTTCTGCAAAATATAAATTCGATCAATAACATTTCTGAATTTTTAATCTTTAGAAGAAATACACGTTTCAACTTTGTAATAAAATATAACTATATATAATATATAATTTTTTATTTTTATTTATTTTTTCTTCCTGGAAATAATAAATAATCCTATCAACTACACCACTGCCATATGTCACCTCGTTCATCTGTTGCCACCGTTTCTTGTGTCATTGATTTAACGAGATTTATGTATTACTTACTCTGTTTCTGTTATAGTTAGTCTGTTATCTGTCTGAAATAAAAAATAATATATTATGTGAGAAAGTTTCTTGGAAGGTTGCGAAAATCATTTAAAATATTTCAATGTGTTTTTGTTTCAAATACCTCTGTTAAATATATATATATGCAATACATAAAATATTATACCTTCATGAATATGGAATAATAGGAGGTATTGAAATTATTTTTATGTGGAATTTTGCAATAATGATACAGAAATACATAAGTGATGGTTGGTTTTATTTTACATGTTATATAATATACAATTGAGCATCTCATCTTATTATATTAAAATATCTTTTTTAATTCTCATATTAAAATTATGAAAAACATTTTTTTATCGTAGAACTTTTTTTAAGCATAGAAAGGGGTTTTGGTATAAAATTTAAAATAAGTAATTGAATTAAAACTGAAAAATGGAACTGTCTTACTCTTAGGTATAATAAATGATTTTAACTGAATGTGAATTTTATTATTTTGTTGTATTTGTCATATAAAAAATCATTTTACTGGTAAATTAATAGAATAAATTATTGAAGGTGGTCCATCCTTAATCACTTAATGCTTAATATCTGGGCGACCGAGCTTTGCTCGGATAACACAGGATTTATAGTGGGTCTATAAGAGTCACTAAGTTTGTTTAATCTTAGTACAAAAATTTGCATATATCTAGCTAAAATGTATTGCGACTGATAGATTGGTAAATATTGCTTTATCATTCACATAGCTCATAATCTACAGATTTCAAAATAAATATGAATGTGAAACACACCCGAACTCAGCTGTATCACCAATCGCCTTCTCGACTCCCAAATCCCATACTAAAATTTATATCGCAACCTGCTGAGTCATTCCCGAAATAGCTAGTGTGGACCTTAAGGGTCGCAATATATTAGATATGTACAAATTTTCATTGAAAATTTTAAATTAAACTCTCGGTTAATACCGGGAAGCTTCACCATAGGACTATTTTTTCCTATAATATTATCGGGTTCATATTCATATTCGATTCAATACAGTCTAAAACCCATACATATAAATTTTCATCGCAATCGGTAGACCAGATTCCGAGGTAAAATTTGCATATATATATATATATATATATATATATATATATATATATATATATATATACAAGAATTGCTCGTTTAATATAATTTTTCCATTTGAGAGAGGAGCATTCAGAATTGGTCCCATTGAAAAAAAATAATATTAGACATGCCCTTTCCCTCAAAAACATCTCCCAAAGGGAATTAATAAAAATTTCATATCCAGAAACATTTAAATTGGACATTTTTTAAAATAATCACAGGTTTCCGCGTTACAGTTTGGAATATGTGTTTCAGCTATGTGGAAGGGGCAAATATTTCCGAAAATCGAAAATTCAAGATTTGAAAGTTAGTAGAGACGGGACCATAACCCGAAATGTTTGAATTGAACATTTTTTGAAAACAGTTATTTTATGCCCGTCCGGCATTATTTTCTCAAGCAGAATTGTCTTTTAATGGTTGGGCTTATTAATTCTATATACCTAGGTATATACGCATCCTTCTTCCCTAGTATTTTTCGTTTCAATTTTCTCTCATCTCTAGATGTCCTATTAATTTGAAAATTTTGCACTCTTAAGTATTAAGAGCCGACAATAATAAAAAATTTCATGACTTTTATAAAATAATTGAAGCCAAATTGAAGAAGTGATCTGTAAACACCTGCGATACGACGATTGAACTACTTTTCTCACATTCTGTCCGATGCGTGCACTTGCATATTTTTCAGGCTCAAATCAAACAACTCACACTAACGTACTGTCATAAAGATTGCATAGAATCAGCTGTTCATTCCGATAAACATTACCTATCTACAGTGGCGCCCTCCCATGTGGTGTGGTAATTGGATTTGCCTATACTCGATATCAAAAACAGAGTAACTACACCCGCTAATAAAAAAAATAAAAAAAATATCTTTTATTTTCACTAGACAATGAGTTTGTATGAAAAACTTCAAAAATAAAGGGATCTTCTGCAGTATAAGCTTCATAATGCGATTCATTATCAAAATTTATTACTCTCTCTCTTTTTGAAATGGACTATTGATGAGTTACGCCAGTATAATTGGAAAGCATACTGGGTTTAATAATTGGTCTCGTTATTTATATAGTGGCCTGAAAGCCAATAGTAATTATTACTTAGAATGTGAAGAAAGATTATACAGTGTGTACAAAAAAAGTAACGTAACTTGCCTATATTTCGATTTTGAAATGCATATAAAACTGTATATATCTCAGAGTGCTGAGTATATTATTTCAAAATTTACATTAATTTAAATAAGCTAAATAATGGAAAGATTTGTATTAGGTACTGAAAATAATCTACTAGTCTTTTTATATTTATTATTATTATTGTTTTGTCCTCGGTTTTGTCAACGCTATATAAAATAATCTAATGGTGCTAAATCCGGAGATCTCATTGGTCATTCTTTTTTGTGCTTCTTCCTAAAAAAATCTGGTGTGTCCACTCACACGACTTTCCTAACGCTCGCGCACAAATTCCAGTGAATGAGAAAATTTACACTATTAAAATACTTTCCTTACATAGTCACGATAATAACGGTAGTAAAGTAAAAATCCTCGGGTCAAATCGTGCTACCACTCATTTTTTTCAGCATTTCAAGACAAACAACAATGGTCATGTAACATTTTTTCGCAAGATGAAAGGTTTAGCCGGAATCTGAAGAAACATGTGGAAATAATGTAGTTTTATGCAAGCATAACTTTTTTTGTGTTTTTTCTCAGAGATGGCGCTATGTGTGGGTGGTAAAGGGCTCCCAGAAGAATACTTCAGGCAAGTTTAATCAAAATCTTTAGAGCCGTTTTCGCGCTACAGTCTTGAGAAAATCCCTTTTTTGGCTATAGCTCAACATCCAGTATATACAGCATTCATTGCCACCGGCGAGTGATATTGGTACCAAACAAAATAAAAAAGAAAGTAAAAAAATACACCGATCCGTTCCCGAGATAATGCTGTCACAGACAGACAGACCAATGGCTGAAAATATGTTTATTAGACTTGGAAAACTCTGAAACGTCAACAGTAGGAAAGTAAAAACCTTCATGTAAATAATCTTGTAATCGTAATTAACTTTTCAATTTTACTAATTATATTTTAAAATAAACCAGCAGAATGAGAGTAACCCTTGAGGTCCACACGACGAACTTGAAACTCCACACGAATTTTCATCAGTTGTTATTTGTTATTATAGATCTTGATTTCCAAAATTTTATATAAAAATAGGTATTATACCCATCTCTCCACTATGACAGCTTGCCTAACAGTACGATGCTCTACCCACTAGGAAATCGCACACTTTCATCTTTGATGGTACGGACGTGTATCTAGCATTTCGCTAGCTACAGGCGGAATTTTCTTAGTTTTTGAAATGCTGTTAAAAATTAGCTTACGTGACTCGGCTGAAAACTTTTTCAGTTCTTAAATACTTAATTATGCGTCGATTGAGCCCACCCCCCCACATATTAATATCGTCATTGGTTCGCGATATAATGGAGACGAAAAATTCCGAACATACACATACGCACATATCTCGATAAAAACGTTGAATTTGGATTCTGGTGACTTTGAAATGTGGAGATATGCAAAAGCTGGAGATTCAAAAAATCGGCCCTTCAGGGAAGTTAATAATGAAGAAAAATTGCCTACTTGTTTTTAGGTAAATTTCTTATAGAAATGTACCTATTGCGATCGTTCACACTTTTGAATTTCGAAAAAATTTCAACGGCATGTTGTTATATGTCATATATATATATATATATATATATATATATATATATATGGGATATTACGAAATTTGTTAACACGATAGAGTTCGCAGTTTTGAAGTTCAAATTTGCTACAAAAATCAATCTCTCAAATATCTCGGTCGAGTTCGTTATTGGGCTATATCGGGTAAGTAGTTTCAAAATGGCGACCGTTCAAACATTTAAAAAAAATCAAAAAAGAGCCGTAGTGTAAATATCATCAAAAATAATTTTAGGTTATAGATATAATCAGTACCTACAACTTTTGTTCAAAGCAATTTTTCATAAAATACACAGGTAAAAAAATAAAAATTAATAAAGAAAAATAACAAATATTGATAAAACATGAACACTCAATATAAATTTGATGTAATTGTACATTTTCAGGAGATCTTAATATAGACCCTGATTAAAAAAATATATAGTATATTTATTGAAAAGAAATGGGCGAAAAAAATAATTCTGCCTTGAAGTGGAACTCGAACCGTGTCTGCTTTATATTCAACAGCCAAAACAAAAATGTCTAACCGCAAGGCTATGACACATACGACAATTTTATGTAATACCATGTAGATATACCAATGAAAATGTTGTTCAAATTTCACTTCAATGAATTTTGAAAAAATTTACCTTTCCGCTGACTACAGGCCATCGGGATTTTTTTTGTTGCATATATTGAATAAACGGCCTTGACTTTCGAATGGAGAAAATTTGCATTATTCGGTTTTGAAAGTTATATTTTGAATTTTAGTAGTGTACGGGAAACCGAAAAAATATACAGGATGGGCATCTTTTAAGAATTTGGTGGTAACGACGCATCTGGTGTATTTTTGAATTATTCACGCTGATAGCTTGATTAATTTTATAAAACATTTATTTCAAACTTTTTTTTGTTAACCTATCAGGAACTCAAATATAAGCAAGTCAAGTACGTTACTTTTTGTATAAGCTGTATTATTGCCTTAAACAAATATCCAATTAAAAACTCATTGGATTTGTTGTAAGAAGTGTATGAACTTGATAAGGTTTTGGGTTGGAAAATATTTTGGCATATTTAAATGCTGATAGAGCTGATTCATCAATATTTATCTCTATATGTTAACAGCTATTAATTATTTTTATTGTTTATACTGTCTGCATAAAATCCAATTTATGCACTAGAGAAATGTAAGTATGCCGTCAAACGCCGCGGTATTAGTTACTTAGTTGGCAAATTTGTTTCATGCCTTGGTACTGATTTCAATTTAAAATATATCGAGAAAAATGTTTTTGTGATCTTTCAGTATGCTTGATATTGTTTATTGTTATTGTGAGTATTTTGACTTATTTGACATTCGGTTACAAATGTAGTGTTTGTATTTTTTTTTTCTTGAGCCACGTACGTAAGGGCTGCATCTCCCTTAATGTACATTTTTCTACCTATGTTTAAAATTATTTTGTATTTTTCAACTAATAAAGTCGCACTTTTTTTGGAAAAATATTTTTTCCGTTCAAAATTAGAAATAATTTACAAATTACAAAGGTATTTACTAATTTTTTAACAGTCTAGATAATTTCTTGGGCGGTACTTCAAAGGATTGAGGATTACTGTAATAATTAGAAATTGACATCAGTGGCGCAATATTGTTATGTAATAATATTTTTTATCGATCATATAATTCTAAGTTATAAAACTTTTTTTAAATCAACAAAAGTAATAATTTCCCTTATTTTTTATATTCCCTTCGTTCTTGCCTTATATTATCTCTCATCTTATTTGAATTATTGTAGATTTACTATGGGAAAAGTTAATTTCATAAAATGGATAATGGACTTCGGTGGTCGTACTTATACTGTTGATCTTATCAGAAACAGAAGCTTTAAATATCTATATTTAGTTGTAGTTGGTTCTATTATAATTTGGACATTTTTTGTTTGAATTTTGACGTTTTATGTTATCTTCAATAATTTTTGTTTGCCCAAACAATTCAAACGTAAATCTCTTTTATTTGCTAACAGCTTGCTAGCCACTTATCGAAATTATCATTGTATAAATATGTATATGATAGTGTACTTTCTATATCTCTCCTAATCGTTCTAGCAGCATTTTATGCAAAATTATATTATATACAGGTAGCTTACAATAAATATTTAAAAAATGGACCGACGTTATTAGTTGATGCACTGAAAAATACAAAATAATATTAATTCTTTTGGTGCTTACTTTTGAAGTTGTGCAGTTGCAGTTAGATTGATAACTTTTGGCACTAACTTCACAAGTACCAGCACCAATAGAATTCACATATTATTTCGTATTTTTTAGAGCAGCAACTAATAACGTCGGTCGATTTTTTGTAAAAAATATTTATTTCACACTTTTGAGTGTAACGTTAGTCACGAAAATCGTTAAACGTTCACTAATACCAATGAAGATAGTAATTATCCTATTACCCACGTATATTCATTCCTTGCTTGTAGTTTTTATTGAGATTTAAAAAAATCGCGGCGGAAATATGCATAAGTTTTTTTAGATTTTAACATTTTACCACCGCTGTAACACGAAAACAGTAAGGAAATAAAATTTCATTATAAATGTTGCTACAAACAATCTGGTCTTTCATGTAGTTCCCTCAGATTTTCAATTTTCGAAAGAAATTGCCCCCTCCACATAGCAAAAATACACATATTTGAGATTTTAACATCGCTGTTACTCGAAAACCGTCACTCTTTTGAAAAAACGTTCAATTTAAACGTTTCCGAATATTGTCATGTCTCTAATTATAATACATCAGAATTACAATTTTCGCGAAAAGTTGCTTTCTTGTTAATAATAATTAACACATATAATGTTTCTTTATCTATTTAAATTCCTAGAAGAACTTTAAATCATTTTGACCATTACACTAGAATTAACAAATAAACTTTACACGTTCTAGAATTACAATGGGTTTGGTCTTTGAAGTTCATATAATAGCTCTAGATTTTCACTCTTACGCAAAGGCATTAAAAGATACATAAAACTAATGATGATAGAAGTGATCCATAACTTTTCCGGATATAGGTAATCGAATATAAAAATCGTCTGATTTTGGAGTAGGTATACAATTCGACTGTCTTTTTTTTTTGGTGAGACTTGAGAAATGGTCCCAAATTCATAAAAATTCAAATCTGAGGGGGCAAATTTTCTCGAAAATCGAAAATCCGACCCGGCAGGATTAAAGATTGGAAAATATAAATAAGAAATTTTTTCCGAGTTTCAGCGATATTAAAATTTAAAATATGTGTATTTTTGCTATGTGGAAGAGGTAATTTCTTTCGAAAATTGAAAATCTGAGAATGGAAAAATAAAGATCAGATTATTTGTAGCAACATTTATATTGAAAATGTTTTCCATAGAGTTACGGTTTTCGAGTCACAGCAGTCGCCTTATTGCCACCCATTAGTTACATTGTGTTATAACCGCCCCATGTAAACAACTTTACCCAACCTCACGCTTTCAATTTCAATCATTCTTTTGTCTTTGGACTAAATGATGGTTAAGTCTATAAATAAATACATACTTACATTTAAAATTAGATTTTAATATTTAAATTTACTATTAACATGTTTCATTTGTTTATCTACACTTTTAGTATTACAAACTTATGAAATTCTTGTCTTACAGTCTATCATACCCGATCACCTGTGATAGTCCCTTGATTAAATTAATAGAATTTCGGTGGAATGTTTGTTTGTTTTTAATTATGTTCAAGAAATCTCTTGTATGTAGTAAATTTTCGGGTAAGTTTTTTTTCACAAATTTATTGTATTTTATTTACTTAGATAATTATGTAATCTCATCGTTTTTTATTACCAAAAAAAGTACTTTTTGTAATATGATAACGGCGTCGGACTGATTTTATTTAATACATAATTATTATACACTGTGTTCTTAAAGTATGAAATATATTCTTTATTTCCCAAATTAAAAATATTTTGTTAAACACCTCAGGCACCAGCGTCGTATTTATTACGCCAGTTTGTGACGTCATCATCCTTTGAAATATGACGTCATAGATTTATTTTATTAACCTATAATATGTGTATATTTTCCTTTTTTTGGATTGAGCATTTATAGAGACGAATTGGAATATACTTTATACTATCTAATTATATTAAACGAGCAATGCTTGTATATATATATATATATATATATATATATATATATATATATATATATATATATATATATATATATATATATATGCAAATTTTATCTCGGAATCTGGTCTACCGATTTCGATGAAAATTCATATGTATGGGTTTTGGAGTGTATTGAATCGATTGGTTGTATTCACATTCACAAGAAAAATCGTTTTCAGCAATCAATTTTCTCATTTTAGAAGTCCTACAGATTATATTTAGGATAGCAATATGAAAGCAATAAAATCATAGGAAAAATAGTCCTATGGTTAAGGTTTTGGGTGTCGATCTAGAGTTCCTCGGTTCGAATTCTGATCACGTTAGATTTTTTTTTACAAAATCCATTTTTTTAAATAAAAGATTACGTTAAAACGAGTTTCTAATAATTTAATCTGAAATTTTCAATGAAAATTTGTACGTATCTAATATACTGCGACCCTTAAGGTACACATTAGCTATTTCAAGGAAGGGTTAGCAGATTTTGGGTAAAATATTGCAAAAATGGGTTTTCGGAGTCGAGAAATCGATTGACGGTAGGTACTTTCATATTTAATCGGTGTGACCATCGAGGTCCATCCACACAAGCTACCTATTTCAAGAGTTTTGGTATATTTATCATTTATATTACACATTCATATTTATTTCGAAATCTATAACTAACGAATATGTGAAAAATAAAAGCAGTATTTACCGATCGCAATACATTTTAAACAGAAATATGCACATTTTTTACATTTTTGAATATCCTTAGTAACTCTTATAGACCCATCTTAGCTCCTGTTTCACCCGATCAAAGCTCAGTCTCCAGATATTACTTAATTATGTTCGGTAATAATAGCAGTTTTGAGATTAAATTAATTTATAATCGGTATTTTTAAACTGTTTGATAGAATGAGAACAGGAAAATAATTCAAAATTGCCACAAAATAAATGTGTGTGTGTTCATTAGTGAATATTAAAATTAATTTATTTGAATGTTTTTAAAGCTTTCTTACGTTTTTGTAATATTTATTTTCAATGGTTCACGTACTGTTTTGAAAGTAATTATGTTATAAAAGCTGATCTTGATCCAACATAACTATTATGTAATTTTTACCGACTTCGAAAAACGGAGGAGGTATACAATGTATCTATGTTTGCTTCTTTTATGTATGTTCGTGCGATTCTCATAGTAAACGTTCACCGATTTCGATGATTCTTCTTTGAAGGGAAAGAGAAGAGTTGAGTATTAAAGAAAAGATTATTTTCAGTGACATTTACATTGAAAATTTTTCAAAAAAAAAAACAATGGCTTACGAGTTAAACACTAGGAAAGTTGAAGATTTTTTACGCCAAATTTTTAAATCGCCGAATATAAGCGAACGTTCAGCAATTTTCATTACTAATGAAGCGCTTGAAAATGTTACTTTTGAAGTTGTGCCAAAAGTCTTCTATTTACCCAAAGCTACACCACTTCAAAATTACCATCGCCAATAGAATTGAAATTATTGCTTATTTTTCAGTATACCAACTGAAAATAAATAAATAAATTTAAACGGTAATGATGTTGGAAATAATAATTTTCGCAAAAAACTACCCTCTCCACATAGCGGACCTATTCCCTAAAGGGAAGAAGATTTCTGATTTGAGTTTTTCGAAATATGGGACAATTTTTCAACTTTCTTCTTTCAAATGAATCAAAAATCATCAAAATCGGAGCATGTTTACTATACAAAACGCGCAAATAGCCAAAAGAAATAAAAAACAGCAAACATACAACCGAATTGTATACCTAGTGTGTATTTTGGAAGTCGGTCAAAAATCGATCATTCTGAGGATATATTTCATTTGAGAAATAAAGTGTTTATTCAGTTCTTTATTTACATCGAGTATAATTAGGATTGGATTTATCCAAAATGGTCAAGTAGATCTTATCATAAATAATTATGTATATTACTTAACTAGTGAAATTGCATTCTACCCGATATTATAATTATTAATAATATGCACTATTCAATCATTCAGGCTCGGAGTATGTATGTCATTTACAATATCTATTTTAAACTTTTCATGCCAGTTCATTTCCTGACCTGAAACACTATTTAAATCTCTTCGATGGCCAAAAAATCCTCTTAATCTCCACCATATTTCTTCCACCCCTCAAAAAACCTTGAACACTCTCTCGATCTTTTTAGTCATCGACCTTCCTAGAAAGCTGCTTTATGACCTAATACTCCAATTTCTTTGTACATTCCCTTTTTCTTCTGCTTTTCTCTCCGTGTTTTCCCAAGTGCTGTATTACAGTCATTATCGCAGTATTGCTAATAACCTGTTTTATTAAAAGAAAAAGAAAAGTTTTTTCAATCGCCTCAGTTTGTTTGTAAGTGCTCTATTTTTGACCGACATAACAACAAGGAGGAGGTATGCAATTATTCGATTGTATGCTTTCTTTTTTATGTATGGCTGTTCGGGCGTTTTGCATCGTGAACGTGCTCTGATTTTGATAATTTTTGATTCATTTGAAAGAGGAGAGCTGAGAAATGGTCCCATATTTAGGAAAGTTTAAATCTGAAATCTCCTTTCCTCCAAAAACTTTAGAGGTGGCAGTTTTTCTCGAAAATTGAAAATCTGAGACGGTAGAATTAAATATGAGACCACATCCGGAAACGTTTAAATTGACAATTTTTTTCGACCAGAGTTTTCGAGTTACGGGGGCATTTTTTCGAAAACTGAAAATATGAGACGGCCAAATTAAAAAGAGATTATATGTAGCAACATTTAAAATGGGAATTAAAAAAAAATCGGTTTTCGAGTTACAGCAGTCGTTATGTCTGAAATATTATTCCGTGGCGATGTTTTCCGATCTCTGAAAATAACAAGTACAAGTGAAAAATATACATGGGTAATGGGATAAGTACTATCTTCTTTGCTATTAGTGAACGTTTAACTATTTTCATGACTAATGTTACACTCAAAAGAGTGAAATTAATATTTTTTACCAAAAATTGGACCGACTTAATTAGTTGGTGCACTGAAAAATACAAAATAATATTAATTCTCTTGGTGTTGGTACTTTTGAAGTTGGTGCCAAAAGTCTTCTATCTAACTACAATTGCACAAAAAATAGGGTTATATAAGAACCTTTGACTTTTCCCTGTATAAATAACTAAGACTAAGTAATTCTATCAACAATTTGTTAAAAAAATTGGACTAAACATAAAAAGTTATGAGATTTAAAATTTAGTAAATGTGTAGAACAAGGTTTCCACCGAATTTTGGCAATTTTTTTGGCTAGTTGCGTAGGTATATACTATAGGAACACATTACAATTAAAATTTTAGCCCGCTAACCTTCAAGAAGCTTACAGGAGGGTGGAATGAATATAGTGCTGTGGTGGGGAAAATAAGTGTTTAGTGATATACTTTTAGTAGTACTTTGGCTAATATAATACTAAATTAAAAAAAGTGCTGCAATTAGTGAAAACGTTGCCATAAAAAATATAAAAGGACAAGGAAAATCATCCTGCCACTATTTATGTTGTAGATACAGCAATTGTGTGATGTTGCCAAAATGACTCGTTTGTACGGACATTCCATACATGAATTCGAATTTGCAGGAATAAAGTAATAAATAAATAAATAGCCAATGAAATATTTATAATACGCCCACAAAGTAAACAGTCCAGCAGCGTAGTGGCGCACAGGCCTATCATATGGAATTAGGTGAAATTCGGGGTGAAAATAGTACCTACACTTTAGAATTTTTTTCTCGTCAATGTGAAGTGAGCGGGCTAAAATTTTGATTGGAATGTGTTCCTATACTCGCCAAAAATCGGTGAGAACCTGTTCTACACACCTAAAATTTTACCACTTATTAGTTTACTGCGTTTTTGCATCGGATTGTAAAAATAGAAAAATAATCTTTAAAAACCAGGAGTCGTGTCGGTACAGTCATTATGAAAAAATATAAGGAGAGATACACGACCTCTAGATTGTAAAAGATTATTATTATTTTGACGTGGCAGTGTCCCACTTTGAGTGTAACATATTCATGTTTAAAAAGTTGATTAATTATAAAAAGATAAATAATAATCCCTGCCAAAGAACATGTTAGAAAAAATCTTATGACATGAAATGTCAGAGTTCAGCGTACTATAAATAAATAGATAAAGATTATGGTTATTCACATTTTATTAAAATAATACAGCAAATGAAGGAATATGTGAATCATTACAAACAAGAATTTCGAAGAAAACACGTGGGAAAGTAAAAAAACCGACCCTAATAAAACTGCCCATCAGTGGCGTATCATCTAAATATTGTAAACATTGTGTTCAAATAAATGCAACATTTTAACAAAGTAAATGATTTATTATACCTACATATTTATAGTATAATATTTCTATTGTTGATTCTTGTTCCAGATTGGCCAGAAAACAAACCTTCTCACCACCACCATTTCCAATGCAGCGGCGGCGGCAGCGAAAACGAAGGCGGAACGCGAACGGGAGCGGGAAAGGAAAATCGGCCATAGGCGGGTCGGCGTTGGGGGCGAGATCACCTACAAAAAAATACAATCGACACAAATTATGGGCTCCATACAACTGGGTAAGTAAGAACAATAAGTCGATAAATTGTATAATTTTCGATTATAAAACTTTACTTTAGAATAAAATTAGGGCTGTATATCTATGAGAAAAGATTTCTAGAACTATGAACGTTCTTAAAGAATATTTGCATAAATGATGGATTACCGTACTTGCAAAGTGAAGGAAACTTTTATAGACTTGCGTTTTTTCCTCTAACCCCCCCTCATTTTCTAAAACAGCAAAGTATAAGCTCTGCTCTCATTTGCACGTCATCAAAATGGAAACAATTTTTTTTTTCAATCTTTTTCTATTTATTGGTCCGGGGTAATATCAGAAACGACTGATTTTCATGGGATTTTTAATAACTATTATTGTATTGTTCATCTGACATGTGTTTCGCCAACCAAGTTTGAATATTCAGCCCGAATTTATTTGCAAAACACATGTCGGTTTATAAAACTCTATTGTTGACCAGTCAGTAGTCCCAGATTTTTCAATTTTCCTTAAAAATATTGGATTTTGCAAGAGGTTTTTAGAGTTTTTTTTCACGGATTAAGTTTTATCAAATAAAAAAATTATCGTTTTTAGAAGAAGAAAATCCTTGACATTGTTATCTACTTTTTGGATAACCTCGTATATAGTGATAGTTTTCAAAGAAGAAAAGGCTTTATTAGTTGGTGCACTGAAAAATACAAAATAAAGGGTGGTCCATAATGTAGTGACACATTGAATTTTGGACTTTGCCTCTGAAAGTTGTTGGTGTTGTTCGATAGAGAAACTCAAACAAGTTTTTTGTGTTGCAAAATAATACAGGGTCCACCAAACTAGACAAATTTTTATCAACGTCAGAGTACACTTACTATTTTTTAAGCGAAACTATAGAGATTTACAATTGTCAAATAGACAGCCGCGTACTGACTGTTCAGAAAAAATAATTATCTTGCTGTTTTATTGTTGAAATTTTCATTAGAAATGACAGGTCTATTGCCCTTACTCGGCGCCAATTTTGCTCAAGATTTAATTCTAATTCTCCGTGTAGAACCACAATTTTAGAATGGGTTTGTCAATTTAAAACCACAGTATAATCTCTAGCCTGCAAAAAATATTTCATACAGATTTAAGCTTCAAACCATATAAAATTCAACTTGCAGGATCTAAAAGAAACTGATTTTGCAGCCAGACTTGCATTTTCTAAAATTTTTTTAGAGCTTTTAGAAAACAATGCTGATTTGCTCGAAAATGTATTTATGTTTGACGAAGCAAATTTTCATCTGTGTGGCTACGTAAACAAACAAAACTCTCTTAACTGGTCTCGAGAAAACCCGCTAGAATACAACAAACTCCTCTCTCTTCATAGCCAAAAAGTTACTGTTTGGGGTGCAGTGTCAGCACTGGGAATTGTGGGACCTTATTTTTTGCGGATGAAAATGATGAAAATACCACTGTAAATTCGGGACGTTACGTGAACATGTTGCAAACTTTTTGTCAACAAGAGTTACGGCGTTTTCCTGAAAACATGTCGTTTCAGCAGGACGGCGCCCCAAATCATACTACCCACGCATCCATGAATGTCTTGCGGCAGATGTTTCCAGGACCCTGATTTCAAGGTTTGATGATCCCCAGTGGCCCGGCCCCAAAGCAATGTGACTTAACAACCTGTGATTTTTGGTTATGGGGCTATTCAGAGTATATACATCAATAATCATCAAAGTATCGACGAATTAAAATAAAATATTCGAACAAAAATTTAGAATATTTCTCTTTAATTTTATCGTCTCCCCTGCACCCCCTTTGGGTGAAGGTTTTTTTTGAGTATGTAGTGGACATGTTGAATGTCGATGTTTTTTAAAGGGACAAACTCTCAATAGTCTTCTAACAAATGAAACAGAATCATCATGAAAATCAGCTATTTAAAAGGCGCGAACAATCATTAACAAAAAACATAAACAGTCGAATTGTATACCTTCTGCGTTTGGGTTGTCGGTCAAACATAAATGTTCTTGAAAATCATCACCTGATTTGTTATCCAATTTTGCGCCTCACTGTATATTAAAGGTATTTGAAATAAATATATACCTAAGCAAATTAGATAAGGTGATAATATTACTCAACCAAAAAACATTTTATCATAGAAATGTCTATCTCCATTCACCTAATATTATATTAATACACTTAATTATTTCTTGTCTAGAGAGTATCTAGAGAGATTTTGTGCTATCAGTATTATATGCATGTGGTTTCATGGTGGTTTACTTGTGATATTTCCTATGGAATAGGTTTTCATTTTGCGTTAATATCGCCCTGGAAGTTGTTGTGTTCTTGTTGATAATTTATATATTTATTATGTGATTTTGTATGTGAATGTGAACGTGAAAAAATAAATATAAATTATGTCGATTATATCGATGAAAAGAGGAGAATCTTCTCTCAGTAAAATCATTCAAATCGGTAAGTGAGCAATGGATGGGAAGAGTAAATTTTGAGTCATGAATGTTAGTGAAACATAATTTAAATATTTGCTAAAATTCGAATGATGTCGGAATCAGTAATTTTGATAAAGTATTGTAACGTGAAGACTTACCCGAATAATGAACTACACACACAATGCACATTCCGGAAAATACGGGAGACATCAGAGGCAACGAGAATAAGTCCTGGTCTATTCTCGAAAACACCACTGGAATCATCTAGATCTTTTTAGGTTAGATATATAATGCTGATAGCAATGACAGGATAGTTAGTTAGTGATAGACAGTCAGTCATAGATCACAATCGGTCATAGATCATAGACAGTAGAAAGTCGTATATAGTCAGAGAAATAAGTGTGAATATAAATGTGTATATAGTCGTGTAGTTATTGTTATAAATAAATAAGTGAAAATAAATCGAAACCAGTTTTAATATAGATCCCGTTACAATATTAAGAAAGTAAAGACAGAAAAGCACAGCTGAAAAACAGTATATTATGTAATGATTCTGGCTCAACGGTTCCTTCTAAGTCAAAATTCAACATAACCATTGAGGTTGGCTTGGCACGCTCAAAAAATAAATAATGGTCGTACCACTTAATCGGACGATTTTTCATATTTGAATTGTTTTGAGAGCAGTAGAAAAATCGTTTGTGTAAACAGATTTTCTCAATTAAACGTAGGTATTTATATTTTATTGATTTTTTATGGATAGAATATTTATGTATTCTTGAATCAAATTTCTAACAAAAATTGTTTTAACATTCACATCAGTTATGATTGTGAAAGGTCGAACATGAGATATCACGTTATTGTTCCATAGATAAGAATCTTGTTTGAAAAAATAGTATTGTTATTATTGACGTCATCTTATTCATAGCGGATGAGAACTGTAACAAATAGATATACAGGGCGTTCCTAATTATCATATCACTATCCAATGAGATAAATTATTGCCTTTGTCTATCTGTAAAAGCTAATAAAGATATGTAGGTAACTAACATTTGATGCAATAGTTCTTCTATTTACTCACAACTTCACAACTTCAAAATTACCACCACCAATAGAATTAACCATATTTTGAATTTTTCGGTGCAACAACTAATAAAGTTGTTCCTATTTTTTGGCGACAATATATTTTTAGTTACAGTATTAGAAAATAAAAAAAATCCCGATGGCCTGTAGTCAGCGGAAAGGTAAATTTTTAAAAATTTATTGAATTGAAATTTGAACAACCTTTTCATTGGTATATCTACATGTTATTACATAAAATTGTCATAGCCTTGCGGTTAGAGGTTTTTGTTTTGGCTGTTGAATATAAAGCAGACAGGGTTCGAGTCCACTTCAAGGCAGATTTTTTTTTCGCCTATTCCTTTTCAATAAATATACTATACATTTTTTTAATCAGGGTCTATATGAAGATCTCCAGAAAATGTACAATTAAATCAAATTTATATTGAGTGTTCATGTTTTATCAATATTTGTTATTTTTCTTTATTAATTTTTATTTTTTTACCTGTGCATTTTATGAAAAATTGCTTTGAACAAAAGTTGTAGGTACTGATTATATCTATAACCTAAAATTATTTTGAATAATATTTACACTACGGGTCTTTTTTGATAATTTTTTTAAATGTTTGAATGGTCGCCATTTTGAAACTACTTACCCGATATTGCCCAATAACGAACTCGACCGAGATATTTGAGAGATTGATTTTTGTAGGAAATTTGAACTTGATACCTACAAAACTGCGACCTCTATCGTGTTAACAAATTTCGTAATATCCCATATATATATATATATATATATATATATATATATATATATATATATATATATATATATATAAACTTTTGAACCAAATGTTTTTTTGGACTAACTTATAGACATATAACAACATGCCGTTGAAATTTTTTCGAAATTCAAAAGTGTGAACGATCGCAATAGGTATATTTCTATAAGAAATTTACCTAAAAGACTTGTCTTTAGTGGATTTAATTGAAATTATCAGTCCAGTACCGTTCCCGAAGGAAATTTAATTGTTATTTTTGACCGACGAACGCAAACGGATGAGGTATACAATTCGACTGACGGACTCAGATTTTTGATGACTTTTGATTCATTTCAAAGGGGAGACTTGAGGAATGGTCCCATATTCCGAAATCTCGTTCCCACCAAAAAAGGAAATTCTTGTCGAAAATCGAAAATCTGAGACGGCAGAATTAAAGATGGGACAATATCCGGAAATCTTTAAATTGATTTTTTTTTTCAAACGAGTCACGGTTTTCGATTTACAGCGATATGAAAATGTCAAGTATTTGTATTTTCGCAATATGGAGGGGGCAATTTCTCCCAAAAATTGAAAATCTGACGAAACTAAATTAAAGGCCAGATTATTTGTAGCAACCTTTATATTGAACATTTATTCCATAGAGTTACAGTTTTCGAATTACAGCAGTGGTAAAGTCTAAAATATGCGTATTTCCACGGCGATGGTTTTAGATTTCTGAATAATTCGTGACTAATGTTACACTCAAAAGTGTGAAATAAATATTTTTTACAAAAATAGGACCCACAGTATTTTGTATTTTCAGTGCACCAATTAATAAAGTCGGTCCAATTTTTTGTAAGAAATATTTATTGACATAAAAAATGCGAAGCCCTGATTTTCAAATTCTTATACATTAATCAGATTTAAATCTTTCGGCTCTATCGAGCATTGCTTTCTAAAAAAATATATATTCAGTCTGAATCCATAAAGATGTTTATTGTTATTTATTTACGTGGAAATCCTGACTTTTTTGTTTATACAATTTATGTTTTTATATATATGAAGAATAAGTAAACATTTATTTTTATCGATGCAAAATACAGAAAAAATCTGATCAAATAAAAAACTACAGTTACATTTATCCCTTTTTCTTTCAAAAAACTCAATTATGTTCCCTTTCGGGCCGTCATACTACTTTAATCTAATCATGTGTAAATTAGCTTATCACTGCTATAAACGAATCCGACAAATTTTATCAGTATCGGTAAAATCTTTAATGCCTTGTCTCGTTAAAATTGAAAATTTTATGTGCTCAGAAAATTAAATATTTCAATAATAATATAATTTTGAGGATTTATCCGAAAGCTGAAGATCTGTATTTAGAAACTGCTCAGAAATCATCAAATTATTGTAAAAAAATCAAAATATCGCTTTGGTATCAATTTTCAGAGATTCGAAAATTAAACAATATACTGGGTGTTCCATTTAGAATTTTCACTTTATCTTATTATCATAGATATTATTTCTCAAGACTTTTTTTGTTGGTACGTTATAACTTCCTTAGTCACCAAATTTCATGAATGAGCTAGCTATAAATAAAGCTTTCCTTAACCGCTACACCGGAAAAATATGCGATATTAAATATACGGTGTGTACTTCAATTAAGTGGAATTTAAGTAGGTTAGAATGCGAATGCTTCGCACAAGTCAGCTAGTTTTGTTAAAAATTATTAGTCGATGCTCTAAAAATTAAAAATAATATTAATTCTGTTGGCACTCGTAATTAGATTGAAAACTTCAAAAGTACCAGAACCAATAGAATGAATATTATTTTGTAATTTTCAGTGCACCATTTAAAAAAGTCGGTCCTATTATTTATAAAAAATATTTGTTCACACTTTTGATATTAGTCATCAAAATCATTCAACGTTCACCAAATAAGATAATACGTTGCTTATACTAATTCAGAGATTTCAAAACATCGTGGAAATACACATATTTCAGGCTTTACCACTACTGTAACTCGGAAACCGTATATTTTTGTTGAAAACTGTGCAATTTAAATGTTGCCGGATACAAAATATTAATTTTGCCCCCGATTCCCAAAAACTATACACATGCATACACGAAAGATAATCTATTCCGCAACGATGGCCCGACATAAAATTCCGGATTATATCCACTGTATACGACCATTCTTCACCCCCGTTTTATAACGCCCTTCAGTATCCCATTTATCTTCTACTCCTCTAGTTCTCTAGTTGATTGTAACCAATAAACACAAAAATATCGTCGTTCTTGTAATTTTCGTCCCTGACATCCTTCATCGATAACTACACTGTATTGTTGTATCTGTAAATTGAAAATGAACTTTTTCTTTTCGTTTCACTTAATTGTTTGCGAAATAATTTTTTTGTGTGTATGTACTCGATTTTTCCAGTCGAATGAAATAATTTTCATATATTTTGGTCCATGCTATGAAATTTCCCCAGTTGCATATTTTTCTATCAGCATAAATTGGTTATCACTAATGGATAAAAAAATTGTTAGGGTTGATATTATCTTGAAGTTCAATTTTTATGTGCCTTTCTAGCTACACTTATTCAGTTTAGGACAAAAAAGTGTAAGTCACAAGACACTCGATCCTGACCAGCACTGTGAGAATACATTTTGACATAGATCAGAAGAATTCCAAGACCTGAGATACCGCATCTCAGGTTTAATTTCAGTCATTCGCGATTTGTGTTGATTTATTTTAATATCGGATCGAAATTCAAGTTAAACTATAGATATTTTTGTCTGTGGCAACATTTTCAAGGCAGAGTACTTGAAGAAAAAGTCTGAAGATGTCGAAAATAATATTTGTATGGAAAAAAAGTGTTGTAAATACATATCTTCGTCCGTTTATATCCTTATAGCAAAAAAAATGATTGAGTTGATTCAATATAAAATTTTTAGACCGAAATGGACTGCATTTGTAATACTGGAAGGCAGATGTTTTTTTAATGGGAAAAAATGTTGAGAGGAATTTTATCTAATCGATAATATCAAGAGTTGCAGATTTAAGGGGTTTGAGGTCCATTGTGAACCCCATCAGAACTGTTCTCGCTATTACGTAGTCTACAGCTCGCCCTCCAGTTCCAAGGTTCTAACGAAATCCAGAATTTGGGATGGCTTCAAGGAGGTTACTTCCTCATTTCTGCATGTTTCTTGTTCAAAGCATTTTTTGCGTTGGCTAGCAATGGCGAGGCATTCTATCACCAGGTGATCCGGAGTTTCCTCCTCCTCCCCACAGAATCTGCATTCGTCGTTATCTGCTAAACCCATTCTCGTTAGGTGCTTCCTGAGGCGACAGTACCCAGTAAGAAATCCAGTGAGGAAGTGTAGCATATTCTTGTTAAGATCCGGATACTTCTTAGATCTTACAGTATTAAAGCTTCCAAGAAACTTTTTGGAATGATCCAACTCAGGGAGATTCCGCCAGAGTGTTTCTCTTTCGGTTTTTTCCTTCTCCTGAAAATCTTGTAGGTACATTTACCTGTACCACAGAAAGGTTCAGGGCCGATGAAAGGAGTTCGTGATCCTTTTCTGGCTAGTGTGTTGGCCGCTTCATTCCCTTTGATTCCTGAGTGGCCGGGAATCCAGACTGAACGGACCTTGTTTTTTCTTGCCTAATTCGTTGAGTTGTCTTCAGCACTCCCATACCATCCTAGAATCGATGATATGAGAGCTCAGTGCTCTAATAGCAGCCTGACTGTCAGAATGTATAGCTATATCACATTTCTGATAGTTTCTAGGTTTATTTCCACACATCTTTCGATTGCAAGCACTTCTACCTGAAAGATGTTTGGACAGCCATGGTCTTCTATAAACTTAGACCATGTGGGAAAGCGACCTCATGATAGTGAGCATTTGGTGCCAGGCCCGAATACTCCAGTGCCAGTCCCCGTCGTTGTATTAAAACCATCAGTGTACCATTTGATGGCATTCTTTTTGTGTATTTGGTCAGAGAGGACCGGGCTCTCCCATCCTATATCAAGAGTTGTTCGGTTCTTGTTCGGAATTCAGTTGGTTAACATAAGTACCCATAAACTGAAACACCCAAAAAAATATATCGGTTTATGATTGAATAAATTTTCCAGAATTTCGTTATAGAAAATCTAAACTGTATCTACTATTTGAAATTACTTCTATTGTAACATCTTATTCTATTTATTCTCACTATATTTTTTTTTCTATCAAAAGGTATCCAACATGCTGTAGGTGGTCTAGCATCGAAACCCGAACGTGATCTACTTATGCAAGACTTTATGACAGTGGAAACAACAAATTTCCCAAGCGAAGGCTCGAATCACACACCTGCCCATCATTTTTCCGAATTCAAGTTCAAAAATTACGCTCCAATAGCTTTTAGATACTTTCGAGATTTGTTTGGCATCCAACCGGATGATTTTCTGGTAAATATATACAAATATACAGCTTGGCAAATTTAGCTCTGAATGTAACTTATGCAATAGCAATACGATGCAGTCAAGTATAACTACTGCGCATCGATAGGCGTGGCGATAGCTAGATTTGCCAAGCTGCATGTTATGCTGGTTGGATTGAAAATTATTAAAATTTATTTTGATTTTTTTTTCAGATGTCAATGTGTAATACCAGATTAAGGGAATTATCAAATCCCGGTGCTAGTGGTTCCATATTTTATGTAACAAGTGATGATGAGTTTATTATTAAGACTGTGCAACACAAAGAGGGTGAATTTCTTCAAAAATTATTAGCAGGTAAGAAAATGATCAATATGTGCATTGTGTCCCAAATTGGTGATGAATGTATTTCAGTTTTTTCAAAATATTCAGTGAACCTCAAAATTTAAATTTTCTAGTAGTCGAAAATTATCTCAATGTTTTGTCATTGTCACATTTTTCTTTCTCTTAAAGTTTCTGATACTCTCATACATCCATCACTGGTTGATGACAGTCTGTCTAAATGAACCAATAAAATATATACAGGGTTTCCCAAAAAAAATCAGAACGGCTGACTATTTCAGCAAAGGCTTGACATAAAGTTATGAAATTTGTTATACTGGGGTTATCAGTAGTGCCGGATCTATAATAATATTTGCAACGTTGTCAGATTTACAGTTTTTCCTATGGAGCCTTCAACTAATTTTTGTTGATATGGCAATTCAGCATTTCGTTAAAAAATATCACATTTTTTTTTAATTTGTTGGCAAGTCTGATCTAAAAATACCATTCAAAACGTTGTCAAATTTACATGTTATTTCCACTAAATCTTCCTAAGTATTTATTTAATTTCCTTTTTTAAATATTATAGACTTTAATTGATACCATAAAGTTATTTTTTTAAATGAAAGAAATCAAATCCATTCGAATATCGTCACTAATAAAAAAATACCAATAAACAGGAAATAATACAAATCTACGCAGGTAATACAAAACAACATGTAAATTTGACAACGTTGTAATCGGTATATTTAGGTCGGACTTGCCAAATTTCTAATAAATTAAATTTCATTGTCATATTGCCACGATTTCTCGAGATATTGAAACTTTGTGATCGTTTTTAACGAAATAATGAAATTGCCATATTAACAAAAATTAGAGAAATTAAAATTTGATATTATAGGATCATAGTGATTTGAACACGACAAATGAAATGCGATAAAAATTAACATAGCATTCTATTTAAAAAATAAAGTTGACGGCTCCATAGGAAAAACTGTAAAACTGGCAACGTTGTAAATATTATTTTTAGATCCCCTCCCGTATATCAAATTCATAACTTTTTATGTCAAGCCGTTGCTAAAATATTCGGCCGTTCCAATTCTTTTGGGAAACCCTGTATGAATGATCTTGATACAATTTGTTAAATGTACATAAATTATTTTTTTCAGGATATTATATGAATCTCAACCAAAATCCAAGAACATTACTTCCAAAGTTCTTCGGCTTGTATTGTTATCAATGTAATAGTAAAAATGTAAGACTGGTCATAATGAATAATTTATTACCTAGTAATGTTGTCATGCATCAGAAGTATGACTTAAAGGGAAGCACATACAAAAGAAAGGTAAGTAAATACATTTTTTACCAAACAAACCTTCCGGACTTCTTTTAATTTTTAACTTTCCTGTAAAAACAGGAAATACTTATGAGCATTTTTTACCTCTGCACTATAATATCACAAATTATTGAAATACACTATTTAAATATCTTACAATACACTCTCGACTACTAAGTACAATATATTATTTAGACTATTTACAACCGTATTCGAACCGAGCGTTATTTATTTATGCTGTTGGAAGCCCCCTACTAGGGACCCAACTACAACGGACCGCACCGTACTCCCCGTCTCCCACGTATCAAGAATTCTTGTTTAACGGATTGAACTGCTCAGCTAGATTTACCAAGCTGTATATTATTTTCTTCTGTCGATTTACTATTTCTAATTTTGACACATTTTTACATAATTCCTTTTTTTACTTCTCTCCATCTTCCATCCTCAGTACATCATTTTCTCGTGTGTTTTATATAGGCTTCGAAAGCGGAACGGCAAAAAAATTCACCTACCTTCAAAGATTTGGATTTCATGGAACACCATCCCGAAGGTATTTTCATGGAGGCAGATACATACAATGCTCTTGTGAAGACCATTCAAAGGGACTGCAGAGTATTGGAAAGCTTCAAAATCATGGACTACAGTCTTCTGTTGGCCATTCATAATTTGGATAGGGCGCAGAGGGAAAAATTGGTGAGTGCAGTGGAGTGAAACCTTTGATTATATCCGAAGACTCGATGATTTAAAAACTGTCAAGTCTGTCAAATAATAAATGACTAAGCTATTTTTTATCAATATTTCGTCTTTAAGGAGAAGAAAACGGAACCAGATGTAGAAGAGGCGCCCGAAGATGCAGGCGACATGAGCTCGTCGATGATTCACGAGGAAAGGGAGCGTGAAAGGGAGGATCGAATGGGAGCTGCATCAATTTTAAATCGAAGCAGATCGATAAATAGGCAACGACTGGTTGCCCATTCCACTGCCATGGAGAGTATTCAAGCTGAATCGGAACCAATTGATGAGGATGATGATACGCCGTAAGTTAAAATTGATATCTATATTCGTCTGTGTTTTCTGTTATTTCTTAATACTTGACAATATGGTTGACATCGTTTTGTCGATAGTTAGTTTATTCTTTAGTGGAAGTGTCAGTTTTTCCGATAAATCAGTACTTTTTTGTTTCTTAAATTCGATGTCATTGGCCCATGTTAATCTGTCCACGAGCATTTCTAATATTTAACGTGATACGAACTGATTTAGATATCGAATGGTAAGTGTGCTGTGTAGATGATGAATCGAACAGGTCCAAGGATAGTACCTTGCGGTACAGCTGAGTATTGACGACATGTTTGTTGATTCTGACAAATGAAATTCATCTTTTTTTGTATTTCGTAAACGCTTTAACAATGAGGTCATATCCAGGAGTAAGTGTATACTTTTTTGGACTGAAAGTTATTTTTTTGTTGTTTGGTAGCGAGGAGAAAAATTTGGTTGCGTAATTTTACTGATTAGAATTTTTGGTTTTGATTATATTTTTTTATTGTTTCAGTCCTGGCGGTATTCCAGCACGAAATGATAAGGGTGAACGATTGCTCTTATTTATTGGTATTATTGATATCTTGCAGAGTTACAGATTGAAAAAGAAACTAGAGCATACGTGGAAATCTATGATACACGATGGGGTGAGACATTTTATTAAAAAATAAAATAAATCAAAACAAGAATATATGTGAAACCACTTTTTTTTCAGGATACAGTTTCGGTCCACAGGCCGAGCTTTTATGCTCAACGTTTCCAAAAATTTATGTCTCAAACTGTTTTCAAAAAAATTCCATCACGTAAGTACTTGATATTACATAAAATATTAAATTATATTTCTAATAAATGTTACGCCATTTGCCATCTTTTACCACAAACAAAATCATTTGTCATTTCTTCTCTTGTCCCACACTGCCTTTCTCCCCATCTGAAATATATGTTTCAATGTCAATATACGTTGCAGTACAGGATTTTTTCTTGATTGTGATTCATAACATTTTTTTTGGTCATTGAATAAATAAAATCTTGCGACTATCCTCTGCTGTAATATATAGAATATAAAATGTTTAGACTTTCCGCTCCTCCCGACCCCACCCACTTTTAAATCTATAACCCAACCTAAACCCCCTCCATGTTTCTGTATGATTGTAGATTATTAATATGGTACGTGGTATTGCCAGAAAGTATTTGGTGAAAAAAGTTCAATGTCCCCTTCCCCGTTTCCCGCCAAAAAATAAAACTGAGTTCCATCTCAATTACAAATTTATAAAACTCATTTTAAGGTTGTGTTGACATGAAATTTGAATACAATTTAATCAAGGTTCTTATATATCTTTTCAAAGACGTTTTTCTATCATTCGTGTTAAATCTGATCGCTGAAGATCTAGTAAAACGATGTAATTGTGTGATTGGCGGATATAATTAAGTTCTTCTTTTGTTTGAGATTCTGTTAAAAAATCTAATACACTAATATGGTTATGTACAACATATTCTTGGATTGAAAATACAGGGTGATTCATAAAAGGTGCGTAGCACTTTAGGAGAAGATAGTTTGTCCAAAAATATGATTTATTCAACAATCATGGGTTCGCAAACGCACCGTTTTCGAGATACGGGGGGTCAAAGTTGAGAAAAAAAATCTTTAGAATTGTTAGTGGTACAGCGCTCATCTATCGCACACATTTTAAACTCATAAATACCCTTATTTTAAGATGCAGAGTTTTTTTTTGAAAAAGTCAGTGGCGTAGATTTAGGGTATATTTTGTATTTGAACCCCACTAACTTCTACGCCACGTGTCAAAATAAAGTTTTGTTCAATTTTTCAGAACCGTCAATGTTTTCTAAGCAAAAAAAACTTACTATTGCTCTAAAGTGATCCATTTTCCAGAAAAGGTCATTTTATGATCAAAAACATACAAGAAAAAATTACCAAAAATCTATTTTAACATGGAAAGAACTAGTTTATGAACACAAAGTATTTTAACAAAATATAATTAAAAATGTATTTTTTTGATCATAAAATAATCTTTTTCTCGAAAACGTATCACTTTAGAGCAATAGAGCATGAGTACCTTTTTTGCTTATAAAACAATGGCGGTTCTAAAAAACAAAACCTTATTTTGACCAGTGGCGTAGACGTTAGAGGGATTTACATACGAAATATACCCTACATCTAGGGCACTGACTGTTTAAAAAAATGTCTGCACCTTAAAATAAGGGTATTTATGTGTCTCGAAAACGTCGCGTTTTCAGATCCATGTTTATAAAAACTTTTTTTCATATTTTTAGACAAACTATCTTCCCCTAAAGTCCTGCGCACCTTTTGTGAATCACCCTGTATTTGTATTTGAATGTTATTAAGTCTTGATAATTCTTAGAAGTATAGGACTCACGGTTCCACATTAATATTAATAATACTAATTATCATGCTAGTACCTTAATATTTGTTTCTAGAAAAAGAAGAAACTTGAATTATTATAAAAAAGTTAATAGAACTTAAAAATGCGGGAATATGAAATGAATTCTCAAAACTTTAGTTTTTTTGCTATATGTATTTTCATATTATTAAATGAAAATTTAGATCGAACTTTTATACGGTGGAACTCAGTTTGCTCTTGAAATCGATAATAAAATGTTTTTTTTTTACTTTTTCAAATTTAAATTTTCAAATATCTTTAATAAAATAAAAGTTGACAAAATTATATTGTAATCACTTTTATTATCGATTTGAGATGAGTAGTTATTCCAAATTAGTTAATTATTTTGGTAGTAGATATTTATATTTATATATTATATATATTTGTTGAACTCTGACTTTATATGTGTATATTTCAATGCTTCAAAATGTAGTGGACATGCCCGAAATAAAGGGCAACCATCGCAAGTTTCGCACCCTGGTATCCAGCTATATAGGTAAATCTATTTTCACCCCACCCCAGTCTTCGCTCACATACACAATTTTTTATTTTATTTATAACAACAGCTATTTTTTTCTGTCCGTCTTCTATATCACTAAAGGTGAGTTTATACAATAAATAAAATAAAATAAGAAACAAATTTAAATAAGAATAAGGACAAAAAAGATTGGTGTATACAGATTAAACTAGTGGAATTTTCGAAAAAAAAAATTATTATGCATTTAAGATTTGAGCCGTAGCGATGAGTACAACTGCTATCTCCCCTTTTCTTGATTTTAACTATACTTATGTATATTATGTAAATCTGTTTGTCAGCTATTCCATAACAAATTACTGTTTATTTACCACAATACAAAATTAGTCGTGTAAAGTGTAAACAAAGATTAGGTGTTCCATGCCCGTGCGTAATTCCAGTGACGTCCGACATTGTCGTTCAATGTTGAAGAAATAATTTGATCTTGCTTGAATCAGAAAATATAATTAATCATTATTGGATCACACTTGGATCAGTGTTAATTTTAACAAGCTGCGAGATGCCTCCGATCAAAGTACAAATTCGAAATTTCCAGTCTCTAAACCGTATGGAGCCTGAGAAATCGCTGCGGTGTCCATCTATAGAAAGAACCGAAAGTAATAAAAACTATTTAAAAATCACAACTTTTTTGTCAAAAACTTTTGTGTTGTATGCAAGTTAAGTGATGTTCTCTGGTGTTGGGTCATGCGCATTATCAGTTTCCAAACGAAATAAAATAAGAGATAAAGATGAAAGTTGGCCATCTTTAGTTTTTATTCTTATTTTATCTTAATTTGTTTCTTATTTTATTTTATTTACTGTATAAACTCTCCTTAACTCTTCTATTATTTTCATTCTTCTTTGTGACGATGCTTATTATTGCTTTGTTGAGTAGTTTTGTTTTGACAGAGGTTTTGTGTTTTACCTATTTTAGTTCAGGCGAACGTATTGCATATTTCCTAACCTAACTTTTTTGATATTTTCAGATTTTTCTTTGTAATCGCCTACAGTCATTTTGTTATTTTGTTTGTCATTGAAAACCTTTTTTATACTTTTGATATTTTTCTTCTTGTCGTTTCTTGTATTTCTATAATTTGGGTGGCCATTTCCATCAACTGTTTATTTTGTCACTATTTATCTGTCCAATTGACATTATATTTTTTACAATACTTCTTATTTTTTGGTGTGCTTTTCTCAATTAATCATATAAACTTTTTTCTACCGGTATTTCTTTTCATTATTTATTTTCTCAATTTTACTTGATTCTCTTGTTCTTAATTCGAAAGCATTAAATAAATTTATAATTTATGTAATTATTATGACCCTAAAAATTTTATACGAATTTTTCAATTTAATTTCAGCTATATTTTCGCCCTCCCCCACCTCTTTGTCCTTTTTATTTACCTCCTCTTATATCAAAAAAAATAAACAACAGGCTTTTCTAACACCTCTCTATATGTTAGTGTGATTAACCTTCATTCTTGCCTAACAGAATAAAACGAAAGGTAACGTTATAATAATAAATACTACATATTAATAAATGTTTGGATTGTTTGGAGAATGTCAATGTTTGGTGTAATATTTTTTCTGTACAAAAATGTCAACCAGTTGGTAACTTTTAATGGTTTTTGTTATTGAATGAATCAATATCCAACAAAAAAAAGCATCGTTAATACAGGGTGTTTCCTGTATTTAACTACATACACATTGCTCTAGATTTGTTTAGGAACAGAAAAAATCATAATATGTTTCGCCAGGTCTGTTCCTATTTTTTGGATTAATTGAAACGTTATTATTGGTCTTTTATAATTTAATTTTATTAAAGTGATTGTCAGTCTTATTATATTATTTTATTAGATAAATATGTTTATCATTTTAATAATTTTGGTTACTACATTAAAGGCAGTAACTTATTTCAATATATATATTGAAAGATACTTAATATCAGGAAGCACCCTATACCTATACATGGAACCAAAGAAAAAATATAATATTACCTCATTATTTCACTATTATTTACACGAGACTATTTTATTTATTTTTTTTAATTTCTCTTCTGTTTTAAACTTTTTTATTTTTTTCTAATAAGATTCTAGTGAAATTACAATATATTTCTAATACATTCTGATTATTGTTGCAGCTTTGAAGCATTCTCCATCGAAACGAAAATCACTTTCACGACCATTGGGACGACATGAAGAAGTTAATGAACAAGACAGTAAGTTTCTTTTTACTACATAGTTCTTCTGATTGCATTCATCCACTAACAAAAGTTATATTTTATAAATAATATCATTTTTCAAAAGGTTTCGTCACTATTTCATTATTATTTATTTATCATAATATGTATATCATGACTGGAACGTATATGGCATTACAATTATTTTTATAATGGTTTATGGCACAAATGAGAAATGAAAAAAATGGTACATTACTACGTAACGGTTATGGCTATTCAGTAGTAGAGAATTGGAGATATACTTCAGCGAATTCTGTCTTTTTCATAAATTAAGTCATTTAACAGAATATGATAGAAATTCTAATGCTTCATTATTAAAATTTGATTTCAGTATACTATTAAGTGAGTTTTGTTTTGAGAAAAAAATCTCTAAATCGTAATGATTATATCTGACACTTGGTATAAGCAGCTGACATAAAGGAAATAGGTTAGGTTAGCAGATGCTACATCAACTCTTTTTTATTACATACACAGAAATACTTAAATCCATTTACTGAGGCAATGAGATTTATTTTTTTTTTCTCATGAAACATTACCTGTTTTGCTAAATTCAATCCAGTTATATTGATTGGTATTGATTGATATCATCATCTGTCAAAAGCTGAAAGTCGTGTTTGTATTGTTTGTAAATGAATGAATCTCATTTATTGACAACAATAATAATATTTATAAATACTGCCGATACGCCAGTGCGACACCAGCACGTTATGATGGCGTTGGTTGATGACGTAACTATGGTCAGTACGCTGGATCTAATTTTGGGAACACAGGCATAATCTCTTTAATTTTCTCCCAAGTAATTAGTGCAATATTTATGTCAGTTTTAAATAAGTCCAATGCTAGTCTAATTTAGCACATTTTGCTATAAATGCCCTAAAAAAATTAAATGTTTGCAAAAATAGATGTATGTATTTAGCATAACTTTTAATAAAATTGAGGCGGAAGACGCTATTTTTAATGATTTTAATTAAAAAAGGGAAAAATGGTGTTCTTTGGACTTACGACTTTTAGCTGGAATTTTCGATTTGGAAGTATCTTTTCAATCCAAAATAGTACTTATATAATCATCCTTGCATTCTATTAAACTCTAACATCCTTCAAAATTAGCAGAAATATACGTAAAAATAGTAAATATAAGTTCGCGAAAAAGTAAGGTTAAGCGAATTGATGATTGACTTGTGCAGTGTGTTTGACAGGTTAGAAACTGTCAATTCCAATGTTGCCAAAGCTGCTAATACAACGTTTGCGATATTGAACATTTTTTTTAAATATTCAATAACGGAAGCATAAACCAAGTGGCCAGATTTTATGTGTCTAAAGGTATAGTTTCATGTTTAAAATTACAAAAAAAATATTTTTCTCAAATACTTGCTTTAGAGAAAAATACGATATTATGGCGACTTTTAATAACGAACTTTATCTTCAGGCTTTCGAAAATGTGAATTCAGTGATTGCTTACTAGAAGATATTGTCGTAATTTTTTTCTAAAGCAAATATTCTTGGAAATGGAATTTCATAAAATAGTCTAATGCTGCGAAAGTTATACTGGCAACGTGGGCAACATATTAACAGCACTTGAATGTTGAATATACGGCACAAGTTAATTCTCAATTCGTTCAACCTCGCTTTTTCGCGAACTTATTTTTAGTATTTTCACACATTTTTTTTCTAATTTTGAAGGATGTTAGCGTTTAATAGAATGCAAGGATGATTATTTTCTATTTGGGATGAAAAGATACTTCCAAATCGAAAATTCCAGCTAAAAGTCGTAAGACCTAAAAACACCATTTTTCCCTTCTTTTATTAAAAAATCATTAAAAATAGCGTCTTCCGCCTCAATTTTATTAAAAGTTAGCGCTAAGGTACATCTATTTTTGCGAACATTTGATTTTTGAGGGATTTTATAGCAAAAGCCGCTAAACTACACTTTTACCTTAACTTTAATTGATAATTGATTTTGAATGTTGTCATAACTCTGCTACTGATAGTCAATATTCCCGCCTTTGCGTAATCAATTTTCCTTTGTGTCTCGACCAAAGCTTTTTGATTTGTCATGAAAGTAATCGTTCAGCTTTTGTCTTAGTCTCGAAATGGCTTATCACACTTAAGCGGTATCATAAATGTTTCTCTTTATGCATTTTGTTAGTTCAGTTAAATTTTTTGGATTGTTCAATCTCGTATACTTTATTTTGATTGGAGCTATTAGTTACATTGAATAATTGGTGTTGGGGTTATTATTATACAGCTACTGTGCAGGCGCAGGTCAATTCTAGTCAACAAAATGGGAGCAAAACTGGTGAGTTGAGAGAGTCCATTAAATATATGTGCATATTTTTGTTGTCATTTTCGGTGTCTGGTTTCTTCTGCTGATATTTTTTTTTTGTGGTTTTTGCTTTGGTGGTGGTTAAAACGTATGTATTATATTATATGTACTCTCATTTGCTTCATTTTTGCATTTGTGGTTGCGAGCTTTCGTGATTAGTGATCCTCAAAAAAAGCAAATGAAAGTACATAATTATATCATTGGGGCTGAAGGTGTAAGGCGTTATACTTCTTTTTGTTGCGATAAAATCTTTTCTTTGAGATATCGAAAAAGTTCTCATTAGGCAATAACGTTATATAATTTTGAGAAAACTCAATCCCCGAGCATACTTAAATAAAAATGTATCTGTGATAACAGTAGTAGAGATAATTTGATATAAGACATTCAGTCGTTGCCATTGCTGCATAAGTTGTCAGAAATATTTTCCCAAAAAAACTTCTTTGGAACTATCGAAAGCAGTTTTTTAGATACTGATCTCAAGATTTTGCGTCAGAAAAAACCCGACTATTTAGTTTGGAATTTGATATTTCATTATCATTTAATTAAGACTGAAATAAGTGAAGATGTGACTTTTAATTGAACAGTCCACTATAAGCAAGAATATTTTTTGAATTGCTCAATATGTATACGCAAACCACGGTCCTATACCTACAGACAGGACTGGGAACTTGTATGGTACAATCATAAAAACAGATTTGAAAAGCTGTGGGTCATAGACTTCAATAACTTTTATACGTTATAATAACAATGTTATATACTTTTTGCACGAAGATTATGAGAAGCAGAATCAACCTGAGAGGGAACTATATGAAATGGGAAATAAAATAAATTCCAGTGTAGGTGGTTCATTGTACTTACACCGATGTAAGGTTCTTTACTGGAAAACCATCGTGTATTAGGGTGTTTTTACACTTTACACACAGCAAAGTAGTATGAATGAGACGAATGTTCGGAAGTAAAGAAAGATACTGTTCATAATGAGATACAGTCGTCTAGGGAATTCAGGGATTCAGTATGAAGCATACTTTCTAATGTAGGTAAAACAAAAAGTTCCTTAAAGTCAACGATATCCGAAAGTAACATGTTGGCTTTTATGAATTACGCCTCAGAAATTTCTTTCGAGTCTTTTCCACCTTTTCTCTTAAGGGGAAAGTTCCATAATGCTATCTTTATCATACGTAAAGGATTTATAAGAACTAAACAACATTGCATCATTAATACCATGGCAAAACATCGCCTGGCGTTGTCTTGGATATTTTTAGTTTTTTTATAGATACAGAACTGACATAAGTACTGGTATGCTGAGTTGTTTGAAATTGCTCTTTTGGGTTGTATGTTTTTATTTTGTTGCGCATCACACGAATTCTGTACCAACTGCGCCGTGATCCAAGTACAAACAAGAACCACCTAGACTGGTTTCCACATTTAAACTCTTTGCCCCACCCGTCGAGTTCTCATTCTCATAGTCTTTTTGATTTATTATCAGATGTACCTAACAGCTATATTATAATTCTTCTTCTCATCTTTCCATGCCACGTTTCCATTACGGATATCTCCATTGTTGTTGTTGTGTCCGCATCTTCTTCGTCATAACACCTGTCAAATCTGTCCATGCTCCTCCCTCCCTTTAAAAATAAAACATCCCCACCTCCTTCGAAAAAAAAACAACCAACCACAGCAAGTCCAACGGATACGACGTGTGCAACGGCCGCGACGTCATCCACGCTGCCTCTAAAGATCTCACCACCCGCCTACTCCTCAGCTGCTGCAGTACTGGGCTCCAGCAGCACCGGTCATGCGCACCATCATTATCATCATAATCAACAATCTACCCCGCCCTTGTCCTTGACCTCACCCCCAGCAGGCTACCCAGCTGTGTTAGTGGGTCGCCCCAGCACGGAGCCGCTCAAAACCAAAGTCCCCCCACCTGTACCACCGAGGGGTACACCGAAGGTGAAACGCAGCAGTGGTGGGGATGTGGTTAATGGAAAAGGTGCGACCTTTGAGGACTCCTTGATGACGCATGATGGTGTTTTAAATAGCGTGCATGTCAACGCTGTTGCTATCGATTTAACATCGACGCCTCGGAAGCCGCCGCTAAGAAGGCGCAAGAAGGCAACAGCTCCCCAGGCGCCTGTTGTTTTAGATCAGCAGCGTTTCAATGTAGTAGATTTGGTTGCCAATGCACGTTCATCGCGCTTTTTGCGAAGACATCTAAACTATATGGATTTGTATAGACCAACTAAAGTCGATTGTGATTTGCTGGAATATGTTTAAAAAAAAGGAAACATTCCTTTACAAAAACCAAATAAAGAAACTGTACATATTAGCATAGTAGAGTGATAGTGAAATATGACAGAATATTTTCTATTTTGCGTTACTTTATGTATGTAATAACCTAGAAACGCAGAAAAATAGTACTCTGAATACACTCCACAATCTCCAGTCCTCGATCCATTTAAAAAGTTATCAACTGTAGCAGCCCATGACACATTTGTTTTTTTGCAGCGTCTACTGGGTTTGCTAAATGTCCACAGGTTTATCATACTAGTGCGTAAAGTATTTATCTCTTCCAAACTATGGTTTATTTTGCCTTGCGGAAAGTAATTACATACGTCGCTCACTTTCTAGACTTGGAACTAAGACAGAAAATGTATGTCATTAAATATTTCTTTCAAATAATGTATGCTATTAAAGCAGATACTTCAGACTTTACAGACTAATGGGTATGTCATTATTTCGTGCTATTCTCGATTCTCTGATTTCTCGATCCTAGTCATAGTTCCTATTCATTCCACCATTATATCAGCACCGATTGTCAATTATTGTTCTCAATTCCAATTTGATTGATTTAGAACTCGATGCAGTCTCAAATATTGAGAAGCTGGACACGTTTCCGATAACTGTGGCGCCTCGATTTGACAACGTTGTCTGGTAAAACACCCCAAAATAAGACGAAAATCAAGAATACCAATTTTCGAGTTTTCGTCTCCTTTTGGAGATACTGGCCCTTTTTTGGTCCTAAAAAGCTAGCGTGATATTTGAGAAAAAGCTATGTTTGGGTGGAGAGACACGTGTTTAGAAGTGAATAAATATTTGAACTTACCAGTAAAATCACTGTTGATACCATCTCAATATCATAAATTGCCATTTTCAACGAATAAACTACAAACACATTTCACTTTCACTACTAGGTTAGCCGCCATACTGTAATTATTGAAATTTAAAAAACGAAATAATATTGGAAAATTGGAAATACGATTCCAGGCGATTACAAATACAGTGTTGCCATTTACTTATATTAATTTATTCTATGACAGTAGAATAAGTTGTAGACAATAGAAAATTGAACATACACCTAACTTGACCTAACGTAAACCTTACCGAAAATCTCTTTGGACAATAAAAATGAAACATAAGCCTAATTTCACCAAACTTAAACCTAACCTAACCTAAAGAAAATCTTTTTGGACAATAGAAAATTGAACATAAACCTAACTTGACCTAACCTAAACCTAACCTTACAGAAAATCTCTTTGGGCAATAAAAAATTAAACATAAGCCTAACTTCACCTAACCTTACCGAAAATCTTTTTGGACAATAGAAAATTGAACATAAACCTAACTTGACCTAATCTTACCAAAAATCTTTTTGGACAATAGAAAATCAAACATAAACCTAACTTGACCTAATCTAAGCCTAACCTTACATTTTTTTTCAAAAAATACTAAATCTGTGTTTAATTTTATTCCTTAGTTTCATTGTTTGAATAATTTTCATTTAAATTATGTTTCATATAGCGATACTTTTTTCTGTTGTCTACAACTTATTCTACTGTCATAGAATAAATTAATAAATCTATGAGATTTCAAAATGAAGTAAATGGCAACACTGTATTTGAAATCGCCTGGAATCGTATTTCCAATATTTATTTCGTTTTTCAAATTTCAATAATTAAGTACAGTATGGCGGCTAACTTGGTAGTGAAAGTGAAATGTATTTGTAGTTTATACGTTGAAAAATGCCAATTTATGATATTGAGATGGGATCAACAGTGATTTTACTGGTAAGTACAAATATTTATTCACTTCTAAACGCGTGTTTCTCGACCCAAACCTACGTTTTGCTTAAATATCCCGGTAGCTTGTTGGGACCAAAAATGACCAATATCTCCAAAAGGAGACGAAAACTCGAAAATTGGTATTCTGATTTTCGTCTTATTTTGGAGTGTTTTATCAGAGTACGTCGTCAAATCTTGGCGCCACAGTTATCGGAAAGTCCCCAGAAGCGGATTTTGAAAAAAATACAAGTTTCCCAGATAAAGAGAGAGAGAGGGCTGGACATGAACAAAAAAAAACAACATGCACCTGTGGTTCTGAATGTCGTGATTTAAAAGTACTTGCTGAAGCTTGCTTTTCTGTTGTTTCTTCGTAAAATTGATATTTTTCCTACCAACAGTAATCCTCGAACCTGCCAGATCCCAATTTTATATTTAGCAGATTTTTATTCGTTTTTGTTTTTTGGCTGATTTGTACATACTTACACTCTTGCTGAAAGGATTAGCTTGGCTTGTTATCTCATAATTTATAAGATCCATTCATATTCTGTTCTTTCCCCATTTTTTTTTATTTTCATTTTTTATCTATGTGTCGTTTGTGTGTAAAGAAAAAACAACAGTTTTATCTTATCTTAACGGAACCTCATTCACTTTCATTATACTGCATATTATCATCTAGCAGGCCATTGCAATGAACCTCACACAATTCTGATTCATCCTAAAGATCATGCAGGAGAAAATCAGCAGTTAAAATGAGGGTATGAGGTTTCGACATCCAAGTTGTAGTTGGCAGAATATTATTTCTTGCTCTCATTATCATAAAGGGTTTTTCAATATTTATATAGGTAAATATTTAAGTTGAAATTAAAACTCATTTATTGTTAAAACATACTCTTTGGTATTATAAATATTATATAGAACACCATGTTATTCAAACGACCATCATGGTTTAAAATGTTAACGTGCATACACGAGGTTTATTTCATTTTCCATCATTTTTTGATATAATGAATCCAATAAATCCAAATAACTATAAAAAATATTATCAAGGTGTGTTAAATCACACGATCTTGGAGGACAAGTCTTGTCCCCAACTATCGAGAATACACTAAATGTGTCTTTGAATAAATTGACTATTTATCTGAACGGTATGACATGTAGCGCCGTTCTGTTGAAACTAGTCTATCGGGTGCATTACGTCCAAACTTGAGCCAAAAAAGGTACACCATTCTCGGTAATCTAAGACTGACATCATTCTTTTATAAAAATTAGAATTATTTTAGAACTCTCCTCTTTCAAAAGAAAAAAAAATATCAAAATCGGAGCACATTTACTATGTAGTTTTGATAATAAAGTTCAACTATTAAAACACGCAGTTCACCTTGATAAATGCCAAAGATTGACTCACTGATCTTTCAAAAATGTACGCAATCACTTTGTTTCCATGAGCTGGTTTCTATTGAAAAATCCTTTAGTAGTAATAGTAGTCTCACACCAAACCCAGCTAGATATACGTACTGTATCTGTAGCGCACCCAATTTTTCTTTTTTTTTCTGTTCCCCCTCCACCAACATCATCTGTAGGTGCTGCGCCAAGCTGTTGTAGCACCCCACCGCCCACCTACTATGAGGGCATCGAACGAGGAGAACAGCAGGCAGGCTCTGCTGCTACTGGGGCATCAAATGCAACAGCCACCACAAGTAGTTCAGCCGCTTCCACCGCCTCTCATCATCACCATCATTATAATACGGTATCTTCTTCTTCGGCTCGAGCCAGACATGCTTCCGCCTCATCATCGTCATCGTCAACGTATCCATCGTCGTCGTCACACAAACACCATCATCAGGAGAAACAACAACATGTGACTGTTGTGAGGTCGTACAAGGAAGATGCAATCAGGTGAGTTAATTTTTTTCATTTTAAAAATCACCTTGAAGCCTGATATTCCATAAGCATCCAGTATAAGTGATTAAAATGTCAGTGTTTGAAAGTCCTCCTCTATCTCCCTCCATAATTCGCTTGGTACATGTTTCTTTATATATGCAATTATTTCAACTCAATATAGATCTTCCGCTTCTTTCTTTTTCATGGTGTTGTCTATATCTTCACGTGTATTTCTTCTCTTTAACTCAATCCACATATTCCTCTTATGTTGTATTCATCTTTTAAATTCCTTCTAGTTTTTATCCCTTTTATCCAACTCGACCTGGTCTCTTTTTTCTGTATTTCTTCTTAAGTTATCCATGTCTTCTCAAGTATTCCTACCTGTCCAACTAAATCTGGATCTTCCGTATCTTTCTTCTTTAATTGTCTAATATTGCTAATTTTTACTTTCTCAAACGCAATCTAGAACTTTCTCTTTCTTGAGATCACTCCATTCAGGTCTCTCTCAAATCTACTTTGATTTTTTCATGGGTCTTGATTATATTCATTCTCACTTTAGGATTTTGTCTTTCTTGAATTGTTCATATATCTTTTTCTTTTAATTTGTTTCAATTTAATCTTGGTTTTCGTCTTTCTTTCTCCTTCATATCTCCATAGCTTTTTATTTATTCCTTCTAATTAGTTTGTTCCAATCTTTTGTTCCCTCAAACCCAGACTAGATCTCCTCCCACTTTTGCCTCTCTTGTTTGGACACTTTTCTTTATTTATTTCATCGTTTCAATCTAATGTAGGCGTTTTTCATCTTCTGTCTTCCTTGAGTTGTCTATGTCATTTTATCTATTGTTCTCCAAAATTAGGTAAAGGACTTTGCCTTTATTGTATTAATCTATTCTTTTTTTCAAACTCCATCTAGTTCTTCCCCATTTTTCGTATTGAATTGTTGATGTCTCTTCATCTATTCATTATTTCAATCTGCGTCTAAGACTTTTCCATTTGTCTTCTTCATTGTCTCTTTCTATATTCCTTCTAGTTCTTCCTTCCTTTATTTTTTACTTGAGGCGTCAATATCCGTTTATTCATCTCTTCTTTCAAATAAAAACTATTTCTTCGTCATTCGCTTCAAGTTAGTCTCCCTCAACTTTTGTCTACGTTTATTACTACTAGTCTCTTTATCTTTTCTACTCAATCTTCGAATTATGTACGTCTTCCTTGAATTTTCCATGTCTCTGAATCTATCCATCTAGTCCAAGACTTTCCCTTCCGTCTTCTTGCTTGATATTACTTCGTTTTTATCCATCCTAGGCCATTTTCCCCATTATTCTCTCTTCTTTCTTGATGTCTATCTATTGAGCTCCAATCTTCAGGTCTACCTTCCTCTATTGAGGTATCTAGCATTTTATGAATAGCCTTTTTCCAATATTCCCACCTGTGTCCAACACCTGTCACGCTCTGATGACCTTTACATTTTTTGATATTCTGCGGTGATTTTACTTTTCTTATTGAGAAGACCCAACCAGTTGAACCAGATTTTTTTCATCCCAGATCACTTACTGTTTTCATATTGAATTGTTTGATTTCCTCCAGTATAACGGACATCAAGATCGAGTCAAGGGCAGAGAATAAATCATCGCTGAGCGTTGAGTCGGGCAGTTCGAGTGGCGCTGGACACTCTTCCAGTCATTCGCGAGGTCTAGTATGGACACCACCGGCATCGGTGGAGGGTTCAACGCCCACATGGACGGAAGGTACACCATCTTTTACCGAATCATCGAGTAGCGGTGACATGGGTGAGTGTGGCATCAGGATGACTGGGCATGATTGAAGTGATCTTGTTTTATGTATTTTGTTTTCTCTTTTCCTTGAGGCCTCGAAAGTACACATGATTTGAAAAATTTCCAAATTACCTTGCCGCAGGTTTAATACTCGGACTCAACGTGATAATTACAGCAATTATTGTCCCTAATATACTTGGTTAGTTGAATTACATCCAGAATCACTTACGGAGGTAATAAATTTAAGTTGATTCATGTAATCAAACATTAAAAAGTGAATCTGAATCATTCAAGTATACTGGCATGAATCGTTGATATAAGTACTATCCAAGTTTATTTGAATAATGGAAACTCCAATTGAATTATTTTCAATGATTCTTTGTCTGCCCTTCGACGAACGCTGGTTTTTGCCATTTTTAAATAGTTTTTATTACTTTCGGTTCTTGTATCAATGGACTCCGCAGCGATTTCTCAGGCCCCATACGGTCTAGAGACTTGAAATTTCGAATTCGTACTTAGATCGGAGACATCTCGCCGCCTGTTAAGCTCCGAGTGTGATCCAATATTGGTAATTAAAATTATCTCATTCAATCTCATTCAACCAAGATCATTATAATGTCGACATGGAACGACAATGGGATCCGTCACTGGAATTACGCACGAGCATGGAGCGTATATATACGTCCCGTTCTCTGGTATATAGGTACTTTCTGGAAGATCGTCTATGGTTATGTCGCAATTGTCGAACGTCAGACGTTATTGTTAATTTAAAGTTTAATTTTGTGTTGTGGTAGACAAACAGTAATTTGTTATGGAATTGCTGTTGCTGGCAAACACATATACATAAGTATAGTTAAAATCGAGAAAAGGATAGCAATAGTAGGTACTCATCGGTACGGTTTAAATCTTAAATGCCCAATAAAAACTATTTTTAATTTTTTTCAAAAATTTCACTTGTTACTATTTGTATTACCGGAATATTTCAGGAAATTTTCATGCAATGAAAAAGACTTTGGCCTAGTCGGTCACGAACCTACGTCCTCTCGGTTGAAAGTCTTACTATACCCTTAATTCTATAACGTTTTATAAACTGAGAAAATCATGTGTACTTTTGAGTTGAAAATATAGACACTGTAAAAATATCCAAGTTCTTTCAGGTTTCAAAATTTTATATTTTTTACAGTTTCGATATTTCATATGTACCTAGATTAGATTATTGATTATTCAGTTTTACTTGCACTTCCTTTTTACTTTTATTATATTATTTCGCTTCCTTGGATCAGTTGAAATATTTATAATAATAATAATAATAATAATAATAATAAATGTTCTGGTAAAATAAATATGAACAACAAAGATATGCGTGATATTTTCTGTCATAATAATCAATAAAACTAATCTTGTAATTTGATGTGTCCAAACCATCCAAAATAACAAAGATAAAAATCAATAAATTTCTGTTTGGCTCAATAACATTTTTGGCATTCAAAGTAAATAAATGTGTTTTTGGATGTGTTACCTATTATTATTTTCTTTGCTGTTGTGTCTTGTAAAGTATTAATACTATTGTGAGATCAGTGAACGCAATCTAAGGAACGAGCACTAATTGCGTTGACATTGAGACCGGAATTGATTATATATGGGTATTAAGGGATTTGTATGAAAATTGTTTCAAAATTATTTATCTGATAAAAATACAGTTTGTATGCATGGGAGAACTATATGGTTCAGAAAGACAGCATTATGTGGTGTTCCGCAAGGGTCTATCACGGGACCAGTTCTTTTTCTCATGTATATAAATTCATTGGTAAGTTTGGAATTGAATGGAAAAATAAATTTGTTTGCTGATGATGATACTATTCTAGTATATAGTTAAATTTACAAGGAATCAAAATTAGTAAGATGCATGATATTAACAAAATCTCCAATTGGTTAAAATGTCATAAACTAACACTAAGTTATAAAAAATTTCACTTTCACTTTTATTGACAGGAAAAAAATATATGCTGATTTAAAAAATCAAATTAATTTCAATAATGACAATATCAAATCCTTTACTGTAAAGTTTCTTGGATTATTCATAGATGAAAATCTATCATTGTCCAAACACATTGAAAAATTGAGCAAACAGATAGCTCCAATAATTGAAATTCTATTTAAAATAAGAAATTATTTACATTTAAAATACCTGAAATTAATAATAAACTACTTTTCATTAGTATATTCAAAGCTTCAATATTTAATTTCAGTTTGGGGCTTAGCAACAAGATTCTAACTGAAACCTTTGAATAAAATTATAAAGTGCATACACAAACTGAATTACAGAGAACCCACAGTTAATTTATATAAACCCAGGGCATTATTTGATATTTTTTCATTATATAAAATTAAAATTTGTACGTATATTTATTCACCTTGTCGTAAATAATTTAAAACATTCAAATTTAGTTTTTCGATTTAATAGTGATCAACACAATCATTTAACTACTTATATGTTCCAATAATCTTTTATCAATAAAAATTAAAACAATAATTCGCAAACAATCAATTCTTTATAACGGCATAAAAGTATATAATGATTTACCGAATTAAAAAACATGGCAAAACAAGATTCAAAAATAATATAATATATAATATAATAAATAATTTTTATATAGCTTTTTTTTTAATTACATTTCTAACTTTATTGCTTATCTCAATATGTACTTATGTTTTTTTATTTTTTTTTACTTTCTTATAAACACTTTTTGGTTTATTGGGAAATAAATCATTATTATTAAGCAAATGGGAAAAATATTTTCACAATTTCCTTTCCGGTTTAATGTCCAATTATATTTATAAAAGTTAGTTAAAATATTGTTTAATACCAGATCTCTAAATTAAAACACTATAATAAATTTCCACTAATATATTGATTAAACATGGCAATTGTTTTGGCTCGCTGAGTCTTTTTAAAATGTTAATATTAACTAATTTTAAGAGGATAAGTACCTACTTAAATACTAAGGATGGTTAAGGTATATCTTAATGATTAATAATAGAAACTAATTCGGTAAAATAATATTTTTCAGTAAGGGTTCGTTCTAGTTCTTTAGGTTGCGTTCATTGAGTGAAATACAGATGAGAAGATGTCAGACGGACTCACAAAATAGGCACGAGTCAATGAAGATAAATAAAATATAGAATTGTACATAGGATAGTGAGTTTAAGGCGAAAACTAATCAGATTCGTTTGCCAAGAAGCGGGGGTGCCACAGTTAACAAACTGTATTTTGGAGGAAAAATAAGTTTTTGGCTAACAGGTGAGACGAAACGTTTATATTTAAATCGCTATGTGTAGCCAATTCTGAGATATAAATTGAATAGGTTTTCTGCACAAGTTTGCTTCAAAATACAGTTTGTTGTCGGTGGCGCCCCCGTCACTTTGTTAAAGAAGCTGCATTGGTTTTCGCTTCAAATTCAGTATACGATCTACACTTCTATATAATATCTATCCTCTTTGATGGAATGGCACTCAGTAGCTTTGAAATTATAATTTTACAAGCTGATTTATGCCTTGCTAATTGGAATAATGATGACATCCGCTACCCGACTTTTTAAACTTCTCATTTGTATCATATTATACCTAAAATTTTCCTATGATGGTACGATAAAAAAATAGGATGCCCTACCACGCCACAAAGACCTGGACACCATTCATCCACCAAGATGCAGCACAAGAAGACAGTCGAACATGCCATTAATTGTTTAACAACGGAAATGGTGAGTCTAAAGCGCTAGCTTTCTCAAAAACAACAACCATTATAAAAATCACAAAAATCACTCCTCGAATTTTGAGAGTGAAAAGTTTTTTTAAATAATTTGTCCATGTATTATTTGCTCTTATTAATCAATAAAATACAGACGGTACAATCGGAGCTAAAAACTTTCAAAAACTCACTGTTTACAAGTTTTCAGTGGACGTGGAATAATAAAATAATTCATTACTTTTCATTGTTCTTGACAGTGACGTCCGGGAATGAATAGATAACCTTAAAATATGGCTTGTAGAAGAACCTATGACCGTTCAAAGAAAAAAAATCTCAAGTAGCATCCGCGATATGTTTTTTGAAAATATGTACTATTTTTTTATCGTATGAACATGAGATATTTTGCATTCAAATATTATTCCAAATATGTTCTTAACAAAAAGTGCAGAAACTGTAGTTGTCATACTATTTAACACTTATCTATTGGTTGTACTACAAGACATTTCAAGGTTATCCATTTACTCCGGGTATATTAAGTAATTGTAAAACAACATATTTGTATTTATACGCCATTTCTAAAAGAGAGAGAAAGTAATAAATTGTAATAATAAAGGGTTCAAGACTCAGTAGACAAAATGATAAAGATCTGAGGATCTTTTTCAGTTGATATTTTTAGTATTTTTTTTTTATTAAGTTTACGATGTTAACAGAAACGTTATTCAGCAAATGCATGGACAAAAACATTTTTGTGTGTTTTTTCTATTTTGTTCTATTGTTTTCCTTTTTTATTTTTATGTTTCTTTCACCTGTAATTACAGAAATGCACTACTAGTAGGTACTTCCATAACAAAAATTTGTAAATCAGTTGGTTATTACACAAAATGACGGAAGGGAAATACATAGAAAAAAAAATAAAAACATATGTTCGTTCATTTTCAAGTTCTTGTCTTCATATTTCAGTATTGTGATTGTTATAAAAATTTCATAGTAACTAGTCTATTTAAAAAACCATTCGATCTACGTCACTGGTGAATTAGTATACCTGAAACTGTTCGTCGTTGCCAAATTGTAAAATTGAAGTTATTAAAAAACTATATTTATTAATAAAAACAACAGATAACCAATTTAACCTATAAACATTACAAAAGGAAATAGATTTCAATGATGATACGATTAGGCAACGCTGTATTACTCAAACATCTGGCTATTTCAAAGGTAATATACTTTATAGGTTTTATAGGTTGCCATGATATTTAAAAACGTAACTGAAAAGTCCAAACATGGATCATGACGTAGACACGTTCCTTTTTTAAATAGATTGCTTTCATTTTCTAAGTATTTCTTTTGCATTTTCGATTTTACTATACACCGCTATCACAAACACTTCATTGCTTATGTACCATATAGTTTGCCTCTTTTTTTCTGTTTCATGCTCTCTATTATTATTTCCTTTTAAGCATGCCTTTGTAGCTAGAATTTCGTGCAAGCTTTACTTATATTTTGGTATCTTCTATGAGAATGCATTATATTGTACATGTTTAGTATTTAGTACACTCAAATTTAGCGACGGTTTTCGTTCGTATAAGGACCCTTTTTGGTCGGCGCAGTTTATCGCCAGTTTTAGTTGAGAGGTTTTAATACACAAAATTACTCGTGGTAGTTTGCCATTGCTTTCCATTAACTGAATAGGTATAGCAACAAATACGTTTAAGTTTTATGTTTTTTAGTATTGAAAATTGGTTTAATTCTCCCGTTTAATGTTGACATACTTTCCATGGTATTTGAAGCTGTGTACTAAAGTTAGTAAAGTACTTTAGATTATGAATGCAGCTGTTTGACTTGAAATGTAAAATTAGGCATCACTCTCAAGTATCCAAATACTCGACATTATCTGTCAAATTATTACATTATTCATATTTATCTGGGTACTATAAGTATAATCATCTCCGTAGGTAATAAAAAAATCACTGTCACATATTCTTCTCTGCATGTTCGTCCTGTATTATATTTAATATATTTAAGATTATTTTTTCTGTTTTATTATTAGATCTGTATTGTTGTTTTTTTTCTGTTGTAAGACTCATAGATTTCTTTTTATTTTCCAATAATATCTCTTAAATTTTCCATGCAATATACAAAAACAAAAATATTGCATCTTTAATTTTAAACTGATTTTTTTCTGTGATACTGAATGATACAAAAAAATTATTTTATTCATTGACAATTTTTTCAATTATTTTTTGTATCATTTCAATATTCGAGCATTGTTCTAGATTCAAAATCATTCATTATTTATTTATTTTTGCTTACCCAAACAACAGGAACAACTGAAGAGCCGCGTCGAATCAGATTACGAATGAAAATTCATAATAAATTCTGAAAAAACATTTAAAGAAAACACACAACCAAAACGAACAAAGTGTAATAGCACACTGATCCTCCATCCATCTATATTTATAGAACAAAATTAAAATACGTTATGTCATATTTATCATCATTTTTGTGTTGTGTAAAATGTTCTCGCCTGGACTTTTTTTCTATGTAAATCAAATAGTCATGTCCAAAATAACAAACAAACATAAAAACATTGTGTATACATTTATACATAAAACATAGTAGTATCCTTATTGTGATAAATAATATTTTTATATTGTATCGTTAATATTTTAACGTGTGTTGTTAGTATTTTTTTCAATTTCTCTAGTTTGTTTTCAATCAATAATAATATTTGTGAATAACTTGGTTTTTATTGTAATAGCAAACTAACAAAAAAACGCTGTGTTTAGTGTGAGTCTGTGAGTTTTCGTGTGATCGTGCCTTAAGTTATGATTGAATTTCATTTTGTTTCATTTCTTTTCTTTTTTTTTCTTGTAGCGGGTCGAAAGAAAATTCTTTTTTATGAGATGGCGCAATTGGTGAGAGGATAATAATATATATGTTTTGTTTTTATTAAATATAAATATATATATAAAAACCAAGTTACCATTTAATTTTCCATACTTGTACAGTATTGTTATAAATAATAAACAGCTTCTCGTAAGGGTAGAAGGGAACTTGTACATTTTCTTTTGTATTAATTATAATTATTTGACTGATGTAAGTATTTATGTGTTTTTTTAATATATTTTTGTGTCTCAATGCATAGCAGGTACAAGAAATCATTTTGTAATTCCATCACGAAATTCTTATTTACTAGCAGTAAATAAATCGATAGATAGTTGGGCGCCGATTTTTTTTACGGAATGTCTCATTTATCCATCAAAAAAATCTGGTGTGTCCACTCACACGACTTTCCTACCGCTCGCAGGCAAATTCCAGTGAATAAAAAATCGTCCGATCAAAACGAACAACAATGGTTATATTAATTTTTTGCAAGATGAGCCTCTTAGCCAGAATACATATGTAGAACATGTGGAAAATATGGAATTTTATTCAAGCATAACTTCTTTTGTGCTTTCTCTCAGAGATGGCGCTGTATGTGGGTGGTAAAGGGCTCTCAGAAGAATACTTTAGGCAAGATTAACCAAAATCCTTACAGCCGTTTTCGCGGTACAGTCTTCAGAAAATCACATTTTTTGGCTATAGCTCAGCACCCAGTCTATACAGGATTCTCATTCAGTGCCACCAGCGAGTGTTATTGGTACCAAACAAAATAAAAAAGAAAGCAACAAAATACACCGATCCGTTCCCGAGATAACCCTGTCACAGACAGACAGAAAACTCTGAAACGTAAAAATCTCGATACCGAAAATTTCACACGATTACAATAGTTTCCTTATACAGCTACTATAGTAGCGTAGGAAAGTAAAAATATACCAAATAAAGTTAAATAGAATACTCAGACTAGGGAAACTTGTCTCGCCTTATTGGTATTTCCTTTGCATTTACCGTCAGTGAATGCGATATCACACACTATTGATAGATACATCGCCATTACCAATAAATTGAGTTTGATATTCGAAAACTCAGTACTACTCGTTATAAATCGTTTCTAAACTTATATGGCAATGTATTCCAACCTTGTCGCCTAGTTTAACATTTTATTATATTTACATACACACATTTTTTAATCATGAAGGTCCAATAAATATTTACCTGATACAGTCGCTATAAAACTATTCAGCCATATTCATAAACAAAACTAGTTCATCACTGGCTTGTTTGAACTTTCTTTAAATGAATATTTCGGATTGTCTCTCCCTCAGATCTTGCTATGTGTTGAGATATATTTACATTTGTTTTTAATCATTTGATAAAAACATTCCATGTTTCTAGAAAATACATGCTTAAAATGAATAAAAAAATATTACTGAAAGATAAAAATTTCAGAATGTATGCAATTTCATTTCATTATATACGTAATGTATAAATAATGTATAAAAAATATAAACAATATTGATGTGTATAATGTATTGTGTATAAAATTTTGCTTCTTCATATCTTTCATACCAATCTAAATGTGATCTGAAATATTACTTTTTTTTAAATATATAATATGTATGTGGAAGGTTGAATTAACTCCTGGTTTCTTAAACAGTAATGAGAAACTAAAAATTATAATTCAAGTATCTTTAACACTATAAGAAATTAAGAGTTTTAGGAAAAAAAACAACCTTTGCAATAAATTAATTTATTATTAATATTATTATATTGAAGCAGCGCAATATTGGTTCAGCTATCTCACATCATTCTCATCTAATTGGAATTTGGGAACGTCTCATTCTCAACCGTGGATATTCTTTTAACATTTTACTGGCTCGTTCAACTAGAAAATCAAAACTAATCCAGAAAAATACATCATTTAACCAAAAATAATCTACAACTGGAAAGTGAACATTGATATTTTTTATGTATTTTTTTCTGGAATAGCTTTGATATATATATTTATTTTTATTTACTCTTATCATTTTAGAAAAATAACGTCAGATTAAGAAATCTCATTTTCAAAAAAAAATCCAATTATGAAGTAATTGTGATAAATTTACCGCAAAAAATTTTGAGATTATTCTTATTCTATAAGCGTTTTATGTACTTATGAGATTAAAGATCTTCATACTATATCTATTTATTATTATTTTTAATCGAAATATTTTTATCATTTTGTTAATATTATTATTTATTCAAAAATTGACGTGACACCTTTAGTTTAATGTAAAATAATTACAAATATACTCTTAGTTTCACAGGCAATGTCACTAAAGCCTTTAATACTTCTCGGTAGTTCTTTTTTAACGTCTTTTGAAATAAAATTACAAAACAAATTATAAAGAACCTTATTTTGCCCAAATAATTGTTTACACGGCGATGTTTCTATATATTTTTATTTGATGTACTTATTCAAACATTTAGATTTTCTCAGTAATTGGAGCTGTTTCATCGTTATATTTTATAATTTCGGAGATATTGAACAAAAAGTTTAATGGCGGCAACATTGCATCAAAGTATGTTTCGAATATAGTCAGAACTGCAAAATTTGTCACATTTTTTTCAGGATGAAAAGATATCTTCTTCAAGATATCTAAAAATGTTTTTGTCTTTATATTTTGCATCGCGCATTATTACGAATGCCTGAAATAATTTGGGACGAATAACTTATCGAAATATTTAAGCTCGACATCCTAATTTCATGCGCATTCGAGTAATCTTGGAAATAGAAGTTTAAATTTGTAATTATAAAATATCGAAACATTCGACAGTTGCCACTTTGAACTTTTTTTTTCATGATTTTGCGTTAAGATGGCTTCATACCAAGTGACGAAATATTTTTTTCGAATCAGAAATGGAATATTATAATCGAAAATAATGGATAGTCAGTCTATGTACAGCACAGTTTAGATTTTTAGATGAATATTGGTGGGTTAACTGGACATTTTTCCATTTTTGAATCGAAAAAATATGCACATTTCTCCGAAAAAAAAGATATTCTCCAAAACATATCGTAGATTTTTGATTGATGGAGAATTTCTTCAAAGTGAAATGTTGCGCATTTCTTTTTTCGTATATATGTTGTAAAATACAAACATTGGGCTCAGGTGAAAAATAATATAATAAATAATGTAAATGTTTGTGTAGTTAGTTCGTTGAAATACAAAATATATCAAATAATGAATCAATATTAATATTGATTGATGTAATGAACCGCTTGACATGTTTTTTGAGCGCTAATGGAATCGAATTTTTGTATCATAATTATGTACGTATATATTATTATTATTACTGAAATATTGTTACCCAAATGAACGTTGTTAGCTAATTTTTAATAAACAAAATTATGATAAAGATGATTATTGTTTATGCTTAGTGGTAAAAATACATTGCTTTGGAAAATATAAATATTTCAACTGGGGGCTGCTTTTATTTCTTTCTCTCGAAAAAAAAAAATACAAACCCTAATCAAAGTTTACGGGATAAAATATAAGTTGTCTCATTCTGCTTAATAATTTGTAATGTTGTAGTCAATAAGATATCCAACAACTTTTATTTATTTATTCTGTAAACTTTTTCCTTATCCACAGCTACCACAATCACCAGCAGGGGGCGCAAGACTGAATGATTGTTGCAGAAAAAATAACTCAACCGATAAATATCAAAAAGAGTTGAGATTTTTTTCTGCATGAATGTGTGGCATAAATCTAAGGAGCTTTGTTATTATTTGTTCACAATTTTTGTTATTTTAACAACATTTATCTATCGAAAACTTGCACAAAATCTAGCTGCACTAGAAGCATGCTTAAAGGGGAAAAAATACGCATTACTATTAATATCTTTTATTTTTGATTTGATTATTAGTTGTATAAAATTAATTTATTTTGATTTTTAGACCCATCTTTGAGAAACGTCAGGCGCTAAAAAAATAAAATAAATTTAAAGTCCACTTAAAAACTGCCAAAACAATATAAATATACCTACCAATATTGAATTTCGATCAGATTCAGGACGAGCTGTGGTAAGATATTTCAAAATATTTTTTGTTTTGTTTTAAGGACAAGGTTATTCTTTAGGAGCTTTATTTTATTTGTGATATTATAGTAGAAATATGTGAGATACCTATGTAGTTTACAAAAACACAATATTGTAAAATATCTTTAGGTACTTTTTTTAGAGCACTGTATAGATGAGTATTATCGCCGCCTGCCATTGTGTACCCTGACTGTCACATAAGTGGTATATGTTATACACGTAAGGATACGTAAACAAGCGCTCAACCTATATTACAGTCAGGACACAAAATGGCGGGTAGCGATAATACTCATCTATAAAGCGCTCTACTTTTTTTGTGGTCTCGAAAAAGCTACATTAGATTACTGAAAGTAATATAATTGTTAGAAGCGAGAAAATTACTTTTTTCAAAAATATTCATATGAAATCTCAAGATGAGTTATAACATGTAGATATGAGTTTGGTTAAAATATATTCGACCAAACGATGTTATTTTTATCGATGAAAATTGAAAATTTTCAAATGATAAGATGCTTAATAATATTCTATGCTGATTATTCTTACTCAATTTAATTTCAAATGAAACAAGCCAAATCTGATACTCAAAATTATTGTATTAAGATATACTTACTGTATGTCTTAGATAAGGTTCGAATAGCGTTCACAAAAATTTCTTTAATTTTTTTTCTTCTGTAGTTCGCTGAAAATTTAACTAAAAACGAAAACATTTTCAGATCTAAAAATGGTGTTTTTAGTAATTGATTTGGTGCTATCTACTACAGAACGCATTTTTGTTTTTGGAAAAACGAAACGCGTAATGTTGCATAATAATATGTACTGTAAACGTCATTTTGACTTCTGATGACGCTATCTAAACCTTACCATGGACACACATTGTGAGAAAAATGTTCCTGTATTTTTTCCCCAAGTCAACACTTAAACAAATTTGCCAGTCTTAACAAACGTCCCGAATATTTATAGAAAATGACAATTACTTATTTTTGTTTATTTATTGTCAAAAAAAACAAGAAAGCCAGTAACCTTATAGATTACCAAACATGCCAAAAAATATACTATATAAACAAGTTATTGATCTTTTTGTAGACTTATTTATTATTCTTATCGGATCTTAGTTTTTGTACCAGAAATCGATATTCAAACTTTTATGTATACCATGTGGTTTAGGCAAAAGACGCACTGTTTGCTCTAAAATTAAATATTAAAAAATTAGTCTCAATATTTTTATTTCAAGCTTATTATTTTTAACTAAAACAGAGCGTCTTTCCTTTATATTTTATTTTAATACATTTATATTTATGAGTATTTAAATCAAGTTAGTGATTTTTTATTTATTTTTCTATTTGTTAATGTGTATTTTTGTCTATTACCAATTGATCTAGGAAATATTTTTTCTACAAATATAGGCCAAAAAAATAATAGAAGAAAAACAAAACGGTGATATTTGTGTATGGTTTTAGGAAGCTTAGATTTGATAGTTAAAGTAGAATTTTTAACAAGTGCATTCCAAAAATAAAACAACCTGTCGGATCTGTATTAGTAAAAATATTTAAAAAATTTTGTGTTATTATTTGCTGTATAATAAGATAAGTGATTCCCAGAAGTACGGAATAATTTCCTTAAAAATTCAGCATATGTTTTTTTTGGGAAAACGTTCGGACTCGTCGATTTTATTTTTTAATACATGTTTCTGAGTCAAATTCATGAATACAAGGTAGTTAAAATAGGAGCTACTGCTATCAACTTTGTTTAAATGAAAAAACCTCTATTTTTTTAAATTTTATTTCTGTATTTTACATCAAATTCTAAGTATGTCTCATTAGTGCCATTGCCATATCCTATACCTAAACTACACTGTTATAGTCAATAATAAAACAAGTTATTAAAAAAACTAAGGTGACATATCTAGAATTAGAAATAACCCAATTAAAAAAAAAGATGAAATGTTTTGCTGTTTTTCTTTTCGTAATAACCAAACTTTAATGCTTTTTATCATCCAACACGCCACCTAGAGTGAATAATGCGATTTCGACCTGTTTGGGTCTCGTCAGCACTCCGTAGAATGTTGAGACAAAAAAAGAATTCACTCATTTCTGTAGCAGATACGTAATTTTTCTATTTTGAACAGTAATACCATCAGATAAATTATATAAAAAGTCACATTTATATAAAAATATATTTATTCAAAACTTTTTCAAACAATCCATCACAACATTCCTCAGTCTGGTACGTAATTTCTCATCATTATTGCACACAACATGTGTACTATTATCTTCTAATTGTATGAGGGCATCTTCATCTTGCTGAAAAAAAAAACATTTACATTCAGACAAAAAATCCAAAAATTCCATTTATAGCTTTTCAATTTTCTAGTTTGAAAGCAAAATCTGTCTGCGTACTAATGCCGTGGACGGTCAAAGCTTGCGTAAAATCGCTCAATTTCCACACTTATTAGGTAAAATAAAATATGGAAGTAAGTGTTACAAGAGATTCTATTGAATGCCAACTTACCAAATGTATGACAACAACATTACCAACAGACTCCACTTTGGCATTTGTTATACCTTCCTTGTTGAGTTTTTGCAGGAATTCCGTAATATTCAATGTGCCCCATTCATATTTGACGGATTTTTTTTGACCAGGTTTACATTCCTATTGAAAAAATACTCCAATGTTAAAGTAAACTCTTAAATTCAATCCACCAACTATACAGGCTGTTTCAAATTCGACTATCACCATTGGGATCTCGGAAACTATAGGGAATACAAAGATGGTTAAATTGGGGCAAAGTTGCGCATTTACGTACTCAACAATACGCCGTTTAGAAAAATTTAAAGTTTCGAGTAGTTCCGGAGTTATCCGGAAAAAACCGAATTTTCGGAAAATCTTTTTTTTCTGGCTTTATTTCATAAATTTCTAAATACATAGCACATTTTCACTGCCACTTTTTTTCACTCTTTCCAATGGTGTTCATAGTTTCGTAACCTGACGTTTCGTCTATGTGTAACTATCATGAACTTTTTTTCCTATGAGAGCCCTAATGGTATTCCTCAAATTTGAATAAGTCGCCCTTGTTCTAAAAATCCAAGAAATTAAATAAATTACTTTTGTAAAGTAGTTGGCTTTGATTTTTCCATTCGGTGACATGTAAATGACATTCTGTATTATTGTCAATTTCTGTCTCGTTGAAAATGGTGTTCTCCAATTAAGAAAAACGAGATATGACAAAACTTTGTTACAAGAATTATAGAAACAGTGTGAGTACCTTGGAAGTGTATCTTAACAAGTATCCCGAGAGACAACAACCCCACCGAACTTTATTCAACTTATTGGATAGAAATTTAGCTGAGCATGGTTCCTTTAAAAAACCCCAACAAAAATCTGGGGACAGGATGGATGAAGAAACTAAAGAAATCATTATTAATGAAATATAAGCGAGCCAAACCCATCGCCAGCTATGTCCATTAATTTGAAAAAATTTGGTTGATGTTGTCGTCTCTCGGGATACATGTTAAGATACACTTGTACCAATGTACTTACTCACACTGTTTCTATCATTCTTGTAATAAAGTTTTATCATATCTCGTTTTTCTTCATTGGAGAACTCCATTTTCAACGTCTCAGCAATTGGCAATTTAACCATCTTCGTATTCCCTATAGTTTTCGAAATTCCAATGGTAAGCGTCGAATTTGAAATAGCCTGTATATCTTAACCAGTAGGTACAGTGTGACGTCATCAAATAACACATGAACAACATACTGCACTTTCGTACCCTCAAGAAACCAGTATGCTGGACAGGAACTTGATGATTAATCGCTGGAGTATTTCGATTTACCAGTGTAAAATAGCGACAGTTAATGACGTATTTCTGTACTGGAAAGTACATCGGGTTTACACCTTAATAACTCACGCTAAGTAAAAAGTTTAAGGGCCGCCAAAAAACAGTTGGCATAATATAATCTTACCTTGATGTTGTGAATATTATCTTTGACATTTAACACGCCCGTAACTGTTGACAGACTAATGCCCGGTTTCACTTCAGTCGGTATAATTCCTTGCGCCACTTCAGGCTCAATGAAAATCTGTGCCTGTTTCCGTTTTAACGGCAAATTGATCACCTACAATATAAATTAATAACAAACTTATGATTTCAACCAATGACCTCTAATCATAGGATAGACACTACAACCTTTTCCTAATCGAAATCATAAATGTACCCTGGTGTTTACAAACAATACTGCGCCATTGCCATATCGACAGATAATAATAATATCGGGAGCTAAATGAAAATTGTGTTGACAGATAATTAGATTTTCTGAACAATTTTGAATATCCATTGCATGAAATGACCTACAAACTCTTTTCTCTGGTTATATTGTTTTTCTTTAATTTGGATATTTAAAGACAATCAGTGCGAAAACAATAACCATCCTCGAAGAAGCCACTCTACAAATCAAACCGGCAACGCTGTTTGGAGTATCGTACACCTGTTTCATTCATTTTAGGAAGCGTGGTTGCCGAGTCAATCATTGTCGTTTTTTTGCTTGTTTTTGGATAGCCAAAGCTGTGTTGTCAATACAAGATAAATGGTTTTTCCTAAGATATTGTTCCTGATTAATGTAATGTTATGAATGACTTGTGGGGTCTATCCTATGGTTAGAGGTCAATGATTTCAACTCTTTTTATCCATCTTACCTCTCCCCATTTGTACGGTATCAAATTACTTTCGCTATGATTATTTATCACCAATTCCGTAAGATTTGGGGCAGATACTGGGGGTTGTGTATAACATTCGGGTACAACTAGTGTTTTGGGTTTCAGATCTTTGATCAGTTTGTTGGCTTGAGTGAAATTTAGAGATGTATCGATGGCGCAATGTGCTATTTTGATTTGTAACGGCTGATATGGTGCAAGGGCTTCGATGTAATCATAGTCCGGCTCTACAAGAAATAGTGTTTAAGGAGTTTTTTTTTAGATTGTAGAAGATATTCAAGACAGTTTACCAGTGAAGACGATGCAATTTCTTGGATTATTGCCCCAAAGTTCAATGAACTGTACAGCATCACCGAATCTTAAGCTGGGATGGCCGCAAAAAACAACGCAAGGCTAGAACGATTTTCCAGATAGAGAAATAAGTAACTAATTATACTATTCTCGGTCTGCTATATTTTATTCAGGCATTGTTAAAATTGCTACCTAAATATACAAGGTGTCCCAAAAAACATGGACAGATTGGCAAGATCGATAGTAACTTCAAAGATAAGTAGGGTTTGTGTAATAAACATAAATCTTGGCTATAACTTCTACATCACACAATATTTTTTCACAAGATTTGTCAGATAGTTTTATTAACTCAAAGAGCACATTTAAAAAAAACTTTAAGTAAATGCAACAAATGCATAAATCATCAATATATAAATATTTGAAATCAGTAAAAAAGATCTTTCATTGTAGCGCATAGTATACAGGGTGATCCATTTAAAAAAATAAGTTTTTTTCTATCTTCACAAATAAAGGCTCCAGATAGCCACGTAAATATAATCAAAGACTCCGTACCTTGAAGATCTTCAATTCTCTGAGATTTTATTTTAAATTTAAATTAATAAATTTCGCAAGCAGTTAAGCTGTTAACCTCAAAAATTTCAAAATATTTTAACCTCGCTACGTTCTTAGTTTCCACAGTCCCTAATACATTATAATCAAAATACACTGTTCTTTCAATAATCTGTGAATAAATACCTCCTGGAAATCCGTGCTAAATCCATCCGAATAAATATGTTTGAAATGCTTCAACTTATTACTTTTCACCAACAAACCATGCGGGAACGGTTCATCGGGCACATACACTTTATTCTGTTTAACTGACGATAACCATTCAGCCAAAATATTCGAATAGGCCAACGACATATCAGCCACAGGTGAAATGAAAAACATTGGACAATTTGAAACGCCCAATTCCTGCATTTTGCCAGACAAACATTCAAATAGATCGTACACAACGCCAGTGGGATAGCAGGGAATCAAGACATTACCACCACCTCTAAGTGTTAATCCTGTTGGAAAGATAATTCAATACAAACAAAACATAAAAATGTTGAAGAAAATTACCAACAACCACACACAAAACACCCAACATTGAGTCTGGATTACTGATTGGCGTCTGAGTTAGATTGGTCATGATTAAAACGTCGGCATTCTTCAACGATTGATAGTCCATTGGACGTGGATGCGTTGTAAGTGTACTAGAACCACTCAGGTAGACAATTTTCTCATGCTCTGTACTGATAACCCAATTGGATGAGCCTAGATTATATCCTGAACTTGTAGGGATAACTTGTAAGGCTCCATAAACGTCCTGAATTTGAAGTTTCATTCATTAGCAATGAAAGTATCAACGAAATAATTCAAAAACATACTATTTTCTCATTATATCCCACCATCTGTATTCTCGATAAGCTATCATTGACACTTTTTTTATTATAAATTTGCTTCCACGATTTCGGCTTGAAAGCCTCGTTCAAGGGATAAGGGCATTTATGGACAAAGTTCTTCCATTGCGAGGCAAAGTTCGATTTCGGGCATTGTTCAATATATATAACAATTTCTTCCAAAAGTAACCTGTACGAGCAATAAAAGATAATAAAACTAAACATAAAACATGACTACTCAATAAACATACCTCCCAAATTGCAATGTTGGTTCAGTAGCATAAACCCTACCTTTAAATCCAGTACCTTCAGTTATAAATGGTAATGCCATCATGCAAAGATAATTGGATATAAGTATAACATCGACTTGAGAAAAGTCTATCAACTTGTCTAGTGGAGGACAAAATTCTGGTGGTGAATCGATGAAAACCCTATCACCATTTTCTTTAAGCTCCTGGAAAAAAGTGAAGTGCTGTTAAGATATTTTGAAGGGTATTTTCTTCAGATTCTCACTCCTTCAAGATCTGGATCTGATGTATCAACTGGCATCCAGTTGGGTAAATTCATAAGTTTTGCCGATGGGACAAATGATAATGGTAGAAAATTTAGCAGTGATTGCATCGATAGTCCACAGTCCAGCATCATGGTTATTTCGCGGAATGTTAAAATGTGGCATGGTTTGTTCGGATCATTACTCAAGCAATACTAATTTTAGAGAGAACAAAAAGTTTTAAATATTGAATATTTTATATTGTTATGCTTCCAGTTCACTTACCAACTTCATTTTGGGAAAATAGAGTAACGAATTTAACGATAATGATAGTAGAAGCCCTGTAATCTAAACTGAGTTCAAATTCTTCACATTCTACCTCAAAAAAGAGATAAATTTGAAACAGAAATTATATTTATTTTATCGGCAAACTATTTGTAACCTCATACTAGTCATACTAGATACATTTAGGTTATATTTTATATTTACAAATAAGACAGGACATGTCACTGTCTTGTGATTGATGTTCTGTGTTCTGTCCATCAATGTAAATAGGCTCTGTAACTTTCACAGAATGGTCGTTTGACGTGCATGTTTTTAATCAACTTATATGTTCTATGACAATGCTGAAGTCATGGGCACTTATTTGGCCTAGTGAAGAAAAGTGATCTGTAGAGGATATAACAAATAACAAACCACAAACCTTCTCTCTGAACTTTGAAGGTGACCCAATCCGGGAGGTATGTACATCGATAACGGACGAATTCTGATTTTGGGGGCTTTCTGAAATGATTATTAATGTTCAAGTAAAAGAAAATCAAGCAGTATTACGTTATTGTTTTTAATGATTTCGAGATGGAAACACAACATTCATTGTGTTGAGCGGTTGTCAAATTTCCCCAATACTACATTACATAACAAATAACAAAAAATAATGGCAAAGCGGCATGCAATCTTTTTATTGTATGTTCTCTCTGGTGGCATGTTGCGTGCTATAAGAGAGGAATCGGATTGCAGCGCCCGCACCCCATTATGAAGAACTAATTATTAATACTAGCGGTAATTCCAAAATTGAACTAATTCTAGACCTTGCTAGGTCGGCAAAATTAAATGTAACTTGTCTAAATTATGAAAGACATGATTGATACGTTTGAAAATTCGGCTAGGTTCCATTGATTAAGCTAAACACAACTCTTGTTGTGTTTTGTATCTCGAAAACAACGTAATAAAAATATGAGATTTCAACTTAGCACTTAGCTTAAAATATTCACAGAAACAGTAAACAGACCTGGAGAACTTGATTTGCAAAAATTCGTTACCTCTGGATATTTAATTCCATGCAGTTACCTTCGGGACACCTTCATTGAGACATGTAGTTCCGAAACTACAATGATTTTTCAGTAATGGAGTTCAGTTTGTGTAGTGAAATAATTTTGGCATTTGCTCGTTAACTTTCGTGCTGGAAAAGCGGGTCTGTAAAAACTCATAATATGTTTCCTGATGGATGTAGATTATTAGTGTATTTAGGAATAAATCAGAACATCTCTAATGAAATTTGTCTACACTCTTTAATCAAATATATTATTTACAATAAATATGAGTCTTATATACACATGCATGTTACATACCGATATTAGTTATTTATAAGAAAATATACGACTAAAAATAAACCTTACATATTTTATATACTTATATCTTTCTCAAAAATTTTGGCATATCTAAAATTTCGTTGGAAAAATTAAATACTATCATCAACCATCATAATAATTATTATTACATGGAATGTAATTAAGATATATATTGTATAATTACGTATAAGCTTATTTCAGTTACAAATAAAGATTTCACCTATAATATAATAAATTATTACTTCTACGTGAAGTGAAAATATTAAGATTCAAATATAAAGTGTTTTTTTAATAAAATCGTCTTGACATAGTTTTATTCATTTATAAAATAGAATTGTAATATCAATCTTTAACGAAGCATATTTATATGTTAATGTATATATATATATCTAAGTTGTAAACCAGACATTTTCGAGAAAAACGTCCGAAATATATTTATTATATAATAGTTCTCACAAGGCAAGAGATTGCATTTTGGCGACAGACTTTTGACGATCATTTTCTCATATTTATTTATTTTATATTTAAAAAAGACTTGCTGCTGCCTCAGTCACATGCTATTTTATTATTGCAGATTTTTATCTAATTAATCTACCAAAAAGAAAAATTCGTAATACGACCGAAAAAACAGAAAATCACACAATGTGATATTATTTTTAACAAGAGCATCAAGAAATATTCAACTCACTTAGCTAAAGAAAATTGCTTAAAATATATAATATGTATAGCTATGTGACTGTAATTATTTCTCAAAGCTTCTGAAAAATATTTTAGGAATCATTTAAAATTGTTCTTATAACATTTTAAATACTATGCTGAAATGTTTCTACGATCATTTATAAATTTGTTGATTGTATCACAATAGAAAGAAACTGGAACTGTTATTATAAAGTTTTTCAACCGTAGTTAACTTCTGCTAGGATAACAAGATACCAACAAATGCTACCAATATTATTTGTTATTTTTTTTTCTATTTCTATAACGAGATTCTTATAAAAATAGTCCCATTTTGAACTAATTTATGACAAAAATTGAAAAAAAAAGGAATAGTAAGTAGGCCATATTTAGTTATTATACTTGATAGAGTTCCACAGTGGTGAGAATAAAGTAGGATTCTTCTGAACTACTTATCATAAAGTCCAAATTCAAAGATCGATTCTAATTTCCGGTATCAAACTAAAGGGTGTTTTTTGAAGTATAGATCTACAACTTCATGAACTTCACCTTAAAATCTGTATGATTCTTACATTATGTGTTATTTTATAATTATCAGTGCATCAACATTTAATGATGTGAGTCTGTTTTTTGAAAGTTTTTTAAAGTTTTTATTATATTATTATTTTTATTTCTCAATTTTGAGGGTAATAGTCTAGTTTAGCGGCTTTTGCTATAAAAGCCCTAAAAAATCAAATGTTTGCAAAAATAGATGTATGTTAGCCATAGCATAACTATTAATAAAATGGAGGCGGAAGACGCTATTGTTAAAGATTTTTTAGTAAAAAAAGGGAAAATGGTGTACTTAGGACTTACGACTTTTAGCTGGAATTTAGCGAAAAAGTAAGGTTAAACGAATTGATGAGTGACTTGAGCAGTGTGTTTGACGTTTCAAACTGTCAATTCCAATTTTGACAAAACTGGCAATATAACGTTTGTGATATTATTTTTTTTTTAAATATTAGATAACGAAAACATAAAGCAAGTGGTCAAAAATTAAAATTTACTAAAATGTTTTTTTACAAATACTTGCTTTAGAGCAAAAATAAAAATTATGGCAACTTTTCATGACCAAGGAGACTTTTTCTTTGTCTTTGTCTTCAGGCTTTCGAAAATATTAATTCACTGATTGCTTTACGAGAAGATACTTATTGTCGTTATTTTTTTCTAAAGCAAATATTATTGGAAATGGAATTTATAAAATAATCTAATGTTGCAAAAGTTATACTGGCAGCGTTGAAAACACTGAATATACTGTACAAGTCAATCATCATTTCGTTCAACCTCACTCTTTCGGCGAACTTATGTTCAATATGTTCACGATTTTTTTTGCAAATTTCGTGCATTCTATTAAACGGATGTTACCGTTTAATAGAATGCAAGAATAATTATATACTATATGGGATTGAAAAAATACTTCCAAATCGAAAATTCCTAAGAACACCATTTTTCCTTTTTTTATTTCCAAATTATTAAAAATAGCATCTTTTAGTAATTTTTAAAAGATGAAACAATATCTTCAGACACTCAAAATCTGACCACTTGATTTATGCTTTCATTATAGGATATTTAAAAAAAATCAATATCGCTAACGTAATATTGGCCGTTTTGGCAACATTGGAATTGACAGTTTTTAAACGTAAAACCATGAAAACATATAGGGAGGATGAGTAACACGAGTAGTGGGAGTAGCACAAACAATATAGGGTTATCGTATGTCATTTCGGTGTGTTGCGCTTTGCGCAAAATCACGCAGCGCATCCTTATGTAGTGTGGGCGAAGGAAGCTTAAATACAACAATAGACACTCACTGAAATACTGCGCAACATCCCAAATTGACAACTTATCACCGGACGTTATTTCAGTCACTTCTGCTTATAGAACAGGGTACAGAGTTAGACATCCTCCCTTTATATATTCTTGCGTAAAACATTGCAAAAGTCAATCATCAATTAGTTTAACCTTACTTTTTCGCGAACTTATATTTAATATTTTTGCTAATTTTAAAGGATGTCAAGTGTTTAACAGAATGCACATCTCCTCCCCATGAAAAGTCGGTGAAAAATAGTCTAGATGGTCATGGTTACCATCTTGAACTTCAATAATAATTAAAAAAATGATATTTGGTTATGGTTAGAAGTTATTAGTGTTCTGTGGTAACAGAATTATCTAGTCTTGCGCAGTACACAGGGATTAGGTGTGAGATATCTTGGAAGGCAATTCATAGGTGAAATGCGCTGAGCACCTATTCGGATAAGATTTGGAGGTAGTGTTCCCTGGATCAAATTTATTGATTGACTTACCGGATTTTATTTACTAACCTTTGAAAAGTGCTGGTGTTTCTTGACAAATTATAACCACACTGAAAAATCTAACCAATTAAAAAACACCCTCTAGTAGGTATAATATATGAATTAGCGAACGCACTAAACAACAACTTATATTTTTCACGATCAGAGATGCAAGAAAAAATCCTCCTCCCCCGGATGTGGAATGCAACGTCCTTACATTGCATTCGAAATTGAACAATAATGAAAAATCTTCTGTCATCTGTCAATGTCAATGAAACCAATGACATTCACAGACAAAAGATAAACTTGAGAAAAAAGTGTATCTAAACCAGAACAGTGATGGACAAAATTAAGATGATTATATGAACAAAATTCAGAAAAGGATTGAAATTATTATGATCATAAATTTGTATATTGTTCAACTGTCTTATATAATGAAGTAATCTCAAGAGGATCGAGCTGGACTCGAATGAATAAAAGCAATTGTTTATAAATAAATGGAAAAACTTCATATGTCATCTTGTAAATGACAATCAATTTGACTCCTTTTTTAGTAATTTAGAATTCATGTAATTCAGTTCCTTGTTACTTTTCAATATTATCAGGATTATTTTACATCATTTCTTTTATTATTTAATCATGAATGTTGAGTAGAAGGCTCGGGCCGACGTAAAGTTCACTTGCCGATCGGCCCGATCGGTAAGTAAAGTAAACTAACCGAGTCTAGGTGATCGTGATCTGACAAGTTTATTTCTTAGCAAATAAGATTCAGGTCACGAGTCGAGAACAAAAAGGAACTCGTGTCTATGAACTAAGAAAAATAGGATTCCCATCGTGAAAAACATATCACTGCGTTTATTGAATTTGGAGAGAATTTTATTAGTTTAAAAAAATAAGATTGCAATAATTGTGTTTAACGAGTAGTATTGAAATTATTTTGTGTAAAAGTGTCTCACTATAATCGTTAGTTATTTCTTATTATAATTATTATTATTTACAAGGTATCTAATAGAAGAATTTTCTACATTATATTTGTTATTATTTGGAAAGACGAAAAGTATACACATATTATACTATCATGTATATACTTTTTTTAGTGTATTGTCACGAGATTTGAGTACATTATTTATATAATATATGTACAGATTCGGAATAAAATTTTCGGTAGAGAGGTACTCGGACCAGTCCAACAGTACAAAATATAACAGATTTACGCGATAGACTAATCAAGTATTCAACTGAACAAATGTAGGATATTTTCTCTTCCTTTCGTTGGGCCTCGAGCGATAAAACAGAATCATCAGGTGCCATGCATTTCAGACACAAAAAGCAAATATTGGGCCAAGCAATAGCCAAATCAATGATTATTTCAAGTTTCCTAATAGATTTGACGGGATTTTCTCAAACAGTTAGATAATTTTCACCCATAATTCATGAGATTTGTAGTTCTTTCAAATTTGTGTAGATAAGCAATAACTTTCAGAGATACCCACAAAATAATAATGTTGACATAAATCTGTAAATCTATGAGGCCACATGATAGTACCATATGTGTTGATATCAAATGATCAAGAAATGTAGTACTGACTGAATTTTAGTAAATAATCTGAGATACTGAGAGTTCGAAAGTTTTAATGCATGACACCTCTACCGCTCGAGGCCAACAGAAGGAAGGGTAATGACTCTCTAGTTGCTCAGATGAATACTGGATTACCTAGTTATATTTTTACTGGTCGACGGGCCCCAACATCTCTATTTTTAGATAAATGTAAATCTCATTCTCCGAAAATTCTATGCCAAATCTCTATAAGAGAATACTGATATATATATATCTATATCGAAAAAGGAAGACGAGCGCGAAATAGGAAATATCGTAAGAATTGTGTGTGGTGTGTGTTAATAAAAATAAATAAATTAAGAGGAAAAATTAAAAAAAAGTGTATATAATTATGAAAAACTGGATCACATAAACAGTAATATTATAAAATTATTAAATAAATAATAAGAAAAAAACTTTCTTGCATTTATATATCATGCTGATTATTATTAGAACAAATTTCAACATAATAAAATTATATATATATTCGATTCAAAAAAAAGATTCTAAATAAATAAATTCAATAAATCAACTAACTATAACTATTTATAGTTGAATTGCAGACAGCCTTTTGGAAAAAATATATATGTATAATATATATATATAAAGTGTGTGTGTGTATGTGTTTTTTAAAATACTTATAAATTAAATTAAACCCTAGTATTAATTAGGGAATAAATAAAATGCTTCGTTCTAGTTGAGAGTCGTCAGAAGTATATAACTTCTTCCTCTGCTGGCGTTTGCTGATCATTCCGCACCTAGAAATAAAAAACAATTAGTAATACAAGAAACGTAATAACAGTGCGACCTCGATACTTATTCAGTATTTGGGTTGTTTTACATATTATAATATGTAGTTTAAATAAAGCAGACGTCTAAAAAGCAGGATCTGATTATCGAACCCTATCAAATCCGAATTACACAATGCAATTGATCGACCTCCCCGAATTATTGAAGAATCTGGTTTGATAATTCGGATTATCGAGGTTCCACTGTAATATAAATAAATTATAAATATAATTATAAAAAGTATGGCTAGACGACCATTCTGATAAATAATAGATTAATTTTAATCCAAACTTAAATGATTCGTTGATTTTTGGTTGGTAAGGAAAACCTTTTTGAAAGAGGGGGCTAGCCGGGGTATTTGATAATAAGAATAATAATAATGATTTATTTTACAAGAAACATAAATGTTTTTATAACAGGGAAAGGAAAAAACATAATAAAACACATAAGTATTGGAATAAGCAATGAAATCAGAAATTTAATTAAAAAACTATATAAAAATTATTTATTATAACATTATTATTAAATATTTTTTTAACTATTTTTGAATCTTGTTTTGTCAAATTAAAAAAAAGTGGTAAATCATTATAGACTTTTATGCAATTATCAAGAATTGATTTTCTACCAATTCTTCTTTTAATCTTTATTGATAAAAGATTATTGGAATATCTAGTTAAATGATTGTTTTGATTACTATTAATTCGACAAACTAAATTTGAAAGTTTTAAATTATTTACGACAAGATGGATGAATATAAACATTTTAATTTTATATAATGAACAAATATGAAATAATGCCCTGGTTTTATGCACTTTATAATTTAATTCTGAAGTATTTTCAAAGGTTTCAGTAAAGATTTTGTTTCTGCGTCCCAAACTGAAGTTAAATACTGAAGCTTTGAATATACTAATGAAAAGTATATTAATTTCTGGTATTTTAAAATAATTTCTTATTTTAAATAAAATTCCAATTATTGGAGCTATCTGTATCCTCAATTTTTCAATGTGTTTGGACCGATAGATTTTCATCTATGAATAATTCAAGAAACTTTACAGTAGAAGAGTATTTGATATTATCATTATTGAATTTAATCTGCTTTTTCAAATCAGTAGATATATTTTTCCTGATTATAAAAGTGAAAGATGCTTTTTCATAATTTAGTGTTAGCTTGTGACATTTTAACCAATTAGAGATTTTGCTGACATGCATCATACTAATTCTGATTTCTTGTAAATGACTTCCACTAGGTATATACTATAAATAAGAAGTAAAAAAGTTCCTGCTAAAGCTTGTTGTGTTTCTGACCTTGAATTTATCAGGCAACTTGGGGTAGGTGTGAGTACGGGTGGCTTTAGCACTGCTTGGACTACTCTGCTGATGATGGCCACCACTGCCACTGTGCGGCGGTGATGACATTGAGTTTGGTGGTGAAACTTGTTGCATCATTGCTGGGCTAGAGCCTGTTCGACTGTGTGAATGCATCATGGTAGTGGCTGTCGTAGTAGGCGTCTAAAAAAACATATTTCTTTTGTTAATAAATTGTTTTCAGTTTTGTTGAGCAAATGTACGGAAAATTCTAATTTCTGGCTAAAATTTACGTTAAATTAAAAAATACCCTTGTAAAAAGTTTTTCAAGTACGTATTTTATTTATCTCTCCAGTAAAGTACTATGACTTTCGAAAGCTACGCTCAATTTTGAGATATGATGTCATCGGTCATTTTTTTTCAAATAAATCACGATCACCCTGTATATTTTGGCATTTAAATTGAATAGGGTTAGGTTGTAGTTTTTTAAATATTAAAAAAATAACATTTTTGGAGATTTCTTATATTGCTCTATGGATAATATTAATGAATCTTGACTGGATCAAGATGATAAGTAGCGAAATGCCTTCGATCTAATTGGGGCAGAATTTTTTTATAAATATGTGATATTTTTGCCCACTTTTGAGACCACTTATAACAATAGTATTCAATAAAGGTTATTTACAACTTTAATGTTTGTCGAGGTTTCAGAAATGTATATATTCTTCGTCAGAGAATTAATATTAGTTTGGAAGAAATACACATAAGTACATACTTTTCATGTTATGTTTGTGTGTCCAAAATGTTTTAAATAAATAAAATTAAAATCATTCAACCGAATCTTAAGTAACCAAAAATAAAAGAGAGAAAGAAAACAAAACATCACATACCGATTCCCCAGACGGTGGACTGAAGCTATTATCAGAACCTAAGCGTTGATAACCCGATGTACTCGTGCGACGTACTTTCTCATCATGTTGACTCAATTTCAAGGGTAACATTTGTTGCGGGATGCCACTGGAATTTTTGCCAACTTCACCACTCAATCTTGATGCCAATTTCAATGGTATTTGTTGTTTGATCGATACATTTTGTGATACTTTTTGTTGATTTGTGGCCGATATCAAATTGAGGGGTAGGTGTTGTTTCACTTGCGTCGAACCTACAGACGAAGGAATAATAAATAAAAATAAGATGAATAAAGGAAGTCAAATTTTATGTTTAATAACGGTTTATTTCCCAAGAAACAAATGTTTATAACAGGGAAAGTAAAAAAAATATATATATAATAATAAAAAAAACACAAGTATTAGAATAGACAATGAAATCAGAAATGTAATTAAAAAAAAAGTTGAAACTTATTTATTATAATAAATATTTTTTCAAACTATTTTTGAATCTTGTTTTGCCGAATTTTTTAAGAAAATCCGGTAAGTCATTTTATAATTTTATGCTGTTATAAAGAATTGATTGTTTGCCAATTGTTGTTTTAATTTTTATTAATACAAGATTATTGGAACACCTAGTTGTGTAGATCACAATGTGTGTTGATCACAATGTGACTATTATTTTTTTGAACGTGGTGAAAAAGCAAAAATGATTGGTCTTTGTCCTAGCTGAATTAACTGTTTAGCTAGAAAGTGAATTAACTGTTGGAAAATATGAGTATTTTTTAAAATTATTGATACATAATAGAAAAATAAAAGTATACACAACATACCCTTTGTCCATTTCGAGTCTTTTCTCCTCTCATTCGTCGACATTTGTTGCTGTTGTTGTTGTTGTTGATGCCCTGGCCCACCTCCTGCCATTACTGAATTCGAAGCACTTGAACTAACAGCTCCACCACTCGTCATCGATGAACTATCCGATGATTGCGGGCTACTATCCTCCGATGTGGTATTATCCTCTGCCACAGCCGCCGCCATATTACCACAAGTGATGCCAGTTGCAACTGGTATCGCCACATTTGGCGATATCAACAAGCCCTGACTGGTCAACATCTCCATCTTGCGATAGAGTTGCTCGCGCTGTTGCACAATGTCATTCTGTTCGGCGCGAATTTGTTCTTGCAGACGCTGTAGCTCTGCGCGTTTCTCGTCGAGTTCTTTGGCCTCTTGATCACGTGTAGCCGCCCAGGCGGTCTTCTCCACTGACAACTTGTCCTGCAAATTGCGCAACTCTTCCAGCTGTTGATTGTGTCGGTATTGCTTGGAATCCGGGGCGCCACCTTTCAATGTTACCATCTGTGCTTGCAAACTGGTAAAATTGGACAAGAAGGTTTAAGTAGCCAATATATTTTCTATGATTCGATTGAGTAAAAATTCTTGATTTAGTACTGGGTTTTTCATGGACAGGTAACATATCTCAGAAAGAAATAATCGTAGGACGGTAGGGAAAAAATCCTCTTAATGAAATTGGACATCTAAATTGCTGGAATTTATCTTCGAGTTCCTAACTATACCGCTAGGGAGCGTAACAGCTACGGTCGTGTATAAAAATGCATTTTTCTTGAAAACCGCCCAATGTAAGTTAAAAAAAAGATCTTTCCAAATTAATGCTGCTAGAATTCTGCATCTTTTTGATCTATCACTTTTTATTGTTTGACGTGAAGCAAGGGCAGTAGGGAAGAAAGAATTTCAGTAAAATATATCTCGTTTAAGAAAGGAAGCTTTGCTGATTAAGTAAGGAAACTAACCTTGCCATATTGGTTTTTGCTGCTCACGGTAGAGGTCGCTATATAGAAAGTTTCGTTTTTTATTATTTCTGTGAAGTTTTGAATGGAAGGCTACAATTATTTCATCAAAAATGAAAAGTATGTAAATTACATTTGCTACAAAAAAAATCAAAACCGCATATCGATATACTTTTTCTTTCCAAAGCATTACCTAAAGTTCCTAAAGTCTGTTTTTTAAAATAAATTCGCTGAAAAAAACTTTTTTCAGGTTTCCGTGATCAAACATGCTATGACAAGTAAAAATGATTTTAAACTTTAATAACAATAATAAAGAACTCCCATAAAAATAACAATAATGGATAATACAAATTCTAAAAACTTACTTCAATAAAGTCAATATTTTTGAAATGTTGTGATTGGTTTGGCTCGTTGGCCTTTAAAAACGCTTCAATCGTCGTCTTTTACATTATTTGGAATAAAACCTAAACCCAGATAAAGTGTGAAGATACGAAAAATAATAATTTTTGTTATTAGTTTATTAATCATTATTTTTTATGTTTTTTTAATTATTATTAATATTTAAATTATGATTAAAACAAAGCTTAGAAATATTTTTCACGAATTTATTTAAAAAAAACACTCTTTTAGTAATAAATTTGAGTTTTTTTATTGGAAATTCAATTTACTTTTCATTTTTGATGGAATAATGGTAGCATTCCATTCAAAATTTCAAAGAAATATTAAAAAAACGAAACTTTTTAAATAGCGACCTCTACCGTCAGCAGCAAAAACCAATATGGCAAAGTTATTTTCTTTACTTTATGAGCAAAGCTCCCTTTCTTAAACGAGATATAGTTTGCTAAATTCTGTTAAGGCAAACCGAAATTATACGCATTTTAATCAGTAAAACTTATTTCTTCTCTACGGCCCTTGCTCCACGTCCTACAATAAAAAGTGATACATCAAAAACATGCAAAATTCTAGCAGCATTACTTTGGTAATATTTTTTCTTAACTTATATTGGGTCGTTTTCAGGAAAAATGCATCTTTATACACGACCGTAGCTGTTACGCCCTCTAGCAGTATAGTTAGGAACTCCAACATAATTTCCAGCAATTTCCTATGGTCGATTTCCTCATAAGGATTTTTTCCATACCATCTTACGACTATTACTTTCTGAGATATGCTACCTGTCCATCCTTAATGAGAAACCCTGTATTTAGAATAACTAGAATTTTTTTATTAAATCTTGATATTTACAGTAGATTATCAACGATTAATATTAGTGCTGGGAAATATCAGGTGAGTTAAAAAGTCCAAATTCTAGCATTCATGGATCTGAAAGGGTCGAGCTAGCAAGTGGCCAGTATGCAGAATTTTTCGAAGTAGAAAAATGTATTTTTCGACATAAAAACCCCTCAGATATATTTTTTTGTAATATTCTCGAGATAATCTCTTACATTACTTTTCACATTCCAGTGAATGTCAAGAAAAATTGTTATTATTTTTATAAACCCACCTTTCATTGGTTGTCATCAATTGCGATATGATGCACAACAATGTGTACACGTAATGTGACAGCTGTATGGCGGCGTATTGCTGTTCACGGCCGAGTGTCAATAGGGCTGGTCCATCGGGTGCGCCACACATCATATTATTATGTTGTTGGTTTTGGTTGTCATTATTCGTTGTCGTTGTTGTATGTACATTTAATGTATTGCCATTAATTAAAGGTCCACCAGATATCACACAATTTCTATAAGGCAATCGTTCCTGAAATTGAAGAAATATAATAAATAAATGCAAATACCGATATTTAAAAAACGGGACGATGAAAAGATTTCAATTTTCAAATGTTTCTTTGAATTTATTTCATAAAATATAAAATATAGGATTGTTTCAATTGAAGTAACAATTGATGTTTCAATATTAGCAATTTCAAAGACATGATTCCACATTCCAATGGGAACACTAGGGATGATTTTTGGCTCGATATATTTATTCTTTTAGTAATCAGAATCAAACACAATCAATAAAGACTACTTACAAATAGCCTGGCATCGCCCGGTTTCACATTATCCAAAATATCAGGTGTCGCAGCAGCACCACCACCAACTGAAGCGGCTGAAATGACTGATGACCTTTTATTGCCTGCTCCAACAGCCGATGAAGCATGTCGCAGTGCTGGAGGCGGTTGGTGATGTTGATTGATCGGTGCTGCTTGCTGTTGTTGTTGTTGTTGCTGCTGTTGATTGTTGTCAAAGCCACCAAAAGTTTCAGCTCGTCGTGGCAACACTGGCGACACATAGGTGTCGCTGTGGTGTTCACCAGCCGAGCTGACGCTTCTCGATAGATTGGTGCCTGTTGTGTAAAGAGAGCTCGCCAGTTGACTCACTTCCTGTGAATACAAACAATGAGAAATCAGTGTTTATCTAGTCTAGTCATATCAGGTCATGTCATGTCAAAAAATCGGCCCACTACAACAACTGATAAAGGAAAATATTGGATAGTATGACTTGAAAATAGTATTCTGTCAATTTTCCTTCGCATATATATCCTATCCGAAGAATGTTCATAAAGAAAACAAAAAACCACAACAAAAATACGAACATGTTACTAAATCATAATCAATACCATTCCAAAAAAACATCAGGTATTCGACAAAGTGACAGCTTTAGTCCACTCTTAATCAATACAATAATGAATGCCAGAATTACTCCTGATAAAATTCGTAAATAAGTTCGAAATAATGTCCCTCGGAGAATAATTAATACATCGAACTGATGCCGATATTATTTTTATTATTATACTATTCTCTAACCTGAACTGCAGTCAACACTTCCTTCCACATTTGTCCCGTATCGGCGTTTTCACTAACAAGATGTCTATAAGATGGCGGCGATGGTGGTTCCAATCCAGCAGCTGCCAACAATCTCAATTGCAATGACATTTTCTCTTCCAAAAGAAGTGCTTGTTCTATGTCTTTCTGTCTCAGCAAACCTATAATCATACGTTGTTCCTAGTAAATCTCAAATTTCAAGCGTTTTTGATATAGTTCTGATTTATTGAAATCATGCAATATGTTTCTTATTTTTTCATATTTCAAAGCAGAATTATTCATTCGAAAATTTTATACCTGTTATTATTTCAAGCAAATCAGATGCCTTGATTTTGACAGGTTGATATGACGACAACCTGAATTTTCCGAAAAATTTCCCTTGATTATTTTTGACAAATATTTTTTGTCTAACTGTCAAAAATTGTATTTACTTTTAAATATAATTTTTGGTATAAAATTTCCGTACCGAATCTCCCGCGAGCTTGAATTATTCGCCGTAATTTTTTTCTCAATTGTGATTTTTTTAAAGTAAATTTCACCTCGAAAAAAATGTCGGGATTTATTTAAGCTTTAGGGAGGTTATTCCTAATGATTTTCAGGTTTTCAAACTATATCAGAGAAATTTCCTAAGATGCTTTTTCATTTTTTTACAATAGAAAATAAACCATTATTATTACTTGACCAGAAATTTTATGTTCTCAAAATTTCCGAAAAAGCCATTAACACAAGACATTTTCAAATGTACCGATTTGTACAAAATCTTGATTCCTTTAATTGAATATAAGGTCTACTTCAGTTCTTTTAAAAATTGTTAAATGTACTTTTCTTATATAATACATTCACTGCTAAAAATCTCCTTTGCATTCCATAACAATAATAAAAATAAATAAACTTTCTATTGTCAGAAGCGTAAAGCAGATCTCCCATGTTTTCTTAGATGTCACTAGAGGTCATGCAGGTTCATGCTCTATTTACGCAATATATTCGTTACAATTTTAGTAACTACTTAAGAGGAAAACAATTCCTAAAACAGTTCTAATATGTCTAACATTGTTACATAAAAGATTAAACATATTTTGCTAAAAAAAATACAATCTACAAAGCACCTGCCTTAATAAAAGTTAAGAATAATTTTATTATACTTGAATATAGACCGTCATAGCTGGTAAGTTCACTATAAGAAATCACAAGACTATCGAAATGACAACTTTTCTACATATACCGTTTTTTCTTTCGTGAAATAACTTTTATTACATTTTAGATATTATAAAAAAATAATATAACCTGAATAAGAATTCAAATAAATATTTATGGTATATGCAAAAAGTCACATAACCATTTTTTGGATCCAATCTGACAAAAGCAGATTTCCAGATGCAATATTTAGGTTATTTGTGGATGAGATCAAGAAATAGTATTTTATAATATATAAATATTTTGTTGTTTTGATGGCTTTAAAGTCGAACTTTAAAAAAATTGGAAAAGTATATAAATGGATCACAATTATTACGTAACGTTACGGGAAATGCCCAATGCCAATTATTTCTTGATGTCATTCGAACAAATATTTCTGTCAGCTTTTAAAAATTAAAAATGAAATTATACAAATAATTGTTACACGATCGTACTTTTCAAATTCCTCTAATAATAATTGTACTGTCAATAAAAAAAATAGGCATGCAACTCTTTTTGATGTTGTTTTTGTTTTTCAACAAGTCATTTTTTGGCGTGTGTGAAGTTACCTTCTAGGTCCAAATCTGCATCTGTCCCAGGAACAGAGCAATAGAAATATACATTTTTTTATAATATTTACACTAATTCACTAATACAAAAAAATATATGTCTTACAGGAATATTATGAATATAATTAATAGTTATTAGGATAGGACAAAAGATATTACTATGTATAGGAGAAATTTAGGAATTTGTTGCATGCATACACCGTAGGATAAGAATATAAGCATAGTAGAAATAAACTAGTAGCTCCACTCTTCCCGACAAAATTCGCGAGATTTTCGGCAGCATACAGGCCGTTCAGTAGAGATCCGTCTTTCGGCTTGTGAGTTTCGGACGTTACGTTCTAGAACTGAGTCGGACTGGCAAAAATGAGTGTGTAGATAATGGGTGCTGCTGTGCACCCACATTTTCCTGAATACATCTCTGGCGAGTGCCCAAGTACCCATTGCCGGCCATATCGGTGATCGTGTATATAAATGTAGGAGAAATAGATCTAAGGATTTGCTGCGGAGTGAACATACTAGTTTATTTCGTCTATGATTTAAGGTTACATTTAAATGTACAAATATTAGTATTTTGTGTAAGAATGTTTTTGTATGTCCTTATTGAGTGTTTACATAATTGCTTTCTATCAGCTGTTTTCTTGAATACTTCTTTGAATAAAATTATGATAATGATAGATTTTTAGATAATAATGAACCCATTTATTAGTTTATGATGGATTTTATAACTTGTAGGTTGGATTTACGACATTGGGTTTGACGCAGATAGAAGAATTGGAAGTTTAGTGAATAATTGCGAAAAAAGCTAAGATCATATAAATAATTTTAGATAGATTATATCAAATATCAAACAATAAGGACTTATATGTTAATTCGAAATGAAAATATCTTGAAATTAAAAGTATAACTTACCGACTAAATGTCGAACTTGATTTTGTTTGGCACTCATGATATTTTGACGTTCTTCCGAGTTCAATGTTAAGCAATCTTCGTCATCTTCAGGGCATGCTTGTACTGCTTCTCTATATTCAAAAAATTCAAATTATTAGAAACTATCAACACTCTGCAAAGGAAGTTTCAAGAATCCAGAGCCGTTCCTGATTTTTTTTACATCAAAGTTACGACCTAAACTTACGATGTTTTTAAAGGAGCAGTCTCATTTGAATACATTATACTGGGTGGCCCATTATTAAAGGATGCCGGCTATATCTCAGGATCCATTTATCAGACTACCCGGAGAAAAAAAAAATTAAAGGTAAATCGGCTAAAAAGAAAAAACTGGAAAATATTTATAAGTTGCCAAGTCTTCCGCTAGAGTGCGTAACTCACACCGCGAATTAAAAAACTCTGTTTTATGCAAAATAATGCCAAGTTAACCTATATTGAAAATATTTTTGTTGTAACCTACTGAAAATAAGACAACTTTTTTGTATTAAAGCTTTTTCTCTATCTTGTCAAATAACGGGTGGGGGATGTGCAAATGTTGGTTTGAAGAAAACTGGATAACTTTTATTCTATTTATTTATTTTTATTTTATTTTAAGACGCTTTTTTGGTGCTTCTACAGGAATAATAACATTTTCAGTTTAATTATTTTCCGAGTCGGTAGATGGCGCTTTATGTCAAGGTCGCAGATTTGTATGAATTTCTCGAAAATTTCAAATGCAATGGTATTTTTATTTTTCAATAGGAAGAAAGAGCATTTACTGGTGAAATCTGCAACTCGTCGATATGATTATTCCTTATAGACTTATTTAAAAATATATTTAGACCTTCATTTTTACGTAACAAATTTAGAGGACACTCTGAGTATCAGTAATTTTTATTGAAGTTACCTATATTTTATATAACCTACTTTAACAATAACAAAAAAAATGTATTACATATTTTGCTCTAGATGGGGAAATTAAGTTTAGTGTAATTAAATGAGAAGTAAACACAAGTAACTGTAACAAAAACCTAATACTTTATACAAGTAAATTATAATAAGTAGGACTCTCTTTGGACCTTGACATGACGGAAAAAAACAAAAGAAGCAGAAATAAAAAATAAAAATATATCTTTCTTCACAATAACAGAAACTTTGGCATATTATTTTCCTTGGTCAGTTATTTTACTATTTCTCTCTCGACAATGTCGGTTGTCCATAAAAGAACCGAATTTAGAAAAAACATAGACATCTGGAGCTTAGAACATAACTTAAAACCTAGAACTAAAATAAAAAATATGACGCCTCCAGTGCTCAAAGTGTCGTACATCCTGGACAATACAAAGCTGTAACCTGCTGTGCGCAGTTATTTGTGATTAATTCTTACTTAATTAAGAGCGACATAGGTAATAAACATTTTATTTATAGTTGAAGTAGGTTATATAAAATATAGGTAACTTTATTAAAAATTACTGATACCCAGAGTGTACTTTAATTTTGTTACGTAAAAATGAAGGTTTAAATATATTTTTATAAGTTTATAAGGACTAATCATATCGAGTTGCAGTTTTCACCAATTGTAATATTTCACGCCCTTCCTAATGAAAAATAAAAATACCATTGCATTTGAATTAGAAATTCATAAAAATCTGCAGCTTTGTCATAAAGTGTCATCTACCGACTCGGAAAATAAACAAACTCAGAATGTTATTAATCCAGTAGAAGCGCCCAAAAAAGCACTTTGAAATGAAATAAAGTTATTCAAAATAGGTAATACCAAAAAAAAGTTCTCTAGTTTTTTTCAAACCAATATTTGCCCCTCCTCCACCCATTATTCGACAAGATAGAGAAAAAACTTTAATACAAAAAAGTGTCTTATTTTCAGTAGGTTACAAAAAAAATTCAATATAGGTTAACTTGGAATAATTTTGAATAAAACAGTGTTTTTTAATTCGCAGTGTAAGTTACGCCCTCTACCGGTAGACTTATAAATATTTTCCAGCCTTTTCTTTTCGCCGATTAACCTCTAATTTTTTTTTCTCCAGGTCGTCCGATTAACGGATCCTGAGATACATCCGGCGGACCACCTTGTAAATACGTATAAAATAACTCACCTTATTGCCTGTATCCAAACTTGCTTGTCCTTCGGCTTGTGCACCTTCAATTCAAACATTTCCGGATCGGCGGGATTCGATGATATCAAATAAATACCTCGAGTATCTTGTCCGGCCTTTTCACGCACCAACAACTTTTGCAGCGACACAACACCCGCCTTATTATCGGGTGTGAAAAAAGTGTATTTCTGTGAATTTTCTTGCAGAAAAAACAACACATCCGACAACACAATCACCAAAACGATTTGCATCTTCCCACGGCCCTGCATCAGCATGGCAACACCTTCGAATTTCAACGAACGATTACCGATCAGAATGTCGGACTTTTTGAATTTGTGACCACGATGTACCGTATAGGATTTGGCATCGATGCGATTGTAGATTTGTAATTTGCGATCTTCCTTTTCCTTTTCCGCCACTTGAGCATCGACTTCGACGAGTACTTCCTTCACCAAAGCTAGGGCTTTTTGTAGTGCCTCTTGTTCTTGTCGATTCTCTTTGCTTGTTTTAATCAGCGGCTCAATGAGCAGTGGATATTTTGTTAAACGTTGCGTCACAAATAAGATGCATTCGGGTATACCTTTCTTTTTCAGTAGAGGATTTGTTTGACAATGCCGTACAAATTCACCGAAACGCTGATCGTTTTGCAGGTAGTATTTGTAAATTTCCACAGCATCACGATGTCGGCTGCAGAATTCGCCGTATGCTGATTTCAGGCGGGCTGCATTATTGCTGGAGAATTGTTCGAGCAGAATATCAGCAATGGATGAGACGATAGGGCTTTCGCGTTGTCTTTGTCTTAGTTGTGATAATAAGTCTAAGTGTATTTCAGTCAGATCGGCCAGTCTTGGAAACATTCTTTCCAAATTTGGGCCCAAGTGAAAGTACTTGTGCAAGCCTTCCACAAAAACCTTGAACAAAATGAAAACTGTTAAAACCTCCAAACACATTAGAAAATGGTTTCTTACCTTCTGCATGACTAAAAGCGTCATACAATGATGTTTCTCAGTCAAAATAAATTCATATATGTGCTCCTGCCGCTTGATTTCTTTCTCTTTTAGTTTCCTGGATATATCTTTACCCACATATGGGGACCAAGAATCCGGTTCGGTATCGTGCAAACCCAAGCTCAGATCGGTACACAGATCTGCAGCCGTCAACGGTGAATCTGAGAGGAATTCCAATGGAACAATGGGAACATCGTCTGGGAAACTGGTGGGAAAAAAATGACAAAGATTGACTATTGGAAAAAACTATTGTGATTGTAATTACTATTACCTTGCTGAATCATGGTGACCATGGTGCGAATCACTATCTTTGTCATCACATAGAATTTGGCTGTAAAAGTTTGGGTTATTTATAGTGGTTATAATTTTTGGTAAGATGAAAAGAACAGACTTTCGAATTACGAATATCTGGCATAAATATAAGCGAAGTAGGCCTTTTAGGTATATAAGAGCTGAGTGACAATAGAATTTATTTGCTAGGAAAACAATAATTATGAGCTAAATTAAAAATTAAATAAGATACCAGGGGTGGGACTGGGTGTACCTGTAAACCGAAGAATATAGAGAGTCACTTCCTTACAACAGCATAATCCTTAAAAGAGCGTAGGAGTAAAATTTGCGTCCTGTAAGAAGTACATGAGATCCAAAAAATACAAAAGTTGAGATGTAATTCTCAATTCAAATATATTTTATTTTGTATAGAATTTGAAAGTATTCGATGAGTCAATATGTACTTCTTACAATGCGCGAAGTCTATTCTAGCAGCGAAAATTGGAATGCGCATGCTCTCTACCATAGCTGCTAGAGCACCCTTCATACTTTTTCTTTTTTCTTTATGAAAGCTAATTTTAGAACGACACCCCTGAGTTACTATTTTGTGGAAGATAGTTTGGAAATGACACAAGTGAAATTGATATTTATTTTAATGAGCAAAATCAATAGTGACATTGGCTTTTAACCTACTGATAATAAATTTTTGAAGCCATGTAGTGAAATTGACATTTGACAATTGTAACACAATTTAGTGACATGGTATCGGGTGGACCGACAGTATGTCAGAAAGTAGTTACCGTACAACTTTGTAAAAAAGTCACTGGAAAAAACGGCCAAGCGAAATCGCTAGAATAACATTCTAGTATCTAGCTTTACCGCTAGAGAGCGTAATCATTTGTCTAATTCGAGATATAACTAAAAATGCATAATTCTGGTCAAGTAGTATTTGCTCACCCTGTATTATAAATTAAAATATATGAAGATTTTGGTAACATGTATTTGATTTTTTTCACTATAAAATTATCACCAATATAAAGAAAATGGGGTAACGGAAAACCGTAAATAAATACCTAATCAAATAAAGCAACCTGTCATTATCTACCAAATTTATACAAATAATAATGGAAGTTGACAGATCATATTATTATTTTTTAATGAAAAATAGTAGAAGACATAATATAAATATATTTATGAATACAATTTGATGTCCACCTACATTTTGGAATTGTTTTCCATCGTTTTCCTAACAAAACCAACCGTAGTATGTAGCTGGTAGACATAACAGCTGCTTCCATCTTATCGATTGATATGCTATTTATTGCGCTGCTAAAATATTCATGTTGTAATGCATGCTTGGTTTAACATAAAAATCCTTCAATTTCCCCATAGATAGAAAATCATTTAAGTACGTCTGGTGACCTAGCATGGCCATAAAAATATATTTTCCTTCCGATCGATCCATTCATTGGTATATCTCAAATTCAAATGATCTCTAACTTACCATGAAAAGTGCGCAGGCTATTTCTTCATGTTTAATTCATTATGTTTATGCCTTTTTACTTATATCTCGAGTTTTACAAACCAGATCGACATGTGGTTTGTGCCATTTTGTTTGCAAATTAATCTGTTTTCAAAGTAATTGCCTATTTCCATTTGAAAATTTGAAAAAAAATATGTTCAAATAATGTAGTGACACATTTTGATGTTTAATAAATTTGCCTAACTGCTGAAAAACCTATAGGTAAGTTTTTGGTGGTGTTCGATAGAGAAAATTAAAAAAATTATGTTGCAAAAAAATACAGGCTGCAACAAACTATAAAAACTGTAATCAAAGTAAAAAAATAACAATAACAGTAGAAACTGAGAAAGCATGTAATACCTAGCCTAATTTTTCAAAATTATCTTATTGAACATTCTTCTACTTTAGACAAGATTATGCAACATTAATGGAGAAATATTCCGAATTTCTGTTCGAATATTTTCTTTTAATTCATCGATACTTTGAGGATTATTGATTTATAGGTGCCCTGGATTTTAAATTGCGCCAAAATCGCAGGGTATTGAGTCACATGACCTTGAGGGTCACTAAAGATCACCAAACCTTGAAATCAGGCGCCCTGGAAACATCTGCCGCAGGACATTCATGGATGCTCGGGCAGTATGACTTGTGGCGCCGTCCTGCTAAAACCACATGTTTTCAGGAAAACGCCGCAACTCTTGTTGAAAAAAAGTTTGCAACATGTTCACATATCGTTCCGAATTTACCGTGGTATTTTCTTCATTTTCATCCCCTAAAATAAGGTCCCACAATTCCCTTTGCTGACACTGCACACAAAACAGTAACTTTTTGGCTATGAAGAGGAGTTTGGTGTATTCCTTGGGGGCTCTACGCAATTGTTAGAAAATGCAAAATCAGTGTCTTTTAGCTCCTGCACAAGTTGAACTTTATATGGTTTAAAGCGTAAATCTTTATGCAATATTCTTTGCAGACTAAATCTTGAGAGGGCTAATGTTTGAGATTGTCTGTTTGCAGATTGGTTTGGATTTCTTAAAAATGCAGTTTTAACTCTTGCAATATTTGCAGGAGTTCTAACTGAAATAGGCCTACCAGCAGGTTTCTTCTTTAGAGATGATGCTGTGTTTCTAAATTGACAAACCCATTTAAAAATTGTGTTTCGACACGGAGAATTAAAATTAAATCTTGTGCAAAACTGGCATCGAATAAGAGCAATAGACTCGTCAATTTTAATGAAATTTTCAACAACAAAAGAGCGATGAATATCGAGATAATTAATTTTTCTTAACAGTCAGTACGCGGCTGTCTATTTGACAATTATAAATCTCTATGGTTTCGCTTAAAAAAATAGTAAGTATACATAACTTTACTTAATTCTGTTTTGACTTTGATTACAATTTTTATAATTTGTTACACCCTGTATTTTTTGCAACACAAAATTTTTTTGGAGTTTTTCTATCGAACCACATTAAAAACTTACCTGTAGGTTTTTCATTGTGGGCCACCCTATCTTTTTTTCATCCGGAAACGCTACCTAACTACAACAAATGGAACTAAATCGAATTGTTTTGTACTCATATATCCTTGGCCTATCTATGTTTTTCTACAGGAAACTAATTTCGTTGAAATCGGATTACCCAAACCAAAGTTGTAGGAATATCTTCATAAACACTTCCCCACTCTCTTTATTTGAGAAAAATGAAGAAAATTATTTTATAAAATTTGTTAAAATTTTAGGCCTTATTTATTTAAGACCAAATAAAAATTAGGCATATTTTGGAGAACAATGATTTTTACATTTTTCCTTAAGGATTACGCCTTCTAGCGGTAAAGCTTGAAACTAATTTCCAGCGATTTCTCTTTGCTGTTTTTAATAATACATTTTTTTCCATAGTTATAGTTCCTGAGGTTCACCCGGAGTATCGGTTTATTGGTTCACTCAGTACATTAAAAAATATTTCACAGTTATAAACTCTTTTATAACTGAACAAGCGATATATACTTAATAATCATGAAAATATGGATTACATTGTATATCAGGTTTTATTTAATCGATAACCTGTAATGTAATTATTATAAATATATCTTGCTTAAAATAATTATAGATAGGAAGATTTCAATGACAAGCATATAACTGAAAATTATTTAAATGGTAATGTACAAAGCATTAGAAATAATACATATGGTAAAGCTTTGATGAAATCTTCCAATTCTGCAAAGCTTTTGTCCAAGCTTTTCATATATTTATATAAAAGTGTTGAAAGAAATCCATGCTGGGAAATGTGATAGCGCATATAGCGGTTGCAAGAAATCTAGATAAAAAAATCAGATATATATATATATATATATATATATATATATATATATATATATATATATATATATATATATATATATATATATATATATATATGTATGTATATATATATATATCGAAATGGAAAAAAACTGAGAGAAATTAGAATAACGCAAATAAAAGTCAAAATCATGTGCTACTTTCATACTGTTAAAAATAGCTATGTGAACGTATCATCGAAATGGAAACCATTTTGTAGTTTAAACAAAATAGTCATCCAATGATTTTATATAATATTATAATGTATAATAATTAAAATAGTCCATACAGATTAAAAATAAAACAATATGAGTCTTTTGCATCAACAGAAAGATTCATAGACAGACAGAAGAAAAAGACACGTATAAATATATGATGTGTGAGAAAATATAGACAAAGATTAAGAATTAAGAATGATAGAAGGGAAGTGAGGTTTTTGTTTTTTTTTGGAAGGGGGGAAAAGGGACTTACTTCACTCCAAGCTTTGTTGCTACCCTGCGCCACGGCGAATAGCATAGCTGGCTCCTCCTTTTGAGGTTAGGGAGGGACACAAGGAATACGCATCATATTAGCCACACACTCATTTTATTATGTTTTGTTTTTTTATTTATAAATCAAGCACACGTATCAGAAAATACTTTTTTGAAAGCCTTCCAAATCAAACACTCCTAACACCTGTACATACATTTGCAAACAAAAAAAACTCAAATTCGAGTTTCTCTCAAATTGCACTGTACATGCAAGTGTGGTTGTTTTCTTATTTCCGACCAATAAAACTTAGTTACTTCCAGTTTTGTTATTCCTTGTTAGATTCCAATGCTCTTCTTCTAGAGGGCATTTGCCTAAGAAGAAAGTAATGAATACCCAAGAGAAAGTAAATGTCACCTGTCAACGCTAGACTTCATTTTGGTAACTGACACTGACTACACTGACACAGATACACCCTCAAGCTGCCCTTTGTGTGAGGGAGAATTGGTTAATTGGCTATTTGGGGATTTTGAGATTTAGATTGGTGGGGGAAAGGTCAATGTTCAGGGTATTTACAGCTTCGGTTATTTGCGAATTGAAGACGTTGACATGACAGATAGATGTATCTTTTGTGACCATCCGATTTCTTCATTTCGAAGGCTAACATACTGCTGAAATGTCATCTAAGCCACTATATTCTAATTTCCTTTTCCGTGGAAAAATGATTTTTTGTATTAAATAATCTATTTACGAAAAAAATATTAGGTACTACTTGAGGAAGGACCAATTGATGAAGACGGTCCAACATACGATGTATGTGCTTTAATCAACTGCTCTTCTACATTTGAAGTTGATTCTCTAAAACCACAGTACTCAGTTAATATTTATAAATTGAATCTAATGACAATTGACACTGATGAGATCAAAGTAAGCCGACGCCAACAAACCAATCGAAAATTGCGAGTGCGCGTAATTCTAGAGAGTGTCAGAAAGTTGAGTTTGAACGAACTTCTTGGGTATTTGGAGATTCAGCGATTTTGACGTTTCTCGCTATGGTCACGTGACCATTTCAGTCATTGATGTGAATCTCCAAATACCCGAATCTCCAAATCCCCAGCGCACAAAAGGCACCTTAACAAGACTAGGAGGCAATTTTCGAGTCCAGTGACCAGTCCACAATATTTTATTGTTTTAAAAACTAAACCGACAATGACTGACACAACATCTAATCATAAGCATATATTTTATTATTACAATATTGCGTTTCACAATAAGAATGCAGTGTGACCCGGAGATAGGGAATGTATTTTACACAGTGTACTCATAGTATGAGTCCCGTTTCTAATCCAATACAACACACGCATTGAGAGGGCTTCTACTTTAGTCAAGCTAGACCAACATTGTTTAGTTATTGCATATTGCAAACTTGGTGCCCATCTTGTGCCAAAGGCGAGCGATGCCGATAATCTACAAATAAGAAATCAACAAAATCGGTCCATCCGCCCAGAGATAATTTTGGCGCAGGCAGACAGATCAATAACTGAAATGTTTTTTCTGAACTCAGGAGGCCCGGAAACGTAAACATTTATTGTAAACCTAAAATACTTCCTATAGCCAGTTGAGGTAGCGCTGAAAGAGTTAAACTTAAACCCATTGTTTAAATTTCAAGTCTTTCAGATTGATTCAAGTGCAGTCAGTGGCAGATCCGAATTACATGTATTTTTTCTTCTACAAATTTCATATGAATTATGTTTTTTTTCCATTTCTTTGAAATATAATTGAATCATTTACTTCATTCTTCAAAATTTTAATATACAGTCTCAACAGAATAGAATAACTTCATCAATCCACACTCAAATATTTACATTTAACGCATCATTGATATATGTTGATCTGGAATAGAAAATTGTTTACGCAACATTTTGACATTGATTATTTTTCTAAAAATAAGAAACGTCTTTTTAGAGTCATGGCAATAAGTGGAAAATTATAATTTCAATGTGAAACATGGCGTAAACAAATTTGACTTAATTTATTCAGTGGTTTATATAGGAGAAAATATTCTCGTAGTTAATTTTCTCAACGTTTTCATTGTGTAAATATTTTTAAAGATAATATATATTTCAGCTTTATAATGATTATATAAACAAAGATTTAGTTTTCTTTTCTATGTGTAGTTCGTAGTTAAACATTTAGTTTTAATTTAAATACAACATACAAACAACTAAAAGGATTTTTGGGGGACATACTCTAAATTAATATAAAACACCACTTTATACAGGGGTAACATCAAAACAAAACAAATGAAAATCACATCAACCTAACGCATTTTTTGTAATATTTAGACATAACCTTTTATTACATAATAATTTTTACAGATAACTTGATGAGCTGTCAATTTAAAGGAGTCCATATACGAGAGAATATTAAGTTCGTCCATGCACCACTTTAAGAAATGATTTCAATCAAATAGTGGGATAACATGATCGCCCATGTAGTGATTTAGAAACCAATATCCTGCTAAAGGAGTCCACGTACTACACAATACATAGAACAAGATTTAGTATTTATGTGTGCATAGGATGCATTCTGCATTTATTATATAATAGAGGTTAATGTCAAAAAGACAGCTATGAAGCAATGCAACACATTATAATTATATTGAAACTACGAAAGATTCGGAAGCCAAGCTTAGGTTAGATAGATAAGAGATAGTGGGGTAGATAGTATTATATTATTTACAATAAAAAAAAATGGTGTAAAATGGGTATTTATACATATGTACAAAAGATACAAAAGGGTTTTTTGAAAAACATATTCAAGGGTTGGGGGGTATTCAAAGTTGTCAATCCTTAAACGGTGTCTCAACGATACTAAACAATTAATAGAAGAGGGTCAAGTTAACATTTTATTTTTGTAAATAAAATAAATTGTCAACTCGATTGAGATTGGATTCGAAGAATTTAAGGGCCATATGCACAGCACTGGTGTTTTCTATTGATAAAAACGTGATTCTGGGTTGCAGGAATTTAGCAAACAGTGTTTTGTGAATTTATTACTACTTGATAAAATACTATTATTTCGATTAATATAGGAATAAAATATTGTCAATGCTGTGTTTCTGGCTATAAATGTATCAAAAGACGAGAAAGATAGCAGAAATTTTGTTTCTCTAGAAATATCATAATATACAATGTATAATATAATTGAGATCTTAACATTTTCTTTTTGTCATGCCAATTCGCCAAACTACAAAAAAATCTAATCTAACTCGTCTAAACACAAAAAAAAACACAAAAAATTGAAATATATTCACTACCACAGGTAAACAACACGATTTTTTTAATCCTATTTTTTCCTTCGCTTTTATAACATAAACTTTATCGAACCGATATAATCGTTTCCGTTTCCAAGTATCGAATAAATAAATAAATTAAATTTGTTTCCTACCTTGTAGTTGAACTTTGCGAACCTGGTAATGATCCTGATCCCCTTTTCGATATGGAATTCTTAGCATTTGTCAATGGTACAGCAAAACTGGATAGTTTACTTGTACTCTGAAAATAGATTTCTTTGAAGTCGAGACGAAACACATTCATGTATCTAACACACAATTAACAACATGAATAAGTTGTTTTCTGTCTCGAATGACAATGCTAATATATTTCAAAGTTAATAAGCATGTTCAACTCATCGTTATTTTAATTTTTCAAGTATTTTTAATGAAAATATCAACAGCAATGTAAATGATTTTGATTTCTGGACTGTTACCGTTAATATCTTTGCAAATTTAAATGTCAATGAAAATGTCAACGTTAAAATCGGAGCGTCAATGTCAACCTTTAGAATCACTGTGAGTAGAAACCACCAAATCAATGGAAGCTCCAATAATAACAATACCGTTTTTATCCATGTTCAAGTTAATATATATGAGAATGTCAACAAAAGAATATACGTAAATTTCAAGGATTCAATCAATTCTTACTCCGTATAAACCGTTATTAACAATGTCAAAGTTAATTTCTATGAAAATGTCAACGTTAATATAATTAATGTGAATGTCAATGTTCATGTTCAAATGTCAATGATACTTCAAATATGAATGTCAGCGTTAATATGACAGCAAATGTCAATCAAAAGTAGTTCATTATTAGGCTGTAAGAGTAATTTTAACATACCTTGGCAGATTTTATCTTAACACATTCTTGAATATTGTCTTTACATGTATTTTGATGAACTGTTGTACCACAGCCTAAAATAAATTTAATTAAGAAATGTTTTGTTTCTATTTCAGTATAAATAGAATGATGCTTACTTTCACAAAATAGGGCAGGTTTATTGCTTAAAGGTTTAGTGCATACATCACATATTTGGGAACTTCCGTAACATCCCGACGTCCACTGGTGATTGTTCTTTTTAGTCTTATCCTAAAAAATGAAACAGTCCACAAAATAAGTATTTTGATAAAATGTTTTTTAAAGCAATACATACTTTCTTTTTCCTGAAAAATAAACTGCCACGTTTTCGCCTCTTCTCTGAATGTCTATCATATGGTATACTGAAATAATTTCGAAGGCATTAAATAATTTTGTTAAGAAAAAAAATTAAAATTGAGTTTTCATTAATAAGAGATAGATTAGATAATAATATCTAGAATATTTATATCGAGTTATTAGAAATTAGGATTCAACAATAGACACAAATTCAAGTTGAAAGAATTGCTACAATCTAAACAATCTAACATCAAAAAAGGCACTGTTTTAAAGAGTAGTTCAATATCCTTTTGTCTAAAAAATGAAATCAACAGCAGTTCAAGGACAAATTATATAATAGTATATAAGAATTAATACATTAATCATCAAATTCATTTATATATAAATAAGATTCTTATTAAATATAGAGCGATTAAAATAAATCTTTATCACTGCACTGTAAAATAGAAAAAAATAATTGACTAAAATTCAGTTATCAATTTAGATATTCAAATACTATTATTTATCAATATATTGTGTTTATGGTAACAAGTAAATTTGACTTATTATCTTGGTATTAAACACTTCCTAACATTATTTGTCAGTTTACCGGTCCAATCTACCAGTTTTGTCTAGATAACTTTTTGTTACCCTGACTCAAAGACATGGTATCTAATTCCACAGCCTTCTGAGAACTATTTTTTACGGATTGCTTGATATCAATTCAAGACTGATCTATCGAAATGTCATAAAATAACTATTCTTCATAGAACCAATAATATTAGGTAATAATAATAATTTGAGAAAACATTCCAAGCTATCTATCAAAAAATTGTGCAAAACAAAACTAACACACTGTTTTTGTAGCTGGTGCATGCCATTCAAAAAATAAAAACAACAACAACAAGACTCTCTACTAGAACTACTTACTGGTGCAAATTGGCTATGGACCTAGGATCGTAGTGGGTCAGTCCTGAACGGCTACCTTCCTCTTCAGTTTCACTCTCCGTGCCGCTTGGTCTGCTCCTACACACATCAAGCTAAGCACATGCACACTACACTCTTTTCTAGCTATAAATAAAGCTCAATATATCCGGATAAGAGGAAGAGCCGAACACAAAAAAAAACAGATACATTTTACCGGCGGGATTCGTTCTGAAGAGATTATAGAAAGAGACGATTGAATCCAGGATTCGGAAGGAAACAATAAATTAAGGTCAGAAGGTGGAAAAATAAATTAAGGAAAAAGATTGGTAAGATAAGAGCATTCATGACAAATATTGATATAAGATAATTAAGGTAAGAGATTTGAAAGAGAAGATTAGATTAAGGACAGAAATTGGAAACAAATGATTAAGTCAAGGCTGGATATGGGAAAGAGCATATAATAATGGTGAGAGATTAGTAAGAGATTACTGAATCAAGGACATAAATTAGAACGACGTCATTAAATCAAGGTCAAAGATTTGAAAAGATAAGAGGTTCCAATTAGGAGATTAATAAAATAAGATAATTAATATAAGAGATTGGAAAGAGAAGACTGAATTACGAACAGAAATTGGAAACAGATGATTAACTCAACACCAGATATTGGAAAGGGAATATAATAATGGTCAGAAATTAAAAAGAGATTACTGAATCAAGGATATAAATTAGAAAAACGCCATTAAATAAAGGTCAAAGATTGAAAAGATAAGAGATCAAGAGATTAATAAGATTAGATAATAATTAACGTAAGAGATTTGCAAGAGACGATAGAATGAAGGACATAAACTGGAAATAGATGATTAAGTCAAAGGCCATATATGGGAAAGAGAAAGTAATTAAGGTCCGTGTTCAAAGGTCGGAAGAGAACACTAAATCAATGTCGGAAGAGAACACTAAATCAAGGTAAGAAATTGGAAAGATAATTCAGTTCAGAAATTAATAAGATAAGACAATTAAGGTAAGAGATTGGGAGATGATTGAATCAATGTCGGTGATTGTATAGAGACGAATATGTATGAAAAAACATTGGTCACTTTAATAGAATTCCGATAATTTATATAGAAAAATTAGTTTTGAGATTCCTGATTTTCTTCATGGCATTATATATCAAAGAACAAAATCTATTCATAAGATTTCCATATCCGTAGCAAAGATTTGAAAAATACCTTTGTTCGTAGTAGAAACTTTATCGATCTCTTCCGTTCTCGTCCGGATATATGGACTTTATACTCGTATTTTTTTTTAATTTTCACCTATTTACTGCATATTATTCAATTTGTATTTACAAAATTATTTTTAGCATAATAGAAAAACATACGTGTCTGGTGGAATTTCAATTGGTATATAGAAAAAGCATTCATATTCCGAAAAACACATGCAAAAAATTGTAAAATTCAAAAAAATATACATTTCTCAATTGAGTGAGATAATCTAAAATTGTATGCTAGATGGTAAAAATTTTAAAAAATTTGTTAATATATGATAATAAACATTGTGATAAGGTGCCAATCAAAATTTCAAAACAAATTCAACAAGGGTGTGTGATTTTTACGAACTTATCCAACAACAAAAAAAACTACTTACATAGGTAACGTGGGCTGGGCACCAGCTAGTACCGGTTCAGGTGCCAAATCTCTAACTGCTATTATAGATGGCGTTGATATCGACTTTTGTAGGGGTAATCGTGCAGGTAGGAGACGTAATTGTTCAGCTTCCCGTTTCGCTTTCAATTTATTGAAGTCATTCTAGAAGAAGACAAAATAAAAATCTTTATTTATTAATTATTTCCAGAAAAAAAATTACTCACTTGAAGATCAGCCTCATTGAGTGAATGCGTGCTGGCACCTCCTCCAGTCCCCCTGGTGCCTCGATGTCGTACCACTATGGGTGCATCTGGGCCCAATAAACGCACTGTGCTGCCATCTACATTATCAATTAGAGATGATTCGTCGGCTTCGGATTCCATACTGCTCAGAGATATGCTAGAAAAGAGCAGAAATAATGTAAGTACCAACTGGTTTATCCTGCGATTACAACAAAAAGAAATACAGGAGATTAATTTTATAAGATTTTGTAATGATACATTTCGCGTTAGTGTTTTTGAGCTATATTTTCATATCGAAAAGGAAAATGTATTCTATAGTTGTTTTTACCTTCTCTGGCGAGTATGTTTGACCTTGTCTTTGTTGCCTGTGAGATCTTCGAGGGCAGTCCATGATCGACGTCTTTGTGTCTCTGGTTGGCATAACCAATCTTGAGCACCTTTTTGAAAGAAAAAAAAATCAATAGTTACTAAACATTTTTTTAAAACTTTGATGTATAAAGTATTTTAAACTACTAAATGTTTTTAATTCAAGAATCTAAACCACCAGAGTGCTCCCCCAACAGAAATAACGGAAATTTTGCAAGTTTCATTATGAATCATTGATAACTATCCTGTTGGAAAATACTTACCACTTCCTTTTCTGCTTGGTGGCTGGTGTAGCGGCGATGAGCCCAATGATCCACCGATAATATCCAATTCTTGAACAGTCTCATTGAGTACAGGGCAGCTGGCACTTAACCTTGCCACTTGAGCAAGTAAAGGGTTCAGTGCAAAGGCTGCAAAGTCTCTGGAGTTGGGGCCATAGCAACCTGAAATGGAACAAGAAAAAAATATTGTCGGGAGTTTTCTATATTCAAAAGAAAAAAACTAAATGAGAATAATCCATACTAAAATTAAGTACATATTTATATTTATTATCAGTTCTGGATGAGTTACTTAAATTGATCATATTTTTTTAAATCAATTCCCAGTTTAACCCCTAAATTTTCGGTCTACCCTGTCAATTATTCGACCCTTCGCCGGTGACATGGTAGAATCAACAGTAATGTGCGTAATCAAACGCCCCATGATAATGAAGGTGTCGAATTTTCCTCTTGCCTTTCGCCCCCTGCTGTTAATTTCCACGTTCTGATTGGAGAAACGGTACATTTTTTTTTCGTAGTTCAACCACCTAAATAAACTCTGTTGGACATGGTAAGACGGTATTATCACTATCGTTACTACCACCAAGCAATCGTTGGGAGGGGGGTTTGTGTTCGTCATTATCGATTGAAGGTAATTTGATACATAAAATAATATACTTATATACAGCAAATTCCATTCCTGCCATCGCTTTAATTTTCGTGTATTTCAAGTTTTAAGTTAAACACTTTAGTCCCAAACAATAAAACATTTAATGGAAAAACCTCATGAACATATAAAATAATTATAATTTAATTTAAAATTTATCTGTGCTTAGATCTTCAAAAACTATTAATAGCATCCCTATCATACTTTCACATGAAGTGACAGTACTGTACACCATACCAAATTAGTTGAATTAAGTTTCTGGCCATTACCAGAGGCGCAGGACAGGGATAATAGAGATGTTGATATTTCCTAAATTCCACTGGCGTAACCGACATATTCATGCTTTTTGGAGACAGTTAAACATAAGGCTGTGCAATTATTCCGATTTTAATGTGTATTCTTCTTGTAAGTGTTTTCTGTTACAGGATTGCGTTTATCATGTAAATTGAACTAGTTGAATTTTATTGGTTCGTAAATAAGAAACGAACAATTTTATCAATAATTAAATATTTAATATAATTTTTAGAACCCAACTTAGAAACTGAAAAAAATCTCGTGAACAACAGAAGACGACGAAGATGAAAGTTTTTTTAAAGTTTAAAAAAACTGAAAAACAAAAAGATTGTGAAAAGTTCTTTCTTGAAGACTCTTCATAATCGTTTATATTTTATCGTAGTAACGATGAATATTTTTTTTCATATTTTATTCAAATTCATAAATATAGAAAATGTCTTGAAATAAATTTAACAAAATATAATAACCCAAAATAAAAAAAAAACACACAAAATTTTGTTGATTATTTGTAGTTTTTCATAGTAACAATGAATATTATTTTCCAATTTAAGTATACAGGGTGTCGAAGTTTTCAGTATTGCGTTTAGACCACTTCTATATTTTTCTTTTTAACATAACTACAATCTATTACTTCGTTTGTACAGGATACTTTGAACAGTTCAAACTTGTTGCCCGTTAGATGAAAAGAAAATATAAGAGACAGTCACAACACAATTTCCACCTCCCCCAAACTTTCCATTATCATTTGCCCTTTGGCGTGTCGAGTATCATCTCTCTCACGTTTTCTCTAGGTATACCTACTCCACCCACAACTTCCCCAACAGGTGTACTCTAGAGTAGTAGTAAACTTCATTAGATGGTGAACGGTGACAAAGACTACGTAAGTTGAGCGGAAACAAGATAGAAAACTAATTTAAAGCATTGCAACACAGCTGCCTCATTTGATATGTACGTACGTAGTTGATAGATATTGGTTAATTTTTGGTGCAATAAGTGATTCGATACTTAGGTATAAGACTATTGGAGTTCGGCTGTCTAAGTTCGATTGTCGATAATGCACCAGAAATTTGGAGAAATTAATCATAAGTTAGAGTGCTAGTCTGATAAAAGGATCTCTTTTATGTTGGACTTTAGTTTTTAGATGTAAAAGTAATAGATTGAATTGGATGGAAGAAGAAGAAGTTGCTTTTTACATTTTCTAAAGCTTTTCTCATTGGGTTACTGTGACAAATTTTGGAGTTTCTAAAATAATGACGGAAAATTCTACATTATAAGTGACTTGAAAAAAACTAAGGCAGACTTCCTTAAATGATGCACTGAAAAGTACAAAATAACAACACGTACCCTTGACAACAACCTTTTTAACTGAATTTGAAACTCTTATAAAACTTCAAGATAGATACCTAAGTATTTTTTATCAAAAATTGAACTGATTTTATTAGTTGGTACACTGAAAAATACAAAATAATATCAATTTTATCAGTGCTGGTAATTTTGAAGTTGTATCTACTATTGTAGTTAGGATAGAAGACTTTTGGTACCAACTTCAAAAGTACCAGCACCAATAGAGTTAATATTATTTTGTATTTTTCAGTGCACCAAATAATAAAGTCGGTACAATTTTTGGTAAAAGATATTTATTTCACACTTTTGAGTGTAACATTAGTCATGAAAATTGTTGAACGTTCATTGATCCCAAAGAAGACTTATCCTATTATTACCCATATCATTCTTTGCTTGTACTTGTTATTATTCAGATATCTCAAAACATCGCGGCGGAAATATACATATTTCAGACTTTACCTCTGCTGTAACTCGAAAACCGTAACCTCTATTAAAAAAATTCCGATTTAAAATTTTGCTACATATAATTCGGCCGTCTCATATTTTCAATTTTCGCAAAAAATTGATCCCTCCACATAGCGGAAATACACATATTTTAGACTTGACCATTGCTGTAACTCGACAAAATTATAACTCTTTTGAGAAAGTGTTCAAACATGGGCTTATCTTTAAATCTGCCGTCTCAGATTTTCGATGTTCGAGAAAAATTGCCCACTCCACCCCATTCGGGAACGGTTTTTAGAGGGAAGAAGACTTCGGATATGAATTTTTAAATATGAAACCATTTCCCAGCTCTGTTCTTTCAAATGAATCAAAAATCATCAAAATCGAAGCACGTTTACTACTGAATACAAAAGTTGTACAGTTTCATTTGACGTTTTTAATAATCTAATAAGTCACTGCGCATTTTCTAGACACCCTGTATAAATTTTAATTAGATTCTTAAAACGTCATATGAAACTGTACAACTTTTCTATTCAACTTTTTTTTGTACCTTGTAAAATAAAGAAGTTACTTGAGGCGCAAATTATTTTGGTCCTCACTGCATATATGTATCTGTTTCGGAAATGAGTATTTTAAAAGTAACGTAGCTCTTAGATTTATCCAAAAATATTCAAGTACAAAGACTAATAGAAAACAAGTGTAATAATCAGCTAATTCCAATAATTTCCGAATTTATGATTTGACAACGTTGCAAATCTTCGACATATCAATCCACTTGTGACGTAATATAGCTCGTTACTTAAATATACAATATACGAGACAAGAATTAAGTGTTGCTTGTATTTCATAATCTACAACAAACTAACCTTGTGCTGCCACATTGCGCATGTGTTGTACAGTGTCGTGCAATTCTCTAACTTGCTGCAAACTATCTTCGAGCACTGGGTGACTCTTGTTGGCCGGCGAATGGGGTGTGACGCTGATGGTGGGCAGCGTCGTCGTGGAGCTGCCGCTGCCCACCACCACGACACCGCCGCCTCCAACCCCATTGTTTGCACCACCTCCGCCGCGGGGCAACATGCTGCTACTACCCGTTGCTGATGCCGACGATAGGTGGTGCTGGATGACGACGTCGACGTCTTCGTCGTCGTCGTGGTTGCCGTCGTCTTCCGCCGAACCAACGATAATTGGTGGCAGACGATGGTAGTCGGTGATGACGTCCTCGTCGCTGTCGGCCTCCTCTTCGGCGCCACTGCCACCGCACTCATCTGCAAATAAAGAAGAATAGATTAGTTAGCTAAATATATTTGATTGTTTGCTGGGAAACCTGCAGTCACCAACCACATAGTCTTTTTAGCAACCGGTGTATCAAAATGAAATATTCAAACCACTAACATTTACTACAAATGGAAGCAATATATTTGATTTTTTAATCATTCGAAAAAAGTTCTTGTCTTGTTAGATTCTTCTAGTTTTACACCTTCTGGTGTGTCGCAGAGATGTCATTCAGGACCCCTGCTAGTTACCTTATGTAATAATTACGTTAACAATTCATTCATTTACTGTAAATTCTCATTGTTTGATCCAAATACAATAATAGCCTGTCAAAGTAGAAACATGCTTCTGTATAACATTTCCTAAAGCGATTCAATGAAACAAAGAATGTCGGTGTAATCTTCGATGAGAACCTGCCTACATAAATAACCATATCAATAGACCTTCTTGGAATGTGTATTTAAACTGACAAATCTTGGGCTCAAGATTTAACCTAGAGTAAATATGACAAATTGCAATTTTTTTAATAATCTGAATAGAGCTTTTTGATATTTAATTGCTTGCGATATTTTTTGTTGATCGTATAAATAAACACTGAAAATTAACTAGATTAATTTGCGTAATATATATTTTTTTGAACACATGAATAATTCACACTGAAATCCAAATAATTGTAAACTTATGTTTAAATATCTAAAAAAATAAAGAACGCCTCGTCAGGAAGAACGGGTAGGTAAGATAGAGATGCGACATGCGACAAATGGTTTTGAAGAACCTACTGGACACAAATCATTTTTAATTATCTTTCAACACCCAGCAACGCAGTAGTGACTCATCTTCCCTCTATATAATTTTAGTCCGTCTGGTAGTGTTATATTTATATCCCAGAAGCTAGCAGAGCAAAGTGAGCAGAATCGAAAAATAATATTTGGTGCTTGTAGTGCAGATTTAGTGCTAATTAGGTGATGTATTCCGAAATGAATCACTCTTATACTTTTTTTTGAGAATGGCTGCTTTGCTAGCTTTACTTTTGAAAATAAACTTTTTGAGAAAATCTTTTTAGTGCTTGTGTCCTACATTGAGTGCCAACTGAGTGCTATTTTCCGAAATTAATTACTCCATTATTTTTTAAAATGGCTGCTTTACTAAGCACAGCAAACTTTGAAAGTCAACCTTTTTTGTGAAAATATTGCTAGTACTGGTAGGGCTAATTAAGTGCTGTATTCCGAAATGTATTGCTCTTATATTTTTTAAATGGCTGCTTTGCTAGCAACCCTGGAAAATCACTTTTTAGATAACCTTTTTTAGTGCTTGCAGGGCTAATTAAGTGCTAAAATTGTTCGTTTTTTAATTTGATTTCCAAAAGTTGCTATGCCAACTTTTAAAACTATAAAAGCAACCATTTGAAAAAATATATAGGAGCAATTAATGGCAGAATACAGCACTTAATTAGCCCTACAAGCACTTAAAATATTTGCGTAGAAAAGTTAATTTTCAAAAGATGTTGCGATAGCTTTATCTGAAGCTATCGAATCAGCTATTTGAAAAAATAAAGAGCAAATAATTTAGGAATACAGCACCTAATTAGCACTAAATGTGCCCTACAAGCACTAAATATATTTTTGACACAAATTTGATTTTTAAACGTTGCTAAGCTAAAGCCAACAAAACAGCCATAAACAAGAGCAATTAATTTCGCCACTAAATGTGCGTAATAAACACCAAATAAGTATTTATTTGCTCTACTAGCTTTATGGACGTGTTATATTTTCAACTATATTCTCGATTTTTCTTAGAAAATAAATATACATTGACCTTATTTTAAATGACATTACACCTGGCTTTGTATCATTTTAGCTTTATTTATTATTCCCGCAAGTCAATGATGCTACTACGCGAACCTTTGAAGTTAATTTTTTTTATTATGCATTTTCTAATCGACCTATGACATTTTCTTTACGTTATTCCAGCTTCCTTTTCAGTCTTTATTCTCCCACAGGGGTCATCGTTGGTTGCTTTTCATAATATGAAATACATTTTTCTACTAAATTCAGCAGCTAAGGCCTAAAGCTAAATACACTGCGTGTATTTTTGTTGGACTTTCAGTGAATGTATAAAAAGCAACAAACAGAATAATTCATACGAACTGAGTTGTTATTCTAAGCATATTTATTAATTATGAATATGATATAATTTCAGACTATAATAACAACAAAAATTTCACTGCAGCTTACTACCAAGGAAGACAAAACCGAATTATAGGTAGGTATAAGTTTTCAAATCAACTAATGAAATAATTTTCTCAATCGGGTATTAGTGAATATAAAAATAAATTTTGAATTGGCTATAATCGGAATCTATGACAAAAATAATGTAAGAACGTGGTTTAGAATTGGTGCCAATCTATTAGAGATCTGGTTCCCTGTGGCTTCGGCAATAACCGGGAAACACTAATCTAAAATTACCAACGTGAAATATTCAAAACCAAATTCAAAATTCTCCCAGACGGAGGAAGTATTTTCAACTCGACTGTCTGTCCAATGTTTACTATATTACTTCCTACCTTTCGCATAGTAAACGTGCTGACGTAATAGGAGAAAATTCCCAAAAAATTATATGCAATTATTATATCTTTAACAATAAAAAGTTTGAATTTAAAAAATAATGAACTACGGTCCAATTTCGACTAAAGGGCGACCACTAGGTAATATTATTTTGTATTTTTTAAATGCATCATCTAGAAAGTCGGTCGTATAATAATATTTTTTATAAACAAAACCTTTATGAACATGTATCCAAGAAAATAAAAATAGTATCGGTATTGTTTATTTTTGTTTGGCTGAATACATTTTTTTCTGTGTTGCCTTTGTATTTATTGTATGGTTTTCAGTGAAAAGGTCACAAAGGCCACTAGGTCATATTGTTGTGTATATGTATACATATATAAATATCACATTCAAAACACAACTAAAATAAATGGAAGATATACGTATATTTATGTACGTTTGCCCTATTGCTCGTAACAAACCAATATATAATATAAAAAAAATACCTATCTAGCAGCTAGGTCAGTTTTGCAATCAATTTAAATATAAATAGATTCATCAAAAGTATATAAAAGAGAATCACCAAGTGTCGGAATAATATACGAGGCGTTGTCAGAGTCAGGAATCAATAAAACATTATTTTATACCTTCCTTCGCATTTACTATGCGTATTGGCATAAATGTATGAAATCCATCTTATTTTTAGAGATGACATGGATACCTGGTGAAATATTCACCAATATGTCGGTTCGATACCGGATAGTAACTAAAAATTCGGCCATATACTTAGGTAAATAATCATAAAATAGTTCATAATAATTACCTATGACGACTTTTTTTAAAAAAGGTAAAAGAGTTCTGAGTTATAGTTGATGATAAATATAAATACCTAAACTAACTAAAAATAAATTTGTGATATGAACAACTAACCTAACCCCCATTATATGTACCGGATGTCTGATTAAGGGAGGTACCCGGCTGTATCTCTGAAACTAAATATCCTACAACTTGGGGAGAAAAAAATGACAATATGACAAATTCAAGAGAAAGTGCTGGAAATTATTTTCAAGTTCTCATTTTCTACCGCAAGGGGGCGTGATTTACAAAGTTACACAAAAAATTGTCGAGTAATAGTACCATAAAATTCAAATATTCGTAATTTACAAATCACTTCAAGTAAGTTGGCTCCAATAACTTTTCCTCTACCTTGTAAAATAACAGGTAGGAGTGAGTGGGAAAGCCAACTCAATAAAATCGTTGTAACTTCTGTAACGATTTATGGATTTTGGCAATGTTGAAAGGGAATCCATTGCTCAAGAATATGTTTCATTTTTGTTTTATGCCAACTAGATGGGGTTATGTGAACAGTTTTAAATTTTCATCTTTCCTTAGGATTTTTCAAATATCATACTATATTTTTTGATCATTCATTTAAAAGTGCAATAAATTTAAAGAAAAACAGTTCAAACCGCATTTCAATATCTATTTTCTAAGTGAAATAAGAGAAAATATAGATATAGGTAATATACTAGTGCAATTTATTATACATATATACTTAACTAAATAGATTTTTTTGCATTATCTTATATAGTGAATACTTAGATGTAAAGTACGAGTAATTCAATTTATGTGATGAAGTTGTTAAACGAAGAGCGATGAATTTGTCATTATATCAAAATATGTAGTAGTTTTATAGGTTATATCACCTTTAGACTCTGCTAGACAAAAATAATTTTATATAGATTATATTTATCGTATTTTGGCAAAACTAAAAATTAACTCTCTATCAAAACGAACTGTGAATCCTTCCTTAATGTACGGAAACTTCATTCAACATCCGTTTTTATTCAAAGTGAAATCAGCCCTGAAAATATCGCGATGAATATATTTACATTAATAACCCGTAAAATAGGGGGGGCGTATAGCTTAGTGGCAGAAGAGCGTAATTTAAGTATTTACTATATAGGATTATGAAAAAAGTTACATAAATTATTGTGGTATGGGCTATATTTCTTTAAATTTAATGCTCTTTTATATGAATGATTAAAATCGTATTTGAAAAATCCGAACGAAAGATGATTGGCACTTCAGTTTCGGAGTACATGTTTTTAGTATTATTTTTTTTTCATTTTTAGGTAAATTTCTTATAGAAATGTACCTAGTGTGATCGTTCACACTTTTGAATTTCGAATGTCTATAAGTTAGTCCAAAAAAACATTTGGTTCAAAAGTTTATATATATATATATATGGGATATTACGAAATTTGTTAACACGATAGAGGTCGCAGTTTTGAAGGTATCAAGTTCAAATTTGCTACAAAAATCAATCTCTCAAATATCTCGGTCGAGTTCGTTATTGGGCAATATCGAGTAAGTAGTTTCAAAATGGCGACCTTTCAAACATTTTAAAAAAATATCAAAAAAGAGCCGTAGTGTAAATATTATTAAAAATAATTTTAGGTTATAGATATAATCAGTACACACAACTTTTGTTCAAAGAAATTTTTCATAAAATACACAGAAAAAAAAAATAAAATTGATAAAGAAAAATAACAAATATTGATAAAACATGAACACCCAATATAGATTTGATGTAATTGTACATTTTCTGGAGATCTTCATATAAACCCTGATTAAAACAATATATAGCATATTTATTGAAAAGAAATAGACGAAAAAAAAATCTGCCTTGAAGTGGACTCGAACCCTGTCTGCTTTATATTCAACAGCTAAAACAAAAACCTCTAACCGCAAGGCTATGACACATACGACAATTTTTTGTAATAACATGTAGATATACCAATGAAAAGGTTGTTAAAATTTCAATTCAATGAATTTTGATAAATTTACCTTTCCGCTGACTACAGGCCATCGGGATTTTTTTGAACGGACTCACTAGAGCGCAGGAAAACAGCTTGATTAAAATATATTTTTTTGTAAATGCTCTTATTTTTGACAGACATCGAAAATCGGGGGAGGTATTTACAATTCATATGGCTGTTTGTTTTTTATGTATGTTCGCGAGTTTCGAATATTAAACGTGCACAACTTTTAACAATTATTTCATCTTTGTGAAGAGGGATGTTGAGAGATGATCTCATTTATTGAACTTTTCGAAATCCAATAAGTCCTATCCCACGAAAAATAGGTACCTCCAAATAGGATGGAGGGAGGTATTCTGTTTTTTTTTCGAAAATTGAACATTTTATCTGGCTGGTTTGAAGAAAAGATCATTTCCAGTAACATTTAAATAAAAAAAAACAATCAATAAATGTTCAACAATTTTGCTGATTAAAGAAACACAAAGAAATGTGAAATAAATAATTTTTACAAAAAAGTTGTCCAACTTCATTAATTGGTGCACTGAAAAAGACAGGATAATATTATTTTCATTGGTGCAAGTAGCTTTGAAGTTGGTGCCAAGAATTTTCCATCTACCTAAACACCTCCATAATTCAGAAGAGCTCAAGAAAAAACGACCAAGTGCGAGTAGAACTCGCACACGAAGGGTTCCGTACAATTGTATTTGCCTTTTACGGTTCATAAGATAAAACTTGCGGAGTGTTAATGTAATAGGGACCGGTTTTCACCAATTTGGTACGGAAACCTAAAAAATAGCAGTAGTTTTTTAAACAGAGGCGGGCATCAAAAAAATGATTTTTAGATATATATTTTGCTCCCATATCGACTTCAATGAAAAAACATAGTTACTTAATGAATATGAAAACCTTATTTATGTACCTATCATATTGTAACGTGAGAACTCACCCAAACAATAAAAGACACTCACACACACACACAGAAATGTCTGGAGCCCTGGAAGCGTCTCGATTGCTCTTGAAGGAGAATGTTGGTAATAACATTCTGGGAATCCAGAAACATAGAGAATCTACTGATTTGGTCTATTCTAGACGAGAAGCTTCGAGATAGGAGGTTAAGTGGATATAAACACACGGACCACGGAAGTAGTTAGTTAGTGATAGATAGTCAGTCGGTCATAGATCATAGACAGTAGAAAAGTCGTATATAGTCCGAGAAATAAGTGTGAATATAAATGTGTATATAGTCGTGTAGTTATTGGTATAAATAAATAAGTGAAAATAAATCGAACCCAGTTTTAATATAAATTCCCGTTACAATATTATCGAACCTTCAACGATTACTAGAATCAACTGACTCTTTCTCTATTCAGAATTGGGAAAGGCACCCTATTATTTTCCTAAAATATAAAGATTATCTTCTATCTATCTATCTTGTGGACTAATAGTATGGATTTTCGTGCGAAGCCTGCTAGAGATATTTATTTCTATATTATAACATAGCAGCTATTATTACTTATCGCAAAAATAATTTCATAAATCTCAGTAAGCACTCGCGCATATAAAACATCCTGAAAACTTTAATGAAGTTTCATCTATTCCAAGCTGTCTCTCTCGCAGCCGTCAGCAGTTACATTTTCAATAATTGCAAAATGTTTTCTTCTCTTGTCCGCTCATCGAGAAGTTTAAACTCGTGCGCCTGCCAAGCCGAAGGGCTTTTTCATTTTCTCTATAAACTGGCATATTGTGAAGGATATTGTTACTCTTCCTGCTTGCTCGAATGGACTGAAAAGTCTCATCAACCCTTGGTAATATTTTGGTGCAAATGTTTTTATACAGTATGGAACAGCCAAATGGAATTCACTTCATTACTTATCTATATCTTAATACGTGAAGATAATACTCTGGGGCCCTTTTCAAGCCTATGCATTCAAGGTTTTTCATTAAGGGCGGACAGGTAGCATATCTCAGAAAGTAATATTCGGAGAACGGTAGAAAACAAAATCCTCTCAAGAAAATCGAACATAGGACATTGCTGAAAATTATTTTCAAGTTCCTAACTGTACCGCTAGGGGGCGTAACAGCTACGGTCATGTTATAAAAATGCATTTTTCTTGAAAACGGGCCAATATAAGTTTAGATTAGATAAGTTAGAATTTTGCATCTTTTGGATCTACCACTTTTTATTGTAGGACGTGAAATAAGGGCATATCTTTTTAAGCTCCAAAGTTATTACTATTTTTTGAATAAATTCGCAGAAAAAACTTTTTTTTTAGTTTCCGTGATCAAGCATGCTATGACAAATGAAAAAGATTTTAAACTGTATTCGAATAATAATTTATTTAATAATAAAAATAAAGAACGTACCCATAAAAAACAATAATTGATAATAGGAATTCTATAAACTTACAACATATATTATTTCAAATTTAATTTACTTTTCGTTTTTGGTAAAATAATAATTATTGTAGCATTCCATTTAGAATTTGAAAGAAAAATAAAAAATAAGGAACGTTTCAAATAGCGACATCTATCGTGAGCAGCAAAAACCAATATGGCAAGGTTATTTTCCTTACTTAATCAGCAAAGCTTCCTTTCTTAAACGAGATATAGTCTGCGAAATTCTGTTAAGTCAAACCAAACTTATATAAATTTTAATCAGTAAAACTTCTTTCTTCCCTTCTGCCCTTATTTCACGTCCTACAATAAAAAGTGATAGATCAAAAAAATGCAGAATTCTAGCAGCATTACTTGTAATATTTTTTCTTAACTTATATTGGGTCGTTTTCAAGAAAAATGCATTTTTATACACGACCTTAGTAGCTGTTACATCCCTAGCTGTAGAGTTAGGTACGTGAAAATAATTTCCAGCAATTTCCTATGGTCGGTCGATATCCTTAAGAGGATTTTTTCCCTACTGTCCAATGACTTTTACTTTCTGAGATATGCTACCTGTCCATCCATAATGAAAAACCCAGTATATTGCGTTTACGGATGGATATGTGATTTAGCATAATCAAAGTTTATATGGTATAGAGTGCAGAAAGCTAAAATTAATATATATGTGTTATAAATACATTAAATTAAAAAAACCTAAATTTATTTAGGCCATCCATAATTTATAGTTATCGATATGTCGGATTTTGTCAAAGACTAATGCTCTCTGATGGTAAAGTAATTAGCGTGGTTGCTCTTCTTAGAAAGTTGTATTGTATACCTTACTTTTCACAAATCTCCATAAGAAGTCTAACAGCGTAAGATCAGGTGATTGAGCTGGCCATTCTATCGATCCTCGAAACATTTTTAAGTTGAGGTAGTATCAAACACTGATTCTATAATGTTTTGTTACTTCATATTTGCTGGAACCGTCCACAAAACAACACTGAACTGGTTTCGCCTTACTTTCTCAACTCATTGGTTTTACTTATTAAGTTTAAGTTTTTAGTGTAGTGTGTTTGAGCAAATTTCGTCAATCAAATGAATTTACGTATTATATTTTATTTTAAATGCTGAAATAAATTTTAAAGAAGTAACATGTTTTGTATAGAGAATAATGGAGAGAACACTTCGATCATATTTAAAATTTTAACCCAGCTATCCAGGGATGATAATTTTATCCGTTGCAGAATATCCTTTCAGAATTTAAAATTGACGTTTTCCAGGATGCAGATTAATTACGAATTCATTCCATTCGGCTGTGCCATACTGTATATAAAAAGGCAACAATGCAAGAGGCGTTAAGCGTTTCCATTTAGGTAGATATGAGCAGCATTTATTCTCGAAATGGCCAATAAAGACCTTTGAAAACTGAATAGCTTTAGGTATATACATGAAAAGAATGCCAAATCAATCGATTTCCCTTTATGATTCTCCCCAATTGTACAGGTAAAACGGGTGTTTTAGCTATGGAATAAAAAAAATATGGGCCCGTCATGTATTCGAATATATATTTCAGTTGTCAAAATAAAAATGGCAAAAGCATGCAAACTGCAAAAATTAACCGCCTTTAAATATAGAGTTTCCCAGAAAATTACATAAGCGATCGATATAAAGTTATCAACGCTCAGCAGTTTTAGTGATAAGGCGGGAACGGTCAATTTATATTTTCCTTAATATCTTCTAAGCCGTTTATTTTTAAATTTAGAAAAAATATATTTGAATTATTAATGATGAACCCTTTCACATGATATACTTGAATTAAATAATTCGTTCAATTTGCCCTAACATAAAAATAAACCTCAAAAGCAGATTTTGTTTATTTACGTTATACGTCTACGATTGAAGACCTTCTTAAAACTTTATGCATTGACCAGATTCTTAGAAAACAGACTGTGGCAGAAAGACGGACACAAGAACGATATTCAAAAGGCTATGAGTGACCTTAAAAGGTTTCAGTTTTTTGATCGGATATACGGAAGGCTAATAAATAAATAATTTTATTATTCGACGTTTTGTAGGAATTTGTCAATTTATCAGATGATACGCTACTGATTATTTGTTTTCATCAAACATTTATGAAGTTTTAAATGTCATTCTCTTTTTGCACACTTCAATAACATAGGCATACTGTATTAATTACACTCTATTTGTATATGATTATTTCATCAATAATACCATTTTATTCTTATCACTATTTAAAATTAATTTATTCCGTAGCTACTTAGTTCAGTGCACAGTTTGGAATCCGGCAGCAAACCAAAATCGGCCATTGATCGGCTTAACCTAACCTCAAAATCCCCCGAAAAACATGTCATTCTATCTTTCATGTGTTCCTAAGAACTCTTGTTCATTTTACTTTCGGAACGAAAGAGCAGTTTGGTCTCACTCAATGACGTCACACTGTAGTAGACAGTAGACTGGATCGAATTTAAGATTGAACGTCTTATATAAAGACAGTTAATGAAAAGTCATATTTCAGAAGTGCATGCAAGACCTTAAAGCAAGCAACAAAAATTTCTGTACCTTTAACCAACGTTTTAAAACCCATCACAGACAAAATGGTCGCCTTGATGCCAATAAAGCAATTATTGCAATTGCATTGTCTCCAACACCCGAAATATTGCAGCACTTTCATCCCCATTCAGACATGTTTTTTTTTTCAAATTTCTAGATTACATTCACAAAACCATTTTTTTCTTTTTCTATTACTTGTGACTTTTTCGCGTGCGATCTTTCAAGGTACCATAACATCACAAAACTGTTCACATAATACTTGGGTATGTGTTAAGGAAAGCCGCAATAGTTTCACGATTACACTTTATCTCACTCATATTATTACTAATTATCGAAGTTAGGTCATTTTTTCAAGTAAAAATAGCTAAATGTGGTGATAACTTTTTTTCCATTTCCATACAGTTTTTCCAGGAATTGTTCATTTCTATCGTTAGTTCCATTAATGATTATAATATTATTGTTTTAGCAAAAACGAACATGTATTTATTTATTCATAAAAAAAACAACTGTGTTGATGGTTGATGATTTGTGAAATTTGTACGCTCTAGTAAATTGAAACGGCGAATGATTGCCAATAGATAAAAAAATAAAACAGATTCAAAAAGAATTTATCATGGTTAGTGAAAAAATTAATTAACCCTACGTAATTAGTATTTACATCAACCAAAATAGCTATGAAAAATTAATTAGTAATGATACAAAAATGTTATTAATTATAAATCTAATAGTATTGTTGCTGGAAAATTATATCCGAATTCTCCAATTATTTTTAACTATTACATCAATTGAACTGAAAAAAATCAATAAGGTGCATTTCAAGAAGAAAGCCTGAATTTATAATTTATGTTTTTTTTCTATAACTTCCGGTGCTGTAACCACCATGATGTAGCCTATTTCCAGTTAAGTCATATCATTTAACTAGCTTTTGCCCGCTACTTCGTCCGCAGATAATCATATGGATAGGTACCCTATGTGTGTATATCTTCCTACACTGTACATTTTCGAATGTATTTGGGAGCTGACAGAAAATCTTAGGATAGAAAACTCGCGGACTTTCCTATAGTATTTTTGAAGAAAACATCGAATTTGCTCTACCATACAAAATTGTAACTTATTGTACACCTTCCGTGAAAAAATCTCTAAATTATATTGAAAATTAAGAATACAATTTTAAAACAAGAGCTTTTGACTTGACTACTACTTGTTTAATAAGTTGCGGACACTACTCTTTCTAGAGTTGAACGCATTTTTATACACTTTTAACACACGTAGGCTTTCTATTATTGTTTTCCATCACTGTCACACACAAAAAACAAATAGTATGTAACTGTACGAAAACAACTAGTAGACAACTCGAAACCGTTCATAGAACACGAAACCAAAGACTGAAGACCTACTACTACTCTGACTTCTTCCAACACAACAACAACAATTGTTATACTATTCTTTCATTTCTGCTGTTACCTCAATTTCGTTCGAAAACAGAATAGAAAAATTAACTAAAACAGTAGCTACATGTGTGGTAGGGTATCTACACCTGAGTATACATATATTGTACGTAATACTCGGATTCACATGGGTAAACGCCATTATTTAAATATATCTATGTACACTGGCCCCTATTGTTCTTTACCGAAGAAGAATCATCTTCACAAATAATGTTGGTATGTCTTATAATACTTTTGGTGTTCGAGTTTGTTATTGAGAATGTGGGAAATATTATTGAATTGAATGGAGTCACATGTATCTAAAGTTTCACTCATATTAGTTATAAGAAAAAATCAAAGTTACAATCAAATTGTGTACTTCCTTCTTTTCATGTATTAAAATAGTGAGTGTGGCAAATCTCTCGGAAGTTCATTTCTCAGAGTGGAAATACAATATAAAACCAGCAGAATGAGTGTGACACTCGAGGTCCACACGACGAACTTCCCAGTAGATTTCATACATATCGAGATCATTTTCAATGTTTATATACATGTACCTATCTATGTATAGGATTTTTCATTTGGAAAATGAATGCATTTTTTGTAATAAAGTTTTCCATCACAAATGCCCAATAATCACATTATAATTTCGTAGGACAAATAATTTGAAATGATTTTTTACATTGCACAAGAGGACCTGGTATTTGTAATTTAATGCCAAGGACATTATGTCTAGATAAATTAAAAGAAATGGTAAAAAAACAAATAAATAATATGTATTTTTTTACAATTTTCCTAAGTTCATTTGAAAGTTTTAAAAAATCTTATAAATGAATATTCAAAAAATTCTTCCATAAATTTTCAACATTCTACAGTTCAGGTCTAGTAACCTTTCATGAATCCCACCAAGATGCACTCCACATTCCACATAAAAAAATCCTTGATTGGTTTTCAAATAATGGCAAATTGGCTCAAGCGTTATTCTTTTAATGTTTTCAAGCTGGTAACTGAAGGCTATCCTATTTCTGACCGACTTCTTAAACGGAGGATTTGTATAATAAAATGAAATTCAAAATGTCTTTCTCTCCAAATATCCCCTCTAGAAGGGGAGTGGGGGAACAAGTTTATAAGAAAATCGAAAAGTTGAGAGGAAAAAACCTTTAAATTGAACATTTATTTTATTAAAAACATCAACGGTTTCAGAGTTAAACTCGTTGGAAGAGGGAGGTTTCAATAAATTGTACAGGGTTATTCATTATATTTTGACACCCACCTACGAGGGATAGAAAAAAACTTTGAGTACAAAAGTTTTATAATTTTTCATTAAGTATCTTTTGGTAACAGCGAAAATAAAAAAAACACTTTTCAACATTGAAACAATTAATCGAGTCATATTTTTTAAAATGGAAACCCTGTATATATTAGTTAGAATGAAATTCCTCTTTGTTCTGATTTTAAATAATTTAATAGCATTTGGTTTGGGGTTCAGGCACTTATGAATTACTTGAATTTAAACTTATTTTTCCACATTGTTGCTATAAAAATAATCAAGTTGTATGGAAAACGTCCGCAATTATCGTAATCATGGCAAAGAAACAATGTCATTTGAAGACTGAAGCATTTTGTATAAATCGAAAATTATTTTAAAAAATATATCGAATGGTTCTTTGTTTTTCAAATAACAACATAGCTAGAGTTAGATATTAATGTCATCAAATATATCCCTGCAGAAGGATACCTATTAAGAACAAGAACGTAATTAGGCATTCCTAAGAGCGCAATAACGTTAAACGAAAGAAGAGGACAATCGAAAGAAATTTAGATGAAGAATTTGATATTTTACTTTACTTTCAAGGTAATGGAAATATCCCTTTATAGACTTTTCAGAATACCTACCTATTATTTTTTAGAAAATTCAGTTCCTGATGTGCAAAATTCGGAAAACGCTGAATTGTCATAAATATCAGCCCAATAGATTTCATCCTGTGAAAAATTTAAAGACGAACATAGAAGACAAAGGCTTGCATATTGTGCTGAAATGTGTAGGCGTCTTTCAGAACAGTGGAGGCATTATTTAATCGGAAAAACAAGCATTTTTAGGGTACGGAAAATCCTCACCAAACACAGACTGTTAGAATACAGGGAGATCTCTTAATGTGTGATGAGGTAAGTTAAACAATATGGTAATAGAACCAATTATATATGAATGATAACTCATTTTTGAGGCGGAAATAGAACAATTATCAGAAAATATCCCAGTTGAACAGTATATTAATTTAATAGGTATGGCATAAAGATGGCGCTCTGGTCCATAATATTATATATATATATATATATATATATATATATATATATATATATATATATATATATATATATATATATAGAGAGAGAGAGAGAGAGAGAGAGAGAGAGATATTCGAAACCGTCCAATGGCCAGCGAATAGCCCGGATCTAAGCCCGTGTGATAGATTCTTATGGAGACAACTGAAAAACAAAGTGTATAATAATAATACCCAAAAGTTTAGAAGTAATAAGACTAAAACTCAATAACGCAGTGTTAGAATTGAACACAGAAAATTCAAATTTTGTGTTGTGTTGGCGTTGTTTGTAATACTTCAAAAACCTATATGATTAATTAATATTGTTAATATTTGTTATAGTTTAGAAAAACTAATTTATTTAAAACTAAAATATTTCAAAAGTGACAAATTAGATATATTTGAAATCAGAACAAAGATGGCTTTCATTCTAAATAATAATATACAGGGTGTTCTATTTAAAAAAATATGACTAAATAAATATTTTTTACAAAAAATTGGACCGACGTTATAGTTGATGCACTGAAAAGTATAAAATAATATTACTTCTATTGGTGATAGTACTTTTGAAGTTGTGCAGTTGCAGTTAGATTGATAGCTTTTGGCACCAACTTCACAAGTACCATCACCAATAGAAGTAATATTATTTTATACTTTTCAGTGCATCAACTATAACGTCGGTCCAATTTTTTGTAAAAAATATTTATTTCACACTTTTGAGTGTAACATTAGTCCCGAAAATCGTTGAACGTTCACTATACCATATCAATGAAGATAATACTTATCCTATTACCCACGTATATTCCTTGCTTGTAGTTGTTATTATAGAGATCTCAGAACATCGCTGCGGAAATACGCTTGAATATTTTAGTTGTTACCATTTAACACCGATTTAACTCGAGAACCGTAATTCTAAGGAAAAAATGTTCATTATAAATGTTGCTACAAATAATTATATCTTTCAAGTAGTATCGAAAAATTTTCAATTTTCGAAAGAAATTGTCCTCTCCACATAGCAAAAATACATATTTAACATGCGTCTATCTCGAAAACCGTAACACTTTTGAAAAAATCTTCAATTTAAACGTTTCCGGATATTGTCCTATCTTTAATTATACCAACTCAGATTTTCGATTTTCGAGAAAATTCGGCCCCACCACCCCTTCGGGGGCGGTTTTCGGAGGTAAGGAGATTTCGGATTTGGGTTTTTATGAATATGGGACCATTTCTCAATCCCCTTCTTTCAAATGAATCCAAAATCATCAAAATCGGAGATCGTCTACTATATAAAAGGCGCGCACGAACCAAAAAAAAAAAAAAAAAGCAGACAGTCGAATTGTATACCTCCTCCGTTCGGGGTTCGTCGGTCAATAAATGTTTTCAATGTTGTAAGGTGATTTTTTATTTCCGCTATTACCAAATGATACTACATGAAAAATTATAAAACTTCACTCATAATAAGAGCTGTAGTTGGGTGTCAGAATATAATGAATAACCCTGTACATATTCATTGCTTGAATTTCATATTTCATATATTTTCTGTAGTCACTCAAAAATGTGAAATAAATAAATCTTTACAAAAACAAGGACCGGCTTCATAAGATAGTGCACGGAAAAATACGAAATAATATTAATTCTAATCGTACTGGTGACTTTGAAGTGGTGCAATTATAGGAACAAAGACGATTTCTGGCACCTACTTACACATTACCAATACCATTTGATAATTTTCAGTGCACCAACTAATTAAGCCGGTCTTATATTTCACAAAGAGTTATTTATAGGCCACATAATTTTGTCTCAGCCAAGAAATAAATTACATTGATCTTTTTGAGCTGATATCTTCCCCTATAATAATAGGTCATCGATGTGTCATGAAAATATTAATGTACCTAGATGTAACCAAAACATAGAAACATTTGTAGGGTTTTGCACGCGCGCGGTATTCTTGAACACTGACACTTAATTCGACTAATTGACAACAAGAATAGATAGATGGGGGGGCGATGCCCGGCCAACCGTGGCCGAAATTGTATCCGATTATTATAATATTCAGCTATGATTATTTGGAGAAAAAAAAACCTGTCGGCCAGAAGCCAATAAAAAGGTAGGTACATTCCATGAGCTACAAACAAATAACAAAAAGTTTTTTTGTAAGCTCAATAAAAAGATAGCAAGAAAACTGAAAGTAGGTTTTCACTTTTGCGACATTTCGTTTTCTAGAAACTATCATCAACTCTTTTTCGACTTCACTCCTTAAGAATCGATTTCATTTAAAGCCCCAGGTATGAAAATTTGAAGGGTAATAAAATCTAGCGTTTTTATAAATGAATTAAGCAGAATATTTCAAAGTTAAATAACTTTTCGTAACACAGCAATATACAGGGTGAATCACGACCAACGGGATCGGAGGTTTATAGCGAAACGGTAAAAGTTTTAAAATGTTTGTCACTTTAGTAGTTTGTACATTGATGAAGGCTACATTTCAAAATTATTTTGGAATGTACAGGATGTCCCAAAAATTTGTGGCGTATCAAAGTGATATTTTTTCTTATCGGGTACCCTATATTTTAATTCATTCAGGGTTTCCTATACCTAAGTACAGATGGTTCCAAGTTATGCTGACTTTTCTTAAAATGTGAACTTATCGAAAGAAAAAAAAATTATTAATATAACAACTTCTTGCAAATTTTCTCTTAGGTACATCTAAATAGTTGGGCATTCGTTGAATGTATTCCACGATTGAGTAGGTACTAAACATCTCTTTACAGGGTGTTCAGAATTTACAGTTTCATTATTAGATCATTCATGTGTAATATCGGGCTTATTTTAAATGAAACACCCTATATTTTAACTTACTAATTAATACTATTTGAATCCAACGAAACGAGCTCTGTTATTTATCACCTTTCAAAACATTATGATACAGATTTCAAGTCAATTTTTGAAGGCAACTGACTTCCTTGGATCGAATACAGGCGTGCTATTTTGTAAGCATTTAGATTTTTTGTTTGAAATTATATAATACGTAAACTATTATTATCTAGTAAAAATATGTAAACTTTTACTGAGATATATAAACAGTATGTAGGTACATATCTTCAACATTTTATAGTTAATGGATTTGGGTGTGATATAATTGGCAGATTTTAAATGTGGACAGGATATGTGGGTTTTCTACACTAATTATAGAATTCTTCAAATTATATATGAGCAGGAACATACGTATAAATCAATATCAATACCTAGTATATCCAAAATACCAATTGATGTGATCGAAATGATTCAACACTGCCTCATTATTGATTAGAATTAGTAGTTGGATTGGTGCAGTTGCAGTTAGATTGACAACTTTTGGCACCAACTTCACAAGTACCAGAACCAATAAAATTTATATTGTATTGTATTTTACAGTGCACCAACTGATAACGACGGCCTAATTTTTTTTATATTTATTTCACACTTTGAGTGTTACATTAGTCACCAAAATCGTTGAACGTTCACCCATGTATACTTTGCTTGTATTTGTTATTTATTATTCAGAAATCTAATAATATCGCTGCGGAAATACGCATATTTTAGACTTTACCACTGCTGTAACTCGAAAACCGTAACTCTATGGAAGAAAAAAAAATGTTCAATATACCTAAATGTTGCTACAAATAAGCTGGTCTTTAATTTGTCATTCTCAGATTTTCAGTTTTCGATAGAAATTACCTATTCCACACATATTTGAGATTCTAACATCGCTGAAACTCAAAATCCGTAGCTCTTTTTAAAAAATATTCAATATAAAGATTTCAGGATATTTTCTTATCTTTAATTCTGCCGTCTCGGATTTTCGATTTTAGAGAAAATTTGCCCCCTCCACCTCTTAGGAGGCGGTTTTCTAAGGGAAGGAAATTTCGGATTTGAGCTTTTAAGAATATGACCATTTCTCAAGTCTCAAAAATGATCAAAATCCGAGTAAGCTTACTTACAACGCGCACACAAACCAAAAAAAAGTAGACAGTCGATTCGTAGACCTATAAACATTACAAGAGATTTTAATGATGAATGAATTAGGCAACACTGTAGGTACTTGATAAATTTCAAAGTTAAGTGATGATTGATTAAGAAAACGCTCATAGAAACTGATATAAATGCGTTATTTTACTAATGTACTAAAAATGGGTAAATTCAATTAATTTATTTAAAACAAAATGATCCATGTATGTATATTTTGCTCGTTTATTAACACGAAAAATCAACACAGCTTACCGGTATGATGTTCAAAATAGAATTTAATGGAACATAAATAATGAACGAAAGCTTATAGACAAAATCTTCTAATAAATTTAAAAACACTTTATAAAATGGTGTTAATAATAGTATAGTGAAAAAGAAAATCCAGCTTGGCTAATCTACCTCTGAATATCTAGAAACGTACACAATACTCGAAGCTATAATGAGTATTCGAACGATTGTGAGATTTTCCACTGCAAAAAAGCAAAAAAGTGGTGCTCAAGCAACTCGCTGTATCCTTGATAATTGTTTTTTTTGCAAAAGTTTCTGATTTTTTTTTGCGGGATAATATAAGTATCTATATAATTTGAATTTTTATATATGAAAATCTATGTCTTAACAAACCAACGGTTGTCGCTTTTTTGGACTACTCAAAAGACTTAAGTTGTCAAGGTTAATGGAGTCAAAAGTCAGGTTGTTTAAACAAATATTTGTGTGCCTCAAGGCTCTATTCCGGGGCCCTTAATGTATAAACAGTACCAAATAAATTAGTTGGATCAGCTGATGACACGGCAGTCACACTGAATAATATAACATGGTCAGAACTTGCAAGACAAACGGCAACAACATTACATTTCACTTATTTTTGACTTTATAAAAACAAGTCTGTTTTCATTACGTTTGACAATTATGGTGATTGGTTTCCTAAAATGTTGTAATTAATATGAATGGAAATGAACAAGAGTTACAAGGCTCTAAATATCTAGAGATAACTTATGTCATTTGTTATTGTATAAAATTATATAGTTTGGAGGGTGTACCATTTATTCAAGAGAATTTAGTTTATTTTTGTTTTATGAACCATCCTGTGTACGGGCATTTATGCCTCCTTGAACTACATGTAAAGGAAAACTGGCAATAAATAGTATTATTATTTGAATGGTGGTCTATAAACAGTTTATAGACCACGAAACAACACATGTTAAAAAAAATCATCAATAAATATGATTTTCATTCAATTTCTTCCAATTTACTTTGAAAGATGAAATTGATGCAATATTGTTGAAAAAATGTCTCGCCATATAATACAAACCAAAGTATAACTCGCTTTTTAAATAGTTTTTATTACTTTCGGTTCTTGTATCAATGGACTCCGCAGCGATTTCTCAGGCCCCATACGGTCTAGAGACTTGAAATTTCGAACTCGTACTTAGATCGCAAACATCTCGCCGCCTGTTAAGCTCCAAGTGTGATCCAATATTGGTAATTATAATTATCTCATTCAATCTCATTCAACCAAGATCATTATTTTGTCGACATGGAACGACAATGGGATCCGTCACTGGAATTACGCACGAGCATGGAGCGTATATATACGTCTCGTTCTCTGGTATATAGGTACTTTCTGGAAGATCGTCTATGGTTATGTCGCAATTGTCAGACGTTATTGTTAATTTAAAGTTTAATTTTGTGTTGTGGTAGACAAACAGTAATTTGTTATGGAATTGCTGTTGCTGGCAAACACATATACATAAGTATAGTTAAAATCGAGAAAAGGATAGCAATAGTAGGTACTCATCGGTACGGTTTAAATCTTAAATGCCCAATAAAAGCTATTTTTAATTTTTTTTTTTAAAATTTCACTTGTTCTCAATAGAATGCAGGTTATTAATTGCTAAGCCTGCTGTAGAAAAAGAAATATGTAATTTTTGATGTCCCGACGATTTCACAGGCATAGTTTTGCTATTTCATAAATAATGGTAAGACCTTTTCCATATACCTGTTTGCTAATGAAAAAAATAAAAGGTTCCTGAAATATTTTGAAAAAACTGAAAATTATCGATTTACTTAGTTTTTATTTATTTTCTCAATTGATACTCGGAGAGGAACGATGAAATTTTGCATATGCAAGTAATGCACCAAGATGAAGATGACGGATTTTTTGTAAATATTTTATCTTTTTTTATTTTCAAAGATATGCTATACGACTCTTTTTATGGGCGCCATATTTGTTTTTCATGCCATTAAATGAAGCCAAAAATTTCCTTTGCAACAAAGCAAAGCCAGAAAGACATAGAAAAAGGTAAAAATATTTTCAAATGTAGTAGGCCATGACAAGAAAACCAAATATTTCAATCACCATCTCAACAGTATCAATATGTACTTCTTTGAATCTGTATGCCTCTGATATTGAAAGATTGTTTAATTTCTTATGATTTCATCATGTAAAAACCTATATAAATATTGACAATAATTGAGATTTCTTCATAATCTTGTATATATCTGTCATTGCTGATTACTGAAGTTTGTTTATCTTGCATGCTTTTTTTAATAAAATTTTACCTGCTTTTTGAAACTGTTAAAACAATAAAATGAAACTGATTCAAATACTCCAATTCAGTCCAAAAAGTTTCAAAATGTTTAAATAAGCTGTGCTTACATCTGCAGCAATTTATTTCTTTTTAGGAGCTTTTTGAACAAGAACAGTCAATCAATTCACTTCATTCAATTCCAAATAGTATTAGGGTATGCAAACTGAAGTTATGAGCATACTGACATTTGAAATATTTGTTACGATAATTACATCAGTTCAGGTTTGTGGATTTCTTCCAAATATTTCTGAAACAATAAGTAACAAGAGATGTTTCAATATTATGCTATTTTCCCATGTTTATTTGGCACACTTGGAATGAGTTTTTTTTGTCATATCATTCGATACAACGCAACAATCAAGTTCATCGCAACACAATTTCAGCTCGATGTGAGCTTCGTGAATAGTACCTATACGTAATATTATAATATCGACACAGAGATGACGGTAAGGTAATAATAATATTGGAAATCTAATATCCGATTACGGTGTAATTGCATCTTGGCATGAGCGTATTACGCGCTCTGCTTGCTTTTCCCTCAATTTATTATATATAAACAGGGTGGCCCATCGAAAACAGTCCAGCCAGGTGTTACAGTCTTGTATTGATAAGTACTTTTATGTATTATCGTATTCACTGTTGACTACGTCCGCCGTTCACCTCCATGCAATAGTACTGCAACTGTTCAAAGTGTTCCCCGACATTTTGAAGAGTATTGGGAGATACGGTTCCGTAAATCTTCTATAAATGTTCGATTTCAGATGTCCCCACAAAAAGAAATCAAGGGGAGATAAATCGGGCGATCTCGCAGACCATTCGATAATACCCCTCCCCCCAATCCATCTACAAGGAAACGTATCATTCAGAAACTTGACGTACAGGTAATGCATAATGGAGACAGGTCCAATTTTGCTGAAATATCGGATTGATTTCATGGTAACTGAAATTGAGATCTGCGCATGCGTAGCTGCCAGTTTCTAGCGCACGTAAAGATTTGTGATTGTACTTCTGCTGTCTATAATATCTAGATTCGTGTTGCAGTGTTACGATTGTCAGATCTCTTCACACACTTAAGCTACTAAAACTACATCCTAGTTTGCGACTTCGCCAAAAATTAGAAAAATTGTGTAAATAAACTTATGCCTAAATCTCAGGATTATTTTCAGGGGATTAATTAAAAAAATAAAAGGAATTATTATTATTATTATTATTATTATTATTATTATTAAATGCATTATTACGAATCAAATAATAATAAGCCTTGAGTAAATACAAATATATTTTCTTAATATTAAAGTATACAGTTTAGAAGACAATTAAATTTTCGATGTAAATGTTAAAATTTTCTTAAAATGCCCCCCCCATTTAGGGGTTGTTTTGGGGGAAAGAAGATTTTTTATTTTATTTATTTTTTAATCTAGGACGATCTCTCAGCATTTCTCTTTCAAATGAAAAAATAATTATCGAAGTCAGAAAACTCACCTTGCGAAATGCGTGAACAGATATTACATATCTCTCTTCTATGCCTAGGAAGTCGGTCAAAAACTGTTAACGAATTTTTTTTCTTTTTAAGCTTAAGTGACATAACATGACGTAATAAAGAAATATGTATCTGCCCAAAAACAGCATATATCTGAGCGCATCACGCGTCCTGTTTGATATTTTGTTCCTGACCCACATTTTCTGAGAAAAATCATTATAATTAATTTGTTGACGTTGTAAAATATTTTTATCTCAATATAGAACCCACATATTGTTATTGTTTATTTTTCTCCTACTCGTTAGGAGGTATATCACTTTTCACAGAATAATATCTCAATTATTGGAAAAAAATTTAGTTTACTAGAAGGAATGCAATAGAACAATAATGTGAGAAAATTGTTTATTATTTCTTGGCTTATATTTCCGCATTGGTTTCTCAAGAGAAATACATATTATAATTTTAAAATAAAATATTCATATATACGTGGAGAGTGAAAAATCAATAAGCGTTATTAGCTTACTAGCGCTATGATGACAAGCAGAGTGTGAATGAGTTTTTTTATTATTAGTCGATTGGGTAGGATGGTTTTATTGCATTTTTATTGCTAGTTAAGTTTATTTTAAATGAACGATTTTAAATATAACTAATATCATTAGTATGGGTTACAATTATGTTAACAACGATTATGCTTTTTAATGTATAGAAAATGGTGTATGTAAAGTTTTAATATATGTTCATAATTTGTTTTAAATGGTGTAGTATCAAAATGGCGCCCATAAGAAGTAATTTTTGAGCAGAAATATCAGAAAGGAATAGAGTTTCATCAGGATAAAGAGCTTAGCAAATATTAAAAAAAATTGAACCGACGTTATCAGTTAATTCTATTGGTGCTGTTACTTTTGAAGTTGTGCAGTTGCAATTAGATTGATAACTTTTGGCACCAACTTCACCAGTACCAGCACCAATAGAATTAATATTATTTCGTAATTCTCAGTGCACCAACTAATAACGTCGGTCCAGTTTTTTGTAAAAAAGTATTTATTTCAGACTTTTGAGTGTAACATTGTCACAAAAATCGTTATCTTATTACCCACGTATATACTTTGCTTGTCCTTGTTATTATTTAGAGATCTCAGAACATCGCTGCGGAAATACGCTCAAAGATTTTAGATTTAACCATTCTACCACCGCTTACCTCGAAAACCGTAACTCTAAGGAGAAAATGTTGATACACATATTATAGTCTTTCATGTGGCATCAAAAGATTTTCAGTTTTCGAAAGAAATTGCCGCTTCCACATAGCAAAAATACCCATGTGTGAGATTTTAAGATGAATGTAGCTCGAAAACCGTAACTCTTTTGAAAAAAAATTCAATTTAAACGTATCCGGATATTGTCCTATCTTTAATTCTGGCATCTCGAATTTTCGATTTTCGAGAAAATTTGTCCCTTCCACCCCCTTCGGGGGCCGTTTCCGGAGGGAAGGAGATTTCGGTTTGTGTTTTTACGAATATGGGACCAATTTCCAAGTATCCTCTTTCAAATGAATCAAAAATCATCAAAATAGGATTAGGTTTACTGTATATAAGGCGCGAACAAAATAAAAAAACGGACAGTCGAATTGTATACCTCCTCCGATTGGGGTTCGTCGGTCGATAAAAAAATATTCAAATCCTATTGAATAGTGATGGAAAAACACGCTAACAACATTTAAAACATATTTTTATTATATATTATAAATCTGTCAACGTTGGAATATTTTTTTTATATTTACTTCTTAGTTATTTCAAACAACTTTGCCATCCACAGTACATACTAGTCATTCTCTTTAAATAAAATAACTTTAGCAAAAGTCAAATATTAAATATAGTACCGATATATGCATACGAACGAAGTGAAACTCGGTAAATTTTATAATATTCAAATCACACTCCGCCAATAGAAAATTCATTTCCTGTTTAACATTAACAATAATAGCACTCCACTTCAAATCAATTTCAATCTATATGCAGTTAAATATTTAATCAGCTGAAAATCTGGATATTCCATTTCACCATATTATATATAAATATAAATACTACATTTATATATACGAAATTGTCCCGACAGTTTGATATAATTTATATGTTTGAAGGGATTGGAGTTGGTGCCTACAACAACAAACTACAACGGCGCAACTTCAAAATTACCAACACCAATAGAATTAATATTATCTTGTATTTTTCAATGCACCAACTAATAAGATAGGTCTAATTTTTACCTCTTTACGCTTTTGAAAAAATGTCCAGTTTAAATGTTGCTACATATAATCTCTTCTTTACTTTGGTCGTCTAATATTTTGAATTTTCGAAAAAAAATTGCCCTTCCACATAGAGGAAAGTCGCATTCACATATTTCAGAGTTTACCACTGATGAAACTCGAAAACCATAACTCTTTTGAAAAAATGTTCAATTTAAACGTTTCCCATCTTTAATTCTGTATTCACAGATTTTTCGAGAAAAAATGAGGAAAAGAGATTTCGGATTTGAGTTTTTCTAAACATGGGACTATTTCTCAACTATTCTCTTTCAAATTAATCAAAAATCGTCTAAATCGGAGTTCGTTTACTATGCAAAACGCGCGAACAGCCATAAAAAAACGTACAACCGAATTGTATCCTTCTCCTTTTTTATAAGTCGGTCAAAAATAAAACAAAAGGCTGCACTGCACGTACCTACATCGTTTAAATAAAAAGAGCAGCTAGTTTGGCCAATTTCATCACCTTTATAGTGACCTAAGAAGGGACAATCGTCATTTCTTTGAGTATATGCCAATGGACGTCGTTATTTCAAGTTAAATCGATGACAACGTAAAAATATTTTATGGAAGAACTGCAAAAATGTATTTTAATTTGTAGCTTTTCTAGCGAAGAAATCTATGAGCCTGAAGTTTTCTCAAATTCTCATCAAGATCAAATTTTGAGGATATTCTCGGACACTGGTAATTCTATTGCGGTAAAACTAAGAATATTTCATGACATATATAATATGTGACTCAACAATTTATTGCTTTTCATGCTAAATTGAACATTTTTATATACAAGGCGCCCACAATTAATCATCAACAGTCCCAAAATACGTCAAACATGATAAATAATATCTTCTCCATCGGAAAATGTATTTATAAATATTTCACCGCTGGCGTGTTCCATTATTGTAGGCATCGCTGTTGTTGTTATTAAACAAATTAATGAGAGGGTTTTTCACATACTGAAACAAATTAGGAATCGCACACACCTACGCCGGACAAATAATAATGACAAACGAACGCGTTACTTGGAACATTGTCCAGAATAATGTTAATTATCATGTGTGGATAAATATAAATATTATGATCGAAAAGAATAATAAAAAAAAATTGTTAACGTTTTCAGATGAATAAGACCTACGTGCCGTGTTTCCAGGTGTGGGTTGATTCATTTGATTAACAAAATATTTTTTTCCAAAAAATTAATGGTACACTGAAAAATTTAAAATAATAGAAATTTTATTGTTACTGGTAATTTTGAAGATGTGCAGTTGTGGTTTGATAGTCGACTTTTGTCACCAACTTCAAAAGTACCATCACCAATAGAAATAATATCATTTTGTATTTTTTAGAAAAGTCGGTCTAATTTTTTGTAAAAAATATTTATTTTAAAGTGAGCGTAACATTAGTCTTCAAAATCATACGAAATTGAAATTGAGAGGAAGGACATGTTGAATGTCGATTTTTGAGTCGAATTGTGTACCTCCTCTGTTTAGGAAGTTGGTGAAAAAAAATAGTGAATGCATCATTTCAAATCTATAAAGTCAGACAACCACATAAATTGACATTTAGCTAACCTAACAATAATGTAAATTTGATGGTTACTTCGTGTAAATAATTTAAATAGCATTTGTGATATGTTGAAAGTCTAGACAAATAATAACTTATGAATGCCATTTTCAGCTTCAGCTTTCAGTTACTGTACAGATAATTTCTTTCCTGTGCTAGTATCTCGTGTGGAAAGCTTGACTGTTTTTGAATAAACTTGTCATACCGATAACTTCTGAGTCTGAATTAGTGTTGATAATTTTAGACCGACGAACCCAAACGGAGGAGGTATACAATTCGACTGTCTGCTTTTTTTTGTTTGTGCGCTGGCTATATATAGTAAGCGTACTCCGATTTTGATGATTTCTGATTCATTTGAAAGTGAAGAGAAATGGTCCCATATTCGTAAAAACTCAAATCCGAAATCTCATTCCCTCGAAAAAACGACCGAAGGTGGTGGAGGGTTCAATTTTTCTCGAAAATCTAAAATCTGAGACATATGACAATATCCGGAAACGTTTAAATTGAACATTCTTTCAAAAGAATTACGCTTTTCGAGTTACAGCGATGTCAAATATGTGTATTTTCGCTATGTGGAGGGGGCAATTTCTTTCGGAAATTAATATGTGAGGCAACTAAATCAAAGACCAGATTATTGGTAGCAACATTTGTATTGAACATTTTTTCCATAGGAGTTTCGAGCTACAGTTTGGATTTCTGAATAATAACAAGTACAAGCAAAGAATATACATGGGTAATGGTATAAGTGAACGTTCAAAGATTTTCGTGACTACTTTTACACTCTAAAATGTGAAATAAACATTTTTTACAAAAAATTGGACCGACTTTATTAGTTGGTGCAATGAAAAATTAATTCTATTGGTGCTGGTTGCTGGTACTTGTGAAGTGCCAAGAGTTTTTTATTTAACTACAATTACACAACGTCAAAGTTACCAGTAAACTCTATTATTTGCGTTAAGTATAGTTAATAGTATCCATAAAATATTGTATTTTTTTCATCAAATAAAGCAAATAGTTACGCAGTAAGCAGATGTTGTATTAGCAGAAGTTCGTGGTCACGCTAAACGAACCAATGACATTGACAGATAAAATATTTTTTACAAAAAATTGGATCGACGTTATTAGTTGATATACTGAAAAGTATAAAATAATATTAATTCTATTGGTGCTGTTACTTTTGAAGTTGTGCAGTTGCAGGTAGATTGATAACTTTTTTCACCAACTTCACAAGTACCATCACCAATAGAATTAATATTATTTTATACTTTTCAGTGCATCAACTAATAACGTCGGTCCAATTTTTTGTAAGAAATATTTATTTCAAACTTTTGAGTGTACCTAACATTAGTCACCAAAATCGTTGAAAGTTCACTAATACCAATGAAGATAGTACTTATCCTATTACCCTTGTATATTATTTGCTTGTAGTTGTTATTATTGAGATCTCATCGCATCGCTGCGGAAATACGCTTGAGTATTTTAGTTGTTAACATTTTAACACCGATTTTACTCGAAAACCGTAACTCTAAGGAAAAAATGTTCATTATAAATGTTGCTACAAATAAATATATCTTTCATGCAGTATCGAAAAATTTTCAATTTTCGAAAGAAATTGCCTTCTCCACATAGCAAAAATACATATTTAACATGCGTCTATCTCGAAAACCGTAACACTTTTGAAAAAAATTTCAATTTAAACGTTTCCGGATATTGTCCTATCTTTAATTATACCAACGCAGATTTTCGATTTTCGAGAAAATTCGCCCCCACCACCCCTTCGGGGGCGGTTTTCGAAGGGAAGGAGATTTCGGATTTGCGTTTTTTTGAATATGGGACCATTTCTCAAGCCTCCCCTTTCAAATGAAACCAAAATCATCAAAATCGGAGCTTGTTTACTATATAAAAGGCGCACACGAACCAAAAAAAAAAGCAGACAGTCGAATTGTATACCTCCTCCGTTCGGGGTTCGTCGATCAAAAAGGGCATATTCTCTTATTCCGATATAATTTAACCGACTTTAATATTCTTTAAAGGACAATTTTGCTTCATTATTTTCAAATACTTAACCTTACAGGGCCTCGCTACCAAGTAGAGTTTATGAATTTTTCTGTTTAACGTCCCCGCGGTGAAGTATGAAGGTTGATCCATATTAGGATATCACTCCCGACAACCCTTAGCTGAAAAATTTAATTCCACTATAACTCTTTTGGTTTCTTTTTTCAGAGAACAAATATGCCTGAAATTGCGATTTTTTATTTTCAATAAAGAAATAATAACAAAGTTTTCACTTAAATCTGAGAATTCTTATTTTTCCCATGTGATCCGCGAGTGTCCGTCCATACATTTCTCAATGAGCATTCAAAATTTTACCGAGCTAGGATAATTAGTTGGAACTACGATATTACTGGGTAGCGACCCTTCTTAAGAACAGACCTCTAAATTTTGAGTTATTCAAAAAGGAAAGCTACCTCATGAATAAATTTTAAAGTTTAAAGTTAGAAATGGAGTTTCAAGTTTAAATATCTGACAGTATTTAAAAATTATAAAGCTTAAAAATACATACTTTATTTATACCGTTATAAGTCCACACGGTTTATTTTTCTTCTTTATTTTAACAATATAATTAAAATGTGAAAGATGCTGATATAAATACCTTGAAATATATATTTATCTTATGTATGCTATCTTGTCTTGTATGCTCTGGAAATTGAATTAATTCACATTAATTTCCTTTCTTGAAATCATTGTTTATATTTTATTACAAGTCGAGTCGAGTGACCTGTTCTAATTTCCCAAATTCTCAGCATGGCTGGGAGATTCTTTGAATAATGCAGCTATTGTTTAATACAATATAATATTGTGGATTTTTTTCTTTAGGTGGGGACTATTAGTGCTATACAATTTTCACATCAACAGCAAACACTTATTATAGTTCACTCAAAAAAAAGAAAATTTATGAATTTATTGTTCCAATTCTTCATAATAAAAGTTATTTGGCTTCGTTCTCTAGTATTGGTAAAGTATTACTTTTAATACCTATTGAATAAATAACTTCTTCAAGAATCAGATCTATGATTAATGAGATTTAATATATTTTGACCTGAAGATGAACGTAATTTGCTCGAAACGCGTCGTGTTTTTATGTTTTTAATAAAGTGATATGTTCTAGTTGATCCATGCTGTCCCATATTTGGAAAAACTCAAATCTGAAATCTTCTTCCTTTTAGGAAACCGCCCCTGAAGAGGTTGGACGAGGCAATTTTTTTCGAAAATCCAAAATCTGATACGGCAGAATTAAAAATGAGACCATATTCACAAAAGTCTAAATTGAACATTTTTTAAAGGAGTTTCGAGTTACAGTAATGCTTGTCTGAAATATGTGTATTTCAACCGCGATGTTTTGAGAACTTTGAATAAGAACAAGTACAACCAAAGAATAAACATGGGTAATAGGATATCTACTATCTTCATTGGTATAAGTGAACCTTCAACTATTTTCATGACTAATGTTACACTCAAATGTGTGAAATAAATATTTTTGACCAAAACTTGGACCGACTTTATTAGTTGGTGCACTGAAAAGTACAAAATAATATTAATTCTATTGGTTCTGATACTTTTTAAGCTGGTGCCAAAACTTTTTAATCTAACTACAACTGCACAACTTCAAAATTACCAGTACCAACTGAATTATTAATAATTATTTTGTATTTTGCAGTGCACAGTGCGAGTCGATCCATTTTTTGGTAAAAAATATTGTAATATTTGTTGAAACTTTGACGGTTGCCATTTTTATTATTTTGTCCGCTGTTTCGGGCACTCATGCTTGTAATTACAATTTGAATTGTGTTCGTAAGAGTATCTGAAAGTAAAATAAAACTATGAGTAAAACTACATAACATATTTTTGGTTTTAAATTAAATTATTGATCATTAATTATGACTATATTTGCAATTAATTTAAACCATTCCAAAGATTTTGATGACGCTAATAAATTTTTGAGATATTCAAGATAAAAATTAGTCACAATCACATGTAGCCGTATGTTCATCGAGCATATATTGTTTTCGAAACGACCGTATAGAACTTATAAAATATTTTTTGGAAAAAATTGAACCTATCACAATAACTTTCAAGTGAAAAATATTGTAAAATTGAAATAAATTTATACAATTTTTTAATCATTCAGTGTACTTACATAGAATTATTCATTTTTTATATCATTGGATCATACTGGCTTACCTGCAAAAGAAATTAAAATTAATTAGAATTCATAAAACAATCATTTTTCTTTTCTAATACTCAATTTAGTATTTATATTGGCTTGCTACTTTTATTAAATAATTAATATGTAATATTCGTAGCTGCGCTTCAAACAGATGAAGAACTAAATTATTTTAGGACAGAAACTACCTAATTAGTGTTTCATCCTTGGCTATAAGAATAATATAATATTTAATTTCAGCTTCTTCCAAGTTCATTCTATTCTTTAGTGCATTTGAAGTAGTTCAACAAACAGGAAGTATACCCAACAAAAATAAATCATCTTGATAAAACTTCCCAAAGTTTGTTGTTCTCGAAACTTAATAGAATTTACATTAATAAATAGAGACCAGCATATTGACCTGAAGTTTGCAAACAAGATACCTGATAATTAATTAATTACGTTGTATAAGGTATTTATATAGTTTTCCAAAATAAAATACACAAAGTAGAATAATTATTCAAGCTTTCAAGTGATAATTAGGTTATGTTACTAGAATACGTTACGTAATTGCTTAGGCTTGATACAATGATACCTAATTCAATGTGATCATAATTTCAATTTATTAGTAAATAATGCATAAATTTCAATTTAAACATCACGACAGAAAAATTTTGATTTATAAAGCTCTTTTTCCAGGTGAACATTTGACTGAACAAAATCAAGTTTTTAGTACCTATGTTTCCAATCAAATGTTAAAATTTATAGAGTATGTTAATACCTATCCGTCCGTGTGAAATTCAAAAGTCATATGTTACATGGTAGAGACTTAGAGACGTGGTAAGATGTAAGAAATAATAAAGTCACACTTCGATATGCAGATGTTTCAGAAATTATCATAACCCTTTTGGCATAGGTTCACAAGGCGATAATGCAAAAAACAAAATTAATGAAAAATATTATAAAATTGCTTCATGCAGTTGGAAAACTGGGAAAGAAGGGTTGATTATGACGACAGCAAATACAGAAAAAGTTAAAAATATATTCAAAAACACAATATTTCAATTTTGATGACAATACCCAGGAAGCTATCAGGAAATAAAATGGTGCTCTGAAATAAGAGATATTTGGGCTACGATCATTTCTGGAAGGCTTATATTTATTCTTTTATACAGGGTGTTGCATAGTATATGCGCAGGACTTGAGGATGTGATAGCTCGTCCAAAAATATGAAAAAAACTTTATATTAACTTACCCTCTAAAATGCACCATTTTCGAGATACAGGGTGTTAAAACAGGTTTTGTAAGCATTTTCCACTCATAATAAGCTGAGTTTTGAGTTAGAAAAAAAATTTGTTAAGTCATTGGTGAAGACTACTACGGCAATGGACAAAGTACGGTTTTCAGGCGGCCACTTGAATCGCCAATGTTTTCTAGACAAAAAAGGTACTAAAAAAGGTAAAAACACGGACAATTTTAGCTTTTGTTACTACTTCTAACGTTTACATAAATTATGTTGGATTTGTAATTAAAAAATTGAATAAAAAAAAATTACCGTGTTTTTTCAACATAAAAGTTTTTCTCGAAAATGGTCGGCTTTAGAGGTTACGACTAAGAGTACCTTTTTTGTGTAGAAAACATTGGCGGTTCAAATGGGTGCCTCAAAACCGTACTTTTTTCATTGGCGTAGAAATTGGGGAGCAAAACAACCACTACTGCTTCAAAATCTTCACGAATTATGACTTGACAAAAGAAAATTTACTCTAAACTTAACTTATTATGAGTGGAAAATGCATACAAAATCCGTTTTATGTACGATAAACGGTTCCGGAGATATTCACAAAAAACGAATATTTTTTTTAGTTTCAACACCCTGTATCTCGAAAATGGTGCATTTTAGAGGGTAAGTTAATATAAACTTTTTTTCATATTTTTGGATGAGCTATCACATCCTCAAGTACTGTGCATATTATATGAAACACCCTATATATTTACGTTACTATTTTTTTTGTTGTATATACATTACTATCTCTTTTAGAACCTTTTAGTCATTCGTTTAGACGTTTAGACATTCAAATTCATATCAGACCACCCCTCAGTATACATATGTTTAGGTACGTCAACCAATCAGAAATAGTCTTTCATTTTGGGATCAGCTTATTAATATTAAAAATTGAAAAAATCTTTATCAAATATGCATTTAGTGTGACATACCACAAGAACATAACACGAATATGATAAACCACTATCATTTCTCCACGGCCTACTAATATAAATCAAAGCGCTACTAAACTAGCTGGCCAAGTCAGTCAGAACTCGTGCTGCGGTGGCCGCCTGTCGGCCCAGATTTAATGACTATCGGAAGGAAAACCGCTATTTCCTTCTCGTCCTCCTAGTCGTCGTCGTTGCCATTCAAGAAAAAAATAAACAAGGCGACACACACTCTATATTTCACATTCCAATATGGCAACGATGTCGAAGCATAACGTGCAAATTATGCAAATATTAACACGGAAGACGAAGAAGAAGAAGATGATGACGACTACCAAGAAATACCAATGAATACGAAGACGACGGAAAGAGTAGTTGCGAGGAGCTCACGAACAAAAGATCCTGTTGGATAACGGTCACGTGGGATTGTTATTGTTGTGAGTTGTTCTCATATACTATATACCGTACTGTAGTGGAACGGAATGTTTATCAGATATATAAGTAGATTGTTATTGTTGAGTAAATAAAAAAGAGCACATATTATGTTGGGAAAGAGAATTTCCCGCAGATCATGAAAATTTGCGCAAAAAACAACTTATCAAAGTATAAATACCACCTATATGCATCTAAATATATATATTTTTTAATAAAAGTGTATAAATTAAAACCCCACTGGTTACTGCTGCAGTAAATTACCCCAAACTATAAATTTAAATTTTAGGGCAGAGGGAAAGCCTCCTAACAGGCAGAAGCATGAAAATAATATGAAAAATCTATTGAGAAAACCTCTATAAGAATATTCACCTTATCTAAGTCATTCAGTTATTGGATATTGAGATAAGAATATTAATAAATTTAATTTCGATCAGTTGTCACAAATATTTTGTTATCTTTGGTAAAATTTCAGGAAATAACTTTTTTATAATTAAAAATATCAATTATGCCCCCTAGCGGCCATCTTAGATATCTGTAAATAATTTACATGTTGACTTGGCTACTTTAATAGGGGCCCCAAAGAGGGGGTGCAGCCCTAAACAACTTTGTTTTTTCAAATTAGAAGATATCACTTGTGGCACGTCTTTGGAAAGCTTATTAAAATAGGAATTTGATGATAAAAAAATGACATCTGTCAAACCATGTGTCAGAAATTTACTAAAAATTGATTTTTAACTATTTAATGAACAATTACATTAATAATAATATTATTGCTGGAATGTCACCTTTTTAGCGTGACAGTTGTTAAAAATGTGCCCCATTAACCTGTTGGCACAGACCCAACCAATTCTAGAACTCCTCCCTTACTCTTCTCAAAACTTCTGGCCGAATTTTTACATTCAAGTCTTCCAGATTTCTAGGTCTGTTTACATAGACCTTAGTTTTTAAATCGCCCCATAAATAAAAATCAAATGGCGTAATATCCGGGGATCTAGGAGGCCACTCTATAAATCCTCGCCGTTCGTTCCAAAAAAGCAGCATTCAAGAATTCCCTTAGATTTCTTGCGAAATGGGAAGAAACTCCATCCTGCTGAAAAAATATCCTTTGCTCGAGATTTCCACCATTAAGGATTATTCCGTGGTATTCTGGAAATAAAAATGTTACAGGTCTCCAATTAAATTGTCTAGACTTGAATGCAAACATTCGGGCAGAGATACATTCATGTTATTATTAATGTAACTGTTCATCAAATAGTTGAAAATCAGTTTTTAGTAAATTTCTGATAAATGGTTTGACAGATGTCAATTTTTGTTTATCATCAAATTCCTTTTTTATAAGCTTTCCAAAGAGGTGCCACAAGTGGTGTTTTCCAATTTGAAAAAACAAAGTTGTTTAGGGCTGCGCCCCCTCTACGTGCCTCAATTTTTTTACATGACGCAAGCGTCCAAAGTCCAAAAAAATCTTTGAGGACGTATTTTTGGATTTTTGAAAAATCTTATTCCCAAGGCCGTTATAAGCAGCTTTCCATTTAAAGTCCCCACCCTGTATTTACAAAACTAGTATCAACATAAAAATATAGTTATTAATTTATTATTTCTGTATAACATTGTCATCGTTCGAACGTACCAAATGTGGGCTGGATACACGCTCCCCTTTTCAAATGGCTACAGCGAATGATTTTTTTTTTTGGATCGCTCGATGCAAAGTTTTTAGTGCCAAAATAGTTAGCAAAATAGAGCGAATATGCTGTGATAATGTAGGAGTTTAAAATTCAATTATCCTATTTTCTCTGTCATTTATTTTCAACGAGTTGTAGTTTACACAAAATTCGCGCCTAGTAGTGTGTTTAATTATTTGACCTCTCATTTTTCTCTTTTTGCAAAGTACGTCGTACGCATATGGCATAGGGGTAACAGGGGCAAACATGCGCCCACTTATGTATTGGAGAGTCTTATTTTCTCTCCATTTTCTTGCCCGAGTGTCAAATATAGGTCAATATCGACGATGTTGAATTACAGACGGGTAGAAATGTGTCGATTCGTTAAACGAAGATTGAGACAAGACACAAATGGTTGAAAAATAACGATGGAAAAAAAAACATTACAAGTAGATGAAGAATGGCGGAAAGACGACTAAACATAATTTGATTACCGTGTATTTTCATTAAACTATTTAGATGATTTCCTGAAAACCTCCTCTGTCCTCTCCTAAAATACCTACTCAACCGATTTCCACCAAGTCTAGTGGATAGTTTGCGTGAAAATAACGTAAATTGATTAAAGCATTTATTTTGGTAGAGAAAAGATTTTCCAAGTGATCGTTTGCAGAAGTACTTAACCTGTGACACTTTCATTATTATTTTTTTGAAATTTTTAATTTTACATTTTCTTTCAATTTTATTTTTTTTAATAACTGGGATACACTCCCGAAGATTTATACAGAATACCTGTGCACCGGTCCAGTTTACAAACAACCATGGCTCAGGCGGGATTCAAACCCGCGTTCACGATGAGCTGTTGCAAGTTACGAACGCACTTCCAGCCCTTAGCCCTTAGCCCACTCAGCCATCGTTTAAATTATTATTTGGAGTCTTGAAAAATGAAAATGGTTTTTATAAGACTAAAATTCCAAAATATGAGTATGACAAAACCGAGAGGGCCAGTGTGTCCAGTATACTTATTGCAGTCATCATAATATTCTCGTAATTAAATAGTTTTTATTACTTTCGGTTCTTGTATCAATGGACTCCGCAGCGATTTCTCAGGCCCCATACGGTCTAGAGACTTGAAATTTCGAATTCGTACTTAGATCGCAGACATCTCGCCGCCTGTTAAGCTCCAAGTGTGATCCAATATTGGTAATTATAATTATCTCATTCAACCAAGATCATTATTTTGTCGACATGGAACGACAATGGGATCCGTCACTGGAATTACGCACGAGCATGGAGCGTATATATACGACTCGTTCTCTGGTATATAGGTACTTTCTGGAAGATCGTCTATGGTTATGTCACAATTGTCAGACGTCAAACGTTATTGTTAATTTAAATTTTAATTTTGCGTTGTGGTAGACAAACAGTAATTTGTTATGGAATTGCTGTTGCTAGCAAACACATATACGTAAGTATAGTTAAAATCGAGAAAAGGATAGCAATAGTAGGTACTCATCGGTACGGTTTAAATCTTAAATGCCCAATAAAAACTATTTTTATTTTTTTTTAAATTTCACTTGTTTTCAAATCCATTTAAATTTTTGACCGCTAAGAAAAAAAGGACGAGGTATACAAATGGGCTGTGCTTGTTTTTTCTGTATGTCTGTTTGCGTGTTCTGCATAGTTAACATGCTCTGATTTTGATGTTTTTGTTTGAAAGAGGAGAGTTGAAAAATGGTCCGATATTTATAAAAAATCAAATCCGAAATCTTCTTTCCTCTCGACGGGGGTGGATGGGGCAATTCTACTTCAAAATCGAAAATATGAGATGGCAGAATTGAAGATGAGACCATATCGAGAAAAGTTTAAGTTGTTTTTTTTTCAACTTTACCGTTACAGCAATGGTAAAGACTGAAATATGTGTTTGCCCACAATGGGTGGTCCGAATTTTAATGAAGAAACTTCAACAGAGTATTCAGTAGAAAAAAATTATTTAAAAAGTTCATATAAACTTATCTCTAATAAATATTTTTTACAAAAAATTGGACCGACGTTATTAGTTGGTGCACTGAAAAGTATAAAATAATATTAATTCTGTTGGTGGTCAATTCTAAACAAAAATGGTCTCTTTAGCTTTTTCGCTAAAACGAACCATTTTCGAGAAAAAAATATATTGTTTGCATGTGCACCTAATATCTTAGGTTTGCAATATTTGGAGATAAGTTTATACGAACTTTTTTAATTATTTTTACCTGCTGAATACGCTTTTAAAGTTTCTCCATTATAATTCGGACCACCCTGTATGTAGCCACATTTATATTGAATGTTTTTCAAAAAAGTTACGGTTTTCGAGTTACAGCAGTGGCAAAGTCTGAAATATGTGTACTTCCCCCGCAATGTTTTGAGATCTCTGAATAATAACAATATACATGGGTAATCGGACAAGTATTATTTTCTTGGGATTAGTGAACGTTCAACGATTTTCATGACTAATAGTTATACTCAAAAGCGTGAAATATATTTTTTTTTAATTTATGAAAGAAAAAAACACAAAACAAGCTCACACTGTAAGCCTTATCGACAATCATTGGTGTTTAAAGGTCGACCAAAATAGTGTTCAATGAACTGGAAATGCTAAACTTGAATAATTATTATTTGTTACGTTGAGCAAATATTTTTCCAACAGATTATTGAAATCAAAAGTTGAACTTGGCATGCCAACAGGTTGGTTAACAGTCACCAGATATTTTATTAGTGCTTTATGGATACCATCACCTCAAATCCACAACTTTATCAAGTGTGAGGTCGTCTTCCCAATAAAACGAATCATACCAAGCACGACAGTCACATTATAGGCTCTTCAGATAATGCGTGATGGTCTGTACAGCTGCAGATTAGTTTGTTTTTAATAACTAGAATCAGCCAATATTTTGCGCGCCAACCAGGGCGGAAGGGGGCTCCGTATAAGATCAACAATGTGCCTGGAGGCGAGCAAGCGTTAAAACTGAGGCGGCTAAAAGTGCACCCTTCTACTTTCTACCCCACATACAATTTTACTGGTTCACAATTTATTACATTATCCTAGCCCTCCCCCTTATGTATACAGCAACAACCGCCTCCAGGATCCGTTAAATAGGTCAAGACCAGGGGGGTAGCCTGGGATCTATTCGGACGTGTTTTCGGCCTCCAAACTGTTGACTTCTAGTCGCCGCCGCCGCCGCCGCCCCTATGACTAAGGCGCACACACACTGGGATACGAGAGACCTTCGCGAACGAGGGAGACGACGGTCGATGTGGATTTTCCTGGTAAATAAAATCAGCTCGGATGACGGTTTTTATCTTTCGCATCCTTCAACCAACCCACCCCCGAAACGACAGTGCCAGCAAGTCGCGGCGTCTATGAAGATAACGTTCGCTCAATTTTATGTGAATATACAGGGTGTCTTTATACTTTGCACCAAATTCTTGAGATTGAATTTAAATGAATTTTAGTTAATTTACCTTAGTACAAAAATATTTGAGTGCTATAGATACGTTCCATAAGTGAAAATTTGAAAATTGTTTTTTGTTATAAATTTCAAACAGTTCCAAGATCTGGAATTTGACATAGTATAGTTATGTAAGAAATAAATCCATCTCTAAGTTAAGAAAATTATCTTTTTAAAGAGTTTTCTTGAAATTACATGTTTCAAAATTCTGCGCCAATGGATGAAAATTAATAAGTGTGAAGATTCCATCAGATATATTCATTTTAAGTAACCAGTTCCATTATATGTCACAGGTAAGTTGGTAAACCTGAAATTTTCAACGTTGAAAAATCTTAAAAGTAATATTGATTATAGAATCAGCTAATTAGCTATTTAATAGGTTATGAAAATAATTTGTCAGATTTGGAGCTCAAAATATTAGACATAAATGAACGAATTTGTATTTTTATTGGTTCGGTATTGACAAGTAACGACATAAATAAATTCCAATTATAACCTAGAAATATAAGAATTCCATTTGACATGTTTGTAGACGTCAATAATAAATTGGCTTTTGACAACTCTGTAAAACTGTACTCTTTCAACTGATAAATTTCAAAACAATATCTGCATACATTATCTTTCCAAAGGTCAAATGATGTTGGGAGGACAATAAAAAAAGTCACAAAAAAGTTCCATGATGATGAATTAATCACATTGCTCTTTTAAATACACTATAGTTTATTTCTATAAAAAAGGTAGACTTTAAGCGTTTGCAATATGTTTATTTCCATAATCACTTGTAGTTTTTAAAGAAACTAAAAAGAACAATCTAAATTTCATCAGCCACCGTCATTTTCAAATGTATGCCTTTTTATTATTTGTTCTGATGATGGCAATAAAAAATACACATTCTATGAAAATTTCAACTGTCTTCTTCCGATCATGAGATACAGCCAGCTGACAGACGAACAGACGGACGGCGGATGCTCAGTTATAGGACTCCGTTGGTACCCCTTGGGTACGGAACCCTAAAATTGATTTTATCCATATCGCTTAAATCGTCCTATTTCGTTCTCAATAATATTTGGTAGCATTTTGTAGACACTTTGTATAAATTACAGGCCATTATATACAGAGTGTCGCATGAATCTAGAGACTTGAGTTTTAAAATATGAGGCCGAGCTTAAAGATTGGAACCCCGCATAATAACGCGCAGGCAACAATGGACTTCATAAGATTCTACACTGCATTCTCCGTTTGAAACGCACTATAGATGCAAACATTTTTTATATAGCTATCTGTTTCGCAAATGATAGAAAAAAAACATATTTCTAATATATAAAGAACTATTTCACTTATCTTTCAACGACTAGCAGATAATGATGACACATTAAAAGCATGTGTTTTTTTTATCTTATCTACTTTCATGATTCATCAGGAAACTCTGGTCGATTCAATTTTAGGTTTATAAGCTTGTTCCATCCCTCGTGGCAAACCATTCAAGAACGATCAAGCTCATGCGCAGCAGAGTTAACGTGTTTCAATCAAAATATTCACCGTTCACGAACGATTCCGCCAGCATTCCAAGCAATTTTGTGATTATTTCGAAACACCTGTCATTTCGGTACAAAGCCATATGAATTGAAACAATCGTTACATAACAGTGAAAAGGCTGCACATGCGCATAAAATAATCCATACAGTTTTACAATGGTTTCGTGACTCATCATAAAACTGTTGGATGGAACAGACTTTACATCTACGAAGATCGTTAAAAATCCTTCTGAATAACCCATACTTAGGTGATTGCCATTTTTCAAACACCAGGGAAGTAAAAAAAAGCCTGCACGATAGTTTTGCTGTCTGGTGCAAGCTCAATTCTCGCTCTCTCTCACTCTGTTGCTTTTTCCTGTCTTCTACCTTGACTAGATATTCGTAAGCTATATCCATCTAAACATATGACACCCTGTATAGGAAGGTAATCTATATAAACCTTCATAGTAAATCCCGTAGATGTTTTCAAATTTGTTATGGTGTTTTATTTTTATCGGAACTACGGTTCCAACCCATAGCACACATACTTAATAGTCGTAAACAATGCAGGCGAGCTTTAAGTTATTTATTATTCATGGAAATAACTTTTCCTTATCGAATTTATTGGTTAGTTTTCCTCCTCTCAGTTTTTCATCTCGACCTTCTAGAAACTAAGAATAATTTATTACTTTATTTTTTTTTAACAGCTGTTAATAATGAAAAGTTGCTAGAGTTGAGACAATTTTCGAATAGTGCTTAGAATATGTCAAGTCAAATTCAAGACAGTTGTTGTGGTCCTTGGGCCCAGACATAATTCAAGGACAACCTCTCTTCCGAAACTTCTTGTATTATCGCTTTATTATTTTGGTTCTACTCAACTTTTATTCGCGAAAATTCTGGGAAATGGGGCGTTTTCTTTCAGGACATTGACTTTATAGGGCTTCAGACAGCATCTTGGCGGACAATGTTATCGAAAAAAATATTTTCATTTGCTCAGCCAATTCTCAAAAGATTGATAACTATGACGTCACAACATTGAAATGTTGCTAAGCAATGACGTCATAGTTATTTATCACTTTCAAGGTCATATTTTAAGAATTCGTTGAGAAAATAAAACTATTTTTTTCGATAACAGTGTAAGGCAAATTTTTTTATTTAGCAAACAAAAAATTTATTCAAATCAAAAAAATAAAACGATATTTCCGGTTTCTGAGGTACATTTAATGCTAGTCAATTCATGAAACAGTGTTTCCAAATCAGTTTAGTGTTAAACATAGTTTAAACCACAGTCTGACCGGCAAACATTGGTCGTTTATGGATTTAATGAAAATTTTCTAGATTATTAAATATTGCGTTCACTTCTCAATATTTGCTAAAAGAAAATTCAATTCAAAAGTCATCATCAAAGATATTGTTTCATTATTAAATAATAAATTAATAACTCAGTAAATATACATTGTCTTAGGGGAAATTGGTCCCGAATCATAGTAGATATTTATTGTTATTACTAATTATATCAATGGATTGAAAAAAATACGTTTGGTAGATATATTATTTATTTTTGCTTGTTACGAAAAATATTCATAAGGTAGGTACAACATTTGAATGTTGTTATCTGTCATACAGAAGAAAAAGTTCAAAGAGAATTAATTTATTGTGTGTATAGAAACAACATATCCACGTTTCTGGATATTGTCCTATATTTAATTCTGCCGTCTCAGATTTTCGATTTTCGAGAGAAATTGCCCCCTCCACGCTTTTTGGAGGGAATATGGAACCAATTCTTAATACTCCTCTCTCAAATAAAAAAAAATATTTTTTACAAAGAATTGGACCGACGTTATTAGTTGATGCAATGAAAAATACAAAATAATATTAATTCTATTGGTGCTGGTACTTTTGAAATTGTGCAGTTGTAGTTAGATTGAAAACTTTTGCCACCATCTTCACACGTACCAGCACCAATAGAATTAATATTATTTTGTATTTTTCAGTGCACCAACAAATAACGTCGGTCCAGTTTTTTGTATAAATATTTCTTTTACACTTTTGAGTGTAACATTATTCACAAAAATTGTTGAACGTTCACTTATACTAATTAATACCCATGTATATTCTTTGTTACGAGTATTATTTGGAGATCTCAAAACATGTACCTACACATATTTCAGACTTTACCATTTTTTTCAATTTTTTAACGAAATTGTCCCTTCCACATAGCGGCAAAACACAGATTTCAAATTTTAACATCGCTGAAACTAGAAAACCGTAGGTCTTTTGAAAAAATGTAATAAAACGTTTCGGGATATTCTATCATCTTTGCCATCTCGGATTTTTGTAAAAATTGTCCCCGAAGTGTTTTTTGAAGGGAAGGAGATTTCCGATTTGCGCTTTTATGAATATAGGACAGTCGAATACCTCCTCCGTTTGGGTTCGTCGGTCAAAAATACTTTTTTTTCGAAGTATAATATCTTTCATGGACACTTGCATTGAACTATTTCTACATTATTATATCCCTATTCACTTAACATGTTATTGTGCGAAATATTCGCACGAGCAATCTAGTTGGAAGGTATTATTTAAAAATAACATGTAATATAAATAATCAAAAAAAAAACGAATTCCTACCAAGCGTCTTCTAATCTATCAGTCAATCTATCTATATATCTATTTATGATCTTTACATTATGTTTGTTTTCTCCAAGTACCATCTGTTTAATTCATTCGATACACCTATATGTCTATTTTTTACTGCATAATTTAATGATTTGAAGAGAAAAAAAACTCAAATATAGAACAAATATTATTTAGGACTGTTCAGTGTCTAATGCAGCAGTCCATCTATCCAACTAAAATCTACACTGGCAAATGTAAAAAATGAGAATGCTGTTTAGAATATTAAAATTCTCCTTTTTACAGAAGCTTTCGTTAAATCTTCCAGACTTGAACAGGGTTCACTTTTACCATGTTTTAAAAAGAATATGAGGATATATATATATATATATATATATATATATATATATATATATATATATATATATATATATATATATATATATATATATATATATATATATATATATATATATATATATATATATATATATATACCATGTCCACTAGACGCCATCTTCAACGAGTCATTGTGATACAAGTGGCCCAGAAAAGGGTATATGTACCTACGTCTTTTAGGTTAACCACAAGTAGTGGAAATTAATCTCCACTTTTTGTGTAATAAGGTTTCTCCTCCATACATAGGCGGGTAGATTGGTAAACAGGAAAAATTTTAAATTGTGGCGGATAGTGATAACAGAATGTTTGCAATATTGGTTACCGCCATATCAAAGATATAATCTTTGGCCATATAATCACTGAATAAGAGAGAACGTTCAAACATTTTCATGTCAAATGAAACAATAAAAAATGTGAAATATTATTTATTACAAAAAACAGGACCTACTTAGTACATTGAAAGATGTTAATTAATTCTACTGGTGTTGGTATTTTTGAAGTTGGTGTCAAAAGTATTATAAACTGGTGGACAGTTTTGCTTTGCAGCATGGAAATTTTTACCCACGTTCAAATCTCGATATTTTCGAAACGGAAAGAGATATCGAATTGTTGTACTCGGGAGGTTTTTGACCAACTCTTTGAGAATATGTGCAGTGTTCGACCGGTATATTTTTTTAATTATTCACTTATACAGGGTGAGCAAAGGAAGTCATGTTTTTTAACAAAGTTTGGGGCTATGTCAGATTCTCAATTTTTGATCTTGGAAATGTTCCGATTTATATTTTTGATCTTTGGACTATCCTAAAAAAAAGTAATTTCTCAAATGTTTCAAATATTGGCTATAACTCAAATTATGGTATTTTTAAAAAAGAGTTCCAATTCTCCCTAAAAAAGGAGCTGTTTCGGGGTTTCTCTAGAGAATGAGTATTTTTTCTCATAATGTTGCATAAAGTGGATTTCTTACGCCTGAGAATAGATTGAAGCACTCATTGAACGTTATTGTCTCCAGTGGCGTGCAGTAAAAAATGTATAAATTATTCTATACAATTGAAACAGCTTAATGAACAAATCCAAGTTATTATAGTGGTGTATTCCGGTGATGTAACACGGTTATAAACTTTTTGTTATAAAATAATGTTACATTATTGTCTCTGCCATTAAAGTTTACAGACCTAAACATAATTGAGCATATGTGGTCTCGGCTAAAAGTTGCATTGCGGTCAAGACGAAATGCTCCTCAGATAATGGAAGAGCTGTCTGAGGCCATTCAGGAAGAGTGAGAAGAATTTATTAATAACCTTCTGCAAAGTATGCCACGAAGATGCCAAGCTCTAATCGATGTGCGGGGTGCCCTTACAAGGTACTAACAATATTGATTAAAATAACTGTTTCTGTTTTGATAAAAGTTCGTTTTTGTCATTTTTATTTAGGTATTTAACTAGTTTTAAGTTTTTTTTCTAAAACGTTATACATATTGTTAATGTTAATCAATTAATTATTTGATGTTGTTTACAAATTTAATGGAGTCTATTACCTTTTGGAAAACATCTTCTCCAATGAAGACGCCTACGCCAATGCTGAATGAGAAAGTTAACAAATTACAATAACAATCAATGAGTTCTTCAATATTTTTTTGGGGCGCAAGAAATTGCACTTTATGCACAAAATTATGAAAAAAAAACTGGACAAGTGCGAGTTGAACTCGCGTGCAGAGGGTTCCGTACGTTCATGTTTTTTTTTAAATCTGACCAAAATTTGTCAATATCAAGTGATGTACCATGTTACTTTAATATTATGGACTTCTCATAGATTTTCCTATAATCTATAAATAGAAAACTAATTCCTGTATTTTTTAACATTTTAGGTTCAGTTGTTTCGGAGATAAAAGGGGGGAAGAATGGTCAATTTTCGTCTACTTCCTTGAATAACTTGGAAACTATTTATTTTAAAATTACAAAAACATAAATATAAGATCTTCACAGCAAGACCTTCCATTTGATACTACACACGATGCAGTTTTCAAAAACTTATTTATGGCTCTTTAGTCAAAGTATACCTATTTTTGAAATAGTTGTGTAGTAGTTCTTTCGTTGTTATATTGTGGAGACTTTTCCATTTTCCGGCTTACAAATTCTAAACGAAAAGATATAACCCGATCTAGTTTCATTGGAATCCATCAATTATTTTCAGCGCAATACGATGGAGAAAATCCTCGAACATTTATTTATTATGTATGAATAGATATATTTTATTTAAATATATAATCGGTTTCAATTTAAAGCGATGCTGGACAATCAATAAATAAAATATCCAGCCGCTTTATTGATAGCTGCATAGCATCTAACTGGCCATTTGAACTCTCATAGTATGGCAGACGTCGTTAACAGAGCAAAGTGAGCAGCAGTATCAAAAATATTTATTTTTGATTCTACTCTCTTTGCTAGCTTTAGGGGGACGAGTATGGAAGAACAGTGTCTGCAAATACTCCCCGAAGCAGATCAGAATATCCCCCAGCTATCTCTTCATCATTAGTCTGGCCACTAATATAACAAAGTAACGAGCCAACAGATGTTTCCACGTGAAAACTTTCACATGGACGGAATGCTGTATCTACGGTCTATCAAACCCCCCACATCCCAATCACTTGCAGCAACATGGTCTCTCAGATATCGTATCGTATTAGGTATTATATGAGTACTATAAATTTTTCTTGGATGTCTACTTGTCGAATCATCTGGTGGGTGACTTTTCTCGATTACGCTTTCCCGCATACGGCTTCAGATTTTTCTTCTTCTTCTTCTTCTCCGTCTTTCTAACTAAACGAACGTTATGGGGCTTTTCACCTTTCATATATGGTCGAAGACCTCTCGGTGGCGTTCAATAAGGGCGCTACATCACTATATATATATACATATATATATATATATATATATATATATATATATATATATATATATATATATATATATATATATATATATATATATATATATATATTTAAAGTGTATAAGGTGATTTTGAAGGTATGGACTTCAATGCGCTTCTAGATGTAAAATATTAACCCACAATAAATATTCATTTTTGTAGAAACTTGAGAGATAGAAGCACGGCTTATATAATCTTTGATATCAATCAGAAAGCTCGATAAATACATTTAGAAATTTAATATCAAGAATGTACAAATCAAAATAAAAATAAAGTATGAGCAATTGAATCCTACTTATTGATCTACCAGGAAATTTTTACGAAAGGATTTAGGTTAGTATTTCTGCATAAACTATCCAACATTTGACTGATCATCCGTTTTTTCAGCGATGTTAATAAGCAAAACATTTATTTGAAGAAAAGATATTGCACCCGGAAAAAATACAAAGCGGCGTTTCCTTCATGCCCTTATGGTAAAATTAGACCTTATTTATTCGAAAATGATCAAAAAAAGCGTATCACCGTGATTGCGGTTCATTAACGTGCAATTTTAAACGGTAATTTCTTTACAATTTTGTCTTTGAAAACCAACTGGTGGAATTCTGGTTCCAAAAGGACGGCGCCAACAAACCCATGATGTTATTACAGGAGCGGTTTGATACAATAGTCATTTCCAGAAAAGGTCCTGTGAAATATCCTGCAAGATATTGTGATTTGAAACTGTGTGATTTCTTCCTGTGGGGTTATGTGGAGTCGAAGGTAATTTAAGAACAACTGAGCCCCGTGAGGTGGGCACCCCGAAGTGAGATTTTTCAAAAAAAATTACATTTTTAATTATCCATCGTTAGTCCAGGAAAAAAAATCGTTGGTCCACCCTTTGTTCAAAACTCACGACCCAGACAAAAAATTAGATTTCATCTTAGAACCCCAAAATCTGAAAAATACAAGTTTGAGGCTGCAGTTCAGTTGTCCAAGGTTAGTCTACGTTAGTCCAAGCAAAAAATTCGATAGTCCACCCTTTTTTCAAAAGTTACGACCAAATCAAAAATTTGCTTATTCGTTATTCTAGTCTTCTTCTAAAAGTTAACAAATGAAGAAAGTATTTAGCAAATCGCAACATAGCATTACAGGCGAAGATATTAATTAATAAAAAGGTGCAGTTAATTCGTTCAAGCTAAGTTCACGTTAGTACAAGTGATGAACGCATAAGTACACCCTTAGTTCGGAAGTTATTAACAAATTTCAAAAAACACTCAAGGGACGGAAATATACGAAATAAATGATGTAGTATAACTGTCCAAGGTAAGTCCACGTTAGTTGAAGCTATAATTTTAATATTTCTGAAAAACTTATTAACGAGGGTCGAACTTACGTATTTTCTGCTTGGACTAACGTGGACTAACCTTGGACAATTGAACCGCAGCCTCGTATTTTTCGGATTTTGGGGTTCTGTGGTGAAATCGACTATTTTTTCTTGGTCATAACTTATGTACAATAGGTAGACTAACCATTTTTTTCCTGGACAAACATGGACTAACGATGGACAATTGAACCTTATATTTTTTTTGAAAAATCATACTTCGGGGTGCCCACTTCACGGGGCTGAACAATTGAAAATTTTAAAAACAATAATAGAAATGTTATTCGACAGATACCGGCCTAAATTTTTGAAAATTCGACTGATCAAATTCGCCGGTGTCAACAAAGTCGTAGGGTGGACTTTGACCGCTATTATTTGCAAAAAATAATTGTAATTGTAAATGACAACAGTTAGGCTACGCAGCAATGTTTGTATTTTATTTTAAAATACTAAAGAACTAATTGTATCTACCAAATTCTAACTCTTTGCGTTCAACAAGTTGGAAGATTATCTGCTGTGACAGACCGACACCAAAGTGAACTTATAAGGTTTCAAGACCATACTTTGCAGAATGTATTACTCAAATCGGCTCATTTTGGTTCCCAGGAATGTGTGACATCATATTTATTATATTGTAAATACCTGTAAATACAGACACACTGTATATTATGTATCCGTGTCGCAATTTATATCAAAGCATCAAGAGCTGCAGATCATCTACCCTATTTTTGCCGAACAAATTTCACCAAGTTTAAATACATCTCACTCTGTCACTCTGTATGTGCATCAAAAGCCCAAAAATCCATCCATGGTGCATGTACATGCAGCTGACACTAAATCTAACAAGCAGCGAACGACGTTGACGTATATATACAGGATGGCCAATCGAAAACAAAACAGAGCCATTCGTGGGAGACGCCTTTTTTCGGTATTTTTGACTTTTACCCCCTAGTGAGGGTAAGTATCACCCCAAAATATTTAAATTGCATTGGGGTACGAGTAAGATGTCTTTTAACAGCTCTTGTAACTCCCTTTACAATAGTCTTTAAATTTGGAAATTCCGCCAAATACTTTCAAGACTTTACATTCTAAAATTTAAATAATGGTTTGCTGCTTACTTACTACTTAGTTGATTAAATGTTCAAACTGATGACCATCTACCTCCATACAATAATAAAGATTGTTTTCGAAACGTTCGCGCACATTCCGGAGCATTTCCAGAGTGCTTCGACGTCACTCGTCAACAATTCTTTGACGCAAATCTTCCAACGACGCCTGAATATTTGCAGATAAATTTTAAAATGTAATTTTCTTCAACGTTTAGGTGGAATTAACAAATACTCTGTATAGGGAATTACACGAGCTGTTAAGAGACATCTTACTCGACCCCCAATGCTATTTAAATATTTTGGGTTGATTCTTACCCTCACTAGGGGTACAGTCAAAAATACCGAAAAAAGTGTCCCCCTTGAATCAAAAAGCGACGGGTCCCTGCTTTTTCCTAAAATAATGACACACTTCCTGAAAATGGCTCTGTTTCGTTTTCGATTGTCCACCCTGTATATATGTGTACATGTTACATCAGCAGCTAACTTTTGATAATACGCTACAAAGCTTTCTCTGGCAAAGTGCACAGCAGGAAACTATGTGCCATCCAACAACATCACGAATGTGTTCAGTGTTCGGCCCAAAGAGGAGTTTAGGCTACATAAAGTTGTTGTAGAGGATTGTTTGTAGGTATAGTGGTATTTATTTTCCTCTGGGTGCCTAGGGATTGATCTAGAGATAAGAGAATGTAAAAAACAGAACACAGTCAATCCAAAATGGAAGATGAGATCGATTAGTATTATTTTATAATGTATAAAAGTAAAAAGTTTAAAATCCAATTTCGATTGCTTCTTCTTAGCAAGCGAAAAAGTCAGTTTTTAATAACTTGGAGGCAATTTTTATATATATGATAAAATAGAATTTTGTTGGGGATGCAGACATTTATTAAATAAAATTCCTTGGATTATGCCAAGATTTCGAGAATGTTTAATCTCTTCGTCAGGGCCAAGATTTCATAACATCAATCAGAAACGTCATTAGTTGACATTTATGATTGATGGCTATGAAATCATTCCTGTTTGTAGTTAATTTCATCTAAATTCACATCTAATGATATTTCTGATTGATGGTTATGAAATCTTTCCTGTTTATAGTTACTTTCATCAAAATTCAAGGATTTTGCCCTGACGAAGAGAATAAACATTCTCGAGAGCTTGGCATAAAACCTAAGAATTTTATTATACCTTGGTTTAACTTCTTATATGAAGATTAGAGAAATAAATAAAAGTGTAAGGGCAGAAATAAATGTTTGTACAATTCATTCGATTTACGAGCCTGTTTAGAGGGTCAAAGACCACCACCATGCCAACGTTTTTTTTTTAATTTAAAAGTGTGAACGATTGCAATACGTACATTTCTATAAGAAATCTGGCAAACTAATGTTGTTTTGACACACGGAACCCTTAGGTTAGGAGTCCTTATCATAGCTAATTGTAATAGTTTCAATTCCAAAGTAAATTTCTACTTACAAAAATGGATTGGACAATATCAAAATTCCACCACATAAATCGGTACCGCCTGCTTTGTTTTACCTAAATTTATTATCTAATACATTCTTCTACGATATAATTTAGAAATGAGAACATAATAAATTTTCGAGTATAAACGTTGTCTTGAGAAGGACAATAGTTTATGTACTCCTATAATATACTTAATATATATAATACTAAATTGAAAAAATAAATGGAAAAGTATATCTAAAAGTAGGTTGATCAGATTTAATGTTTTATTTTGGTGGCTATTTAAAAGATTTTTACCTAAGCTCAAGGCCATTGGATATTTGCAAGATTTCATTTTAGACCCGCAAAAAAAACAATTTGGGTAAAGCTAATTCTTTTGCAAAAGCTAGGGCCGCCTTTATTAATTGATGCAATGATAAATACAAAATAACATTAATTATTCTACTGCTGCTGATATCTCCACCGTTTGAGAAGTCGATCAATAAAAGGCAATTATCGGTTTTGTTTTTGTGTCTTTATATTTTTACGTAATATGTATTTAAAAATGGAAAAAGGTAGGTATCTACATATATTTTGCGAATTAATGACTGGCAATCCGCCTGTCTGTCTGATACGTTTTCAGTGGTGTACGGTAATTTTTGACCGACGACCCATCCGGAGGAGGTATACAATTCAACTGTTGGTATTTTATTTATGGTGTTCGCGCCTTTTACATAGTAAATGGGCTCCAATTTTGATGGTTCTTTTTTCATTGGAAAGAGGAGTATTGACAATTGGGCCCATTGAAAAAAAAACAATATTAGACAGGCCTTTCCCCTCTAAAACTGGTGGTGGGGGCAATATTTCCTGAAAACTGAAAATCCGAAGCGGCAGAATTAAAGAAGATTCCAGATCCGGAATTGCTAAAATTGGAAATTCAAAAAAATAATCATAAGTTTCCGAGTAATATGAAATATGTTTTTCAGTTATGTAGAATGAGCAATTTTTTTCAAAAATCGGAAATATCGGACGGCCCAATTAAAGAAGAGAAAAATACGTAACAACATTTAAATTTGAAATTTAAGTGCACTGAAAAATCCAAAATAATATTAATTCTATTGGTACTGGTACTTTTGGACTGGGTGCCTAGAACAACTAACTACAACTGGTAAACTTCAAAATTAACAGCACCAATAGAATTAAAATTATTTTGTATTTTTCTGAGCATTTACTAATAAAGTCGGTCCTTTTTTTGACCGACTTCCCAAAAGGAGGAGGTATACAATTCGACTGTGTGCTTTTTTTTTGTTTGTGCGCGCCTTTCATATAGTAAACGTACTACGATTTTGATGATTTTTGATTCATTTGAAAGAGGAGGCTTGATAAATGGTCCCATATTCATAAAAACGGGAATCCGACATCTCGTTCCCTCCGAAAACCGCCCCAGAAGGGGTGGAGGGGGCAAATTTTGTCGAAAATTGAAAATCTGCGTTGATATAATTACAGATAGGACAATATCCGGAAACGTTTAAATGGAACCTTTTTTCAAAAGAGTAACGGTTTTCGACATAGAGACATTTTAAATTCTCAAATATACCTATTTTCGCTATGTGGAGAGGGCGATTTCTGTCGAAAATTGAAAATCTGTTTGCAGTACATGAAAGACATAATTATTTGTAGCAACACTTATACTGAACATTTTTTCCCTTAGAGTTAAGGTTTTCGAGTAAAATCGGTGTTAAAATGTTAACAACTAAAATATTCAAGCGTATTTCCGCAGCGATGTTCTGAGATCTCAATAATAACTACAAGCAAGGAATATACGTGGGTAATATGATAAGTACTATTTTGATTGGTATTAGTCAACGTTCAACGATTTTCGTGACTAATGTTACACTCAAAAGTGTGAAATAAATATTTTTTACAAAAAATTGGACCGACGTTATTAGTTGGTGCACTGAAAAGAATAAAATAATATTAATTCTATTGGGGCTGGTACTTGTGAAGTTGGTGCCAAAAGTTACCAATCTACCTGCAACTGCACAACTTCAAAAGTAACAGCACCAATAGAATTAATATTATTTTATACTTTTCAGTGCACCAACTAATAAAGTCGGTCCAATTTTTTGTAAAAAATATTTGTGAAGATTGTTTACTCTGATTATATAGCTGGAACTACCGTTTCCGGTTCAAGTAGGATTTTATCTTTGAAGCACTAATATTGTAGTTTTATTGTGCTTATAAACATAGAAAGCTTACCTATTCCCTGAATAGGGTTGCAATAAAATAAATATAAGTTTTTAAAACGAATACAGATAAAAAATGTTTCTTTTGGCTTTTTTCAATAGCCTTCATTGATTTCCTCTACTTATATCCTTACAATTAGATCGCTCCAATTTAGAGTTTTGTTCATAACTGGAATTTGACAAAAATGGTTAACTTATATTTTATGAAGTGAAGTAGAGGGGAATATTTTTCTCAGATAGCGAAAATTTTAAGAAATATCATTTCCATCATGATTTATATTGGATATTTTTCAAAAAAAATTAACTGTTGTCGAGTTATCGCACTAGAAGAACCGACGAATCCAACGGTATAAAATTCGACTGTTTGTCTGAATGTTTTTTTATGTATGTTCGCGCATTATAAATAGTAAACGTGCTGCGATTTTCATGATTCTTTTTTCATATGATAGATGCCTATTGAGAGTTGATCCGAAAATCGACATTCAACATGTCCTTTCCCTCAAAAACTTCTCCCGAAGGGGTTGGAGGGGACATTTTTTTCGAAAATCGAAAATTCGAAAGGACAAAATTAAAGGGACCATATGCAGAGACATTTAAATTGGACATTTTTCAAAAAAAATGCGAGTTAGAACCGTGGGAAAGTCTGTAATACGTGTATTTTCGCGATGTTTTGAAATGTTGTGTATAATAAGCAACGTATTATCTTCTGTGGTGAACGTTGAATGATTTTGATGTATATTTCATTCAAATGTGTGAAATAAATATTTTTTCTTACAAAAAAATGGACCGACTTTATTAGTTGGTGCACTGAAAAATACAAAATAATATTAATTCCATTAGTGCTGGTACTTTTGAAGTTGGTGCCTAAAGTTTTCAATCTAAATACAACTGCACAACTTCAAAATTACCAGTACCAATAGAATTAATATTATTTTGTATTTTTCAGTGCACCAATTTAATAAAGTCGGTCCATTTTTTTGTAAAGAATAATTATTTTCTGTGTATTTTCTCTTGTCTTAAAATAAACCGCTTTACTGCACAGTTTATGTTGAGGAGCTCGTTTCACTGAGCACTTTTAAATCACCGATTATAATATATATGAATAAAAATATCTACTTTATTTCGTCAATAAAATCACCACATACCTATATAAAAAATGATCAATGAAAAGAACATATCTCTCCAACAGCCAACCTGAGCAGACTTCCAGCTACCTACGTCACAGAATTTAATATATATATATATATATATATATATATATATATATATATATATATATATATATATATATATATATCAAAACTGTTGCATGCTGAACTTGAATTCTTGCAACAGCGCTTATAACGTACATACAAGGGCTTTGCGCTCGCTGAAATCCATTTCAAGTTCAAATTGAAATTTCTTCTCTTAAATTCCTTATAAATTTTCGGCATTATTTTCGTATAAAGCTTATAATATGAAATTTGCGCTGGGTCAAGGATTATTGTCAAAAACAATCACATTTAAGAGCCAAAATTTAAACAAAAATTTACCAACGTCAATCGATTTTATAGTAGGTACCTATAAGGGATAAAGGTACATATTTTGTCGTAAGAATAAAATATGTATTTTCTATATAAAAAATATAATTGAGAATAAATGTTACATTACCCAAAAACAACGTTCATGAGTTCCTCTGTCTCTCTCTTTGTTTTGTTTCTGTCAACAGTTTTTTTCTCTTTCAGAAAAAAGGGCACTTGCTAAAATACCTGTTGTTGAGTGAGCTACGGCGCTACGAAATTGGAGGATAATGATATATATGTATATATATATATATATACCTAAGTCAACACACAGGCAACACACCACGGGCACGAAGTCGATGCGCGAAATTCCCGTACGTACGGAAGCTCCCAAAGAACTGAAGATGCTTCCCGGGCATTCGTCGCGGCGCCAATCGATGGGCGACGACGCTTGCGTCGCGGGCCGACGGCAAGGGCGTGCATGTGGTGTGTTGTACCAACGAACCAACTGAGCAAACGACGAACAATAAATAGGCACATAAAGTTCTGCACTACTACTTTTGTCCATTTTAAGCGCGACGAGTCCACTAATACCAAAGATACCCATGTTATATCTCACGTTCCGTGGGACACCCTGTATATTTTTATATTTGCCTACACACATCTTGAGATTGAATAGAAATTTTGAATATCTGAAATAATATTGGCCACCGAGGAAACTGAAAATCATCTAGTTTTAAAAGTAATATAATATTTTTACCAAATATAATATAATAAGTTAATAATTAATCAGATATCCATTGTTGGCTGTGACAAAATTCGTTGATTTTATCCAATCTTGTCGTCAAATCCGATGTTCAAATTCATCCCACAGGTATTCAATAGAATTGAAATCAGGTGATTGTGCCGGCTATAAAAAACCACTACCATGTCCCATGTTTTATTCTTGGTACAACGTACTTTGTGTGGACGCTGGGATTAACTTTCAACCATTCAAACGCTTCATTCCATGAGAATTAAAAAAAATTATAACGAATTTCGTCTTTAGAGAGTGTTTTTTCGAGTTTTCAATCCAGTTTAAACTTAAAACTAATTTAAAGCCTGACAAGATGACCAATGGTTTTTTTTAGCTGGTCTTCAGCTGTAAAGTTCCACATCAACTAAACCACATTGAACAGTTCTCGGATTAGCTTCAAGTTTAAGAATTTCAGCAATTATTTTGATTCTTCTAATTAAACTTAGTTTGCCTGCATGTCTTCCTGATTTCAGTAATTTTTCTACAACTCCTTTCATTATAACGTGAAATTATTTTGAACAAATAGTATTTAAGTAAAGCTTTCTTTATTAGTTATTTTCAAAGAGTTTTGTTCTTTAATATTATTGCTTTTTTTACTGTTACCCACAAAAACAGAAAACAACGCGTTATTTCAAATAGGACGTTCTATAAAACAATTATATTGTAAAAATAGATGTAATTAACATAGGTTAAAGGTTGCATTTCTGTGGATTTTTGAGAGACTTCCCAAATGGAGGAGGTATACGATTGGACAGACAGACATACTGCATGTTTTTTTCTATATATGTTCGCGAATTTTGCATAGTAAACGTGCTCCGATTTTGATGAATGTTTTTTCATTTGAAAAAAAAACAATATTCGACATGCCCTTCCCCATAAAAACATCCCCCAAAGGGGGTGGTGGGGGAAATTTTTCCCGAAAATTAAAAATCCGAGACTACAGAATTAATGAAAATTCCATATCCGGAAACGTTTAAATTGGACATTTTTTAAAATAATCACAGCTTTCCGCGTTTCAATCTGAAATATGTGTTTCAGCTATGTGGAAGGGGCAAATTTTTCCGAAAATTCGAGATTTGAAAATTAGAAAAGTGACCATATCCGGAAACGTTTAAATTGATTTTTTTTTAAACAGTTAAGTAGGGTTTTCAAGTACAGTAATGGCAAAGTCTGAAATATGTGATAGGTGTATTTCCGCTATGTGGAAGGAGCAATTTTTTTCGAAAATTCTATATACGAAGCAGCCAAATTAAAGAAGAGATATTTAGGTCTCAAGATTTTAAATGAACATTTTTTCAAAAGAGTTTTTGAGATTCAGCAGTAAAGTCGGAAATATGTATATCTGCTCCGCGATGTTTTGCGATCTCTGAATAATAACAAGTACCAGCTAAGCCTTCCACATGGTAATACTAAAGTATTATCTTATTTGGTATAAGTGAACTTTCAACAATTTTCATGACTAAGGTTACACTCAAAAGTTGGTGCCTAAAACAAAAATCCAAACTACAACGGCACAATTTCAAAAGTACCAGCATCAATAGAATTAAGTAATATTATTTTGTATTTTTTCAGTGCACCAACTAATAAAAGTCGATCCATTTATTTTTTGTCAATATTTATAAATTTGAATAACTTTCCGCCGTGCAGGCCAAAGAAAGAAAGAGACGCAAAAAACTTCAAAAATAGACGGAAACAGAAATACTCATCTAAATAATAAGTGTTTTCAGACAAAAAAAAAGATCAGTGCTCGGATCAATGACTAGATATTTTAAGGTTGATACTAATTCAGTTTTTAAAATGAATGAAAAAATATCAGGGCTCAAGACTGCTCTTCTACGAATTTAAATAGACATCTGAAACCATATCCTCATTAATAGTATGTTGTTTTACTAAATTCCAAAACACTTATCTCTTAATTATAACAGAGTTCCTCCATCATCATTAACTTCTCCCATATTTCAATTGGACTGATATTTTAGTTTATGTTACAGCAACTCATAATTAAGATGAATGGTGTTTGAAAATAACATTTGTCTCTTATATATATATTTCAGATGCTAGGTAGTTACATCATCATTTATTTTGTCAATTCTTTAGTGTCTCGACAATCTGGATGAAAGAAAGAATTTAAAAAGATGTTTTCATGTGATTCCAAAACAATGGGTTTTCCAAAAAAATCAGATTTGTCCACCCACTCGACTTTCCTACCGCTCTCATAGGAATTCCATGTAATATAAAAAAAATGTTGACAATCGGACACCGAACATTATATGCATGATTACAATACATTCCTTCCGAGCTATCTTCCTACTTAGGGTAGCGGTAAGAAAGTGAAAACACCCCACAAAGGAGATGATGGGAGAATATTTTTTAGAAATCGAATATTTTGTAAGGAATTAAAGGATGCATGTACTTTTTAGTCATCTTACTTCGAAAGGATTCCGTGAAAGAACCCTCGGAAGAGAAAGGGGCTTCTTTTTCAGTAAATTTATTGATATTTTTTAAATGATTTGGTTATCATACCTAATAACATCAAACAAGAGGCATCACTGAACATTATTAACCAGCATAGCTCAAAAATATGAAATAAAAAACGTTTCAGAAAGAAAACGGCTTTATTAGATGACAGAAGTTATTTTGTTGTTCAACTCATAAAGATTTTGAATCAGAATAGAACCAGTTCTAATCTAATTTACATATTTGACACATACACAAGTTGTTTTGTTTGTAAATATCCCAAGCTTATGTGATAAATGAGAAAATGTAGATAGTACCCGTGGTCTATTATAGACCATAGGTAGTACCTATACCTACTTAAGAATGAATCTTATCTTCTGCGATATGTGATGTCCAAAATCATGCATTCTGCATTTCGAAACTCTGATCATCTTCGATTACTTACATAATTTTTGTGAAATCTAAATGCATTTCTGCAAAATATTCCAGCACTAAATACATAATAAATTGTCGAGTGGTATTATAGGTTATGTTATGGTGTCGTAGTTTTCGTTCCAAAACGCTGAAGATTTTTTTATATAAAACAAAACAGGTAAATAACCTACACATATAAAATGAATCTGATGATAATTCACAAACGTATATAAACGTATTTTTAAATCTATTCTGTCGTTAAAATTACCTAGGTAGGTACATACCCAGCTAGAGTAATCACTTAATTGCATTATGATAGCTGATAGAAACAAATAAATATAAAGTAATTTGTAGTAGATTATATACCTACTACAGTTCACGTACTACCTATGTATAAATTTATAACGGTTTATCAATTGACATCGTAGCGTCTGATAGACTGATAGGTACATTAACCTACATGACGATGTTTAATTTAAAACTGCAAAGATTTGAATTAACCTCAAAATAAAAATCACCTGATTGATTTATAAATATTACTTCACAGTTATTCCATATAAATATGAACCGTCAACAATGTATTTCTCTTTTCTCAATAATTTTGGAGACTTACAAATTGCAATATACTTAGGTAATTATCATTGTCTGCCTACATCTTGGTCTATAAATTAATGTCTCTTCAAGGCTATTAGTGCAAAAATTAATGAAACGTGAATTACCTACTTAATCCAATGCTTAATTTACCAATTTGATGTAACTATTCAGAAAGAACCAACTATTTTTTTACTTTAATATGTCCAAGATGAACTTTTAATTATTAATGATCCAATAACAACCTGTTGATTCTTAAAATTATAAATAGATTCACTATAAGTATAGACCAGGAATTTGAATGTTTTCGAGTTATCTCTAATTGCAAAGTTGACAAATAGTATAGGTGCTTAGACCAAAAAGTAATCTGCATTTATAAATAATATAGATAACAAAAATAAACGTAAGTAGGTAAATACGTGATCAACAATCAACCTATACATCAGTAATGTCAGAATTTCCCAATGATAAGCAGCACATCAATAACATTGTTTTTAAAAACACATTCAATGAAGTTAATCTTTACTCACCTGAAGAGATTGGTATAAGTAAATCTTGTTCAGACTGTTTCTCCATGATATATTTCTTGATTGAATATTTTTATTAACTTCTAACCTAGCACTGTATAACAATAAGGTACTTGAGAAAGAGTCAAACACCTACACAAGAACTCAAAAGAACCATTTCAACAATAGGCCGCACTTGCACATTCACTTCTTCATTTACAACAGTTATTTTCGATTCCAATCGACTATATAGGTATATTTCTATTGGTTACACATTTAGATATCAAACAAACTTGTAAGTTTTTGAATTTCACCGGTTTTTCATAAATGAAAATGTGAATGTCTGTTATATGTATCGAAAACGCACCATTTATGAATTATTTCAATTCAAACTTCTTGACTATTTCTAACGCCCATGTTTTGACACTTGTTACTTCTAGTCGAGGCGGCCATGTTTCTTTAACGGCGTGACGTCACATAAACGACATGCTCTTGATTTCTTTGCTTCACCGCCTTCTACCTGGCCCTAATGCAGAGAACAACCCTAATGAGCCTAGAATTTATGGCTATTTATTGTATATTTTTCCTTATAAAAATATGATTGATTATTTTCTTCCACTTCAAAATAATATAATTATTTTTCTGTACCTATATTACAGTTGGAAATGGTAAGAATTCAGCAGACCAGAAATATATTTTACAATTTTTCAAAATTGAGTAAACAACAACCCACATCTTCAGAAGTATTAACAAGGTACTTAAAACAATGCAATGAACCACCGTGGACATCATATTTCGTAAAGGTAATTGCTCCTCTTAAATTCGGGAAAAAAAATGTTGGAAGATAATAGTTTATTTTAATTTTGTTTTTTAGTACAGCAGCGTTTACGATGACCAGTGGGGAAGATCACACTTTAATTGGAAAGTTGGAAAGTCGAATTATCACATTCTGAGAACTGGTTGTTTTCCCTATATCAAATATCATTGTACAAAAAGAAATGTCCAAAATTTAATTTTGGATGATTATTTTTTCAAAGCCATCAAAGTTATAAATTTAGGTTTGTGATCCTGGAATTTTATCGATGTTCATTCATTAATAGAAAAAAAATCCCACAGGTTTACCGTGTTTAGCATATGGTATTGCTGCAATTTTTTTAATTAAACATACTGAAGACGTTCAAACTGAAAAAGGCGAGGTGAAAATATATTTTCTGTATCCCGAAGACAAAGGTTCGCTGTACTAATTAAATGTAAATCAAATAATTTTCTAGAAGAATTAATTAAATATTTTCTGAAGTACTTTCGTTTTTTACGATTTAAATTTCCCTGAATCTTCATTAAGCCATAGGACATAACACTGCAAGAAAATATAATATTCTGTGATCTGTCATTTCATAGAGTTCAAGAACCGTGGTCAATTTATGCGATATTCGAGCGAATTCATTCAAGCGTCGCCATCTATGTCAACAGTTCCAACTTAAAACTAGTAAGTAGTCACTCTACAACAATGATTTCTGCACCGTAATGGAGAGCATTGGTGAAAATTTACCCCAATAGATGGCTCAGTCCATAGTAAAAAAATCCGATCATCTATGCTTAGGCAGTAGCATGGTACAGGTCTTATTGTACCATGGTTATGGTACAATTGTACCATGGGCAGTAGCAGAGAGAAGATACAATTTCACTTTGGGCTCTAGTCTAGTCCGTAGGTATATATTCTCTGTCTACTGGTCCGCTACTCCAATCACCATAAGATTATTGATATTTTAATTCAAAAATAACCATTACCTTTATATGGATGGAACACTGAAAGATTCAATATGCATTTCTTAAAAGAAATACAGCCTTAATCATAATCAATCTTAGTTCGGTATTAGTTTAGTTAGTTTGTTAGTTGCCATTTTTTTTAATCACAAATTTCATATTCCAAAATTAAGGAAGAGACGATTTACAGAAATCTTCAGGGGCTACAGAGTTGGTGCACTTGGAAACAAACTGTAAATACTATATGGTTATTAAAACGAGATTGCTCAGTGAACAAAATTCAACCATATGGATATATGTAGATAATTTTTGAATTTTATTTAAAAAAATCTAATATCCGGTTTTCAAAGCGTTCTACTCCTTCCCGTTCCTAGTTTACAGTCTCTTCGGTTTACCCACTCTCTCGTTTGTAGGTTTCACTATGACCTTGCTCTACGCATTCCATCCAATCTAGGCAGATTTCGGTTTTGCTTTTCTTATTTTTTCTGATGGAGTCCATTTTTTACTTTACCCATTCTCTCTATATGTGACCGCACCATTCAGTTGGTCTATAGTTTATATCATCAAGTACTGTTTTCTGTACTTCTATGATCTCTCGAATTCGCCCATTCGCAGCTCTGCGTTGATACATCCTAATACTCTCCTTCCTTTCAAGATTCTGTCTTTTATTTTCTATTCTGTTCATTCAGTTTTGTCTATTTTAGTTCATTTTTGTATTATGCACATGGAGCTACTATATTGTTATTTTTTTAATTCTGTATTTCTCTACCATTTTACATATTAATTCAGCAATCTTTTGATCATGAATTCTTCAAAAAAGAGTCGGGGAGAGACAGCAGCCTTGTCGGATGCCTTTTTATATTTTCAAGTCTTGTGAAATTTGGCCTAATCGCAAAGCTGTTTTCACTTATTAATATACTATAATTACTGTTTTTGTTTCGCCTGATTTGTGTGCGAGGTTTATAAGGTGTTATTTTACAAGGTAATAGTATTATTATAGGCATATATTTCAATAATATACACTTTATACTATTTATTATTTTTTATTGAATAATCTTATAGATATATTACAAATATATTACAATTTTACACTGACTTATTCAGAGTAGTACAGAAAGAGATGTGGATATTAAACTTTATGTAACATTCAAAACTATTACAGTTTCAAATTTTTCACATGTCACTTTTTCTGAAACATTCATAGCACAAACAACATAACTTAAACAACAATTCGATCTCGGAAGCACAATCTCATTTTTTTGTTCTTAAGTTTCCCATAATATAAATAATGTAATAGAGAAAAGACAGTATGAATGCAAACTGAAAAAAAACGATCAAATTCGTGATTAATTTTCATCATAAAGAATAATGTATTTGGACTATTTTTTGCAATCATACTCCACAATCGTACGTCATATTAGATTTCAAGGAATTCACAATAACAATAAAGAAATAAAACAAAAGAGTTGGGGAACGAAAACGACTGAAGACACATCCAATATTCTACTTGACTTGTTCAATATCGATTTTCAAATATTAAAAAGCGTGGAATTAAATAGTTATTGTTTATGTTAATGTTTTTTATGATAGTTTAAATATTTGATGTGTCCTAATAAATCAAAATTAACAATTACACAATATATAATAAAAATATACAAGTACTGGAATGTATAAAGAGAAAATTGTTATATAAATAAGAAAAAAAAATTGGTTATACAGATTTCCATAATATATTACAATTATTACCTCAGTCAATATTTTTTTTACTTTTACCTATAAATATATATAATATATATAAAAGAATCTTTTTTTAAGTAAATATTAGGCGTTTGTATGTATATATATTATATGTTTTGAGCAGTATAAAAAATTAAGTACAATACGGATGATACATAGTAAATATATTTTTTTTGTCTCGATTGTACACTTTATTTTTTTCTCATATAAACTTTTCTTGGTAGGGGGTGCGGTTAAGGGGGCGGGGGCAAGAGGGACACGCGCAGCAAGTTCGGTCACTATAAAAAATAGAAATATACTGTGCCTAGTGAGATAAAAACAAATGCTCGCGGTCTGGTAAAAAGAGTATTTAATAAAATTCCAAAAAAAAACTTGACAACCTCTGGAAGGTCTTGTTCAAGAAGTGAATGGAAAAACTGGATGAAATTAAGTATATTCGATCTATTTTGACATGGTAAATTTTAAGGCAGGCAATTTAATTTTGAACTTACGAATCAGCTATTCTTCTAAATTATTTTTATTTTCGGATGTTATTAAAAACCTGCCATATCACGAAACAGATCAGAGATCAAATGTAAAATCAAAAGAACAAATTCTGAAATTTAAGAAAATATTTCAAATCATATCAAGTCGCTTCAATAATCCCTTATTTCTTGAACAAGTTCATGTTAAATATTCTACATCTGTCTAAATTATAGTGACCAGAAGAAGTATTATTAACAAGGATTCATAGCGCACTTTTACAAAAAAGCTTTTCCATTAAAAAAGTTTCGAAGATTAGTGAAATAATTGTCACACACCAAATATAATAATATGATTGTTTTAGCACTTATTAAATTTGTAACTTTTTTTTGTCAACAAACATCCCACATATTCTGAATAAATAAAGCATCTTTTTTAAAAAACACTGAATTATTGCTATCATCTTTAGATAAAGGTTCTTTTTTTCGGTGTAATCGACGAGTGCTTGTTCTTTTTCTCTACAAGATTACATTGAAACCGTTTAATTTCCTTTTTATCAAATATTAATATAGCCACAAGGAGAAATACTATCGCTTAATAATATGTGGTATAAAATGTCAAAAATTAGGCCAGGTGTAAAACATATTTTTTTATCATGGCTGGCAGGTTTCGAGTTCAGTTCGCATTATTACAAACGATAAGTCTCCATTTTTTTCCAAAAAAGAAATTGTGAACGGTTTCGTTTTTTTTGACACCTGTCGAAATCACTGGTATTATTTAGAATTATTTAAGTCTTTAATATATCATTTAAATCTACGGACAAATCTTATTACACTGAATCTAGCTAAATATTTTCTTTTTTATTTAACAGAAAAACATTTTGCGTTAAAACTCATTGTACTCTCATTATTTCGTTTTATTTGAAAAAGAAAACCAAAAAAAATACGTCAATTAACATTTACATACTTATTTTTATATTACTTTTAACTTGATATGTGGAAAAATAACGTTATTTTGATTTTTTTTATTTACTTGGCTACTAACAAATTTACTTTGGTGTTTACCCTTCTTTCAAATGCTGTGATGTACCAAACAACGAAAATGGTAATTTTTTTTAATTCAAAATATAATTCAAAAATATTGAAGAGTAAAATACTGATACATCATTTTGTTATGAGACATAATAAGCATATAATATGTGGTGGTAATATAGAAATCTAATTATCAAAAAATCGGTTAGTAACTGTGTTTTTAAACGACCTATATAATCAGATATAATTAGCAACATTCCAAAAAGTCACTCGAATTTTTGTTTAAAGTTGTGAATTTCTAGATATAAAATACTATAAAGCTGCAAAATAATAAGTCAACTCTGACAGTCGTCTGCAACGGGGTTATAGCTAAAATTACTAATAACAGGGTATATTCGAAAGTTTCACAACTTTTGAAATGACATGGTTGTTCTTCTACGAGTTTTAGGGATACTTATCACCTAGAAAGAATCGTAATAGCTTCAAAATACATAGAAGCATTTCAGCATAGAAATAATACTTCTAATTGTATGCATTGCTAACCTCACTTTCAAATTTCAAACTGTTAACTGTCACTGACATTCTAATGTTTCACGCAAACAACTGTTGACTGTTTAAGAAAACCTTCTGGAAGAGAATGGTAGTGTCCACAGCAGTGTCTGATTGCCAATCGCTTGGTAATCAGAAAACAAAAATCAGGACAGGACTGATTACTGATGCAGCGCTTAGCTCATTTGTCAAACTGATGTTTACCAAAAGATTTTAAATAATTTAATTCGACAATTATACATACAAGAGAAATTGAAAATGGAGGAAGAATCAGTATTTTCTGTTCAATATATTTATAATGAAAAAGATTATGTGGTAAACGGAAGATGTCCATCATTGAATTAGGAAATATCAGAAACAAAAGATAGGTTATGCTACACTATTGTTTACTGATAGCTGTCATATTAAATACGTGAACTTTTTAAGTACTGATTACTTAGCGATTGGTAATCAGACACTGCTGTGGACACCACCGTTATTTTTTTACAAATGCTGTATATTTTGGGGGAACTCCAACAGTGTCGTTGAATTCTATCTTGATCTCAACTTTCAGGGTCATTTGGGGGTAGCTTGGATTGTTTTTTTTTATTTTTGAATTCTTCACACATAAATTATACTCCATCTGAGAAAGGTGTAGAGTAATAAATTATGATAATGAAGAGATCTGTATTGTATTGTGGTGCTTATATGGCAGAATACAATAGAGATCCCTTCATTATCATAATTTATTACTCTACACCTTTCTCAAATGGAGTATAGCTTCCAAATTTGTCTCTCAATTTTGTCCGGATCAGTTGCCAGTGATCAAATTTATTTGTTCTACCATTTTGTGTTATTTAATACTATATAAAATAAGCTGTAGTGAAGGACATTTTTTCGTATTATTATCATTTTATCAAAAATATCAAAACGATGAAAACATCAAAGTGACCTTCAAATGCCCTTGCAGCTCCAATATGGTTTTCCAAAAAGTTGTAAGCATAAATTGAAAGTTGAAATATGGCCTACCTGTATCGTCTATCTTCTTTGGTTTCATTGAATGAAAACCAAAAATATTTTAGAACGTTGCCATTATATCCATAAGTCCTAGAATAAATACGTTTATACATATCGTGATTATGGACTTCGGGGTAAACAATTAGTTTTGCTTTTGTTTTCAAGGATTTCATATTAAGGGAAATATTTACAAATTTTTGGGATTTTTTTAGGTATCAAAATTTGATAATCACGAGCTGCACATACGTCATAATATAAAAAAAATCCCAACAACAAAATCCTATATGTATGCATTATTTCAGTTAAGGAAACTCAAAAAGAAAAAGGCAGCATATCAGACGAAAAGATTCTAAATATTATATAATAAATGTTTGTGTACATCGCTGACGCGTCTTCTTGCATATTTTGATTCTTTTCAAGTATGTATAATATAGAGATATATAATAAATAAAGCAAAGCTGCCACAAGGTTGAGAATACACTATATATATATATATAATAAGTATATATTAATTAAAAAAGTCAATCTTGATCATCACAAAACCAGCGTTGAGTCACAAACAAATTGGGTAGCTATATATATATTCGCTCACTGGAAATTAGCTCACACAAGAGTTTTTTTCGTTCTTCACTCTATATGCAAAAACAAATTCACACCATTCCACCACCAGAACACGATTACGCGATGTTTTCATCAAAATTAACAAAAAGAAAAGTCGTGTTCACATCAAGAGTTAATTAATAATCACATTTGTTTCAAACGAGGAATCCCTCAGCCCCATTCACTCGTATCTGCGCCCTTATGCCCTGGACGCTGTTCATGATTTTCTTCTGATGACCCACCAAAGTGATGCCCAGCTCTGTCAACTCCTTGACAGTGAGATTAACAACGGCATCCATGGTCGTTATGCCGCCACTGTGGAAGTTTTCCAAATATCGAGCCATCTTGATGGAGTTGAGCCATTCTTCCACGCATGAGAAGTTTGTCAAGTCGGGGGCATCGGCGGACAGGGGATTGGTGGATCTGCAACACCATATTATTTTCATTTTCTATAAAGAATTATAATTGGTTTATTGTAAATGTTATAGAGAAATAATGAAAACATATTTGTATAATGTTATGGTAAAAAATAAATCATTGACTCATGAAGATTTAAATGGGAGCTGAATGTATAGCTATGTTTCACAAATTATGGCTATTGCCTGTAATCATTCACGAACTACGTACATCACGCTATACTCCTCATCGTATCTCATTATCATGGAATTTTCTACTGCGTTTGTCGATCTAAGCTAGGAGATCAGTAAGTATTTCAAGCTTAATACCATGATAGGGCGCTGCTCGTATGTCTGAAGGCGACACAATCCTTATTTCACACGCGTCACAACGTCAAAGTGACATTTCAGAGAATTCAGATGAAAAAATTTATATTTAATAACCCAAGCAAAATATTTGTATTTTATGTTTCTGCATTATTGTTAATAATAAATCTTTAATAGAATTGCTTATTTAATCAATCGATGCTTTTTTCTCCCTAATTATATGAATTTCCTTAAAGCGTTTAAAAAATTGAAATACCAGATCTTATCTCAAAATCGGCACGCCACTGATTTACCCCCCTCGGATGAATTGATCCATTTCTCGTGTTTTCAGGGCAGACGCCATCATGCGTGAAACAAACTATATTTATTTTGTTTCCGAGTAGATCTTAAAAACTGTTTAGTGTTTAGTCAGAAATTCAATCTCATCAAGGAATCAAATGATATTTTTTTGTCTCCTGAGAAAACATTATAAAACTATAAACGCACATTTTGTTTTTCTTGTATCGACGCAGTCAATGTAATATGAAAACACGTTTCTACTATATGTATAGAGTCAGATAGGGGCTAGTAGTTATGTCATAAAAACAACGTGTGTTTAGATAAATGGTAAAATAAGCGCTTTCGGACAACCGCAGCAATATGATAACCATCAATATTGAATGAATTTGTAAATTTAACTGTTCTTGGGTCCTTTTGAATGTTTTTGAACTACAAGAAATTAATGGATATTTTTAATATTTCTTATAGGTATAATCATTGAATTACTTCAGGTTTGTGCACTTTTGTATACTCAATGAAATATTTCTGCGTCTAACAGTGTATTTCAATATTTTACAATTTCAGAAGATTCAAGTAACGAGACACTTTCAAATTCCATGGGACGATTTGATTCGGAGCACTCGGATTTAACGATATGTACTGAATACATTTAGAAAAAAAATATTTCCATTTGTTTTCAAATTACGTAACGTTGTTATTCCTTATAGCCTCCTCATCGGGCTAATACTTCATTGAAGCTTTTTTATGATGTAAACAAGGAAAGTCAGTGTCTTAATTTTTCGGAATGGCTGTAAATATTACTTTAAAAAAACCGCGAATTATCTCAATATTTTAAAAAGACGAATTTATGACGTTTCAAGTAAATTTAGAAGTTAGCCTCTGTCTCTGATAGGTTCCCAAAAGTTTATCGAAAACAATGAGCTATGAGCAGTGAGTAGATTTATTGAATAACATTTTAGTGCATTGATTTTAATATTTTTTCAAAATCTTGGGGTTGTAATGAATATCAAATGGAAAATCCAACATGGCAGCTCAAAAAATAACAGTGACAAAAGACAATTTTTTCATATCTAAAATCAAAAACAGTGACATTTTGATTTTTCGAGAATTTCATTATTATTTTGTGATTTTTGGAAAATACTTATTAATAATAAAATTATTATTTTTTCGAAGAGAAATTTCTGATAAAAGTTAATATCTTATATACTGGGTGTCCCAAGGTATCGTATACAGGTAATATCTCGCTTATTTGACAATATAATAAAAATACTGCTTTAAATAGCATCAAAATACCTTCCTAATGCCTTATTAAAAATATTATTACATATGACAACCCACTAATAGCTATCCCTCACTTTTTATTTTCAGACGGCACGACCTGTATATTGTCATTGAAAATTGCGTGTCATTTTATTTGGTATCCCACAATATAACATTCAACAACACAAACAATAACATTTTGTGACTTTCTTACATTAGGTATTTAATTATCCTTAAAAAAAATTAAAATTGCCTCCGCCCATGTTTAGAAAAAATTCAAATCGATGCAAATGATTGATGTCCTACACTACGTATAAAACATTAATTTTTTGAAATAAAAAGCATCGGTTTGAAGTTTTTAAAAACATGGGCAGTGGCAATTTTTAATTTTTACAAGGATAATTAATTAACCCAGGAAAGTCAAAAAATCTCAATGTTTTTGTTGTTATAAATAGAAAAAATACCAAATATGTGCTATTGTGGTATTCCAAATAGAATGACACGCAATTTTCAATGACAATATATAGGGGGTGGTGCCATTTGAAAATAAAAAGTGAGGGGTAGCTACTACAGGGCTGTCAAATGTAATTTTTTTTAACAAGTCATTAGGAAGGTATTTTGACGCCATTTTCTTATTGTCTTGGCAAATAAGCCAGATATTACCTGTATACGAGAACTTGGGACATCCCGTATATATATATATATATATCTTATATGATTTATTTATTTTAGCCATTTTTTGCAAGGACATATGGTATATACCTTTAATAATTGCGTCTGAATACTATTCAACTCGAACAAAGTGTCATGGTTTATGGCACTTCAAATTGCAGATAGCCTGATTAGATATATCAAGTTATGAAAATTCCTTCGTCAGTACAATAACATCAATTTGTAGCATGCATATTAATGTAGAAAATATACAAAAATATGTATAAAGTAGGCCCTAATGTTAGGATTAGTGATAGAGCAACATGCGTAGAGAAAATAAAAATTAAAAAGCAAAAAAATAACAAATACCTTGCAAAGAAATACCAGAAGAAGCATATATTTACACATTAAAATTGACCCAAGCATCTGCAGATCGAGCATTATTCTTATTATTCTTATCATCATCGTCTATGATGTTCGCAACCTCCCTCTCTGTCGCACTACCACCAAATAGATTCGTCGATAAGTCGTTGTCCCCCTTTTTGTGGCCGCCATCCGTATTATTAGCAATTGAGGAATCATCTTTAAAATTATCCGAAAATTGTTCACTCAGCTCGGAAGCATTTAAATTTCTATTTTCAGCAATCAATCGAGAAAAATATTGATCCGGTCTCTCACCAAACACCGGACTAGGTTTTCTACCGAAGAAGTTCTCCGTCTGTTGATCGTACTCATCGTTCTCATCAAAGAACATATTGCTCATACCCTGTGGCTGCTGTGAAGTTGTCGTGGTCATATTATTAGTAGTAGTAGAAGTAGTGCTCTGGCTAGGTCTGTTTTGCATTTCCAGTAAATTTGAATCCAAATTCGGGTAGTATGGTGTCGGTTTCAATTGGGTTCGTTGTCGATTTCTATCGAAATCATAACTGTTTGTCATCCACTGGTTCACATTCAGTTCTTTCATGTTCGCTGCATCTTCGTACAGCTTTTCTTCACGTATATTAAACAAGCTGTTATTGAAACGCCTTTTCATCTCATTTTCCAATAGTGATTGCCTGTATTCAGTCTCCATTCGATGGCGATGCATTTCCAAGTCTTCCCCCGACACCAAACCGGGTAGGACTCCATAGTTTTGTAAAAGAATCACATCAGGTAGACCATAGTATGGATGCGTTTCAACTTCTACTATATTTGGTGTGTAATTAGTGGCGTGACGTGATCGTTGTAAGGAACCAAAATAGGGATTGTGCTGTTGCAAATTGATTGCTGATGCAGACAAAGCTGTTGTTGTTCCTGTATTTTGTTGGGGTGTCGAATGGGGAGAGGGTGCGAATATCTGTGAATTATTGGTAGTAGTGGTAGTGGACCACGGAAGGTTATATGGCAGTGGATGGCTAGAAAGAATAAGAGTGGAAAGTGTGTAGAGATATGTGTTGAATGTGTGCTGTTAAAAAGTCAATAATATTATATGTGTGTGATGTGAGATTATGTTGTGATACGATGATACCCACCCTGAGGAGGAGGAGGAGCATCGTTACACCAGAGTAATAAGTATTTTTGATTAGATAACTCAATTGTTTTAGCGACTATCAGAATGAGAATTCTACATTTTTTTGCGTTCAGATTTCCAAAACTCAAATCTTTAATTTACAAACTACAAAAAAATTGATCACGAGGTTCAAAAGTAGTGCCATCTTTTGCATAAATAGCACCGATAAATGTATACATTCTTTTAATTACTATTTGTCAAAGGATTTAAGTACCTCATCAAAAAATAAAAAAAATAAAGAAAATACCTCTGAAATTCATCAACAATTGTTAATACTTATTATTCTGATGTAAGTTATTTAATCTTAGAAAGTATGTTGGTGCAGAATTGAAGCATAGATCATCAACATCATAAATTAATAATAATTATCGTTAGTTGCCACAGAAGAAGTAAGGTTATGTTGATGTGAAAGATGAAAGATGGTTAAAATAGTTACAAAAAATATATATTAATAATAAAGATATGATCTAAGCTCCAATGAAAGTAAACACATATTTACAACAATAATTATGTAATGCAACATCTAAAGCATTTATAAATGGATGGGTCAAGCATGTAACATTTTATATTTGAAAATAAAAGGGAACTATGCGTCTATGTAACTGTATTCATTTTATAAGATATAGAAACTCTATGTAGCTTTTATCTAGAAAGATTGGCTATTTACTTATAGAACATAAAGACTCTATGACAAAAAGTGCGACTAATACATTTTGAGACTATTGTTTTTACATTTACTCCAGCTCGGCTTTTAATGTTTTTTATTCAATAATTTATTAATCATAATAATAATAATTGATACTCACCGATTCTGAGCAATTTTTCTTAATGTATCAGGGACACGTATTAATTTATCTAACGTTTTTACAATGGACTGGAAGGTAGGCCTATGCGTCCTTTCCTTTTGCCAACAGTCCAACATTAATTGATATATGGCTTCCGGGCAATCCATTGGGGCGGGCAACCTAGAAGAAATACAAAGAAGAACGTATTATTAAATTAAGAAAAGTTTTGGTGGAACTCAAAACAAATGTCTCAAAAAGAGAAATAAATTCAATAAAATTTTGGGTGTCTAGTTTAGCGGCATTTGTTATAAAAATAAAAGCCTTGAAAAATCAAATGCTTGCAAAAATAGGTGTATTTTAAATAAAATTGAGGCAGAAGGCGATATTTTAAATGTTGTTCTTAGGACAGAATTTCAGTTGAAATTTTTGATATGGAAGTATCTTTTCAATCCAAAATAGTACATTGCTATCCTTGCATTCTATTAAACGCTCACATACTTTAAAGTTAGCAAAAATATTTGTGAAAATAGTAAACATAAAAAGTGAGGTTAAACGAAGCGATGATTGACTTGTGCATTGTGTTCGACGTTTCAAAACTGTCAATTTCAATGTTTGCGATATTGAACATATCAACATATTTTATGTTTAAGATTTACTAAAATATTAATTATTATAACCATGTACCTACTTGCTTTAGAGCAAAACAGATTTCTGACAGCGACATATACCCAGTGCCATTCACAGATAATGTCTTGTTATTACCACAATTCTCAAAATTTTTAGAATTCAATAAAACACTATGATTATTGAAAAAAAAATTAGTTTGACTTCATTTTCACTTAAAAGAATATTATATATATATTTCAGTTTTTTTTGTCGTTAATTTTTTCTAAAGCAAATATTTCTGGAAATAGAATACATAAAATAATCTAATGCTGCGAAAGTTATACTGGCAGCGTTGGCAACATTGATATTAACAGCACTTGAATGTTGAATATACTCCACAAGTCAATCATCAATATTCGTTTAACCTCACTTTTTCTCGAACGTATGTTTACTATTTTCACGCAATTTTTTGCTAATTTTGAAGGATTTTAGCGTTTAATAGAATGTAAGGATGATTATGTACTATTTGGGACTGAAAAGATACTTCCAAATTGAAAATTCCAGCTAAAAACAATTATTTTCTTGTTTATTAACAAATCATTAAAAATAGAGCAATTTTATTAAAAATTATGCTAAAATACACGCAAGCATAAACTAGATAGGCTATTACCAAATTTTGTCTGAAACTTTTATCTGAAGATAAATAAATAATAAAAAATCAAGACTATTGATAGTCTGTTCCACATTACATTTTAATCGCTGAAATGGTTTATAAACTACAGGAAAGATCCCCTTTCCTTATTCTAGGATAAGGTGTAACCAGCTTTGATTAAATAGTAGAAAACTTCAATTAGGAACATAAAAACTCACCTATAGCCTTTCTCTATACTCTTTATAACATCCTGATTGGACCAGTTCCAATATGGCCGCTCACCATACGACATAACCTCCCAACACACGATACCCATTGACCATACATCGCTGGCCGATGTGAATTTACGGAAAGCAATAGCTTCCGGAGCTGTCCACCGCACCGGAATCTTTCCACCCTAAAACAATTTGTCATTTAATGTTTCTTTTTTAAATAAAAAAAAAATCTACAACTTACCCTTGTGGTGTAAGCTCCTTCAGTGGCGCACTCAATTTCCCGGCTGAGACCGAAATCGGCAATTTTACATACTAATTGCGAGTTGACAAGCACATTTCTAGCTGCCAAATCTCGATGGACGTAATTCATTTCGCTTAAGTACTGCATACCCGATGCAATGCCACGTAGCATGCCAGTCAGCTGGATCACTTGGAATTTGCCATCATTGGCCTGTAAAAAAACAAAGTTTTTTTTTAAACGATGTTCCAAGAAACGCATTGTTGCCAAATGTACAGGATAGGCAACTTTTGATGCTTCTATGAGCCCATTTTTAGGTCGTAACATGACATTTAATACAATAATTTAAAATCCTTCTACGCCACTGGAATATGCTCAAAACAGGTATCCAGAATGTCAAAATAGATTTTGGATAATACCAAAAATAAATAAGATATAGACATGCATCGAATATGTATTTGATTATTCTTATGTAAGAATTAAATTTTAGGTTATAACTCGAAAACAAAAGACGATAATTGATATTTGAGTTTCTCTAAAAAATAGAGTACGCCAATGATTTTTGTTCAATTTCTAATAAAGTTACTGTATAAAAGCAACAATTTTTTAACAAAAATATCCTCGGCAATATCTGTTTGTATAGATAATTCATATGAAATCTTGCTTGGTATGAACACGTGGTACAAATCCGATTAATAAATCAAATTGTCTTTTGTCTTCTTACCCTTAAGAATGTATCCAGTGATCCATTCTCCATGTATTCCGTGATAATCATAACTGGATTCGATTTGGTGACAACACCTTGAAGGAAGATGACATTGGGATGCTCAAATTGACCCATGATGGAGGCTTCAGTGAGGAAATCATTTCGTGATTTATCCAATGAACCGGCTTTCAATGTCTTTATTGCCACATCTATATCGAGTCCATTCATCTTCAGTTTACCTCTGCATACATCACCGAACTCTCCGCCACCTTTTCGAAAGAAAAAAAAATAATTTATGAAAGTTTACATGAGATTCAAAGTTTAAATTTGTACTGGGTTATTTTTTGCTTACCAATTATAGCTTCTATGGTGATACAGCTGGCATCAATTTCCCTGGCAAATTCACGAACAGCTTGATTAGGGTCTTCGTAGGTATGTGGATCGATGTATGTCCTCGAAGATCCACTTATTCCCGTGAAAAGTGGAGTGGTCACTAAAATGCCATATACTATTAATATACTATTCAAACGTCAACAAAATGAAACAATGCTACAATCAACCGTTAAATCTGAAATATTATTTTTAAATAAATAAATCCATCAACTATCTAAACAATACATGATCTATCTTGCCGACAGTATCTTTTGATACTTCTGGATGCAAGAAATGAGAGTAGGAAACACCAGACAAATTCAGCGCTTGCGCAATTTAAATGCATGAAAATTATGTTATGTTGCTAAGCAACGTTACCGGAAAATCAGTGCTTGATACCAGATACGTCAAATCTCTATTTGTTATTATTATTAGAATTTATTGATGAATAATAAATGAATTGTAAACATTAGCTAAATTGATCATTTAATTTGACATGATAGTAAAGAAAGATCATGATCTCCCTCGAATGCTCATTTGACTTTGTAAGCCAATGCTGAGCTAAATTAAGACGGAGAATCATAGACATTCTATTTTATTTAATACTGAAAATATTTTTACTAATTTGTCTGATATTTACATAATTTTTAGTATTTTTTGTTGTTGAGCATTTATTCTCATTTTTTGCAATTAAAAATAAGCTCAGAAATAATGACTTTTAGTAATTTTATCCCAGTTATGTTGTTTTTTAAGACAAATTTTGATATTTAAATTATATATTTTTGCAATCTTATATCTGTTCCATGATTTTATTCATAAAAAATTATAAAATTTCCCAATTCCTTCTATTTAGGCATTCTAGGAGATGGCAGCATTGTGTAATATGAATGATGGATCAAATAAGGAAAATAAAAACAAAAGAAAATATTTACCATTGGTATGGGTTGTAACTATGGGGGGATTATCCAAGCTATGATGAACTAAAAAGAACGAAAAAAAAAATAAACAAAAAAAAAATAAAAAAATTGATTCTATAGGGGAATTAAATAGACACTAAATCAATTACATTTTATTCACTATGAAATCCACCAAATCCAAACATAACTGTATTTCTTTATCTTTACTTTATTTACGTTAACGTTAGTTTTTAAGGTCCTTTTAATAATAACAGACCTTAAATCTAAATAGCTATTCTGTAACCAGCAATCAATAATTTTAAGGCTTTATTACAATCCACAACGTTAATTGTTATTTTGTAAGCCAAACCCAGACGTTAAATTTGAGGCCAAACGTTAAATTTAACACATTGAGAAACATTTTTAAGGCTTGTGTATTTGTTGGCATTTTCCTAGGGGCATTTAGAGAGTTTTCTGCGCATTAGAATAAAAATTACAGATGAATATAATGATTATCAATTATTGATCTTTATAAATATATATGAAATTTTTGTTAGGAACTTGACAAATGGATGAAAAATTAGAAAAATTCGATTTGTATTTATTGATTATTTTTTATTTCTGTTAAATTATTAAATTTCATATAATGTACGATACGTTCATTTTTGAATGTTTGTAATCATAACTTGAGACAATTATAAAGACGTTAGCTGTCTGCATTGGTACTATGTCTAACTGACACTTTGCACAGAATACAGAGCGTGCGTAAACTTATTTACTATTTCACTAGTGCGGTAAAGTAAATACAGGTTCTGAAAAAATACCTTTCTTACGCACAAATGAGGTAAAATGAGAAGTTATCGTCAAAAATTGAGTTTTCAAGGTAGGATTTGTAGAAAAATATTTTTTTAATAATATATCAAATTAAAAAAAAAGCACTCCACGGCGGGGAATCGAACCCCGGTCTCCCGCGTGACAGGCGGGGATACTGACCACTATACTACCGAGGACTTGGAATAGACCCTAGTCTATAAATATCAGATTGTTATCAACAGCGAACACCTACAGCTTACATAACCTATCAAGCAAATTGGACAGTAACATGTCGATATTGCTAAGTCCTACAAAATTGCAGAAAATATTCTCAAAGCGAGTAAACTCCGTTTATAGTGTAGGGATCTAGTGATTACAAATTAGGTATAAAGAATAGAGTAGATATATACAAGTAATCAGTAAATAGAACTTTTTTCTTTCTCCTCTAACAATAAATATTCCTGCACAACAACCAAATCTCAAAAGAAACTAGTATAGACTCCTGAAATTCTACGTTCAAGTCTTATCACAATACCAGTCACAGATCAATCATCAATCTACAAAATATATTTAGTTTCTGTCGTCCCCTCAGATTATTCATTTAATAAAACAGCCACAGAAAAAAACATTCTTCAAAGAACCAATTCGGACTTCTATGATTCTCAAGATCTATATTTTCCAATTATTATCAAATACATGTTAGGGAAAGGGTAGATGGTAACCACAATTTCAACAATAATTGCAGGTAACAGTAACAGTTATATTTGAATATCTGAAATTTCAAATAAACAAGAAAAACTACGTATAGCAATTCTATTATGGACATCTATTGTATATCGCACGAAATAATCTTTTTCTCTATATCTACAGACAATAAAGAATTTCTATCCATTTTCAATCATTTCAATCTTTCTAATAAATAACAACATGACAGATGTCAAGTTGACAAATGAGCTAAGCGATGTATCAGTAATCAGTCGTGTCCACAAGATACTGATTTTTGTTTCTGATTACTAATCGATTGGTAATCAGTTAATCCAGACACTGCTGTGGACGCGACCATTACGATCATTCTCCATACAAAACAGCGTGTTCCATGACACCTCGATTTAACGGATGCTTTAAAATATTATATTCTATCAGATACGTTGAATTTTGAGTTTACAGAATAGCAATTTACCGTAAAAGCATAAAGTTATAACGTCCTATATTTTTAACGCAATTTTTTCATAAAAATGATCTGGTGGAGTTTATAGTCCCATAGATAGGTAATCTAAAACTAAAAGTGCTGATGGTGTATGAAAAATAAAAAAAAACAAATACATGATTCCATAAAACACTAATTCAAGACTTACTGTAAGTTACTACCAATCCTTTTTGGGGTTGGGTAGGGGGTTAGCGTGAAAGTGCATTTTTCAAAGTTATTAAAAGAAATAGGTAGGTAATATTGGAGATAAGGTTTTTGAGTGGGCTAAATCACTCATTACAAATATCATCACTAATCAAACAGCTAGAAATGCAAGAAGACTCTATGAACAAGCTTCACTTTCTTGGCACTTCATCTATTTATCATCATCAACATAATAATCAACTAAATTATTAATAATTAATATTACCTTCTCCATTCCTGTACTCTAGTGTATCACAATCACTGGGTTGCTTCTTGTTGCACTCATCGTTGGAACGTGAACGTAGAAAAACAACTGTCAGCACTATAACGGCCACCAAGATGACAACAACAGCTACAATACCACCGGCAACTAGCTGCAGTCTCAGACCCTCCTCATCACCAATATACGCTGTATTCAGTACTTGGCCAGTAGTCTTGAAGATGACAGGTGAATAGGCACCCCAACCTCGAGGGGTTTTTGCTCGAACTTGCAGTCCATACTCTGTCCGTTGCTCCAGTCCAGTAATGGTTACCGATTGATCAGATGTCAGCAAGCTGCTGTTGCTGTAGTCGATATCGTTCCTCTTGAACCATCGCACCTTTAAAACAACACATTTTTAGTACCTAATTCACTTCATCTACATTTTCATTACTTACCTCATATGTTTCAACCATGTCATTATCCATTTCCAGTCCTTCAGATATAGGAGCATCCCAAGCCAATGTGATTTCGGTACTCTTGACCGAAATGACCCGCATATTGGTTATGCTGCTAGCCACTGAGGCTTCAGTTGTCACCACAATATCAGCATATTCAGGTGATGAACGTTTTTGCAAATGGGTAACACCATTTTCGGCAAATATTTGGAATCGGTACGTTGTAACTGCATTTAGGCCGCTTATCACTATTCTGGTTTCGTTGAAAGTTTCCTGTAAACAGATTTTGAGTTTGGTAACCGCTAACTGAATTAGAGAAAAAGGTAGGTTTTATACAACGAGACTGAATTAACTGGAAGCAGAAGAAGTATAGATCCAGGTAGAGGAGTAGAACGAATGGGTTAATAATTCAAGAATGAGTGTCCTATGGAAACTTTAGTGGACTGCTTAGAACGAAGAGGACATGATGATACCAGCTACAGGAGAAAGGAAGAAGAAGGGAACGGGAGGACAGTATTTAACTTTGGTATGAAAAATATAATTGCTGATTACTTATAAATGAATTGTTACTTACCATGTTGGGGTTGTATTGGACGATTCCCAAACTACAAGCATCACATCTTATTCTATAGACTGTATCAGTTCTGCCACCGAGATTTTCTGGTGGTAACCAACTTAATATCACCGTCGATTGATCCACAAAACTAACAGACAAATTTTGTGGTGCAGATGGAGGTTCTGAGAAAATTAAAAATAAATTTATATAAGTTATAACAACAACAAGTGCTGAAACAGATGAGAAGTGGAAGAGAAATTCAAGGAACTCACGTGTGCAGGACATATTCTTGGGATCTGTTGATGCTCGGAAGTAGCCGGAATTGCATCTGCACTCAGTCAGTCCGGTATCAGGTCCTTGTGAGAATGGAGGGCATGGAAGACATGGACCATCGCCGGTTTCAGCCTTGTAAGTACCCTGTTGACACACTGGAAAAAAAACAAATAAAACAGATTATGTAGATCAGAAAAGTAAAACTCTTCAAGAGTATTTACCATTGCATGTTTGTTTCTCCATGTCAGGCTGGAACCCTGCCTTGCACTTGCAACCACCGGTTGGTAAGGTCCACTTGCCATCACCTTTGCACAGGTATGTTGGGGTACCACCAACTTCTTCGGCATGATTGACGCAAGTACCATTCGCTTGTTCGATGATGGTTATTTCTTTGCCTGTCGGAGTGGACGGAAAACGGGCAAAATTCACTGTCACTTCTGGACACACTATATAGTAGATCTGGAAAGATAAAAAAAATAATTAAATGTCAACTAATTTCATTGGTATGGTGTTTCTTGAGTGGGAAACTTACTTTGATAGCAAGAAGAGATATGCAAGCTCCCTGATCTCGGAAGGCGAAATAGACTCCTTTCTTTGTAACAGGTATACTTTTCACTTCGATGTTGATATTCACTTCACTATTAGAATTGAATCGACCTTCGCCAGCGGCTATTCGACCTGAAAAAAAGTACAAATTCTAATGGTAATAACATGTTATAACGAGAACAATGGAAAAGGTATTTATAAAGCCATTCAAAACTGTTTAAATTCAACTGGAACATTTTGTCTGTCCCTGTATTGAAAAGATTTGAAAATAATTACTACGAGTTTATTTATTTTTTTCCAATTCTTACTTTAAAGGTGTAAAATTCCATAACAAAGCCCGATGGGAATTTTTCTTGTATGAATTACTTAACATCATTTTGTCCTAACGTTTTTGGTAGGTACCAGCTTTCCGGACAACCTGTATATTTAAAATGCTATGTAGGCAGACTTTGAAAGATAGTATCAGTACAGTAGGCTTCAGAAAAATTAAAATAGCAAATATTGAGCACGACTATGATGACATAAAAAATAAATAAATAAATCCTCCGTCTCTAACGGCAATACACAATAGCCAGCTAGCTAGAGCTCCGTTAACAAGCAGAACAAAGATCTGTCATAATTTCTCTTTTATATTGAACAGATAGAAAGAACAGTTACACAGCAATAATTAAAACAAATCGTCCATTAACTACCAAGAGACCCAATGGGTTCGCCCACAGTAGATAAATCATCTTGGAAAACCGACCGGGGCCCCAGCCAGAGTAGTGATATCGACGCGTTTAAGGTCCCATAAATAATAATCCAAAGCGCTGGCTGCGCCGCTATCTAGCGAGATCTGAGCCGTCCATTAAAGTTCCTAAATACGTAGTGGGCCGAACGGCATATAAATATTAAAACAAGAGACGAGTGAGATGAGAGATGATATAAGTAAGCACCCAAGACTTGTACTTGATCTGCGTTCATTCGAGACCGAATTCTATTGTATTTTGTAGCTGGATAAATTGCAGACAGATACCGATAGAATTATCAAATTCATAGACTAATAAACATATTTTCTCATTACTGATTCAGTCCTCTATTGCAATCAAGAAAACCGGCCATAGAGGCTTTACAAGATGTTGTTACTTAATTGTTAAATATTTTTTCCATTTTATATAATTAAAAAAAATATAGAAGTTTTTCACTATATTAGTTAGTGCACTGAAAAATACAAAGTAATATTAATTCTGTTTTCTATTGGTGCTGGTACTTTTGAATTAGGTGTCAAAAGTCTTTTATCTAGCAACAACTGCACAACTTAATATCATTTTGTATTTTTTCGTTGCACAAACTGATTAAGCACCGCACCGAATATTTCCGATCGTACCCTATATTCACGAATGATGGCGGCTTCTACCTTGAAAACACGAGAAACGGATCAGTTGAAGCGAGGGGAGTAAATCAGTGGCGTGACGATTTTGAGATAAGATCTGGTATTTCAAGTTTTTATACGCTTTAAGGAAATTCATATAATTAGGGAGAAAAAAGCATTGCTTGATAAAATAGGCAATTATATGAAAGATTTGTTATTAATAATAATGCAGAAACATAAAATACAAATCTTTTGCTTGAATTATAAAATATAAATTTATTCATCTGATTTCTATGAAATGTAACTTTGATTTTATGACGCCACGCCTATGAAATAAATGCGTTGATTTCGGACATATAACAGCGCCTTATCATGGTATAAAGCTTGAAATACTGATGGTACTTTTGAAGTTGGTGCCAAAATTTTTCAATCTAACTACAACTGCACCACTTCAAAAGTACCAGAACCAATAGAATTTATATTATTTTGTATTTTTCAGTGCTCCAACTAAAAAATTCGGACCAATTTTGTTATAAAAAATATTTGTATTTGTAGATTGTTATATTTTGTCTCGTCGATAGTCGACAATTCGACGGACTCTTTGGCCCCAGAAACATTAATAGATGTGCGTTCCGGGAATGTTTTGAAAGTGTTGTTTACCTTCAGATTCGTTTGAATAATTATTATTATAAATACAACTCTAATCTAATTTCTCTCTCTGTTTCTCTCTGACTCATTGATCTTGCCGTTATTTCGATTAGTGCGTGATACATGGCTTTAGCATTTATGTGAAATCATCAGTGAAGTAGATATCGATCGGAAGGAATGAACGGGAAAATTTAGCATCGATATGAATCGATAAGTATATTATTTATTCGTTTAGTGAGAATGTAAATTGGATCGGTTATTTCCTCGAGCTATTATTGTATCATCATAAAAGTATTTAAATTCCATCATTAGCAGCTTTCTCATAACAGCAGTGAATCTCTTGGCTATATTTATTACTGTGTGTACAAAAAATAAGATAAGTTATTTTTTATATTTCGATTCCCGATAGGATTACAAAAAAGATTGTCAGGAAGAGAAGGCACGAAAAAAAGAGTGTCCAGCAAGATCACCCGATTTATCAACATTAGAATTATTTTCTATGGGGATATCTTAAACTTATCACTATGTGGTTTCGACAGTTATAAATACATACTTATTTCTACCTGAATAGAGTATGAGTATGAGACACTGAAAAAGTATACAGGATGTGCAATTTTCATAAAAATATATCGACTGCTGTAGGATACATTATTTTTTACAACACACCTGCTTGGAAGTTCAGTTTGAGAAAAATTCAACAATACGACATTATTCTACGAACTAGCAATTGTTATTTTCTATTGCTGACATTTGGCATATGACTTATGACACGTTATAATTTATGAAGTAGAATAAGTATTATATGATGATATTAAGATAAGATAAACGCAATACGAGTTATATTGATCGAGTATTTTGGATTTTTTTGCTAAATTATTAAATTTCATATTGTGTAGGATACCTATGTTCTTTTTAAATAGTTTTTATTACTTTCGGTTCTTGTATCAATGGATTCCGCAGCGATTTCTCAGGCCCCATACGGTCTGGAGACTTGAAATTTCGAATTCAAACTTAGATCGCAGACATCTCGCCGCCTGTTAAGCTTCAAGTGTGATCCAATATTTATTAATTATAATTATCTCATTCAAGCAAGATCACTTTTTCTTCGACATGGAACAACAATGTCGGACAATGGGATCCGTCACTAGAAATACGCACGAGCATGGATCGTATATATTACTCTATGGTTATGTGTGTTCTGGTAGACAAACAGTAATTTGTAACGGAATTGCTGTTTGCTGTTGCTGGCAAACATATATACATAAGTATAATTATGTTCAGATCGAGAGAAGGAGAGCAATAGTAAGTACTCTTCGGTACGGCTTAGATGCCTAATAAAACTTTTTTTTTTTCAAAAATTCTACTTGTTCTGAATGTTTGAAATTGGAAATGACAACTTGAGACAATAGTTAAGACGTAAACTGTCTGTATTTGTTATATACTATCCGCACTAGTGCGGTAAAGTAGTTGAAGTTTATGGAAAAATTGCTTTCTGACCCAAAAGAGGGGTAAAATGAGTAGTTATCATCGAAAATTGATTTTACAAGGTAGGGTTTGCAAAAAAAATATTTATTTGATTAATAAGTCATATAAAAAAGAACTCCACGGCGGGGAATCGAACCCCGGTCTCCCGCGTGACAGGCGGGGATACTGACCACTATACTACCGAGGACTTGCCTTAAAATAGAATCTATAAATATGGTATCATTATCCACAGTTGGTAGCAGCTTACATAAATAAAGATATGGAGGGGAACATAAATAATTTATAATAATAATAATCAATCAACACGCATTAATTTACTCAATTAACTTAGATATTTATTCTTATTTTTCCACGAATACAATGTATTCAAGAAAATATTTTATTGCGCTTTTTCAAAAAAAAAACAAATTTTAAGTATAAAATTTACGGAGTTGAACAGTTCTGACATTTAGATTTTCATTTATTTAGATTAATTTTACTTTGTTTTCAGTACCTCGCTGAACACCCAACATTTCTTGTAGGTAAATAGGTAGGTATCTTTTTTTAGAAAAATCATATTACAACATTCATCGTCAATAATCTCTATCTGCTACCTGCTATAACCCCAACCTAGTTAACAACAAACAATAAATCGCTAGACGGCTTGCTTTAAAAAGAATGCAGTTTAAATAATATTTATAGCTAATCATTTACTGGAAAGTTATTGTTATTATAAAAGCTCAAAGCGCATTACTCGCCAGCAGCTGAAGCGTTCAAATGAAAAACATATATTTAATACATTTATAGACACACATATATATATATATATATAATAGAAGTATGTAAATGTATAATATATGCGACAAATTATTATTATCATTATATCGAAATTGACAAAAAAATCCGGCCTGCAATAACTGCTGTCCGGAAAGCGCAAATACACGTCGCAATCCGCGTAACGTAAATAAATGCGTCATGTTAATTAACTGAAAATGATTATATCTAGTGTTTGTTTAGCAAAGCTTTCAAAAATAAAATATACCGTATAGGTGTACACATATACAGGGTTGTGCAAAATGAGCGGAACAAATGATTTATGGCTTAATTATGACTGCTGAGAAAATTTGACTCGATTAAAAGTTTTTGTATATTATTTTATGTATGTAGTATTTAGTGGTGTTTGCAGATTTTTCAATTACTTCATATTTCTCAAGATATGACGTAATCGGATAATATTTTAAATGGCTCACCCTGTATTTATATATTTTTTAGGTAATGTGTTTTTTGAGAAAACACCGATAAAAATCTCATTACTAACATTGTACATTTTCCGAGTTTAAAAAAATACATATTCCTACAGTTTTTAAATGACCAAATCTCCTCAAATTATATTAGTCTTAAAACTATCTCACTAAAATATCTCAGAGTTTTCGGATGAACAACAGTTTGGTGGGGGGGGGGTGGAGACTAAATATGTTTTGGACACCGTGTATATTAAAATACACATATATGTACACATATATATATTTAACATATAATGTATTAACATTTACAGAAATGTTGTCCTGACACACTTTGATGTCAAACGCGCTGTGTGGGGGTTGTGGGTGAGGGGGGTAGATATGTAGCATAAATGAGCTCTGTGTGGGGGGTTGTTTGTTTCATTTAGGGGGGATGATTAATTTTTCGATATGACGTGCATAATAATTATAAATATCTGCCCCAGGCGTTTTGGAATTTGTGTTTATGTATGCGCTATTTGCTATAATAATAATATTTACACACTGAATTATTAAAGAATAATAACAGTAATTTGAAGTGAAAAATGAAATAAACAGAGGTTTATAGTAACAAATTACTACCTTACACGTTTTAGCTAACTTGATTGTAATTTTGAAGTTACCCAGTTGTAGAATTAAGATTTTATATTTTTCACCAACTAAGATTTAACAAAAATGTTTTATTTCACATTTTTTTGGTGTATTAAATTTTCGATTTTCGTAAAAATTTGCCCCCTGCATATATTTTAGACTTTACCCCTGCTGTAACTCGGAAGCCGTATTTTTTTGAAATAGTCATTTAAATGTTGCCGGATATGGTCCTTTAATTTTGGTGTCTCAAATTTTTCCAAAAAAATGTCCCCTCCATCCCAATTGGTGGCTGTTTTCGGGGGAAAGGAGATGTTGGATTAAAAATTCTTTCAAATAAAGAATAAATATTTTTTACAAAATAACGGACCGACGTTATTAGTTGGTGCACTGAAAAATACAAAATAATATTAATTCTATTGGTGCTCGTACTTGTGAAGTTGGTACCAAATGTTATCAGCCCAATTGCAACTGCACAACTTTAAAAGTAACAGAACCAATAGAATTAATATTATTTTGTATTTTTCAGTGCACCAATTAATAACGTCGGTCCAATTTTTTGTGAAAAAATATTTATTTCACACTTTTGAGTGTAACATTAGTTACGAAAATTGTTGAACGTTCACTGATACCAAAGAATTATAGTACTTATCCTATAAGCGACGAATATTCTTTGCTAGTACTATTTATTATGCAGACATCTAAGAACATGGCGGCGGAAATACGCCTAAGTATTTTAGATTAAACCATTTTACCACCGTTGTAACTCTAACTCTAATCTTCATTATAAATGTTGCTACATCAAAATCGGAGTACGTTTACTATACCTATACAACGAGCGCACAAACCAAGAAAAAAAGCAGACAGTCGATTGCTATAACACCTCCGTTTGGGTTCGTCGGTTAAAAAAAACATCTAAATCGATGTATGTTTACTTTGCCAAATGCGCACACGACCATAAAAAGCAATGTTGAATTGCATATTTCCTTTGTCTGAAAAGTCGTTTAACAATTAAAAGATGAAATGTCATGGAGCACCATCTTGCAACCACCATAATAATCGTGTTCATAAAGATAACAAGGCATCAATTTCATATTAAACTACGTATTTATGAGGCATTTCTTAGAATCTTTTTTTTCCGGTTCTGGTTTGTAGTTTTAATATGTATTTGATATTAACCAATTGCCATCTGTTACTACCTACTTAACACAACACTGCAATATTATAGATCAAGAGCTGACAGCAAAATCATGATTGGAACCTATTTTCGTTTGTTCAGCAACCATATCAATAAAGAAACGGCACGGAATTACTCTTAAAACTTAGTATGCAGTGAGTAAAAAAAAAGAAATATATTTAGTTAGGTGCCCCCTTAAATCTTATTCCAATATCTTGGCACCCCACTTTTTAAATGTTCAAATTGGTACACTACTGCATCAAACTATAGATAAATTATAGCAACTTTATTTTAGAAAAAATATGAATGCCAGGTATATGGCTGACATAAAATTATTTCTTATTATTAGGGTTTTATCTCGTCTCGAAGAAAATATCTCGACTCGTCTCGATCATCGAGAAATTATGTGAGGAAAATATTTTTTTTTGTTTATAAGCTACTTCAGTGCCTGCAGAAAGACCTGCAGAAAAAAACGAAGCCGATTAACTGCAGAAACGGCTCAATTGTTACTGTGTGTTTGAATTCTCGGCTGTGTAACAAAGATATATTTACGACTGTCTAAACAATATTTTTCTTATCTGTTGAAATAGTTTTTCATATTATTCTCATTTTTTGTTCATTTTCAAGTCTTTAAAGTTAATTTTTGTGTTAAATACTTTAAGGCTCTTTTTATTAAGAATATTAAAATGAAAATATTTATTTTTGCCTTTGTTATATTTGCTATTATTTTATGCTTTGTTAATTTTCTTATCTTTAAACAAATTAAAATTATTTAATTGCATAGTTTTTTACTTTTGATTTTCTTGAAAAAAAATTCAGTCTTGTCTCGATCACGTCCTGAAATCGAGACGAGAAATCTCGAATTTCGAGAGTCTCGTGAAACCCTAATGAAAACTAACATTTCGTCCTATTACTCGATCAGCCAATTTTTTTGCAGTCAGCTCTTGGACTATTAGCATTGAACAACAATTTCAATTAATCTTAAATTATTATGTGACATGTTTACATTTCTCGCATATATCTGCTAATCCACATTTGAATTATTTATTTTTCACTTTGGCTTTCAATGAAACCTGCAGTATGCATTAACAACTGAAACGCGCAATTTTATCCTTTTTTTTTCGCTGCTGTCTCGATGTCTTTGCTTTAGCGCTCAGCTCGACGACCACGCAGCGAAGCAAGAAACTATTTCAATCTAATAAATTTCATCGCGATTAACTTTCATTTCATAAATCAAAATGGTTGAAACCGTCTAAATGGTTAACTATATATGTATATAGCGCACCTGCATTTAATTTGCAAACGGGAATTTTATTCTTTATATCAAAGATACCAATCTTATATAATATTATCTCTACCTCTTATAATCTAGAACGTTAAGCGTTCTTTAACTAAATACGATCCCAAAGTACAGGGTGGGACCATTTTTATAAGGTAACCTCAAGTCACAACTTGAAATTTGAGGAGCAAATTTAATATCCAGCTACGCCACTGGATTTGACTCTATGAAAAATGTCAAAATAAATTTTCGATTACTTCACTGCATCAAAATTTAATTTTATTTTAGGTTATAACAAAAACAAAAGACGATAGTTAATTTTTGTTTATTGAGTTTATCTTAAAAAAGGATCGAGACTGCGCCATTATTTTTTTCTTTTTCTTTATTTTAAAACTTAAAACGTCAATTACACGGTGCCCGGGGAAATATAGAAAATCTCTCGGATCCAGATAGAACATGAAAATATAATATGACAAGTCCCTATAAAGTTTTTTCCCTAAAGGCCCTACTTAAGGAGATATGCGTGCCGGAAGCACGCCGCTGGAAATTATTGTCGTTTTTATTGAAAATAGAACATGAATTCTTTTTCTTTATCGTAAACAGTTCATATTATCGACAATTGAGAGGAGTACCTTTTCTTTAGTTTAAAGTTCAAGCTATCCAGAATTACGTTTGAATTAAGTTGAAAATTTAAGTATTAAGGTGTAAACCTTAGCCCGCCCCTGGTAAACTAGAAAAGCTAAATTTGTTTCAAGGACACTATTTTATGAGATCCTTGCTAATGACCATCACTTTAGATTTTTATAAAATGATATCAAGTTCTTTGAAAAATATTTAAGAAAAACCTATTTCCAGCGACGTTCTTCAGGGACATATATCTCCGTAGAAAGGGCCTGTAGGGAAAAACTTTACAAGAACTTGTCATTTTATTTTTTCATGTTCTATCTTCACACATTTTCCCGGACACCCTGAATATAACAGAGTGGCCAGCTAGTTTTTCCGATTTATCACCATTAGATTATTTTCTATTATTAGGGATATTTCAAAAATATTATTTTCAATAAAAAACTTCATAATAATCTGGATGATAGAAAACAGGCAACAACTGACTCATGGGCAGCGGAAAATTCATTTTCATGGTTTCTAATTTTTATTATTTTTTCTATTACTTTTAGGGAAAAATACTTCAAACAATAAATGTTTTAGGTAAAAGTTATATCCAGAAAAAAATATTTTTGATGATTTCTAATCAATCGCTACTTTTAACGATTTTTGTTTGGTCGGCCGCCATTTTGAAACTACTAGTCCGATCATGCCCCAGAGTTATTTGTACAACTATAGTTACTGGAAATAGCGATCACAACGGGTAAATTTCTATTAGAAATTTACCTAAAATATAAAACATTTATTATTATTGTAGAATAATTTTGGTAATAGAAATATTTATCTTGTTTAAATTAACATAACTATCAAAAAATAAACTTAGCACCATACGATTGTAACAGTTACTTTCAATACAATAGAGTATGAGATCTATATAATTAAACACGTGTTTCGCCACCCAAGTAATAATCGTCAGCAGTAATCTATTACCAATATTCTTGGCGAAACACGCTTTGCGTTCCCAGTGTTTTTTCACGGACAAAGTCGAGGATACCAACCAGTCAGATATTAATAAAATTTATATAAACAAATATGCATATACATATATTATTATACATGTATCGAACAGTAAAATTAATTTAATTTCCAAGTATCTATAGTGGCGTAATATTAATTTAAAAAAAGCAATTTGTAATGCAGGTATTTTTATATCAAAGGATTAATGAACTGGTTGAATGTTTTATTATAGGCGTTGATATTATCTTTATTACTTGAAAATTACAAGTGCCAATAAGAAAGTTGAAACATAAAATACGTAGGTTCTAATTAATTTGTTATTGTTGCAGTTGTGAAGTTTACAAATAGATAAATGGTATGTTATCATTGATATATATATGTATTGAAGGCCGCTATGAAAATGGTAGCAATATGTAAAAATAACCTAAATAAATAAATGTTCATTATAGATTTTGTCGGAAGTTGATTTATTTTTCTACGATCTTGAAGTCAATTATAATATTATTTTATTATTATATCATATATTATATTATTTGCTAACCCCATAAAACAAGACTATAATGCCTGTAAATACTTGTTATATTTAAGCTCCCCATTTTTATTAAATTTTAAAGGGGTCGTTTTCACACTTAAGATCTCAGGAAACATAAAAATTAATGAAAAAATATATTTTTTTTTCTGTGATTTAATGCTACTTACTTATCAGTTTGTATCTTTCGGCATCCCATGGGGGTGGTTCTCGTGTTACAGCGTCGAATTCATAGTAGAGTAGGCTGAATGTTTCTTTGCAAGATAGGGCATTGCCTGTAAAAAAAATCATACATGAAATCAGAATCGTAGATATGTTAGAATGAAACAAACAAAAAATTCATTTTAAGCTGCATAAAATAAACTTGGTAAAATGAACAATCACAAAATAGATCTCCAAAAATTTCAAATGTCTCGAATAAAAGTCTTTTTAAATAAGCAAATGCTCTCTATATAAATAAACTACGTAAATTTCAAGAGGGTTCATTACAGTAGAAGAAAATATTTAAAACTCGACAGAAATAACAAAAATACAAATATTAGAGGATTTTGTAATTCCTTAACAAAATTAATCAAAATTAAAATGTTCAAGTACCAATTTCAACATTTTTCATCCAGTAGATTCAGAGAAAGCAGACTTTGATGACAAATAGAAACTTTTCCATTTTTTCATCGAAAGCACGGAACAATAAAATTATAGAACAATAGACAATGAATTCCAAAAAAGAAACTATAAATGGAGTTGTTTGAAATATTCAATAAAAAAAATGGGAATCATCAATTCACTGATTACGTTACGTCAGCATATAAACGATATTGTTTAAAATGAATAAAATTCCAAAAAATAAGTGGAAATGATGAATTAGAATATTCATGAACTCAATAAATTTTTCAATCGCCCTTTTTAGCATGGATACAAATTTATTAAAAAAGTGCTTTGCCTCAGCTGAACAGAATCCTATAACTTTATATTCATAAATAAAAAAGCGCGATTTCAAAAATTCGTGCATCAAATATTTATTCTACATAAAAACCGTTTCACATAATTTTGTTTTTTCACATTGTCTCTTTTCCATTTTGTAGTGATACAGCTGGCGTTTTCAATAGTTATAATTTCCCAACCGCCATATTTATATGTAACATATTCGTTCTGCTCTGCACTTGATCAACGGATGTTGTTTATGAAATATACACGGTGTCCCAAAAATGTGTAACAAGACACAAGATAGTGGCTCTGTTGCGAAATCTCTTCCATATATACATGGTATTTATATATAAACTCTTGTGCTGATCGTAAGACTCATAAACTGGACGTAGATTTATTTAAACCCTGAAGTGACCTGATTAAAAAAGACATCCCAAGGCAGAATCTTCTGAAGAACAGTCTGTTTAAGAAATATTGCAAACCGCAATCTAAAGAGTTCAGAGGAAGAGCACTGTGAAATAATAACAAAAATGAGAATTTCAACATTTCTTCAAAAAAATACGCTCTCGTTTGAAATAGATCATTTCCAGAAACCTCTAAATGGAACGTTCCACAAATTTCAACGGCTTCCGAGTGAAATGAGAAGAGAATTTTTGTACTGAAGTATAGCAACACTGTTCAGGCTTGTTTTAAAAAATGTACAAAAAGGGATAATGATTTCTGCAGGTTCTGGTTGGGTTAAGTTAGTTTTAATCTATAAAGATCTCTCTCTACTTTGAATAGAAAGGAACAAAAATATTTCTTACAAAAAATTGGACTGACGTTATTAGTTGGTGCACTGAAAAATACTTGTCGTTGAACGTTCACTAATACTTGGACTTGTTATTATTAAGAGATCTCAAAACATAGCTGCAGAAATGCGCATAAGTATTTTAGATTTTACCATTTTATCACTGGTCTAACTCGAAAACCGTAACTCTAAGGAAAATATGTTCATTATAAATGTTGCTACAAATAATCTGGCCTTTCATGTAGTTCCCTCAGTAGTTCCCTCAGATTTTCAATTTTCGAAAAAAATTACCCCGTTTGCATAGCGAAAATACTTATATTTGAAACTTTAACATTGCTTTAACTCGAAAACAATAACTCTATTGAAAAAATGTTCAATTTAAACATTTCCGGATATTATCCTCTCTAATTCTGCCGCCTCAGATTTTCGATTTTCCAGACAAACTGCCACCTTCACACCTTCTGGGGTATTTTTTGAAGGGAAGGAGATTTCGAATTTGAGATTGTTCGAATATGGGACCATTTCTCAAGTCTCCTCTGTTTGGGTTCGTCGGTCAAAAAACCAAATATTCAACCGAATTGTATACCTCCTCCTTTTTTAGAATCAGTCAAAAAGGACATCCTAAGGCAGAATCTTTTGAAGAATATTCATGTCTGTTTATGTATATCTCAACAAACCGTAATCTAAAAAGATCAGTGCTCTAATTTTGATGATTTTCCTTTCATTCGGAGGAGGACTGGGAAATAGTCTAGAAAATGATACTTCCAACATTTCTTCCAAAAAATACACTCTCGTTAGGAAGAGATGTTTTTCAGAGATTTCACAAGAAAGATCACGATGGTTCGATTAGGTAGGTTCAACGTTTGAATATTCCATGGAACAAAAAGGTCCAGGTCAAGGCGAAACGCCACTACCCTCTTGTTGAATGATGATAATAAAATTGGGACACCATGTACATATGCACATATAAAATATTGCAGTATCATAGCGGTTAATCGATTTTTATGTAACCGTGCATCCTTTCTCTTGTATGTGAGTGCTTAAATTGTTGTTTTTTTTATTCACATTTTTAGCAAAATTAGCGTAATTCTGATAATTACCCGCAGTCAGCCGGTGTACTTATCGGTGGATAGATATACCTGTCGGTGGCGCGTCCATTATTCAATCGAACCAATTAGAGTATAAACAGAAAGAGAAAACTGACAGTGCGAATTTGCTACGCTTGTAACTAACTGCATGTGTTCATGTTTTATGTGAGAGATATATAGTAATTATTATCAATTATAATTGATATAGAGGATTCAAGTTCCATGAGAACATTGCATGTGGAATGCAAAATATCTCTCTTGAATAAATGAACATAAAAAAGAACTATTGAACATTTGAATTGATGTTGTTGAATTTCAGGTTATTTCAAATGTGTTGACACTTAAAAATTGAAGGTTGATAGTTGGTACTGCTTCAATCTTCTTCAAGCTTCTGGAGAAGATTATATAGGTTGTTCAAAAAAGAGGCCGCAATTTTTTGAAGAAAAAAAGGTTCAGAAATGCTTTGTTGATTGTTTTGAAATAACGTTTTTTTTTAAATAACTCAAACATTTTTTGACCTATCTTTGTGAAATTCAATATCTTTGTTTGTGGTAATAAGGCGCTGATGTGGCCATAAATAGATTAAAATTATCAAGTTCAATGGCGTCATTGGGTTCACCTTAACCAAAGTTATTGACTAAAAATTGTACGCCAGTGACTTCAATTTAATTTAGATAAAACAACTAAAAATACAACTTTTTTTGTGTCATGAATTTTTGTCATATCTTGCTTCGTTTACGAGATAAAAAATAAAAACTATTTTAAGTACTACTAGGGTCAAATCAGGCCCTTTTCAATAGACACAGAGCTATTGATTTTTAAAAAATAGCTCAAAATATATTTAAATTATTTTTAAAAAACGTTATTTAAAAAAAATATCAAACTGTCCCTTAGGAACAATGCGTTTAAACTAATTTAATTTATGCCAAATATGGTTTCTTCTGTAATTTTGCTGTATCAGATTTTTGATTTTCGAAAAAAACTCCATGCTCCAACACTCATCTTTCAAATGAAGAATAAATAATCCAACTCGGAGCACTTTTAATTGTAGAATTGTTTTCCTCCTCCATCCGGTAAGTCGGTCAAAACTACATACATCATGCTGACAAAACTGTCATGTATCAAATACCTTATAATGAGAATTCTACTATAATTTTTTGTCTACAAAGTATTAAGATATTTGATAATCCTGAAACAAAAAAGTACCTACTTAGGGCATTAGCCATTTCCAAAAAAAGATACACCCAATTAGAAAAGCCATATGGAAAATGTCTTTATACATTTCACATTATCAAATTGGTATATTGAATCTTATCTACCCAATAATTTTCCAAATGGCCAGAAAAGCACTCAGGATTCAATGAAATAATTTCGATGATAGCACAATATACTATACAAAAAAAAATATAAAGAAGGGAGAGGGTAGATAAGACATCTATTATTATCATTATTACTCCTTCCAGACGCAAAATTACTTCTCGATAACTCCCTCTGAAAATATCGGTTGTCCTTTATTAAACAGCCGCGCCTTTCGTCGTGAAGAGTCCATTAGGCCACAAGATCCTTACACAAAGGACATCTGCGCCTCACCCTTATCTTTATCTCTATACATTTATATACTGTTTGATGTTGAAAATGTCACACTCAGTAGAACATAAGGAATCTTAACAAACTCTTTGGCAAATAGGTAAGCTGTAAATTAATATTGATAAGAAATCGTTTTGGAAAATTGGCATCGTTTTGGAAAATTGGCAACAGAATGGGTAGAAATGCATCCATGGTATAATTTGAGTTTGGAATGATTGCTTCTGTAGGAAGAACTACAGGTCGTGTTTCTGGGCCCTTAATGGATGAAGAAGAGTTTGCCAAAGACGTAGTGAAGCAGGTCTCTATTAGTATTCTTTGTACGAAACATGAATGCTCAGAACTACATTCTCAATATTTTAGAAGCAATTGCTATACCATATCTTCATCAAATTGAAAACCCAGTTATCCAAAGGATAATAACACAGCTCTTACAGGAGCTGTCATTACCATAAGGTTCCTTTACTCTCAAGTTAATGTTCTTCCATGGCCATCTAAGTCTCCTGATCTATCACCCATTGAACATGTAAGGGGCATGATATCTAGAAGATGGAGTCAACTTTCTGGGTTAATAATAATAGATTTGTATCGCTTTAGGCATGATATTCATGTTGCTTGGGACTCGATTCCGTAAGAATACATTAATCACAGTATTGGAGGAGGTGCTGCGACTGATTATTAAAATTTCCAGACAGAAATTGTTTCGAAACATTGATCATAAGCCTTTCTATACACCAAAAATATATTAAAATATTTTAATGTTCGTAGAGCATTTTCAATGTCAATCAGTATATATACTACTGTTGATATTTCTTTTGGCGAATACGATTGGGAAACTCTTTCTTTAGTTTCAGGGCCATAGAAGAAAGAGCAACTCCCATCTGATTAGACACATTCCCAAACAGAGAGTGTTATGTGGTAGATAATGGCCCAACAATGTTTCGGACGCAATGTGCTTCTTCGCACCCGTTCTAATGGACCTTGAAGGGATGACAATGCGAATTATTGTTGCAGCAGGGAGGGTTAGATAATCGAATATTGTGGCTTGGAATAAACTTTTCCAGCCCCGTCTGAAGAGTTTCGCAGTATTTCTTTTAAATTAGGAATGTTAGAACATTAGGTATATATATATATATAGAGGTGATTTAAGACAGTTTTCTCAAGTGGAAATTGTATTGTAATTTGAATTGATTTATAATAAATAAGTTGAAGGAAATAGGACTTACACACAATCTGATAAATATTTGTATTTATTATAAAAAAGGAACAAGTTAGGAACTTCGTTCGTGAAAAAAAGAGACATAAAGATAATGCTCTGATATTTCACGGAAAAATCAATGCGAAAATCATAAATAGGGAATCCCTTGACATTTTCACTTAGTACCAAAATAAGTGCGCATTTTCAGACATAACAATATAGCCAAGGATCTACTTTTAAATTATTTTTTATGCTAATTCAATGAACTTACCTGGAAAAAGGCTGCAATCTCTTATCGTGAATCTAATCTCGATGTACATTCGATTAGAGACATTTCGTTCGATGAAAGGTGTCCACAGCCAATTGTTGACATTGTTGTAGGCCACATCGCAAACGACATACGATCGCCAATTGATGCCCTTTTGGAAATTCGTGAAAGACTCCTCCACCCACTGTAAACAAGAAAAAAATAATTAATAAAATATGCTTTTAGTAATCCAAAGTGATTCAATATAACAGCTTTGATAATTTGTATCTTGGTTCAAGCCATATTGATTGACGGACATTGCTAACTGGTCTAATACATACATCTATACTGAAGATGATCAATTATCCCGAAATCGTGACATACATTATATTTATAAGATTTTTATAAAAATGTCCCATGACTATATCCATACATTCTTTTAATGATTATGGGGGTAAGTTTTTAGTGATTTGTTTCAGTCAGATCAAGAATTTGAACTGAAATTCGGTATATTTTATATAAACGGCACAATATCCCCAGACATTCTCCGTCAGATCGATGAAACACCAACTCAACAGAACCGTGTGTACGTACGTCCGTATTATTCCAACTCGTCGTCTTGGTTGCTCAGAAACGTTCGCCTGGATGAACACAGCAACACAGTAGAAGCGCAAGCATGACGACGCGGCAAGCATGCGAAACTGTTCCTTCAGTTTCAGAGTTGCTAAATCTCCTTTACGCCAAGCCATGCCACGACGACGACGATGATGATGGAAGACCGTCGTTGGAAACACAATCACTGACTCCATTATGCGAGTTCATCCGCCCTCAATCGTAACGACTGTGCACATTATAACAGCGTCTGGATTCTGGATATACACGTAGTAAGTAGCATGGCGACGACAACAAGAACGAGCATACCTATATAGCTTGTTAAGCAAAAATAGCCCAGTTCCGTTAGTCAAATCCCAGATCACCTTAATGCTAGAATCATCCACTTGGGGGGCAAGGACGTTAAGTAGTAATTCCTTCGGAGGTCACTGGTATTCCGCATGTGTATTAGCCACCATTTTAAATCTTGAAGGGAACATTGCCTTTCAGTTTAGTTCAGTTATTTTCGATTATTTGTAGGATTGGTGTTTGTGGGCCGGTTTACATTTTTGATCGTGCTATCCATATTTTAGAAGTCCCTTACAAAAAGACAGAGCGAGAAAATTGCTAAATGAGTCTTATGCCTTTCTTTGGACTAAACCGACTGGGCTAGAAAGAAAGGAGGCAGACAGATCTAGAGAGATGGAGACAAAGAAAAGGAATCATCATCGTCGCCGATGGATGAGACTGAGAGAAGCCATTTGGAAAGTTGGAAAGGAGCTATTTGTTCTCTCTCTGCTAGCAGCACCTGGCGCTCAAATCTGAGCTCCGCCAACATTAAAGCAAGTCGTAAGAGAATATCGCGAAATCTTATGGGCGATTATGAGACTATTGGGGCGTGCAACCTGGAGGAGAATAGGAGAGAAAGCTTCTGGGAGAACTACTGCGACTGTTGTTGTTGTTGTTGTTAATGTTAATGTTCTCGTCGTTTAAATGCCTCCATCGCATCGTGGAAAAGGCTCCATATGGCTCCATAATGCTGGTTTGGTAATTGTGTCAGAATTTCTGCTGTCATATTCCACTTGGATAAGCCACAATTATGAAACTTGGATTTAATCAGTGTTCTGTGCATGAGGAGACGAGGTATAATAGTGTTTATTGTTTCTTATGGATGAGATTATTATTTTTTATTGTCATAATTAGTAAGAATCATTTCTAATATTATTGTATTAAAATCTAGTGGTACATAAACTGCCTCGGCACATACAACTCAACAAATATCGAATGTATTATTCAGAAAAAATCATAACAGTAGTCTTTGCAGATCTTGTGAAAAAATAAACAAACGTAACAGAAACTTCCAGATTCCATTTTATCCAAATAATATATCTAGCTCTACATTTTTGGTGAATTGCATACTTTTAGATAAAACTAAAAAAATGCGAGTCGGATTCGCACACGAAAGGTTCCATACCAACGTGCAAGAACTGTCTACCTGGCACAGTCAGCCCTTGGATTAATATGACAGAAGGTAAGTACATATATAATTTTCTTGAAAATCACTTCCTCATTTCCAAGAAATTTGTATGTTGACTTTAATCAATTTTCATGTGCACATTGCGTCTGTCCGTGTATGTGTCTTCTCGGTACCATATTAAATGTTCCAACATCTTTCTGCCTAACTACAGATACGTATAATTTGTGGTAATCATTCCAAGAAAAGAGCCAAGACATACCACCACCATCTTATAACATAATATTATGATATAGATGAAAGACACCCAGATCATTATTTATTAATGAGTGTTTGTATATTATTATGTGTGTATCTTGGCAAATGAGACGATTATCTTGACAAATGAAAATAGACAAGAATAATTAGAATAATGTTAGGTTGGATAAAAGCACAGACTGTATAGTTAGAGACAACAAAAGCAAAAGTGAAGTAATTTTTTAAAAGGAATTATAATAATGGTAAAGTTTGTTAGTAACATGCAACAATTTCTTGGAAATTGACAATTATAATTTTACCATTTCTTTTGTTAGTGCATAATAAAGAGTGTGCCACATTTCAATGGCAAAAACCTTTTCAGTCATAATATAAATCTAATATATTAATTACCCAATACCACACCTTTAGACCGATTACCATGAAAATCGATACATATATGCTGTGTATATTGGAGAAGGTTTGTAAGCTATCTACTTTGTTATAGCTCACCAAGAGAGGGCGTTGCAGAGTATCCATTTCTACACCGTTTAACTGGTTGCCGTAAAAATTGGTTCATTTAACTATTTGAGCATTGAAAATATATTAAAGTTATATTTACTTTGTTATCAGTCACCGATAGATGGTGCTACATTGCACTTTGTCGTGTAATTCGCAGCTAAATGGCGCTACAGTATAATAAAACAAATTGTGGATTATTTTTTAGTAAAAAAACAGGAAAGTCAATATGTATAAAAGTTATTTTTTATCCTTTTTCGATATGGAACTCTTATAATGAATAAATATGTGGAAGAACTAGAAGTACTTAAGAATCAGCCGTCTCACTTATTATTCAAAATATATAAGGAAGAAATTAAGAAGAAGAAATATTAAAAAACTTTAATTGAGATATAATATTGTCAACATTCTATACTACAAACTAAATATAGAACTAGGCAATAGATTTCAATGGGAATTTATGCATAGAAAAATCAGGTATCTAAAAGTTTGAAAAATAAAAATTTCATAATAATATTAAAATAAAATACTATAGTTGACAATAATTATATGACTTGAAGTTTTAATATGGTAAGTATATTTTCATTCTTTAAATTAATATTTTTAAAATATCCTATATCACGAAATAAGTCAGATCGTATTATGTTTTTTGGATACATTAGAGGAAGTCAAAAACTAATTCACTTATCAGTTTAAAATTTGTAGTAAGATTGTTGGTTTTTTTCGATGAAATCTCTTATTTAAAATCTGTCAGTAGTCACAACTTGAATATTTTTAATACAAAAAGATCTGGATTTGTGGTTGAATTTAAATTATTTTATTAAAAATTATAGACTGTAGACAGCATCATTCAGTAAATATAAACACATAAGCATTTAGCGAAATATAAAAATATAGAAATTTTAAAATCATCAACTATTCTTCCTTTGAAGTTTTACTTAGATAGATGATCAAGATAAAAGTATAAATTCCTCAGAAATTCCAACATGTATCAACATTCTCCCAAAATTTATCGTTAACAAAAATTATAAATAGCCATGAAATACGATTCCTATATATAATAAACATATCAATGAAACATGGAGGAAAAATTATTACTTTTCTCAACATTCTTACTCAAACAATGACGCAAGTAACAGAATAATAATGATTATTATGAAACAATATGTAGAAAAGAGATGAGCCAAACAAAAGTCGGGGCTCATAAATTTTTGTTCCAAAGGAAGGCCAAACAATATTAATATTATGGCAGAAAATAACAAGCAATAAAATCCCATCTAGTAAAATATTAATTGCTGCCAATTAATGCGTTTTGATTTATATCGATATATTCCGAAAACACATGTGTTGGGCGTAAAACTTACTCATCCCAACACAAAAAGCAACAAACTATAAATTTTTAAGCGGAAAGATGAAAAATGCCGGCTTCACACAAAATTTGTCAACTAATTTTAGGACCTGTTTGTGTGATTTCAAGTATGTCGAGCTTCATTTCGGAATGGAGGAAATAACTTCGACGGTTTTTATAGTGTCTTTTGATTTTCACAGGTAATAAATACCACAATGATTGGTCCAATATGTTAAACTTAAATGAGATGGTGTCGCGCTGTTTGGATGATACGCCGAAATTAGACATTAGGCGGTAGTTAGGTATATAAATAGGAATAGGAACATTATTTTGGAAGATTGAATGTTTCCTGTTTTTTGGAAGAAAAATGAGTGATGCTTATAAGTTGACTGTTGAGTAAAGTCAGTTAATCTGTTGGGAAAGTAGGATAGAAAAATATTTGGCAACTAATGAGAATATAATTTGTTTGTGATGAAATTTGCTTAGAAATATGCGAAGTAATTAATTGGATATGTCCAATTTTTTTCTATGTGACTTAACTGTGATAATTTTAGAGGAAGGCAGATATGGGAGAAATGAGAAAGGTGATTTTAAACACGGAAAATATTAGCGGACATAAAAAAAGAAAAAAATCTTTGTATTTTGTGTTGAGGAAAAACGCAATTTACAATGAGTATAATAAGGTTAACTAATCGAGCTCGCCTGATATCTTGCACCTGAACTCGTTCCCGTCACATTCTGTATTTTCTATATTTTTAGACTTTTCACTTTTACTTTACAAGTTGAGAGAGTTCGAGACCAGCTTATCGATTGAAAGATATCTAAGAATGTTCTGTTCAGCATATATAGCTTTTATAAAAACTTGAAAGTACACAGATATTTCATTATGTCTTGGTGCAAGCAAATTTTACAGAATACTATGGGTTGGGTCACTCTCACCAGAATGCACATCTGCTAAGAAAAACGCTGACTCGCCGAGTTCAGCGAGTGTCTAGAAGCTTGCGCATATATATACAGTCTTTCTAATTTCGCTGTGAACTACTGTGGTCGAGTTCAGAACATATACTATGTTGTGAGTTTCAATAATTTTCGATAAATATTGTGAAATGACTGCGGATTTTTCAGTGGATGGTTATTCTAGTGATATAGGAACGAGGGGATCAAGTCTTTGATCTCTGATTCTACAAAATTTACTCCTTTAAAAGTTTTCACAAGCGACCATGAAAAATAGAGTGAATGATGATTTAATTTATCGTAAATATAAAATTTACAAAACGACGGATAAACAATTCGGTGATTGAAGTGTACCATCAAAGAATATTATTAACCATGAGATATTGATGAAGAATATTTTCACTCATAATCTCCCTAGAGCTTGAATAATTTCAGAAATTTTTTTCTAGGTGCAATTTTCTTTAAAAAAATCGCAACTGAGAAAAAAATTACGGAAAATAATTCAAGATCGCGGGAGATTTGATACGGAAATTTTATACCAAAAAAGTAAAAACAACTGTTGACAGTTGATAAATAAATATTTTTCAAAAATAATCAACGCTTGTTATTCCGGCATCTGCACTTGACAGCTGTCAAGCCAGGGAATTTTTTCGGAAAATTCAGGTTATCGTCATAGCAACCTGTCAAAATCAAAGCATCTGATTGGCTTAAAACAACAGGTATTTTTCACAGAAAATTTCTCCAATATAGCTAGTCAGAAAGGATTAGGGCAATATTTGAAATAAGAATAAGTACTCTGAAATTAGTTCCTCTTATCCTTGTCAACAATTTCCTTTCGATTATTACGTATCTTGATTTACACGGCTTCGTATATATTTTACATTAAAATTTATAAATAAAGATATTGAGCAGGTCATAGGTGGTCGTAAATTGAATGTTTAAGTCAATATTTTAAAGCATTTTAAGCAATTTACCTACAGATTACATTTTAATGTCACTGCATATATCATGTTTTCAATAAGTTTAAATTCGCACACAGTTACTTTCCGCGATATTATTCTCCAGTAGAGATGTACCTATCCCCACGTTATTCTTTGGTACAAGAACATACCGTGGCAAAGTTTTATTCGTTTATATAGAGGTATGTGATATTTCAATCCGAACAATTCTTTTTCCATGACTTTCTATGTTCTTATGTGACTGGTGATGAGTCGGGTGCGCGTTCATATTTCTCGGTAGCCAGTAACCGACGAGAGCACATTTCCCTAGTACGGATATGTCTTTAATATTTATTTTGAAACATATCGCTGGTTCGAAAATGTAGGTCCCCATGTCTGAGGGAATGGTTTCATGGCAGAGAAGTTTTCACTCGAATACGAGACAGAACCGGATGTTATGTCATATTTCATTATGCATGTAAAATTGTCTACTTTTCGGTCTGCGATAATAAATATAATATTATTATTTCAAATAATGTCATCTACTATTTTTTTTATCTCGACTCTCGAGGTATTTTCAAATGTAAGAATCTAGATATCTATATATTGTTTGGGTCGTTGAAAAATGTTTAAAATAGAAGCACCCTGTCAGATTGTAGGTAAGTATTTTTGTATGCATCCAACAACTAACTACTTGCCAAGAGTCCTTGTTATTTTCCTTTATTCGTGAGTTGCTGTTTTTGTTGTTGTTGTTGTCTTGGAAAATCGTCGCAGAATCGGAGGAAATTCTGCATGCCGCATCGAAATTGTTCCGTTTCTTCCCTGCTTTGTTGTATATTTCCAGTTGATAAAGTTAAATGCGGCGGTAGCCGGCAATTTTGACGATTTACTGCACTATTTACTTGTGCAGAAAACTTTGTTATTCTTCCTTCCTCAAGGCGATCGCGGCAACTCGATAGATACGAGAGTGAGTGTATTCCTGCTTTGCTGCTTCTACGAACACCATATTTATGTGAGTTTTATGTAAATTGGGTAACGTTTAGCATGATGGGCGTCGACGACGATTTTCCGCCTTATTTTGTTCAGACAGAAAGATAAAGATGAATAGAGTTGTGGGAAAAAAAACGTTTCCGCGCTCCGCATGGCTGCTGTTTAAGAAAGTAAGTAAGTATATGTGTTTTCTTCTTTCATTCAAGCACTAGTGGAAGATGAATTTTCGACTTTCCGAAGAGGCAAGGAAAATAGACTACAGCAATTTCTTGGAGATTTTGTAAGGGCTTCTTGATATTGATTTGAGATAGGAGGTGTAGATTCAAGACATCACTGGGTATCTGATTGAATTTTAAGTTTTTTTCAATCAAAAGTTATTCGATTAACATTACAATATTTAATTAGAAAACATATTTTAGATTACTTCTAAAACTTTTTTGAACGTGAATTTGTGCGAACCGTTCCGGTATTTCCAAAATTTTCTACGCTTACAATCGATCCAAATGAACATTATGAAAGAATAAGTTCAAAAATGTTCAGGCTCATTTAGGGTTACGTACCTACATGTGCCAACAGGGTAATAGGTAGACAAATGAAATAATAATTAATGAAAATAATATAATGTAATAAACTTTTGTTTTTGTTCGACCTACATAATGGCTGTATCATTTTAACCGTAATATATAGAAAGTTCTTGTACGATGGTACGGAACCCATCATTCAAGAGTCCCACTCGCACTTGGCAGGTAAAACGGAAATATTGAAAAATATTAAAACATTGAATATATTTCTTTCTTTGTTTATTCTAGTAGCAATTTCTCAACAATTGGTGGAAAAGTTATTCAGAGTAATAAGAAAATTACATATTTCAGTGACAAATATTTAGTTTATTAATTTTTTTTAATAAAAAGTAAAAAGTAATAGAAAATGAACCATTTGAAAAACTATTTCATGAACTATCACCAGTTTGTCGATAAAATAAATTTGTGTTGTCGCTGAAATAAATGTTTTTTACGAATTTAGAGATCTAATACTGATAGAAAAACATACTGGTGATATTTAAAGGTCAAATTTTAGAGAAGAAAAAAGCACAGTAGATATACGTCATTATACTTTTAGAAATAAGTCCGTAATCTCCAAAATAACCCTTTTTACACTTTATTGACCGACGAACCAAACGGAGGAGGTTGTTTGTCGAATTTGTCTCATTAAAAATACTGACAATCAACAAAAAATGCTCCCAAAAAGGGGTGTACGGGGCAGTTTTTTTTCGAAAAACCGGCAACGTCTAAATAGGACATTTTTAAAAAAAATCATAGATTTCCGAGTTACAGCAGTGGTATATAAAGTCTGAAATATGTGTGTGTCCGCTATGTGGTGGGTGCTATTTTTTTTCGAAAATTGAAAATATGAGACGGCCAAATTAAAGAAGCGATTATATGTAGCAAAATTTAAATTTGATATTTTTCAAAATAATGTACGGTTTCTCAGTTACAGCAGTGAGAAAGTCTGAAATATGTGTATTTCCGCGATATTCCAAAATCTCTGAATAAGTATAAACAACGTATACTTTTTTGAACGTTGCATGATTTTGATGAATAATATTACACACAAAAGTGTGAAATAAATATTTTTTACTAAAAATTGGATCCACTTTATTAGTTGGTGCACTGAAAAATACAAAATAACACTAATTCTATTGGTTCTGGTAATTTTAAAGTTGGTGCAAAAAAATTCAATCTAAGTAGAACTGCACAATTTCAAAATTACTAATACGAATAGAATTATTAGTATTTTTCAGTGCAACAACTAATAACATCGGTCCAATTTTTTGTAAAAAATATTTATACTAATGCACTGCAGGTTGATTTTTTGCATTAAGCGAAACCAACAATTATCTATATATTATATAGGTATAGATTTCTACAAAAATGCGTGTTTGATGAAATTCATCAGAAGTCGTCACATATCATACAGATATTCTAGATAGACAATTCCCCTCGCAATTCCCACAATAAAACAAATCTTCCATCTGATTTTTTTTCACCATAAGAGAGCAAAACTCCCACAATCAATTGCATCTTGTACGATTATCTGCCTTGATGATTGCAAAGCATCTGTAACCGCTGAAAGAAATGGCAGTCTTAGTCCTTTTTTCTTTCTCTTTCGTTTTCCGTTCCAGATTGCCGGATCCTTTGACCAGATTATATAAATATAAAAAAGGATCTATCTGCCTGCATCGTCGGCATTTCGGCAGAGGAAGTCCGATAGTTCATAAATAAAAGATCAAAACTTTCTATCCTGACGAGACTGCTGTTACTTCCTATTCTCGTTTACTATTCCAAAGAAATGCTGGGAAAGGGAAAGTCACCCCGAGTACCTTTATCCAAAAACGTTTTTTCGTTCTCGCTCTCTCTGTTCTTTAGACAGAGACTAAAGTTTTCAGGATCGCCGGATATACCTACCTATAGATGTATAAAAGATGTAGCAAGTTTGAAGACTCTTTTTCTTTCAGATGGTGAGAAAAATCGGGCGATTTCTCCAGAGTTTTCCTGAAATTTTCCGGGAGTGGATGAGGTGATAGAGCAAATGTTGATTGAGATATGTTGGAACTTGAATGGAAAAACCGAAAAAAAAAACGGAAACTGTTGAATATTTCAAGGATATTTTGTCAGAATTTTAGGCATCCTTGAATAGACTCATTCCCTAGAGTGGTGGTTCTTTGTTCTTGTTCATACCCATTTTATTCCCGAAAAAATATATGAGCAGAAGGAAACCTTCAAAATATATATGATTTTTCTGTTTAATTGAGAAAGGTTACCTATATGTTGAAAATATAAAAATATACTCTGTTTGTGAGCTTGTGAGTTAAATATTCATCTACAGATGTCGCTACCAATAACCATTCATTCAACTTCATTCACTCTGAGAGTTTTTTATTATTTTTCTACAAATTTTTCTTTTTTCGAGCTAAAAGTTATCGGAGAATCCTTGAAATATTGATCATGTATTACGCGAGAAAATCCCCCAAGAGATTTATTATATTATATTATGTATTTAGTATATCCAATCATTTTTTCTTTGTATTGGTGCAGAATTTAATTGAACATAACGACAGTATATAATATTTATTTCACACATACTCACATATCATGTATATATACTGGAAAATCGTTTGCATTTATTCAAAAAACCGTGATGGTAGTTGTGGTGGTTGGATGCATTATTGCATGATAATAAAATAAATTGAAATGCCGCCTTTATTACGATTGAAAACAACTCTACCGAAACCCAAATCACGTATGCTAGTAATATGCAAATGAATCTACACAGCAGTTGTGCTGTGGATGCAGAAAAAAATAAAATCCTCTCACCGGACTAGAAAACGCCCTCTTTATCTCTTTTATTATATATATATATATATATAGAGGGTGAGTCGGGAGCAACAGGACAAATTCAAACATTATAGAAATGTTAAATTTGTAAGCATTTTTTTAGATATCGAGTTCAAGTTCGTCTGAAAGGCCAAAATAACGGATTACCTGCTTTAATAGGGATGTTGACCAATTTTTCGAACTGTTCCTATCTTTTAGATCGAATCTTAATAGATAGGAAAAAAATATTTTACTAAGTAAAAAAAATCATTTTCTAAGAAAAAAAAATGATTTTGAATTTTCCCGCTGAAACACGCAAATCATTTACGGACATCAAACTACGTCACGGCTCGCTAACAACAGCAACATAGGCGTTAGGTGATTTATATAATTTACTCTTCCTCTGTGGCCTATGTGTATTCAGTCAGTTTGTCAGTGTTAATTTGCTTGAGAATTGAGATTGTCATATGAAAAATGAATGCAATTTTTTATAAATACGGTACAGTTCCCATGTGTTACTCCACAGTGATTATCAAACCAGATAAACTATTTATTTACGTTCCGAAAAAGAAAGATATAAGGAAAAAGTGGTTAAATGTAGCTAGACGATATCGAACATCTTTAACTACAACATCCACAATTAATTTTTGTGATGATCACTTTGATGTGAGTTCTGACAAAAAACCGATTTCAAATTCAGATGCAGAAAGTTTGGGTTATGTTGACAATGCATTTTTAGTATAGGAGTCACTGTTTATTCAATCAGAAAAATAACCCAATTCTAATTTTAGCTTCAAAAAGATATGGAAAATTATTGTAAATTCAATGTCACAGATAAGAATGAAAGCTGGTTGTTTACCTACACAATTTTCCTGTCAACCAAAAAGACCCATTACCACTTCTGATTTGTCTCGATCACCAGCTATAAAGGTCGAGAATTTCTTTATATAGCAATAAGTGAAATTTTTGAAAAAAAATTAAAAATAGTTTTTATTGGGCATTTAAGATTTAAACCGTACCGATGAGTACCTACTATTGCTATCCTTTTCTCGATTTTAACTATACTTATGTATATGTGTTTGCCAGCAACAGCAATTCCATAGTACTGTTTGCCTACCACAACACAAAATTAAACTTTAAATTAACAACAACGTCTGACAATTGCGACATAACCATAGACGATCTTCCAGAAAGTACCTATATACCAGAGAGCGAGACGTATATATACGCTCCATGCTCGTGCGTAATTCCAGTGACGGATCCCATTGTCGTTCCATGTCGACAAAATAAAAATCTTGGTTGAATGAGATTGAATGAGATAATTATAATTACCAATATTGGATCACACTTGGATCTTAACAGGCGGCGAGATGTCTGCGATCTAAGTACGAATTCGAAATTTCAAGTCTCTAGACCGTATGGGGCCTGAGAAATCGCTGCGGAGTCCATTGATACAAGAACCGAAAGTAATAAAAACTATTTAAAAAATCATATTAGTTTTCTAGTAGGTATTGGACAAATACAGTTTCACGTTCCTAAGTTCCGCAGAACAATAATTCGTATTTCTGGCAAAGAAATTTGCCACCATCAAATAATCTATTCTTGGCAAATTAGAGCTTTCTGCTTTTGTAAATCTAGCCTCCCTTATTGCAAATACACTGATTATTTATTAACAAAAACGTAAGAGATATTGAAATGAATCACAGAGCTTATAACCACTTCAATGGAATTACTGTTGACGTTGGCTGGTTAGTTTGTTTTGCGGTCCATGACGTAATGCGCTGTGATTGGTGTTGCAGTCACCTGATAAAGTGTATTATTATTTATTGCACTTTAAATTACTTTTATTCAATTATTTATAATTAAAAATGTTTCTTAAAAATATTTTTGGGATTCAAATATCACCATTAGTTGATTAAACATAAATTTATATAAAATTACAACTAGAGTCAGCATTTTCTATTGCAAACTGTTAGACTTTAGACAATAAACTGAGTATGATTCAAATACACCAATTCAATTTAAATTCACGTACGTCACATGATAGACAGGATTTAAAAGAAATGAAACTGAGAATAGAGGAATAGTCCGGAAATATCAGTTTACTTCAATCGTTTCCAAATTTTAATAAGGTAGGCAAAATAAATTAAGAAAATATTTGTCAGGACATATATAGACGTTCTAAATATTTTTTAATGATCATTGCATTGGTTCAGGATTGTGCATTTTGATAAATAAAACATTTCTCCTTCAAAAATTGAATAGTGATGTTTCAATATCATCCAATTACAGATGATTCAAGTAAACAACACGTTCCTTCATTACACGGTAGGTACATTACGTTTATTTTTACCTTTATCTTTTGCATTATTTTTACTTACATAAGAAACTCTTGTTCCTGTCAACTCACCCTGTATATGCATTTAAAAAGATAAAGGCGACGATGAAAACGCGAACTTTCCGCAGAGTCTGTGTATTTTTTTGTAGCGGCTGCCGCGGCGGCAATAGTGGCAAGCTTTTCCTCCGAGGATTTTCCACGATCGCGCGGAATATTTAGAGAATTCGCGAGCTGAGGAAACAATGGATGGTTTTTCATTTGCGAGCGCAAAGATAACACAGTCCCTTCCACCCTCACACCACCGCACTTTTCTACCCATCAGAATTGAGTTTATTTATGAGATAATTTGGACGCATAATAAATGTCTATGTACAGTGTGGTCATAAAGTCTAAAAATGACTCTGAAAATAAACTTTTCGTTGAAAAAAATGCCAAGACAAGTCCACTGTTAAATCAACTTTCAGATTATTTTCCGGTACAGAGAAATTACACAGAAGGGATTAAATGAAAAACAATTCTAAGATTTAAGACATCACTTTTTGTTTTTGATATGAAAATCGACCTGCTTTGGCTGAAAAAAATAAGTTATGTAATTAAGGGTCTTCCAGAATTTACAGCCAATCTATACAGTTTTTTCTTCTTCAAGTGCCGCATATTTCGTACTCGAACATAGGCGACTTCTCTGCCTTGAAAGTGTTGCCATAGTTAAGAAGGCCTACAACATTACGTGGATTCCGAATCACCGATATGTCTTAAGATACATCTTATTGACATACACTTCCAGATAAGCATGTACGTTATTAGGGTAGTATACACGCTAGGTTTTTCCGTTGCACTCAGCTCATCACTGGTCACTCGTCCAATTTGTCGCCCCACTCTGCGCTGCTTTACTTCTGTGATCGACGTCAGCCAACGTTAGCTCGCAGCCAAACGAGCGCGCGCTCCCCACTGTATATAATTTTTAGCAAAAAAATGGGATGAGAGAGCAAAAGCATACAGCGATTTGCGGTGTTTTTTCAGCTGCTGATTGCTGAGTGGCGTGATTTTTTGCCCATGGGAAACCTTGAGGGATTATGGCAGCTAATCCTCTACAACACACACATAAGTCAGCTAGCTGTATTTGTGTGAAAAAAAGATTGTAATATCTAAGCTTGATTAATCAGCAAGATGCAGATGAGTTGTTTTTCTCGACGGGAATAACATAAAGTTATAAGTGGTAAACAAATTATTTATGATATTATTTATTATATATAAGTGTATAAATAAATCATAAAGTAAGGAATATATGTCAGCTTATTGTGTATTTTTAACAAATTAAGATAATCACAGGGTACGAAAGACTGCTTAGATAATGAATGGTATTTTTGACAGACTTCAAAAGGGAATAGGTTTACAACTAGTTTGTTTTCCATAGATACCAGCTATTTACTAGAATCATTGCAACAAAAATAACAAAGTTGTTGTAAGTGAGAAGCAGAAAGGCGTCAGACAAACTAGATCGACTGTGGATGCAATCTTCAAAATGATTGAAAAATGCATGGCAGAACTTAAAAAAGGGCAGAGTGCAGCTGGCCGAGATAAGAACACAACACGGATTTATAGCAGAAATACCAATTACAACAGGAATTATATAATGGTAACAGTTTAAGCCCTACTTTCGCATCACAGTTTAGGCTGAACCCATAGAAAGCATTTAGAAACAAGACTTTGTCTTACAAGTAAGAGAAATGAAGAAATTACTATCACAACCTTTTAACAAAACTGAAAGAATAAAGAAAAAATCTTTGTTCTTTAGCGTACTATTTTATGGGAATATTTGTTGGGGTTCAGCTTATTCAAAAATGGCCGGTAGCCGGAGTACAAAAGCGTTCTACCAAAATTTTAACGTTTCAACACAACCTTTTTATTGAGAAACGATTTTTGAATGAATCAAAAATACATTTTGGAAGCACTAATTAAGCATCAAGACATAAATCGCTGGCAGTAAATAAAATATTAGCAAAATATTGATCCAAACTTATTTAGAATTAAACTTATAGAGGGCGTATTACTTTATATTAAGAGTTGGATTTTAAATATTTTGAAGTAAAAATATATTGTTATATTATTTATAAAATTTCTGAATTAATATTAAATATTTTTTTGTATCATATGATTGATGATGATCTTTATATATGTAATTGTATTTTATACTTTCGTTGTATTTTCATTTTATTATTTGTTTATTTGCATTGTATTAGTATGTATAATATTTAGATGATGTTAAGGTTGTAGATTTGAAATCATTATTGAGTTCAAGTTTACACACAGAAGCTACTTGCATACTATTTTTTAATCAAGAATGATATGTAAGCCTGAATAAAAATTATTATTATTAAACTTGTTACTTTTTAAAACTTAACTGATTTTTTTATTGAAATTCTATAGTAATGGCACGAAACTAAAAAATATACAAAAATGCAAGACGGCACCGGCTTGCTCTACGAAACAGCAAACGTTTTTCGGGCTTCTATAAATTATTTTCTCCAGACCCCGCCCCTGTCGTCAAGACACCACGTACACTACGATGGCATCTTTTCCACCCCCTTGTTGTAGGTATATACGGTATACCGGAAGTTTCCTAAGAAGCTTATATATTTAATATTCTGTTTTTAACGTTCAAATAAGGCTGATTATAACCCCCGGAATTCTCTTATCTTCTTTACCACCGTTTCCCGCATTTTACTAGGTAGGTATAGTAGATAACAGGTCCGCTGGGAATGAAGGGCGGCCAAGACGTTTCTTCTGTGTAATTTTTTCTTCGTGTTTTTTTTTATTTATTTGGTATATAAATAAAGTCATGTATTAAAAATTGTATAAAAATATGATAGGCTAATCGCGAGCAGTTCCCATAAATTGGAACTTTTGGGACTAGGTGCGGAAGATAAGAAGACAGCTGGGGTATGAAATTGGAAGCGTGTGAACTTTATGGGGAAGTAATTGAAATTGGTGAGGAAAAGGGAGAGAAATATTGTTTGTAAGGACTGATAGATAGATAAAACAATATTTGAGTAGAAGATAACTTCGAAGTATATACAATATTTGTTATAACCACTTGACAAGCTATTCAATGTTTATAAATAGTAACGTAAATGGTTTATATTTAGATTCCTAATATAAGTTAAGAAAATTAAAAGAAATATTTTTTTTTAAATAGCCAACTCGCTAAATAGCAATCATCGAAATCACAATCGATTTTGATTTTTCGGCTATTATAAACACAAAAGTGCGGACAACACTGCAAATGAATTTCGGTCTGACACTAAATGTGAGATGAATTTTCTCGATTTACAACGCATAACTAATTGAAATACGTCGAATTTCATTTAGTTACGTTGTTTTCTAAAGAAAAGCATCTTTCATCAAATTTGTTTTAAACGGTGGTAATGCTAACTTTAACCCGATCAAAGTGAGTAAATGATTTCAAATTGGTATAATAAATGCAATGAAAATCAAGTAAAACCATAATTGATATTATTGAAGAAATAAGATTTTAAATACACGAAAATAAAAACGTGTAACGTCCCTGATTTCCGATTATGGCGGATTAAAAATTGAAAGAGCCCTTCTATTTCGATGCCCCATCGATCCACTGAAATTCCATTTTCGCATATTTTGATTCCTACGAACACGTTGTCGGTGACAGACAAGTCACCGGGATGAGCTTCAACAAATTGGCTCATGGGGGACGCCTCTGCTGCTATTCCTGATTTATTTCCGTGCGAGAAAAATCATCAAAGTCGAAAAGGACCTAGGTGGAGGGGGGTGATGGGTTGGAGGGATTGGGGCGAGGCAGAAACGTCGCTTTGTAGCCCCGATAAAAAGCGGATTAAGGATTTTCTATAATATATTTAATGGCGCTTTCAAGCAAGAAAAAGCTCATCATAAGCCGAAGTTATTGAATTTAGAAAAAGCCTGATTAGTTAGAGGTTGAGATTCTTGAGAATCTGTCGATTTATGATTGCTGAATTGAGCAATTTCATATATTTTCTTTTTTATGGATTTGATTTTTTTCTCTGAAGCTATCAAGATGGTATTAGAATCAAAGGTGGAGTTTAGGGGTGGGTAACATCAAAACAAAGAGGAACAACACTTCCCTTATTAAATAACATTTATAAGGTGCAAATTTGTTGAAAATACTTGAATGTCGATAGTATGACTCTTAGAGACATATCGGTGGTTGAGAGTCCACCTTAAACTGCAGGTCCCCTTATCAGTTGCAAAAACTGACAAGGCAATGAAGGGGAGGCCTGTTCATTAGTGGACAAACAAAAACGCTGACGACGATTTAAATGACTAAATTACAGTTCTTCCTTTATGATATTCTCGTATTATAACAGTAGATATACGGATGGCATCAAGACGCAAAAAAGCTCAAAAGTAATAAAAATCATTACTCAACACATGCCATATCTATGAGACGTTGATAGACATTTTCAATTCATCATAATTTTATCTTTTCCTGATGATACAAAGGAACATCATGAATAATTTTGCACTTCCGGATTACACTCGTACAAAAGCGGCGGATAGAAATTGTTGTATATAATATGCGCTTTATGATTTTTTTATGCACCACCCGATACGCGAAAAAGAATAACCGCATCGTCCCGAAACACGTAAAGTTTTATAGAACGAGTGCGATATGGATGCGCTGGCCGCCATCTTTTTTTGAATCCCATGTGCCCAAATGGTTTTTGTCACCACCGCTCTGTTTTCTATATACATATCTATACTATGGAGAAGGGCGCGGACACATTCAAATTTACAATCCGTTTTATTTGAACTATCTGGAGATATAAAAATGTCGGGAGGAGTAGATATGTGTTTTTTGGGTGAATTGAATATTAATATCCTATGCGCCGTTTTATCGCTTTTTGTGCCTTGCTTGGTCTTCCGCTTGAATTCGCACACATCGAAACAAACCAACCATCTACGCCCATGGGAATCGCAGCATTGGCGTGTCATTAGAAGATACAAGGGGTAGAGGAGGTGCGCAAAATATTTAATTTCAAATGTTTTACGGCAAAATCTATGTTTATAAAAGTGAAATAGTAATTTATTGTTTAAGATTTTTCATGGCTCGAAAAAAATATCTTATTTACTTTTAGGTGAAACGGAAAACTTATCTTCTATATTCACTTTCGTAGCAATATTCAGTGATCGAAAATTGAAATTTAAAGTAGGTATAGCAAAAAAATAACTTATTTAGTGAGAAAAAATAATTAATTCATAAACACTGTACCCACAGCTTCTAACGTCAATTGTAATATTCTCATAGAAATCATCGACAGCATAGTAGGTACTTGTAAAGAAGAAGACAAATCAACAATCTCTCATCTTTCTACCATCGCCTGCATCCTAAGCATACAACATAAGATTTTTTACGCAGTTATTCTTAAATCACGACACTGGCACTAACCGTAATTAAAATAAGCAAAGAGTACCTACGGCCTATACATCGCTAATTTCTTACACGGTTATTTCTTTTTTTTAACTATTCCGTGAAGCACAGAACGCATTGAAACAACGTTAGAAGAAGACCATAAAGAATATAAGAAGAAGTAGGCAGCACTTTACGATCCGGTAATTATGAATACCAACCATTAACTTTATGCAAGAGAGGTTATAGAATAAAACGGTCCCAGATGGAAGTACCTTACCCAGAGGTAAATCATATAAATAATATTTACTGTTACGATCAACGATTTAATACATAGCATCATCATCATCAATATTAGTTCATGATTTCCATCTTTATAGCTTTTGAGCAAGAAAAAGTAGATAGATCGAAAAAAAGTGCTGGGTTATCATTGTTTATAGACGCTTGTAGTTGTAACATTTAAATATAGAAACACAAAAGACTATAAGTAGGTACCTACACGATATAAAATCAGTCAAAAACTTGAGCGGCAAAACTTTTTAAAGATACATATATAATTCAATAAGATCTTCAAACAAGTACTTTACAGGGATGGGCTACACATGCAATACAAATAGTATATAAATTTTAAATCAACGATGACTCTGCATAAACTCTCATTCAAGGTTTAAAAAGGCCGGTTTTAATGTATCTATTAAAAAATATTTCAAATACAAAATCATTCGAAAAGATATTCTAAAAGTCTCAATATTAGATTATTATCTATTGAGAGAATTTTGAATATAAAAGCTCTTTGGAAATTCACATTTCCACGAATGAAAAAAGGTGTCAGACAAGGGTGCATACTAAGCCCTCTTCTATTCGACTTAGTCGAGTTTTTTTAGCACCTATCTCAAAATCTCTGCAGTGTGATCTATAAACCAAAATATTTAAAAGGATCTCTCCGATAATAAAATATTACATACATATAATGTTTTAAACAAACTGTTCATTCATATAGGCAAAATCATTGTTCAAAATTTATCCTATAGAATATTATAGCATCGATTCGATGGTATAATGAGATGACACGAGTCCATCATTCCAATACATTATGTATATAATGCTTCTAATTTCAAGAGGGCTTCAGAATTTCATCGACAATCACGCCGATGCCGCGCCGAGGGGTCAAAGTTTAAATATTTATAAGAAATATGTGTGATTGTCATATAGTATATAATAGGGCGGTGGTTAAATTGTTTATTTATTGTTGTGATGTGATGAGTGTTTGTGATATCATAGATGAATGTCATGAATGCATGATGACAACTAAAAAATGTAACAGTCCTAATGATTATTATTATTATTACTAATGCTGTATGACTGTTTGATTAATTGGTGCATATTGAAGGAAATTAATTTTTGATTAGTGAAGTATGTGTTGTGTGATAGTTTTGAACAGATTAGATAAGTCCTCATAAAAGGGCATTTATGATATTAATTCAATTTATTAGAAACAATCAGAAATTGTGGCAAGTGACTTTGATTGAAATTATAATCAAGAAGAACATCAGAGTGTAGATTGAAAAAAAAAGGTCAAGTGTTGTTTAAACGATTTATTTTAAACCTCTTTTAGTTTTTATATACCGGAGGAAAAAATCTATATTCAAATTTGACACAGAAAATTGAGCCCCCGGATCAGAATGTGTCCTATTCGTTCATACCTAATTGGGCAACGTAACTCTGTTTGAAATTTGAAATTTAAATAGGCGAAATGCATCATTTTAGATCTTCCTGTATCAGTTTCCATGATTTTTATAGAAGAGACAGAGGTACAGACGGAACTATTGGGATATGAGTATGTTATTTCCACAGTTCGAAAAAATGAGGAAGGAAATTCTATACTCCGACTAAGTCAATAAAATTGTTCAGAATATCTCACAGTTATTAGCAGACCCTTTATTATTTGACCTTGAACCAAGAAGCATCTACCTACCACGCTCTGACGACTAAAGTGTCGATGTTTAACAACTCAATAAATCTCAATATTTTTGTCCATAATATCACCAATATAAGTAATTAAACCCAACTTTAGTATCCATAATTTCCTCATATCTTCGATCAACAAAACCCATCCTCTACCTACCCACATAATAATTTTCAATAATTGTCGAAAAAAAAATATTTACCAGCACCTTATTAACCAGCTAATTTGAACAACCCACATATGTACGGGCTTATAATATATTATATTATGATAGTTGATAGTGGCTGGGGGGCGTTTTACCAATTTATGGAAAAAGTTTGTTACTTTCAGAATAAATTTCTCTCACATAGTCACTGAAACTCTCAGACAAAATGGGCGATCAATTTTGAACGTAGAGATGGAAAATTTCAAGAATTACCCAGAAAACATCTAATTATTTAACCTAACTTGCATACATTTTGGTTTTAAGCTTTCTTTAATTCGAGATACCTCCTATTATCTAAGTTAAAAGCTTAATAAAAAAATAATTTGTAATAAATTAGTAACATCCTGAGGAAATAATGAACCAAAATCATGTGTGCAGCGGTCTAAAACTCGTTCATGGTTGTCGGTGGCATCCCCAGTTCCTCGTGACTTGGGTGCGGAAGTTGTATTGTTTTAATACGGGTTTGTACACTTCTATACTTAATAATGAATATTATTTGCGAGTAGCGATATTGAATTTGACTTGTACCCAGGCTCACGATTCATTAATTAAATTCGTAACTGTTACAAGATTTCTTTAATCCCACCTTTACTCAAACAGATGAAGAAAAAAGTTGTGAAATTATATCCATATTTTCTCTAATGATCGAATACAAATATCGACTCCCTATCTCACTAATTAAGCCATACTAATAATGACTTACACAACTAACCACACCTTGATTCCCTAACAAAAAAAAATCGACAAACCTACACACACATACAAACGATAGATCAACAACTTGATTCAATAAATCCCGTGGTGCGGCTTGCAGGCAAGGCAACACAGAACAAAAATAAACAACTGTCAATTTATTTTTCCCTTCGGTTTTTATTACAGCTCTCACAAAATACATCGTCCCTTCCTCTATCTAGCTGTGTTCCTTCTTCTTATAGATTTTGCGCACGTACATTCGGCAGCACAGTTAATTTTGTTTTCTCTTTCACTACTCTTCCTATCTGTCTGTCTGTATGTGCTGCTACCCTTCCAACTACCACCCCCCGTCTCTTCCACCACCTCTTTCCTTTTTATCCTTCAACTCCCCGATTCCCAGATCTCGTATAAAAGCGAGAAGACGAAGGGGCAGGGCAGGGCAGAGGCAGAGAGGTAGAATACACGTCGTGTCCTGAAGGAGATGAGATATATTATATGGCCCTTGAGGTCGTGTCCTGCTGCATAGGGTCGGGTTCAGAATGGCGTCGGCGTCGGTGACGCTATCTAGCTCGCGAGACGCGAACTTAACACGCGGCAATGAGGGTCGACACAGAGACGGCTCAAGTGTAATTTTTTGGTTAAAAGTTATATCGAGTGATCCCAAATAAAATATGTATTCGAAATAGGATACTGAAAATCAGAACATGTCCAAAAATATTTGGGTGGAGATTTTAAACTTTTTGTTTGTTTGTGCATTTCTTTCAATGTTGATCAATAGGATATGTTTGCGCTTAAAGAACTCCTACCTAGATGACCGCTAATTCCTTGTTAAATACATTTCAAAAGCAAATATCTCTATTCAAGATTACATCTGGAGTTCCTCAAGGCAGTGTTTTGGGACCGTTACTCCCGTTCAACAAGAATAATAATTGAAAAACTTATTTAATAAACCAAAAGGGCGCACAAAAAACGGTTCAAATTGAATTCGAGATTAAGATATTCGTTAAGATTTTCCGGTACAGTTTGTATGTTTTCCAAAGTTTTAAACTAATTAGTACGTCGGCGGATTGTAAAAACAATGCTAATTCCAGTGGTACTGGTAATATTTAGGTAATGCAAGGTGGTACCAGTAGGTAATAGTAGAATAAATATTATTTTGTATTTTTAGTGCACCAACTAATAAAGGCGGTCCTAGTTTTTGTTTATATTTGTTATTTCACATCTCTGAGGTCCGGAAACGATTATTTTTTTTTTACAAAATTTTCAATTCAAAAGTTATATGGAGCATAACAATAACTTCATAACTACTCATTCAACTGTGTATTCAACTTACTATTAAATAATTAACGCCAAATAACAAAGATTCGAAATATTTAAGGCATCTTTTCTACTAATTTCAATAAAAATATAAAAAGGATTGTCAAGTTAAATCGATCCAGTATCTGAAGAAAAATTTAAGATACATTTCCAGTTTTGTCAAGATGATAGAAAAAAGAACTACTTCTAAAAACTATCTAACTATTTGATTTGAAAAACAAGAATTTTATCAACATCAACATTTTTTATTGAATCGTTATGTCAAGTCAAAGAACAATAGAACTTTTAAACTAATAAAAGTGTACCATAATATCAGCGATGTTGTTGTTTGGAATAAGTAATTCAAATACTGTACCTAACACAAACTCAGGTTCGAGTTCAAGGTCCTTTATATTTTTTATACCTATTCTTACCAAGACACAGCCGTTTTACAAATGGAAAACTCACCTGAAACAATAAAAAGAGATTGTTAATAAAACAATATAGATTAAATATGTGTCATAAATTTGTTAAGCTGGGATAAATATGTATAATTAACTGTTTGCAAGATCTAGGACTGAGTTTATGTAGAAACCGATTCCAAAATTACTAGCACAAAAAGAATAAATATAGTTTTGTAGTTTCTGGTGTATCATTTAATAAAGGCGGTCCTAGTTTTTGTGAAAGGTTGAATTATTTCACATGCGTCAACAGAGTCACATTCATTGACAATTTACAATAATTTACAGAGTTTACGAAAAGGCCTTCCCTCAAATAATTTTTGAGGGAAATATATGTTGGATTTCTCGAAACTATTTTTTTAAAGTCTTATCTCGTATAAAAAAGAATTAACAAAAGCTGGTATCAGAAATTAGAAAATAGATAAAGAAATGATCCCATTCTTAGACTACGTGTTTTTCTACCGGAAAATTGCCTCTAGGAAAAATCACCCGCATCTAGCAAAGAAATGACATTTCTCGAATAGTCACTCAACAAACTCCTATGTATCAAAGTGTCAAAATGAAAAAGCATCTACCATCAAATCTTAAAGGTCTCCTTTTTATATACTCTACGTAGTAATGCTACAGGAATCCATTAGTTGTCGGCTTAAGTCTAGGTATATAAAAAAAACCTGTCAAGAGATACTAGAGATATACCTATATTAATAATTTCAAAAGGAAATTAATCACTAATAAAAGGAAAGGGAGGGCGGTTGTGATAAGGGAATTTGGTAGAAGGAAAGAAGAAAGAAAAAATGAGTTGAAATAGTGCACGGCATTATTTTATCTTTACAAGCACAATGGAGAAAGAGAGAGAGAGAGAGAGGGAGAATGCCTTAGGCGACAATTTCAGTTTAATAATACAGAGGACCCATTTTACTGAAAAGAACGGGTAGTGAACAGGGTCGGCCTCTCCAGGAAGCTGAGCTTATTAAGATGGGTAATTTCCAGCTATTACGTATGATATAGTATGGAAAGATGTGCACAAACCTGAACTAATGTAATACAACGAATATTTAAAATGTCTTTATGTACATCCAAGTATTTCTCAACTTTACTTTGCAGATCTTAAAAACATTTGAAAATGACAGAAGTGAACCGATAAATGTTCAAAAATTCTCAGTTTCATTAGGTTTGAATCATTTGCAAGTTCTTGTTTTACCAGCCCCTAAAAAGAGACAAAATGCTGCAGATGTAGGTAATCCTTATTAGTTGACTGTTTTACAATTTCAATAAATTATAAGGTCTTTGAAAACAATTTTGTGTCGCTCGAGACAATTTTCGAACTTTTCCAGATGAAAAGACAAGGCTTACGAGACTTTTTGTTGAATAAAAAATATACAAGGCTGCAAAAACGATATTGAATCACCTGGCATATAGCATAAAACAATTTCATCGTTTTTATTTTTGTTGTGTTTTATTTCTTCTTTGATGTTAATTTTAATTAGAAACACATGCCTATGTTTGTGTGTATTCTCAACACATAACAATAAATGCGATGACTCAGGCCTTTTTAGCATATAGTAATTAAGATAAAGCGTATATAAAAACATCATTTTAACCAATTATAACACATAAAATTAACAATTCATTGTATGAGACACAAACCACCCACGAGATATACATATATATCTACTTAGACAGTGAATCTTTCATGCATGAAATGAAGAAAAACTTCGAAGAGCGTTTTGTCTGCCAAAATATTGTAATAAAATAAATAACAGTACCGATGATAATGATGTGTAATAGAATAGCAACAGAATGAAAAAAAACAGGCCAATCTTATCTAAATACATATCGCCTATATAGAAGCATTGACATGTTAAATATATAGGGACATGATAAGCTAAGGAAATTAAAGCAAAGGTTGGATTGTTGACTCAATTAATTGATTTCCGATGAAATATTTACAATCGAGTAATACCGTACCCTGTACAGGAAGGAATATAGCAAATATATATCTTATAAATTTCAATAATTTAAATCATCAAAAAACAGTTGAAAAATAAATCGTGTTGAAAAAGCTACAGCCACATTCATAAAAAAAATCTTTCGCTATTAGTTGAGAAAGTTGAAAGTTGAAACTACTTTCTTATCAAGGCAACAACGTTACTTATTTTGAGCTCTAAATATTGTGCAATAAGTAGACAATTTTTTACCAAAGAACTCAAACGGGGGAGGTTATATATTCGACTGTCTGCTTTTTTCTTGATTTGTGCGCGCGCTGTATATAGTAAACGTACTCCGATTTTGATGATTTTTGATTTATTTGAAAGAGGAGACTTGATAAATGGTCCCGTATTCGTAAAAACTCAAATCCGCAATCTCCTTCCCTCTAAAAAGTAATCATTCTTCGTAAATTGACAATATAATTGCACGTCTAGGGGGCAAGGGGTGACTTTAAAGTGTAGCAAGTAAATTGATTCCATTATTAGTAGGTAACTGAAATGAGGTCACGAAAAAGTGAATCAAATAATCTCCTCTAAGTACATTTCATATTAGGTATCAATTGAATATTAAAGTGCAGCCAAGGAATTTTCTGATAATAATATGTTAAATATGCAAACCACCCACAATTTCCAGAGTATCTACACCTATATTATTTCTGCTCCAAGAAAATATAGGTTATGTTCATCCATATATAATGTCGAACCATTTTATAGGATGGAATATAAATATAGGTCGATAAGCAATTCAACGTCATCGTATTCCTTTCGGGCATTGGACATATATATATACATTATAATGAATTTCTAATGAAATTATTTACCATTTCTGAATATAACATCGACGATGATGGCGGAGTCGAAAGGTATTGGCCTCAGAATCGTCGACTGGTATAATATGTACCTAGTATAAGTAAAGTAGATCCCGCGCATGATTTATTCATTGTTTTGCTTTGGTTAGTCTACATCGGGTAATTTCAATAATTCAAATTCGAGCAAGCTCCTATAATAGGAACAGCTAGAAGCTCTCTGTGCTTTTATTATCGAGAGAAAAGATGAACTGTATCCGTTTTAATGTTTTTTTTTGTGGTTTGGATTTGGTTGTTTTGTAGGTACAGAAATAAGGAACTCGATCAGGAATTACATGGATGATGCATTAAAATACAACTTCCGAGATCGAATAAATAAATTTGTTTTTTGACATACATGTCTACTGGATTTGAATCAGATATTGTAAAATGTATCAAGTATCAATTAGTGAACCATCAGTTTGTGGCAGTAAATATACTTGGTACAATAAAACAAAAACAAATCAAATATTTAAAAATTCAAACATTGCCTATTGTCATTTTAATTATTGTGATATAAGCTGTTGAATGCAATGTATGTGAAACGTAATATCATATCCCCAACTATACTGTGTTAAAAAAGTTTACGACAAATAACAAAAGTATTTATACATCAACGTGGCAAAGAAAATGACCAAATAAGTTAGCTAGAACAATACGGATGATTCAGAATCCATGCAATAATGTGTAGATCGTTATTATATAGACTAAGGTTATTCTTATCTAACTATGAAAGAGTTATCTTATGATATTTACGTACAATAAACTTTTAACACTAAAACACCTAAAACTACGAAGCAATCGGTAGCAGTGCGGGTTAAAACTACAAAACATCGATTGTCGAAGTTAATCAGTACGAGGCGAATGGTTTGGACAAGTGACACATATTGGTGGTTCAGAAACATCTTTAAACTGTAGGCCCCCTTTCCTGTGGTAACACACTTTCAAGGCAAAAAAGTCGCTTAGACTCAGATACGAGTACAGCTCTTAGAGAACTCTAAAACTGAGATGGCAGTATCCAAATAAGGTCAGAGATAAAATGCGCCATGGTTATTTCGTCATTTTTTATACCAATACTAATGGCAATAAATAATTATTTATAAAATCTAATAATTAAATTAAATGTTATATTGCCAAAAATAAGTATCTATTGTATAAACAAAACGAGAATGGGTAATAAAATAGTAATTCAGTATGTTTTCATAAATGAAACAGGGATTGAAAAACAATTTATATTATTTCTTTTACATCCTGTTTTATGTCTCTAGTGTCCCGTGACCTGCATGCACTTTCTCGCCTTGGAAATGGTGCAATTGATTTTTTTTTGTCAGTGGTAATGATAACGACACCGCTATCGAATTGAAAGCAATAAGCATGCAATTGGATTTCCCCCTCGAGAATGTCAACCATCCCCCAATACACACTTCTTGTCCCCCGCAACTCCCTCCCAACCCCCACCTACCCTAGGTATCCAACCCAACTTTACTCTCGAACGAGCAGCCCCCGTTCGGTATTTCTAGAAGCCCTAGAGGAATTTTATTTCCCCCCATTTGACGTTATAGGTATACCGTGTATACCTACCTAGGGTGGTTGGATGTTTTAGTGGCTTTTCTTTAGTGGAAAAAGTATAGCTTTATTCCTATTGAAGTTTAAAAGCAACTAATATAACAACATTGGGGCATTTGGTTTTCTGTCAGAATTGAGGATAACAATTCTCACACAAAAAAGACTACGACACGTGCCCTAAGGGTGTCATACTGCTATACTACTATAAAGCATATTAATCAATCAAAACTTAAAGTAAATTAGTCACACACTCAACGAGTAGTGAAAAAACTCGCCCAAAACTCGATGGTGAACCCTTTGTGTTTTGTGGACTTTCAGAGTTTGGGCGAAGTGGACATTTTGGAAGAAGTGTCCACCAATGAGTTTTGGGCGAAGTGGACATTTTGGAAGAAGTGTCCACCAACGAGTTTTGGGCGAAGTGTCAATTTTGGGCTTTGTGGACTTTCAGTTACATTGGGTGGCTCTGGAAACTGTTTTCAGTACGAAATTTTTGGGCGAAGTGGTCGATAGTATATCATTTGGGGCGAAGTGTCCGCTGGGCGAAGTTTCCAGGTCCCCGCCACATTACTTGGGCGGACTCCTGGCGCGAGTCACATGACTAGAAATATGAGCGCGACTCACAGGACGCCAAATGCGGAGTATGTAGGATAATCGTGTAGAATTTTGGTGGCTGGTTTTCAATAGATGTTCATGTTTCAGAGTTTCCTGAGTCCAAAAAACATATTTCCAGCCACTGAACTGTCTGTCTGTCTGAGCCTAGATTATATGGGGAACGGATGAGCCGATTTGGTTGCTTTTTTTTATTTTGTAGGTTATCATCGATACCGCTCATACGTGACACAAAGACCTGATCAGTGGCACAGCTGATTTTTTAATTAACAGAGATCAGAAGACGAGATCAGACAAACGCACATCACAAATGATACCTACTATAAATGACAGTGAATGAAAAAACGTAAGGTATCAAACTTTTATTTTCTAATTAGTACCTAAGTCATCTAGAAAGAGATAATCTTGGAAAATTACTTTTTTATATAAACATCAAGGATGTTGAGTCTTTTATTTTCTTTTTGTTTGCATAGGCCAAGCGAATAACAGAAGAGATTTCTACAACATGATAATAAACAATGTGGCAACAAAGATGGGAACATTTATTTAATTACAATGAAAAAATAATGCGGAGATAGAAGTCACTATAGATTAGCTGGCAAATAAGAGTAGATACGTCTTATTCCACAGACGTGAACTTTGTACAAAGAAAATCGAAAAGGATTCAACACACACAAAAAAAACATGATGAACAAACTTATTAGTAGCGAAGTTATTTTTCAATTGAGATCTAGTAGTACAAATTGAACATAACGCTCAAGCAATGTAATATCAAAAATCGATTTAGATTAACAATTTATCAAAGCTGATTGCTTATCCTTATTATTATACTGAATGATTGATTGCGTAATTCAATGAGGGCTAGATCGTTTGTTGGTAGATATTCTCGTTTATAAATGGAAAAATACAAAAAAAATAGATCAAGAATCATCATCAAGAAGAATACATAAGGTTTGTTCCATCCACCATGAAAACCGTTCAAGAACGATCACACCCATGCGCAGTAGAAAAAAAGTGTTCCAACCAAAATGTGATCGTTCACGAACGATTTCATTAGCGTTCCAACCAATTTTGTGTTAGTTTATGGATAGTTCTGAAACGGTCACTTCGGTACATGGCCAAGAGTAGAAACTAAATGGAATGACATGCGCATTAGAAGTAAAATTTTAAAATTCAATGAACGGATCGGTGATAGATTCATATAACATGTAATTATTTCATAATTGTTTAGTTGTGCTTTATATTATAAAAGTGATTATTGTGTTTTTCCGTTATATTTACATCAGAGACAACCTTTACGTTAATTATGAGTATACAAGGAGATAGCGATTTTGAATCGGATTTCTCAGAAAGTGAAGACGATTTGGAATTTGAATTGACTGAGATAAGGAAAAAAAATGAAAATTTTCTAGAGGAGATAGTACCAGAGTATTCAGAATGTGTGTTTTTCGAGCATTTCAGAATATCCACAGATCTTTGTAATAAAATTGCTTCTATGTTCGAAAGAAGCCCATATTACAAAAAACAAGTAGGACAATATGGCAATACACCTGCCTTGCATCAAGTAAGTAGCATTTAGAATACTTAGAAGTACTCTCCATCAATTGAGACAATTCTCGGGTGTAACGAGGAAATAAATCCTCAATTCCTCTGCAATTTTTTGCCAAAGCATTTTATTGTTTTTTATCAGGAATGTTCCCAGCTTCTTGTGGTTCTTTTCATATGAATCAATTAACATTTTCGTCTGATTAATATTCCAACGAAATTCTATTTTCTGAGTCTGAGGTGGTCCCTTTATGCAGATGAACTCTTGCAGTTCTTAAAAATGATAAATGATTAATTACATATTTATTTCTTTATAGATTTTCAAAATTGATATTACTCACCGTTCAAAGAATTTTGGGTGCTCACAACAAAACAAAAAATACAAACCGATACAAAGTTATCAGAGAACACTACTTCGAAACATTGTCAAATGTCAAAATTCAACTTTAACAGTTGACAGCAAAATAGATATCTAATCGTCACAGATTCGTTCCAACCAAGAGTTTTCATGGAATCATTCAAGAACGGTGTGAAGGCAGCACATGCGCATAAAATGATCCAAGCGTTTCTATTTTGGTTCTATCACCGTTTCGTGACGATCCTGAAACCGGCAGATGGAACAAACCTATAGTATTGTTACCGACTTCCCAAACGGAGGAGGTATACAATTCGATGTGTGATTTTTTATGTTCGTATGCGCGCTTCGTTCAGTAACCGTACTACGAATTAATAATTAATATTATTTTGTAATTTTCAGTGCACCAACTAAGTAATAAAGTCGGTCCACTTTTAGTTTAAAATATTTATTTCACACTTTTGAGTGTAACATTAATCATGAAAATCGTTGAACGTTCATCAATACCCAAGAAGATAGTACTTATCCTATTACCCATGTATTTGTTATTATTCAAACATCTCAAAACATCGCGACGGAAATACACATATTTCAGACTTTGCCACTGCTGCAACTCGAAAACCGCAACTTCATTTGAAAAATGCCCAATTTAAAGGTTGCTACATATAACCTCTTTTTTAATATGGTCGTCCCATAATTTTAATTTTTGCAAAAAATGCCCCCTCCACATAGCGGTAATACACATATTACAGACTTTACAACTGTTGTAACTCAAAAACCGTATTTCTTTTGACAAAAATTAAACGTTTCCGGATAGTGTCTCATCTTTAATGCTGCCGTCTCAGATTTCTGATTTTCGAGAAAAACTGCACCCTCCACCACCTTCGGGCACGGTTTTTGTAGGGAAGGAGTTTTCAGCTTAGAATGTTTCTAGATATGGAACCATTTCTCAATTCTCCTCTTTGAAAAATCACCAAAATTGCAGTACGTTTATTAAAGACAGCATGCGCACAAACAAAAAAAGAGCAGACAGTCTAATTGTATACTTCCTCCGTTTGGGAAGTCAGTCAAAAAAAATATCCTACAGATCGAATTTAATAATTTTCATTTAGTAGATAATAGTATCTACCATGTAGCATACCTTGATGATATGACCAAATGTCAATGTTATTCGAAAAAAAAACATGAACAGCTCTTTAATTTTATCAACTTATTCTTCCAAAGTAGGTGTTATAAAAAAATATGCAACCTACACATGAGCAGAAGGGCGAAAATGTCAATCATGATACAAAATGCGCTTCTAGGTAGATGTCTTCACTCTCACACGTACGCCCATGGCTCGTAGCGACATATACCACACTCGTCCATTAGTGAATTTTATATTTCACGATTATTAGATATTCGTCTCCTTACAGACTTGTGGCATATACCTACAAATACAGTTTCGTTTCTCATTAGTCAACCTAAACTGGAACCTTAGACACAATAATGTATCACAAGTTTCCCATTTAAACTAAAGTTAAATTTAAAGTTTTGGTGGTCTCTATAATACAAAAGGTACAAAATAATCATAATGATGAAAAATGTTGTCTACAACTTAAAATTTGTTTCATTTACATACAAAAAGAGAATAATTTAGCCCGCTGCACGATATGACGATGCAGATACCTTCAGCACAGCAGATGATATACCTACCTACTGTGCAATAATATGACAGCTGACAAGTCACGCATCGCATTACGACTCTTGTGTTATTATAATGCAGCAGGCATCAAAAGCTCTGCTGAGCTGTCTAGTTGACAGACGGTGAAAGATGTAGTATCTACAATTTAGTTACCATGACGACTAATAATTCCCGATTGCCGAAAATAGCACCCCCCTCACCCTTTCAAAGATTCTCCACAGCCACAAAGTTAGCGCCCCCTTTGGGGATATGCGTCGTCGACGTGTACGTGATTTGACGTCACAACACACTGTTCTGTGTTCTGGTGGTGGTGGGTGAGAAGGTGTAGGGGTATAGCAAAAGCAAGCCCCGCCACCGACGTATATCGTATCAATTTTTTTTCTTGCGGAAGCGTCGACGGTATCCGCACCAACGTCGAGGACGATGTCATGAATTTAGATTAGAACTTTTCGATGGATGGATGGTGAAGCGGGCCGGCAAGGGGGGATAGACAGTCGAATGAAGGGAGGAGGAGGTAATCCAAATGGGGGGAATAGCAAAGGCACAACACACAGTAGATAATAATATAGAAAACTTCCAACCGCACTAATTTCGACTAGGGGAATAAAATTCCGATATGTTGAGAAAGTGTCGCTTCGAATTACTGCACCCCACAAACTTGAAGAATTCCTGACAAAATTACGGAGATATTTTACTGTACGCTCGCGCATTTCGGTTATTTGCTCACGATTTTATAGTAATCTTGCTTTTGCCCGCGACTTCGTGCGTTTGTAAAATTGCATTCAATTGCAATACAGAGAGACGCAGTAAAATGGAATCTATATTTTAAGTTAGAACTCTAGCAATAGGTACATCGATGAAAGCTGCATTCAATTCCATGCAGTAGTTTTTGCGTGATGCGTGTACAAACTTACAGAAAGACAGACAGACGTGGTATAATGGAACATATATTCTAAGTTAGACTTCTAGTAGTATATCGATGAAAGCTGCATTCAATTCCATCAGTATTTTTTGCGTGATGCGCGTACAAACATACAGGCAGACAGACAGACAAAAATTCTAAAAACTATTGTTTTGGCTTCTATTGTTCTAATAAAGACCCCACATATTAATTTCTCTTGAATATCTTTAATGTACAGACAGCGTCCTGTTACAATTTTACTATATATATATCTATAAATATATATATGTATCTACAAAATAAAAAGATGTTCTTGGGGATGCAGTCATGTATTCAATAGAATTCTTTGATTGACGCCGTTACAAAATTATCTAAACAACAACTTAACAGTATTAAAAAAATACTTACAATCGTGAATTTTGGATAAGTTAGCTAAAAACAGGAAAGATTCCATAGTCATCAATTACGAATGTCATTATTTATAATTGTCATGGTAACGTTATAAGAATCTACTAAGATTCTTTTGTCATTTTAACATGGATTATTTTGAAACAGAAATGTTTTCTAGAGAAACTGATTGAGAAAAACACATTTTTCGGCTAGCTATAGCGTCTCGTGCGAGCATCGAGTTTTTTTCCGCGAAATAAAAAGCAGTAGTCATAATCAATTTTGTTGTACGACAGGTAGAAAATATGAAATTTAATTTCCACATAACTATTCTTTTACTGTACTGTATCCTGTATCCTGGAAATACGTTTCAAAGTGGTGCATAATCAAACAAAAAAAAAACAAAACACTACAATCGAAGGACAAACCTATCACAGACAGACTCACATACCAATGTTCAAAAATTCAATTTTTGGATTCAGGATATCCTAAAAGGTAGAGATTTTTCACAATAACAATACAACAAAAAATGAAAAGTTAGGATTTAAACTAAAATCAGAGACAAATTACAGTTTAATATTTGAGCATCCAAAATAGGTATGAACTTTATATTTGAATAATTTCCTTCCTAAATTTGCACACGGTTTGAATATATGCTCAATAACTTTCAATGATATAAGTTCGGCGACCCAATGTCATTTCCGAAACATAATCAAATATTATACCAGGGCGTCCAGGGGACGCAGCCACTACAAACTACCACAGACTACTTTACTCTATAACATCCATCCACCTTTCTCGTCCTTTGGGACAATCCACCACTCGGCGGCGGCCGGTAATCAAAACCCAGATGTTCCGAGAAACTGGAAGCCGGAACTTGCTTTATAACCCCCACCCTTTACAATAGCAATATAGAATAGACTCTACTCCACACTACTCTATCCCTTTCTCTGGCCTGGTATATCCTCCCGAGAACACAAGTCCCCGTAAATTATTCATTAAACTTTCTCGTCGATGTGAAAAATTCAAATCCGGCGGCGCACAGCCGCACACCGTCGTTTAGTCCGTCCGTCCGTTCGTTCAGGTAGGTGTAGATGGTTTTGTTCTAATGCACATCAGAAACAGTTTCTTACAGTCAGCAGGATTCAGCTCAACGCCCATAAAGGTGGCAGGCGTTCCAATCCCAGCGTCTGCCAGACAAACGTTACTTTCTGTGACAGTTTAGAAACGCAAAATCATTTTGGTTTGCGGATTTTCTTCTGAGTTTTCTGAGAAACTAACACAGCTACAAGAATATTTGTTTCCATTTTTGGATATTTAGAAGTATATTATAACTATTCCGTTTAAAATAGATGCTTGCAATTATACAGGGTGTTTCATAATTTATGCACAGGATTTGAGGATGTGCTAGCTCATCCAAAAATATGAAAAAAAGTTTATACCAACTTATCCTCTAAAATGCACCATTTTAGAGATACAGGGTGTTGAAACTGAAAAAAAAATATTCGTTTTTTTGGGAATATCTCCGGAACCGTTTATCGTACAGAAATCGGCTTTTGTAAGCATTTTCCACTTATAATAAGCTAAGTTTAGAGTCAGAAAAAAATTTCTGTTAAGTCATAATTGGTGATGATTTTGAAGGAGTAGTGGTTGTTTTTCTCCCCAATTTCTAAGCCAATGGAAAAAGTACGGTTCTGAGGAGCCCATTTGAACCGCCAATGTTTTCTATACAAAAAAGGTACTCTTGGTCGTGAGCTCTAAAGTCGACCGTTTTCGAAAAAAATCAAGTTTTATGTTGAAAAAACACGCTAAATCTTTTGAAATACAATTTTTGAATTACTAATTCAACAAAATTTATGTAAACGTTAGAAGTAACAAAAGCTAAAATTGACCGTGTTTTTTCAACATAAAAGTTGATTTTTCTCGAAAACGGTCGACTTTAGGCTCACGACCAAGAGTACCTTTTTTGTGTAGAAAACATTGGCGGTTAAAATGATCGCCTCAAAACCGTACTTTTTCCATTGGCGTAGAAATTAGGGAGAAAAACAACCACTACTCCTTCAAAATCTTCACCAATTATGACTTAACAAAAATGTTTTTCTGGCTCAAAACTTAGCTTATTATTAGTGGAAAATGCTTACAAAAGCCGTTTTCTGTACGATAAATGGTTCCGGAGATATTCACAAAAAACGAATATTTTTTTTCAGTTTCAACACCATGTATCGCGAAAATGGTGCATTTTAGAGGGTAAGTTAATATAAAAACTTGTTTTCATATTTTTGGATGAGCTATCACATCCTCAAGTACTGCGCATATATTATGAAACACCCTGTATCGTGAATTATCAATTATTGTTCCAACCACTGTCAAGATTCGTCAGATATGGACAATAATTATCTGACAGACATGCGCATTGAAGTTGATTTGCAAACTGTACGGAAATCGACTCGGGGTTTGAAGTTGGAACGAACTACTCACTCTTTCTTGCCTGATTGGATTGGTCGCTTTCTAGAATCGTAGTACCTATGTAGTAGGCTGAGCACGTAGCGATGGTATTATGCAAATGACATTTCACATCACAGAGTGCGGGATGATGTCAAGAGAGGGACCAATATGGAAAATGACAGATGGACATTAGTCACATCCTGACTTGACGAACTCAGAGGGTGTGGTGGATGATATTTGGTCTCGTCGAAAGATCCACGCCGATAGGATGATGCGATATGGTTTTGGACAAAAGCACTTTCTCGAGTTGATATTTTGATTTTGTACATAAAATATGGAAATTTCTAAACACGACTTTGAATAATAAGCAACCATATATACGTTAAGCTCTCAAGAAATAGATAGAAATCTTTCATATTATGTATTTTTTAGGCATTTGAATAAGCAATATTCACATTAGTCAGTTTTGTTGCGTTGTAAATTTATATAATTCAAATACGAAACTATTCAAGAAAAAAAAGTTAATAATAGATAGAAAAATCTTTGTTCTCTCCAAAAGTGGAACCAACCCTCAATAGTCCTCTTTCAAATGAAAAAAGATGCATGATAAATATTTTTTACAAAAAATTGGATCGACTTTTTTTCGTTAGTGCACACTAATAAAGTCTATCCATGTTTTTAAACATATTTATTTCACACTTTTGAGTGTAACACTAGTCATGAAAATTGTTAAACGTTCACTAATACCAAAGAAGATAGTACTTATCCTATTACTCATGTATACGCTTAGCTTGTACATATTTGTTATTATTCTGAGATATCAAAACATCGCTTCGCAGATAAACATATTTCAGACTTACTGCTGTAACTGAAAAACTGTAACTCTTTTGAAAAAAATTTCACGTTTCCAGATATGGTCTCATCTTTAATTCTGCCGTCTCAGATTTTCGATTTTAGAGAAAAATTTACCTCTCCACCCTCTTCAGGGGCGGTTTTTGGACAGAAGGAGATTTCAGATTTAAGTTTTTCTCTATATGGGACCATTTCTCAACTCTCTTCTTTTAAATGAAACAAAAATCGTCTAAATCGGAGTACGTTTACAATGCAAAACGCGCGAACGCACATACATGAAAAAACAAACATACAATTGTATACTTCCTCCTTTTTTGAAGTCGGAAATCGGAAGACGCTTTCTATTTCAAAAGCATGATCTTCAAAGTTGCCAGCACCAGCACCAGCAGAATTAATATTATTTTGTATTTTCTAGCGCATCAAATAAAAGCCAGTCCTATATTTTTTACAAATAATTTACGAATTACCGATATTTTGAAGACATTTCATATTTTTTTGTATTCTTCGATATTTCTTTTATTATTTATAGTTATATTTAGGCAGAAATATGCTAATAATTTGTCTTTATAATAAAATCTATCGTGATAGAAATATATTGAAAAATACTTCATTAAATTTAAATAATGATGTTGCTAAGATTAATTGTTTTCTAATCTAAATAAAACTGAGCAAACGCCATCAATAGTCATTGGGAATAGTTCATAATTCTTAAACATGTCATTGTTATAGCCATTAATTCCATAATTTATTTCCAATATCCATACTAATGGGTAGATCGTAATGGAAATAAACGGAATAATTCAAAAACCAGTTATACTTAGCTCGAGTTTTTGTTTTGTGTAAATAACTAAATTATTTATAATAACTATAACTTGACTCAGGTCAAAGTGAATCGCGTATTTCTAGCCGTTTATCTGTTCATTTATAATTTAGTTTAACGATCTGTCTTGATTTAAATACTCGTACATACCTACTGCTTATAAATTTCTTCGCAGTATCACAAATAATTTAGTTTTTTTACAAAAACGAGAAATCAAAAACTACATCATGCTGTAGCCATAAAGTAGGCATTCCTCAAAGCTATTGGTAACTTTTGACAAAAAATGAATGATTAGTTTTGTAGAAAATCCAGATAAATAGATGAGGCCCAAAAAACAATGTGTAGAAAAACTTGAGACCAACAGTATGTTCGCCAATGACGACTTGGAAACCTTGAATTTTGGTTTGCAGAATAAGACGTTATGACAATTTAGAAATTCATTATTAAGAAACGTGGCTTATCAAGTCCAGTATTGTCCTTTCTCTGAGTTGCAAAATTATTTAAGAGTTTCAATATCTTGGTCTTTAACTCTTCAGTTATTGCCCTGTACAAAGCATATCTACTATTGTAAATCGTCTGGGCATTTCGTTTCATCTAAATCAGATAGTTCCCAAGTTTTAATTTAAAAGATCTCCTTCCTCCACCATCAACTCCCTTCTTCATCTAATGAACCGTATAATGTATTGCGAGGTCTAATTAAAATCAGAACTATTTCGAAGTCATATAGCCGTCGTCGTAGAAACAGAAACACAATGAGATGACAAATGGCGCAAGCGGACGTAACAAAATTTCTAATGAGGGTGTTTCGAGTCTATTTCTCCTCTCCGCTCTGAGAGATGTAAGAAGAAAAAGGGGAGATGTGGCGAGAGTTTATTATTTTTATTTATGGAGTTGTAAAATGACACGACTAGAACCCAGTAGATTTATAATAGAAGCGTCTGAAAGATGATGCACTCACCGAACAAAAGACTGAATTGATTATGTGTACTTTAGGTTACATTTTATCACCATCACTTCGATGATTATGATGTTGCATGTAGCATTTTGTTCAATATCTTCGACCTTGGCCGGTAAATTAGCTAATTCTTCAGAAGAACACACGAAATACGCCTATATGATATTTGCAAAGGAAATAAGAATTAGTGCCGATGATTACCGCCCTTTCTTTTTCCAAACGCAAACAAGGTCAGAGGAGTGATAATTTTTAAATATTTGCACATTTTATGATACAAATCCTTTATCTCTGTTTCTCCCAGTACAAAACGATTCAATAAATTACTTCAAAGCATTAACAACTCCACTCCACTCCTTTCAGAAAGCAAAAAAAAAACACAAACGCCGCCCAAAGCACCCATAAATATTTTGAATTCATAATTCCTTCACAAACACACACTCACAGTCGCCAAAATTCCATTATTTTCAACAAAAAAAAGTGCAATATCATGAATTGTACCAGCATACTTTTATTGTTTTTTTATTTGTCTTTACCTGTGCCCCCCAATTGAGCTTTTATGGTGAAACAAATACAGACACATATACTCAAACGGTTCGTCCCGTTCTCCCTATTTGTAACATCACACAGAACCCCCCCCCCAACAACCAACAGCTATATGCTCCCCCTGTTCTCCCGCAGCATCAGTAACAGAAGCAGCAGTGGCTCCCCCAATTTTGGCCGGTTTAACCCCCCGTCAGCGATGCCGCGCCGCTCCAAATGAAACAACACTCACCGACACCCAGACGATGTTAGTGTGAGGGCCAGACCTCGAACAGTTTACAAATTTACCAAAAACCGATACTTTCTTCTCTAATAATTGATACTCTGACCTGACCTCTAGTGAGTCACTTACAGACATGAGCAGATCTAAATTTTTTTATGAATTGTTACAAATGCTAATTATATAAACGCAACTATAACGGCCGGCTTCCAGACTAAATTATATGGATTGCCACGTGAGCGAAACAGAGATACGGAGGGGTAAAGCGGACCAGGAAAGCTGGGAGCAATTTTCACAAATTACCGAATTTCCCTGCTACTGCATGTCCCTGTTCTACCCGAAGTGCTATTTGCCATTATTTACCATATAAATCAACGTCAAGGTACATAATCATATTACTACCAGTGCTGCCGCCCCTTTTGGGTCGCCTCCGGATCCAGCTCGGTCCACAAGCAATGTTACAGAACACAACAACACTTGAGCAATAACTATATTACACAAGGTATCCCATTATGCGATAGATACCAATGCGTTAAAGTAGTATTGTCAAAGTATCCATTACTTTTATCCTTAGAATAAGAGTGTGATGATACAGGTCCATATTATACTTACATTAACCAGTAGATTGGAAGAGAATGAATACTTCCATAGCCAGCAATGTCACCTGATCTGATGCCCCTATCAAAATGTGAATGCAGCCTTTCTATGCATGTTTATTCCGTCTCCCGATACTCTTCATGTATTTATTATTTATCGAAAGGTAAGTAAGGAATCTCAAAGACATCTAGAATAGAGACCTGTTAATATTTAACCGACTTTAAAAAAGGCGGAGGTTCTCAGTTCGTCGGTATCTTTTTTGCATAAACGTAATAACGAAATAGTAAGGATCAAAGAATTTTTTTATAAAGAAGAGTCTGAGATTCGTTAATGTGAAGATCAACAGATTTTTACTCAATCAGTTCATAATGATCCAAACACTCCATTATCAAATAGAAACTTCCAAATATTTTCCACCCTATACTGTAAATTAACACATTGAACGGAGAGAGGTTAGGTCTATTTTCGGCCTCGGTATCGTGTGTGATTTATGACATTTTATGAAAGTATGAAGTGTCCCCTTCCCCATATCAGTTCCGAAAGAGTGTTAAAAATGATCTTTTGTCGACCCTCTGGCAGTTGGCTGATAACAAAGAAAATTGGGATGTTAAAATGATATAGAATCAAGCGGCAGTTTGGGGTTGGAAGCTGTTAAATTTACTCAGTATACGAGTAAAAACAGTTTATATTGCGAACGGTTTCACAAAAACGAAGCAACCAAATTATTGCTTAATGAACAAAAATGCAAATAGTGTTTAGTGTTTTCATTAAAAGTTCAAACCTCGACAGTTTCTAATTTTATCACCATTTCTTTGAAGCAAATTATTAGGGTGATGGAGAAAACATTCGAATAAAGAAATAAGGAATAGTATCATTCTACGAAATTGAATTAAGAATATTATGTAAGCGGTTAACGTTTATTATACAAAAAAAAGATACAGAAAGATTGTGTTTTTATGATGTTGCTCAGAAAAATAAAGTGCCTGGTAAACTCTTACCAGTATAGATAAGAAATAGAAAAAAACAGCAAAAGATTCTCATCTTCCAATCTTTATTTCATCTCAAACACAGACCTATAACTATAAAGGCTGAAAAAAGATTGGAAATGGAACTCATCCTAAGCGATTTTCGCCATCATATTCGTTCACGCGGAAAAAAGAAACCTAATACATATAACATAATAAAACAAGAACACTATCGATCTCCGTTTCTCCACACCAAACCGGTACCTGGCAAGTTAGCTTTTACGATGCCATTTCCGTTTTATTTCTTTGTTTCTAACGAAAAAAAAGAGAACCGACAACTCTTCTTATATATATATATATATATATATATATATATATATATATATATATATGTATATATATATACAAGGCCGTTTTGTACGATCAAATAGAATAAATAAACGCAGCGGGAATCGAATATACCTACCACCACCCCCCAATAAAAATATAAAAGCAGCAGTTCCAGGCGATGTCGTCGGGAATACGACGGGACCTATCCTCTCCTGTTAAAGAAAATACGTGAAGAAAAAAATAAAAGAAACGCGGCTGTTTTGTACTTTTTTTTCGCTCTCTCTCTTGCTTTCGCTTCCGGTTAGCGCCGCGTTTTCGAACGTACGTTGTACGTGGACCCATAAATTTTGGAAGGGTGTTATCGTATCTCTCATGTGATACGGGCGTAATAATAAAAGGATGAGCCTCGGCTGCTACTGTTACTTGCAATGTGGACGTGCGCATTTGAAGATGAATGTTCCCCTAAGAAGAAGAAAAAAAACCCGGTCCAATTACCGGCCCGTCAAATAGTCGTAGTCATATATATGTATTATCATTTTTATAAACGCGAAAAGCCATGAGATGATTTAACAATGCATTGAAATTGGAATAGGTTTCATTTAAACTCAACACCATTTGATACCCTGAAAAAAATATGATAAAAACGACAGAAAAAACTGACCTTTCAACAAAAAAAACTAAATCAAAAGTGGTTCATGCATTTGGAAGCTGCGTTGCCTCAAACAGACAGACAGATACCTGCACACATTAAACTTAATAAAAGATCAAATTTGCTAAGAACTGTCTCGGTCTAAGCCACCTTTTAAAAAAAAAAACAAAATTGACCCATCCTCTTGGAAGCTAAAAGAAAGAAAGAAAACTAACGCATTAAAATATTCTTTTTTTCTTGAAATTTTCTCATATAATCCACCTGTTCAATTCAGAATAATATCAGTGCAATTAGTTAATTATCTAATAGTGGGCAATGTGTCTATCGAATTTATTAACGGTGAATGCAAAGGAAATACCAATAGAGCTAGATACATATTTACTTCAAAAAGGCTGATAAACCAATGTAATCTAAAACGAATTCAACCAACCCAAAATATTGTATTGTAGGTGTGTATAAATAGACTGTGACGTTTTTAGTGTAGAAAAAAATAAACTCGAAGATAATTAATTCCCAGTCATTTTTATATGCCCGTTACAATACTGTCGACAAATCAATATTGTTTATAGGAAGAAAGCCTTCATTTTCATGATTTGATATCATTAGATCATGTTCAATAGGTTCCTCCACAGAAACTTCCTCCTCCAAAACGATGTTTCGTTATTTACTGATTCAGCTACCTTTACTAAAGACCTGAATAAATCATTCCACAGCCTGTAGAGCAAAACAAACATTTTTCCCCCGAATTCTTGGAAATCAGAAACAGCAAATTGTGCAAATCGCATTTCTACCTTTATACAATAATGTGACTTTTAAAAGTACACTTGATCTTTATGTTTATTGTTCTCGCAAAACCTGAGCTTGGAAACATAACACACAGTCCCATCAGAAGTTAACCATCCATTCCCAAAAACGTTTTGCCCTATGTAATTGAAGTCAAAAGGCAACAACACAACTTGCCTCTTTTCTGTAATCATTCTGCTCGTACGTCTTCCAAAGCCCCCGAAACGACGATGCCTTTTAGAAATGGAGCAACTCACATACATATATATATATACAAACGAGCTGAATGCCTACTAACGCCCCATTTGCTTTTGGAGGAGAAAAGACAAAGTAACGCGATTAATGGAAACAAAACATAAGTCCCGGAACGCGGAACCTAGTCGTCCTATTTACATTTCCTTTGCCAGCATTTCCTCAACGAAGAACGAAGAAAGGACCGGAGGAAACTCAATTACGCGTCGTCCCTCCATTACGATCCCAACAACGATTTGAATTCGTAGTAGTAGTAGAGGACGCGGAAAGGACGAGGCATCCCTGCATGCGCCGCTCCTTCCAGTCCGGTTGACGGGGCGATTGGAGGCCGAAAGTAGGGTAGAGTGGAGCGCTTGGCTCTGTGGAAGCTTGGAAGGTTTAAGAGAAACGGGGCTGGATGGGGGAAGAATGGACGTAATTGAAAGTTGCTTTTGATGCGGTGCCGACAAAAGCTTGGACTTGGAATTCCTTTTGAAGACAGTGTGGGAGTTTCTTTTAATATCTACTGCTTTAATACATTCGAATTCCAATGTCTATATTTTGATAACCACGAATAAAATAATGATGAGGCAGAAGCTGGGTTGTGCAATTTTGGAAGGGCAGAGAGGATTATATTGAATTTATTTATGAAGTTGAAAAGTTTGATTTTTATTCTGCTTCTGTCTTAGAGGAAGGGCTGCTATGTTTTTAATGAGCCTAAACATTCATAGAATTTAGGCATGAGGGTAGCAGTAAGGAATATGATTATGATGTTATTGTCTTTTGTAAATCAATAAATATTTTTTACAAAAAATTGGACCGACGTTATTAGTTGGTGCACTGAAAAGTATAAAATAATATTAATTCTATTGGTGCTGTTACTTTTGAAGTTGTGCAGTTGCAGGTAGATTGATAACTTTTGGCACCAACTTCACAAGTACCACCACCAATAGAATTAATATTATTTTATACTTTTCAGTGCACCAACTAATAACGTCGGTCCAATTTTTTGTAAAAAATATTTATTTCACACTTTTGAGTGTAACATTAGTCCCGAAAATCGTTGAACGTTCACTATACCATATCAATGAAGATAGTACTTATCCTATTACCCACGTATATTCCTTGCTTGTAGTTGTTATTATAGAGATCTCAGAACATCGCTGCAGAAATACGCTTGAATATTTTAGTTGTTACCATTTTAACACCGATTTAACTCGAAAACCGTAACTCTAAGGAAAAAATGTTCATTATAAATGTTGCTACAAATAATTATATCTTTCATGTAGTATCGAAAAATTTTCAATTTTCGAAAGAAATTGTCCTCTCCACATTGCAAAAATACATATTTAACATGCGTCTATCTCGAAAACCGTAACACTTTTGAAAAAATGTTCAATTTAAACGTTTCCGGATATTGTCCTATCTTTAATTATACCAACTCAGATTTTCGATATTCGAGAAAATTCGCCCCCACCACCCCTTCGGGGGCGGTTTTCGGAGGGAAGGAGATTTCGGATTTGCGTTTTTATGAATATGGGACCATTTCTCAATCCCCTTCTTTCAAATGAGTCCAAAATTATCAGAATCGGAGCTCGTTTACTATATAAAAGGCGCGCACGAACCAAACAAAAAAAAATAAAAATAAAGCAGACAGTCGAATTGTATACCTCCTCCGTTCGGGGTTTGTCGGTCAAAAATATATTGAGAAAATATGTCTTGTGTTCCTATATTCCAACCATTTTACTGGCCAGCATTGGGTTACGCCATCAAATGAAACATTATTTTCCGCTCCTGTATGAAACCAGTTATCTAGGTGTTTCTGGAGTTTGTTTCCGATTTACGAGCCCGAAACTAGCACTTGTTCTGGTCAGTACACTGAATTGACTTTAGAAACCAGGCTATATATTCATATTTTATTTTATTCATTACTTATTCCCTTACAATTTCCTCAAGATCTTTAGATTTGACAAATGAATGTTCTTCATTATTATTGTATCAAGATGTATTGTTTTTTAAACACATTTCGCAAAACCGAAGCCGTATGATAGCACGATCACCTACCTTTAACGTTTCTTTATTAAAATTAAAAAATAACTAATGTCAAGAAAATATTCATAAACACAGTTAAACCTCCATTAACGACCACATCAATAAAGCGACCATGTATAAATTCCCCACAAATAGGTACAAATCGACATCTCTATTAGCCGACAACCCCTGTTTACCGACCAAATTTTGAAAGTGGTCGCCTTTGAGAGGTTTTGCTGCAATTTGCTAAACTGAAAATGTCACTCTATACCGTGAGGAATGTTTTCATTGTTGAAGCTCGGCCTTGAAAGATTAATTTCAGTAAATTTCTTAATTGTTGTCAAAAAAAAAAACAATAAACACAGCAAAACCTCTGTTTGACGACCACATCAAAAAAGCAAAAACCTGTGTTAAAGAACCGTTTATGAATTCCCCGTAAATACAAATCGAAGTTTATCTCCATTAACCGACAACCCCTGTACACCGACCAAACTTGGATTGTGGTCGCTCTTGAAAGGTTTCAGTGACGTGAAAATTTTACTATCCCAATAACAGAGAGAAAAATGTGTTTATTGTTTAAGCACGACCTTAGAAGATGCAAAAAAACGTTATTTTACAAATTAGCCTGTGAACTTTTCGTGCAACCCTATATATTTCTCTACCCACTAAGATCCAAGCACACTGGCATTTTCTTCGTGATAACGAGTCGACATTTTCGCAAGAAGCAAAAGGTGACAGACACATTAAGGAGAAGCTCACTCACGCCGTTCGTTTCCATTTATCTTTCTCGACGTCATCGTGTTTTTTTTTGTTTCGCTCTCTTCAAGGGAACACGAGAAATATCGTGTGTCTAGAAGAAGAAAAAATGCGCCTACCTAAGGTTTCCTGCAACTTAGTACATTACAAATGAGCAAAGGGTGGAGGCGGAGAGGAAAGGGAACCACCGTCACCACTAGCCCTGCCTCCGTACTCTGTGTTGAGACCCACCACCACCACACACGGCCTTCTACCTTTTCGGTGGGTAAATATGCGAAGAAATGTTAAACGCCACCAGACGACAGAATATTGTTTCATTCAATGTAGGTGTAGGAAAAATGATATATAATAATATGTAGGTGTAAAGTGACACAGCTGTCACATGCATCAATGTTATTTTCTGCATTGTGCACAAAATTACTATTATTCCATTTTACAGCCGACAACGGTTTTGTATATTTTCAAGAAACTAAGAAGCTTATGTATATATATATATATATATATATATATATATATATATATATATATATATATATATATATATATATATATATATATATATATATAAACATACATATATATATATATATGTATATATATGTATGTATTTTGATATTTTGTCATCAATGTTGTGTTGTTGCATTTCTGAATATAAGAATCATGGTTAGTAAAAGCATATGATAATGATAATATTAATTCTGCTGGTGCTGGTACTTTTGAATTTGTGCAATTGTAGTCAAATAGAAGACTCTTAACACCAACTTCAAAAGTACCAGCACCAATAGAATTAATATTATTTTGTATTTTTCAGTAGGTACACCAACAAATAAAGTCCGTCCAATTTTTTGTAAAAAATATTTATCATGCAGCTTTTTAGGTAAATTTCTTATAGAAATATACCTATTGCGATCGTTCACACTTTTGAATTTCGAAAAAATTTCAACGGCATGTTGTTATATGTCTATAAGTTAGTCCAAAAAAACATTTGGTTCAAAAGTTTATATATATATATATATATATATATATATATATATATATATATATATATATATATATATATATATATATATATATATATATATATATATATATATATATGGGATATTACGAAATTTGTTAACACGATAGAGGTCGCAGTTTTGAAGGTATCAAGTTCAAATTTGCTACAAAAATCAATCTCTCAAATATCTCGGTCGAGTTTGTTATTGGGCAACATCGGGTAAGTAGTTTCAAAATGGCGAACATTCAAACATTTAAAAAAATTCTCAAAAATGAGCAGTTGTGTAAATATTATTAAAAATAATTTTAGGTTATAGATATAATCAGTACCTACAACTTTTGTTCAAAGCAATTTTTCATAAAATATACAGGTAAAAAAATAAAAATTAATAAAGAAAAATAACAAATACTGATAAAACATGAACACTCAATATAAATTTGATGTAATTGTACATTTTCTGGAGAGCTTAATATAGACCCTGATTAAAAAAATATATAGTATATTTATTGAAAAGAAATAGACGAAAAAAAAATCTGCCTTGAAGTGGACTCGAACCCTGTCTGCTTTATATTCAACAGCCAAAACAAAAACCTCTAACCGCAAGGCTATGACAATTTTATTTAATAACATGTAGGTATACCAATGAAAAGGTTGTTAAAATTTCAATTCAATGAATTTTGAAAAATTTACCTTTCCGCTGACTACAGGCCATCGGGATTTTTTTATTTGAAACAGGATTATTGAGAATTGGTTCCACTTTTGGAGAGAACAAAAATTTTTCTATCTACTTTTAACTTTTTTCTTGAATAGTTTCCTATTTTGAATAATATTACTTTACTACGCAACAAACTGACTAATGTGAATATTGCTTATTGCTTAAAGTCATTCAACGTTCACCGGAGAAGATAATACGTCCCTTATACTTATTCCGAGATTTCAAAACATAACGGAAATACACATATTTCAGACTTAACCACTGCTGTAACTCGAAAACCGTATTTTTTTTGAAAAATTTCCAATTTAAAATTTGTTACATTTAATCTTTTCTATAATTTGGACGTCTCATTTTTCTTAATTAAAAAAAAAATGCCCCCGCTAAATAGCGGAAACACATATTTCAGACTTTACTACTGCTGTAACTTGGAAACGTATGATTTTTTTATGTCCAATTTAAAGGTTGCCGGATATAGCGTGTTCTTCAATTTTGTCGAAAGAAAACCTCCTTTGGGAGTTGTTTTTGGGGGGAAGGATATGTCGATTTTCTTTTTAATGGGACCAATTCCCAACAGTCTTGTATCAAATGAAAAAGGAGGAATTTTTGAAAAAAATTAAAAATAGTTTTTATTATTGCTATCTCTCCTTTTCTTAATTTGAATTATACTTATGTATATCTGTTTGCCAGCAACAGCAATTCCATAACAAATTACTGTTTGTCTACCACAACAAAACAAAATTAAATTTTAAATTAGTAATATCAAAGTCTGACGTCTGACAATTGCGACAGCTGACAGTGAACAGCGCGATATAACCATAGAGTAATATATACGACGATCTACCAGAGAGTACCTATATACCAGAGAACAGAGACGTACATATACGTTCCATGCTCGTGCGTAATTCCAGTGATGGATCCCATTGTCCGACATTGTCGTTCCATGTTGAAGAAATAGTTTGATCTTGCTTGAATGAGATAATATAATTAATCAATATTGTATCACAGTTGGAGCTCAATAGGAGGCGAGATGACTGCGATTTAAGTACGAATTCGAAATTTCAAGTCTCTATGCCGCATGGAGCCTGAGAAATCACTGCGGAGTCTATCGATGCAAGAAACGAAAGTAATCAAAACTATTTAAAAAGAACTATGAAAATCGGTCAAATATACAAAAAATCATTTCATTTATTTCGTTATCTTGAAACCTTTTCGAACACAAAATTTATATTTACTGCCCTGATCAACATAAAAACATAAGTTGAAGGAAAGTTTTTTGGTATACCTACGAAAGAAATATGAAACAACTAAATATTTTTAGTTAGATAAATTTACATGCCGAAATAGCGGGCAAAAGTTAATTAGTAATAATGATGCTCAAATACTAAAAAAATAGATTATATGTCTGTGAATCTGTGGAATTACTAAACTACTACTAAACTAAACATGCTATGTACAGAAATATATCTCAACAAAAGAAAATATTTCGAATCAAAAATGTTTCTCTGTAAGGGCCTTTGCTCTACCTGTTTGTTTTCACATACGTCTAGACGATTTGAACTTGTATTTATATTCCATAACAATCCTCTTGTTTTACATTTGATTAATTACATAAGTATATGAGAAATAATAGTCTACTAACATACCATTATTTTATTAGTAGGAAAAATGGGTATTCGCACATCATATTAAGAATCAACATTATGAAGAAAGTGACTTTATTTACCAAATACAATTTAGAATAAATCTTCAATGCAAAATACTGAATATACTTTGTATTCGTAATTCGTATATATTTCTCACTTATAAATTTCATAAGAGTAAGAAAATGAAATAATGTTCAAACATACTATAGCTAGAATGCAAATAATATGATCTTAAATATTTGCCCTACATTCTACATTAATAATACTTTGAATTTAAAGATATGACACTGGAGCAATTCTTCATTAAATTCAACTCCATCCTTTTACTCCCTCTATTCAAATATGGGATATTATTATCTCCACATCGATCAGCCTTTCACATTATGAAGAAAAAATCTCTTTTACAAACAAAAAAAAAATATAGTCATCATCATCAAATTTCATGGTCCCTCGGAATATTTAAATCAGAGAAGAAGTAAAAGAAGAAGACAACACAAGCTCACATAACAAAGAATTCATCATTTATTTACATAGCCAAAATACCCCCACTTCTTTCTATCATATCATATCCCTTACTCCAACCTACCCCTTACCAAGCACAATGTCTACATCGGCGAAAATAATACCCCCAATCATAATTTCGGGAAAGAGAAAAAAGGAGACAAAAATCCATCTAATGCCAATTCCTTTATCTTCCTGGAATGAATATAATAATAAGAGAGGGCAACCGGAGGATGATGATTGATATACTTTCGAAAGAACTGGACCCGCCGCCGCAGGTCACAATACATATACCCATTTGGCCTTTTATCCCAATGGAGCAATAAGGAAATGTAATATAAAAGGTTCTATAATATACATGAGCTAGGCCCATCTTTATAAATATGATGACTAATCGAAAAAAATCCCCTGGAGTTATGCACCAAAAATTACGTATTTGGTTGGAGAAAAGGGAGGATTTATTTTTCCTGCACTGAATTTTATTTACATGTACGCAGATGTTCGTTTATGTAGCTTTAAGTGAACAAATAATTTTTCAAGTTCGACATGCATCTGTAATCAATTTTCCATTGCTTAAAGTTCATTCTTCCCCCAAAAATAATATACCCAGAATATTTAGTATAAATAACTAATAAATTTCAACTAATGAACGAATAGAAATATATTTCAAAATTTTGATATTTTTTCCTATAACATATTTATATCATTTATTTATTATTGTAAATTTACCGCCTTTATAGAAGTTATTTCCTAGTATTGGTGATTCAAAATGCTTTCGATCGGTACTTCACACAATAATCTAAAAACAAAATTTCATATTCAAATTACCAAACTATTTCTCAAGCTGACTAACTATACTTGTTATTGTTCAGAGATCACAAAACATCGCGTCGGAAATTCACATATTTTGACTTTCCCACAGCTGTTACTCGAAAACCGTAACATCTATCAAAAAAATTCCAATTTAAATGTTGCTACATATAATCTCTTATTTAATTTGACTGTTTCATATTTTCAATTTTCAAAAAAAATGATCCCACCACATAGCGGAAATACACATATTCAGTCTTTATCATTGCTGTAACTCGAAATTAGTTACCTACTTTTTTGAAAAAAATTTCAATTTAAACGTTTCCAGGTATGGTCTTATCTTTAATTCCGCAGTCTCAGATTTTCGAGAAAAATTGCCGCCTCTACCCCCTTCGGGTGCGGTTTTTAGAGGAAAGAGATTTCGTATTTAAGTTTATCTAAATATGGGACCAGTTCTCACGTCTCCTCTTTTAAATTAATAAAAAATCATCAAAATCGGAGCACGTTTAAAATACAAAACGCGCGAACAGCCTTACATAAAAAAACATACAACCGAATTGTATACCTCCTCCTCGTTTGGATATTAGTCAAAAAATTACTTTCTACAGTTGACATAAAGCCAAAACGCGACATTTCACCCCCTATTCCCTTCATACACAAACACATCATATCAAATTAGATCAATGCAATATCTAACATTTGCTCCATGTCATTTCTACAGAGTAGTTCATAACCAACACCACATCGATACAGTATTTTCGCGTAATAATAATCGACGTCACCCTCAATACCGTACAAATCGTTTAAACTATATTCCTGATAAATCCAATATCTATTCACCCCCCCCCAATGCCACCCTTATTATAACTATCATCCCTCTTCAGAATGCCGATTCTGGAACTGCAAATGGCCAAATACATACATACTTGGTACACAACATATACACACACATATGGCACCCAAAGTTATTTGGCAGCGAATACAATTTCATTTGGAACATTTGTGCACAATGTAGGCCAAATCCTCGTTAATATATCCGTATATATATATATATATATATATATATATATATATATATATATATATACAATGGAAAGCCTTATTTCTGGTATTGGTTAATAGTAGGGTGATTTTTGATTAGTCATTGTACATTATTATCATGAAGATGGCCTTTTATTGCACTTCAGAGATAATCCCTAAGGGATAATCCCTCAAAGTTCATTATATCAACCAATGAAAATACATTGATCGTATTGATCATGTTCATTCAAGTAGAAAATAATCTCATAAAGAGATATATTACAATATTTTTCAAAATAAAATGCAAGTAAAAATAAGCTTTTATTAACTAAATTTTGTTTGTATTTGACAGCTTTAATAAAAAAAGATCAAGATATATGCTTCTTTCTTTATTTTATGTTATATAATAAAATAATAATAATACTTAAATAATACAGTCTTATCTATACCGGCTGCCACTATAGGGTACTCCACATAAATTCTGTAGGAATATTTTGGTTACATTTTAAAATGATTTTCATACCTCCATTTTGTAATTTTTGCAATTGTCTCATCTGATTTTGGTTGAATTAATACATTAGTGAGGCATGTCAAAAGAAGGTTTTATTATGCAATTTTATATATTGATATCAACAGAGTTAATACCAAACTTTCTGTAGTTTGAATATGAAGAAACAATCTTTGCTTTTGATTTATCGATATTCAATTTACTTTCAGATATTCAGATATAAATCGCATTTTTTTTTCGAATAAACAAGTGTATCATCTGCAAATAAGTTAATATGGTGCATACCAGGCACATAGCTGATGTCATTTTTAAAAATAATAAAAAGTAGTGGTCCCAAGACACTTCCTTGAGGTACACCTCTATAATTTTTTATCATATGATCTGACATAATATCATAAATTTTAATTCTTAGCCTCCTATTTTCAAGATAACTATCTAACCAATTCAAAGCTTTTCCAGTTGTTATACCGTAATACTTGAGTTTATTAATTAAAGTTTTTCCGATTGATCGTTCCAAAGGCACGTTTGAAATCTAGAAATACAGCAACAATATACTCTATTTCATCAATAATTATCTTGTAACTCTGTAACTGAAGGCTGTAAAGCTGTTTCACATGATTTTTGTGGGTGGAACTAAAATTTATATTTCTCCTTAGAACTTCGAGCACTTTGTGTAAAAAATTATTAGCACAATGATGTATCCTTGTCCTACAATTTAAGGCGCATTTTTTATATGGTTTTTGATTGATATCCGTAACTTCATTTTTAAAGCGAACACATATTTTTGAAGAAACATTTGCAATCTAGAACAATAAGAGAGAATACAGATTTGATAGAAAAGTTTAAAGGATACTTTAACTGCTTACCGTCGAAGAATGTTTTGCTGACAGCGACATTCCTTTGGCTCCATGTTTGTGTGATAGTTTTTTCTTAAATGTACGGTTATGCATTGGAAAAACGTTCAGCAACAGGCAATTGTATTCAAAGCTTACCAGATCGCATGACAGCTGTCATTAAATGGTCATTAGAGAACGAAGAGGCAATACACGATTTCAATGTTGATTTGTTTAGATTCAGTTACTTTTACATTTTGGTATTGTTTTAAAATGCTTCTTTTATTTATTTCGGTGTAAACTTGTAGACTGCATATTTTTCTTAACAATCTGTATTTTCTTTAAAAATGAAAAGATGAGGATCGAAAATGCCTTATAAAGACATATACGAAATTGTTATCTTGAATTTTGTCACACAGTGTTTAGAATTCTGTTTCACCCCGTATAATAACACCAGTATCATTCAATATTAATGTAAGACCAGCATTTGATCATATTCAAAATGATATCGCCTACATCATGAGAAAAAATGACCAAATTTTCTTTGTCCGTTTTTATTCTTGTCCAGGAGTGTAATGTATCATGAATAATTGTCAAGATCTTTCACGATGTCTCGACAAAGCCACCTTTGAGGCTCTCGAGTCCGCCAAATTTGATAATTCTATCTTATCCGGAAGTATTTTTTGATGATCGAAGAAAGTTTTGATGCTATCGGATGAAAAGACGAAACCACATCAATTCAATATTTCAAGTTTTTCTGTTTACTATGATAATTTGCTCTACAAAATAAATGCTTCCATTTTTTCATCGGATCACCGGAACCCGAACGATGTCCGTCTCTCACACTCTAATTTATCTGAATTTAATGAACGAAGAAAGCTGAAATTTGGTACTGACCGCATCATAGATGTATAGCGTAAACAAACGAACCACAACTATTCTATTTCCGAAATTACTACATACTTCACTGTAAAAGCTATGCAAAAATCCGGTAAGTACAGAATCATTTCGACGCGAGTCCAATTCGCACTGGACCTGTTATATTCCTAGTGGTGTGGAGGCAAGACAATTCTAAAGATTTTTTTTAGTCAGTTTCTGTTAACCAAATAGGAACCCAACGAACATAAAAAACAATAACAAATAACTTTTCTTTCAATGAGAGTGTGCCAAATTTTATACAGAATCCATCCAACAACAATTCCCTTTATCCCACATCAGAGCAAACAATATCCTTTACACATGAGTGTGCATTTTCGATATCATTTCAACCCTATATTAACCCTAAATTATGTATTTGTTTCATAATATTTGAACCCTCTCCGGATTTCAAAAGAGAAATAGTAATTATCGTTCGATTTCCGTAACGAACTTTTAACGCGATTATTGCCCAATGTTCTTCCATACATAATATGTGTATGTATGTATATATGTATATCGATGTCCGCGTTTAAATAATTCAGAGTTTAATCCGTGTTTATCCGCGGCGGAGGTTGAAGGGGGATTGGGGGGTCAAAACATCCATTAAACGCAATAAAAAGGTCCCGCTACCACGACGACCGGAAATGGAGAATAAAGGGGAAAAACGGGAGGGGGGAAAAGCGGTGTCGGCAGCAAAAAGGGTTAGGTATATAGGTATACACGTAATTGTGCATTTTTCATGAGTTCCAATCGTTTTCCCTGCGTTTGTATTCTGACAGGTGTAATCGGCGTTATTAAGCGATCTCCCAGGTGGCTTTCATGTCCCTCAGCAATTATTATTAGAAATTTGTGCGAGCGAGAGCGCGGGCTATCTCATATATAATCTATCTCTTTCTGATACCGAGTACAAATAGTAGTGTGGATTGCAAAAGCTGTGATTACTTATATTATAGTGTGTGCCAATAGAGTATGCGTTAGAATCCGTCAGATTATTAATTTTTTGCTTATCACTACGATCAACATTTCTTCTTCCAATACAGAATCATTAAACTGAAAAAAAACTTTTTCGATTCTTTTTAGGCTATTTATTTATTTATTTATTTATTAAATTATTCGATTCTTTATAAACACCATCTAGACAGTAATTACATGTAAATTTACCACAGTTAACGAAATTAAACATCCTATAACTACAAAAAAAAAGAAATATGAAAAAACATAAAACATAAAAAAATTTAAAACAAAAACAAGAGAACATAAATCTAGAGCACGCAGACTTTAAGTTTTGGAGACTAGTATTACGCAAATCATTATGGACCTCATCAAGAATTTCATTTGTTATCTTCATCATTTTATTGAAAGGAGATATACTACATATTTGGATCAACATTTTTTTATTGTTTGGAATTCTTAAATTAATCTTTGGTACAGTAAAGCTTATATAATCAATCAATATACAATCTTTGTATTTAATATTATTTAAAATATAATAAAGATATATCACAACTTGTTGTCGTTTTCTTTAAAGAGATTTAAAATTAAAATGATCCAACATAGACTTAGATATGTGTTTTTTTCTGAAAGTAGAAGTAACGCAAAAAACTAAAAAAAAGCTGACAGTCGAATTGTACACCACCTCCGTTTGGGAATTCGGTCAAAAAAGACTGAGACATTGTAAATTTTGGGACTGTCAACAAAGTTGATGGATACTTGTAGTTTGAAAATTTGGAGAAGCCGTCTATGGATGAGCTTTTCAATTGTTGACAAAGCGTTGATAAGTTAAATGGAGAAAATAGAGAACGAATAATGTTAAACGTGGACAATGAAAACGTTACATGTCATATTGTCGAGATAATAATAGTTATTTATTATACAAGGGACAAAAGTACTAGATTTTAGCTCGAGATAAAATCTAATATTTTTCCATTGTATAGTACAGTATTTTTTGCTGTGACGGGAAAAGCGATGATTTAATATTGAAAAAATATTACAATATATTATAGAGTCGGAATATTATCGAAGTAAAATTTGAAGTTAGTGGTAGGCGACAATTAGACATGCGTTGCTAAGGAAAACTTCAAAGTAATCAAGTGTCTGTCAGTTTGATTGATATTTTTGTGTATATATACCTAGCCGGGAAAAAAGTGATACTTTGTCCCTGTCAACAGAGATGAAATGTCAAACTCTTTCCCGTCACGGAAAAATAGTTTTTTTTAATGTTATTTAGTGTTTCGATAATCTCAGATGATATTGTCTATCTATTTTCTACATAATTCTACATCGTATAGTGAACAATAGAGATGGGATACCTTACTTTGATAAGATATAGAATTTTGTGTCAGAGTTTTACCTTTTTCTCCACACCATAGCACAAAAATCACAGTAACCGTTCATTTTCCGGCACTTAAAATATGCGCATAAAGATGATTGTCTCGTTATGATACACATATATATTAAAAAAGTTATTTCTTAACGAATCTTCTACTCTACCCCATTATTGCTGGCTGTTGTGTCTTGGAAGTTTGAAATTAAGAAAGTTCCAAGTTTTAAGGCGACATTCCAGAAAACATATATACCTACCTATACAGGGTGTCCCTTAACGGTGTTTACACAATACTACCATACATGATCGAACCTGTTCATGAAACAAGCTGATGAACTTAGTTGATCATAACGAAATCACGTTCAGCAAATCAGTTGACACGTAATTCTTCCAAGGCCTTTCGAAAATGCTTATTTTTGTGTAAGTAATCGCAATTATTACAATACAAAATACAAAGAGAAAAAAGTATGTATTATATTTTGAATATAAGTATAGTATAAGTATAATGCGTACAATTAGTTGTAGTAAATGAAATGTTAAATCAAAATTTTATATTTGAATTAAATATCATCCATTGGCGTAGAAATTGGAATAATATGCATTGATATTTTTCATAATTTTTTAATGATTTATTTGCCCTAATTAATAAATATCACCGCAAAATCCCTCAAACCGTTAAAAAATATAAAATATGTGAAAACATTGTGTTAAGACTTTTTGGAGACACCCTGTATATAACAACCTATATTATAAGCGCAAGAAGGCTGCCACGATATTTTAATAAGAAACGGAGAAAATATCCTTCTTCTTTCTTTACCTGGCCGCTAGCAAGCGATATATAATTTTTTTCTAATCTTGAAGTTAATTAGATGGGGTGGTGGGGTGGAGGGAGAAAACGCGATTTTGCAAAAGGGAAGAGGGAAAGCTCGAGAAATTGTTTCTCGAGATAAAATTATGTACAGAAATGGATAAAGGGGGAATAATATTCAGTCCAACAAACCTAAATTTGATATTAGACGGTAATTATAAAATGTTTCTGGTGCTTTATTGTTGGCACTTGAATTATGTTCTTGAGTTCAGACAAGATTATGAAACTCAACGGAATAATATAATTTTGTTGTTATACTACAAAGGGTATTTTGACCATCTCATGTTATACGTTATCGGAGAAAATAGCAAAATGAGGAATATTTGTAAATTTAGAAACAAGATTAAATTTTTTTCACCATTTGGCTGCTTCGAGAAAATGGAGATTAGTTATAAACTGAGAAATCTGCCAGACTAGAGTTTCGAAAGAAGTAAATGGTTATTCTAAATCCTATTGGTTGATGTTTGTTTCAAAGAACTCCAGTAGCATAGTAGGATCGATCACCTACCTGATATTTACCAATGTTTATATGTTAAAGTAATTTCCCAAAGAACGATCTTGTGATCAAATAAAGTAGGTATCATAATTGCCACCAGAACTGAAGAAAATTACCTCCCAGAATTAGATAGGTACCTACCTAGAAAGTCTTTGGTAGAGTTCATACCATATTTGTTCTCTTAATAGATTTGTGCCGACGATTTCTCGTTACTGCGCATCTTGTGAGGACATATTCTTCACTGATGAACATTTTTGGTCATTTAATTACCTACAGAACTAGTAAACTAGCATTGGCTTACTTATTTATACTATTTGTACTACAGATATTGATATGTAAACTAGCTGTTTTACCTGGCACTTCCCGGGCAAACACTTGGAAGATTGTGGTAAGAAAACATAAAGTCATAAAAAGTCTTGAGTACGGAACCCTTCTACCTCCGACACCTATTCGAACGTAAAACCGAACCTCAACTTAGATCCATCCACAAACATGCACCAAGAGAGAACAGGATGAGAATTTCTCCTACATATGTCTTAGGGAATTACCGGTATGGAACCTTCCACCTTTAAGTCCCTGTCGCATTGATAGACTCTCACAAAACACGCCAGTGACAAAATACATAGCAAAAATCCACAAAAATTCAGCCATAGAGCTCAGAGATAGTTCTTTGGGTAGTACAGGTATAAAACCCTCCACCTAGGAGGCCCAGTCACACTAACAGCCTTTACCAGATCATTCTAATAACATTCCACATACATACATGGTAAAAAGACAATCAAAATCCAGCCAGAGAGTTAAGAAATATACAATGGACTTTCAGGCACGGAACCCAACATATAGAGTCCCATGGGCACTGAAAGTATGACTTTTACTTAAGGTATGATAAACACGTGTACAAAATTTGGTTGGTATATCTCGAATAGTTTAGTTCAGTTTTATATATATAGATATACAAATCGAGAGAAGTTTTGTAGGAAGAAAGATTTTTCTATAGCACCAACGGTTTAGCCAGTGGGACACCCTGTATACATAAGTAGATTATTCACATTTCCCTAGCCCTTCAACTATGTAGTGAATGTTAAGCTAATATACATAGAGAAATGACAAATACCAACCTAATACAATTAATTGCAAACAGTATAAATATACAACTATGTAATAAAATCAAAGACAGATAGTGGCATATGACATTTACATCTAATCTAAAGTTGATTATTTATGAATCTAAGCAATTTTCGCAGTAATTCAAAGTCAATTAATATATAGATAAATATTTATAGATTTTTATCACCCATAATAATCTAGTTGGTATAATAATATATAAAATGATAGAGTTGAAGAATGTGATTTAATTTCCTGTTGTTTCAAGCTGACATTTATGTAGGTATACAAGCACGGATTATAGAGAGCTCGGGCATAAAACGAGTTTATGCCCGTTCAATTACTTCTTCATTATTATTAGATATATATATATACAACTACATATAATAACTATTTGTACTTACGACTCGTGTTAAGAGACTATGTTGTTGTTAGAAGAAAATGAGGGCATAAATCATTCATTTGTGAAATGTGAATTCAAAGGGGAATTAACTATTTTTCAGCTACAACATACAAGAAGCAAATTATTATTGTGTAATGATAACAAAATTCCTGAAACATCATCAGCGACGCGGCCCCTATTTCCCAGCGCGTTCTAAGAGTTGGAATAGAATTGAGTTTCACTAGTGCCTCGAGGTGGTGGTGAAAACCATTTTCCCGCAAAAAAAACCAACAACGCATAAATTTGATGACGCCAGTCCCCCCCCGAAACAACAACCTCAAGCCTCCTTTTTCACTAGTTTCTCCGGTCCAGCTTCTGCTTTTGGCTCCAAGCAACGCGTACATTTAATAAATATACTATATTAGTATACACAGGGTGAGTCAGAATTGACGTAAAATATTAAACGGTTGTCGAAAAGTTGGATATGGATATCAAGGGTAAGTGTCTTAGATTTGAGTTATGATAATCTTTTGTCAGAGTCAACGTTTAAAATATTTCACATAAATAAACGAACTTGTTTTGTGATTTGGTATTGACAAGTATGGTCCAAAACTTAATATTCAAACTAATAGATTTTAAATCAAACTTTTTGAAAATTATATTTGTATTCTCGTTGTCAAATAATGTTGAAAAGTCAATAAAGAAGTCACCAAAAGGTCCCTTTATCAGTCGCATAAGCCAACGTTTTTTTTGCAAGATCTTCTAAAAAAGTCCAGGGGATTCAGATCTGGCGAACGGGGAGCCTGATATGTTTGCCACCAAGACTTTCAGCGGTCTTCATAGGTAGCAGTGGCGCGTACGTTTATTGAAAATGAGCAAGTAAGAATCACTATTCAGTAGTTGAGGTAGAAAGTGAGGTTGAATCGGAAAATCACGAGTAATACCAACTCAAACCTTGACCAAAAATCATGTTGAAATCGAGACTGAGCCAAAGCGTGTGATTTTTTTTCTCTGTGGTTATTGAGTTATGAACGGTGAACAAGATTTTCTCGAAAAATTCTGGACGCTTTGCAATCATCCTTCATAAAAAGTTTTTAAAATTTCCAAGCCGACTGCTTCACTTTTAAGAATTTAATCGATTATACGAACGGAAAATCATATCAAAAAGTTGCAAGAGATAGAAAGTTGCTATTATGAGTAACCGATTAAGCAAACCAATTATGCATTGGCGTAGCAGGACTTTTTATTAGGGGGGTTTGGTGTAAATCAATTCCCAAAAATAACAACATTCTGTAGGTTAAATTTACTGAGTACCAGATTATTGTAAAGCATGTTCAAAACCAAACACACAAATTTGGTAAAATTTGTGAATAATAAAACCAAGGAACTTAGCCCTTATATTAACTTTTTGCCTCCAAATCTTGTGGGGAATTAATCATTTCATTTTTCTACGTCATTCTCAAATTACCCTATAGGTATATGTATAAATATAACTAAACAAAAAGGGATCAGTCGGGGAGTGGGGGCAGCTTTCAACGCCGGGGGTGGTTCCGACGGGAATATTCCAAATACGGGGCCAGATGGAAACTAATGAAACACAAATATGGGTGATTATATGGAGGCGGCGGGAGCGCACTCAGAAACTCAGAATGTACTACTGGAAACTGAATCTACTTTTGCGTTGTATAGCGTATAGTAAAGTTGAACTTTGGGAAATTGGTATGTTGTTTTCTTTGCGGTAGCATGGGGGCAGAGCGTAAAAGCTCGTTATACGTTTCGTAGGATAACTTTAAAATGGAAATTAACAACCGAAATAGGGAGAGCATTATATTATTGTTATACATATAGAGTTATTCATTCATTGTTGTGGTTTGGTCAGTTTAGGATGGAAAATATTTGAGAAATGTTTTGGTAGGTATATACTATGCGGATATTAAGTTTTCCCCATTAAAAACCACGTTATTATAAACAAATGGAGGAAACGCTTTTATCCGTCTATTTTTATTTGAGGAGAAATATAATAAATATTTTTATCAGAAATTGGATCGACTTTATTAGTTGGTGCAAAAAAACAAAATAATATTAATTCTATTGGTGCTGGTACTTTTTAAGTTGTGCAATTGTAATTACATAGAAGACTTTTGGCACCACCTTCAAAGGTACCAGCACCAATAGAATTAATATTATTTTGTAATTTTCAGTGCTGCAACTGATAAAGTTGGTACAATTTTTTGTAAGAAAATATTTTATTTCACACTTTTGAGTTTAACATTAGTCCTGAGAATCGTCGAACGTTCACTAATACTACAATAGTAACAAACTTGAATTTGTTATAATTCAGATACCCCAAAACATCGCGGCGGGAATACACATATTTCTGACGTAAGTTTAGAAAGTACTTAGTGAGTTTTTGTGGTGTAGAGAATCACTAGGAAGTGATTTTTCGCAATTCAACCCCAAAGAAAGTGAGTAGGGGTGGCGAAGATTGTGTGCGGAACACAAAACACATACATTTCTCAATAAAAAAACATCAAGATGAATTATGCACCTCTGCATGATTTCCTTATGGTCGCTGTGAAGACTATGAACATTTCCAAAGCAATTCTTTAAGAAAAGGATTTATCAATAATAAGGAAGTTAGCACTAAAACCAAAATTATAGTATATAAAACGATATACCTACCAACACTGTTCGGAAGTGAAACGTGGGTAATTACAGAAAATCTAAAGAAGAAGCTGCAGGTGATGGAGTTGAAATACTTGAGAAGAGTGGCCAATGTTACTCTGATGGATAAGATAAGAAACCACACAATAAGAGAGAGGCTAGGAATGGCGAATATCCGATGATGATGATGATGATGTAGAAAGATGACAACTGAGATGGTGGGGATATTTACAGGCTAAATGAGAATAGACAGGTCAGAAATGTGTGGAACTCATCAAAAATAGACGAAAGAAGGAGAGGCAAACCTAAGATGACATGGGACAATGAAGTGACAAAACTATTAAAAGGAAAACAAATGACAAGGAAGGAAGCTGAAGGACTAGCAAAAGACAGAAAACGATGGAGAAAATCGATTAATGAGAAACAATGAATTGTTAATCATCTACACTTAATGGTAGAAGAGGAATATATTTCCAAAGCATTTTATCCTGTTACTTGATCGGAGAGGTTTTTTTCAGTCAGCTCTTTGACTATTGGTAGCTTTATTCTATTCTCAAGACCTACTGCAGTCGTTTGTGAAATGATAAATAGCCAAGATTTTATTAGCGATTCATAATGTCAATGATGACATTTCAGCTGCTAGAATGAGAGCATGGAATTTCAGTCAAAAACACGCACACACACACATGGAGAGTATCCAAATGTAGTGACAAAAATAACTTGGGAACAAGAAGTTATGGATTTATATTTATTTCAAGCAAGGCATAAAATTCATTTAATCTTGAGGGCATTAAGGAACAAGTTTGGTAGTTGGTTCATTTCAGTTATAATAATATGTAGATCAATTATTTTCTACTGAATTCATACAAATAAATATCGAAACGTGTGAAGATGCGAAGATTTGACTGATAAGTTGAGGAAAAAAAGAAGAGGGAAGGGAACGTCTGTAAGCATATCTTTCGAAAAATGCGTCTTCGCGCATGGAAATGTGCGCAACCAGCTCGTTGTTTGTCTCGAAAACACACAGATAATAATACAATAGCGAAAGATAATGTAATAGGCACTACTGTGAGTGTATGTGACATAGCTTCCTAAAAGATAAATATGATCGAGGAGGGAGTTCGTTCTAGGGATGCGCCGAAGCGCCTTTTTTCGATTCGGCCGAATACCGAATCGTTTCTAATTTTGCTTCGGCCGAATCAAAAATATTAATATTTATGTTTAAAAAATAAAAAAATACCATCATTGCATAGAAAACATATTCATTCAAATTAACAGAAACGCAAATAAAAAACTAAAGTAATAATCTGCTGAATATTGCACCAAAACACATAAAATGATAAGCTAACAAAAACAAAACCAATTTCTACTTCTAAATAATAATTAATAGTATGAATTATATAAACTTTCCCGGTGGAATTGTTTATATTCTTCTACATGTTTTCTTTTTAAATGATTGATCATAGATTTGGTGGAGGCATTTTACCAAGACTACCTCGAGAAATCTCACATTTACATGTATTGCACTATGCATATTTATTATTATCTTCACATAATAAATAATATTTCCAAATATCATTCGACTTTTTATTCATTTTCACTTCGAAACCGCTTAACATGCGACTGGATCGCGTTTAAAACGTGAAATAAAAATAATAATATAACCACAAAAACACGGTGCGATTTAATAAGTTTTGACAAGAAAATTTTATCGCGTCGCTTCGGCCGAATCAAACTACTGCTTCGGCCAAAACCGAATAGTAAAAAAAATTGTCGAATACCGAGGCCGAAGCAATACTTCGGCACATCCCTAGTTCGTTCCTTGTTCAACAACAAACCTCGATCAATCTTCTGTTTCTGTTTCATGGCATTCGTACACTACTGAATTAACTAACTCTATGCTTGAAAACGGTAATTAGGTACTATCAGTAGGAAAAGATTCCGATATAACTTTTATGTCCTTATTTGACTTCGTAGATAAACATAGCCAGTTTACTACATATATCATACTGTCTTATCTCCACCTGTGCTACCGACTCGCTGAGGTCATGATAGCATTAAAAACTTTTGATAAATTATTCAAAAAACAATTAGAAAATTCAACAGCTTCAACATTATACCATCAAAACTAAAACCAATTTCACAAAATGCTGCCCGATCAACAACAATCACCGATATCCTTCTCGCCTGTCCAATTCCCTTCCAGGATGGAAAAAAAACTTAATTAATTACCTCCTACAGCACAAATACACGCCAAAAACTTTTTCCATCACACTCCAGAGCTAGACTTTTGGGCCATAACATCAATTTTGGTACGGAGAGCGCGCTTGCTGCCCCGCTTGCCCCCTGACACCAGATGAGATATTACACTTTGAACTTGTCCTGTTCGAGCAAACAAAGCATTTGTCAGTCTATGAAAGTGTGTAATCGGCAAAGATAGTAGATGCCTTCAAGACATCTCGTATTTTATCAGAAAGGACGTATTATAAATCAGTTGTTTTTGCAAATGTATGTTGCGGGGTTGAAACATTTTCCCGCTGTTTCTCTAATATTAAAGCTGTCATGATGCGTTTACGTTTCCGTATAATTATGGTAGACAAAAATGTCTCGACCCCTTTTGTCCTCCCAGAATGATGAAGAATGTATTTGACATATTCAGAGGGTTCGAGAAAATTATACAAGTAAAAACCGATGGAGGATTCAAAATATATAGGTGTTGTTAGTAGTAGTCGATGTAGATTTTTAAGAGATGACTAAGGATTTTATTATAAAATTCCCAAGTATAAATCGTTCTGTGGTCTGTGACTCATATACTTTCATATGTAATTAGTTGATACATGTTATTTTGAGATTACAAACATTTCGATTGTATTTATTTGTAAAGATTTGTTTCTAAAATAAAAACAGCCTAAGTTATGCCTTATAACATTAGCTACATGTCAGTGAGGATCCCGTCAGAATCGGTTCAGCCGTTACGTAGATTAGCCGTAACAAAAGACAGAAAGACAAACTAAAATTATAAGAATTGTTGTTTTGTTATTAGTGGCACATATATTTTCATATGCAATTAGTTAAAACCTCTTATTTTGATATTAAAAACAGACACTTCGATCTTATTTATTAGTATAGATAATTGTTGATTTAAAAACGATTGGGAATCTGATATAATAAAAAAAATATATCAGCATCTAAAATTGGCATTTACCCAATATACATATGATACGATTACTTTTTATTTCATAGAAGTTTCTTCGACACACAACGCTGTCAGCTTATCTCGCAAAACATAAACCTAACCTTAATTATCTTTGTTATGCCTCAAGCTATCAATGGAATTATAATGTGAAAGTAATTTTCTGCACAAGTTCATAAAAATTATAGCATATATTTCACAAAAAAACATCATGTTTGACTCAATACGTATGAAGTTGCTGTGAACTTGAGTAAAGTAATTCAGTGACACTTGTTTGAGCGCAATTTGGACACTGACATTTTCTTTCTATGCTCTTAATCGTAGATTATACGACATCAAATCAAAAGATAGGTACTGAATTGTTAAGGAGTTAACAAAAAAGATTTCTTAGCAAGTCTCATTATTTTACGCACTATATGCAAGTAGCGTCGTCTTGTAAAAACCAGATTACCATCAATATAACAATGGCTTTGAAGACCAGGTAAGAAATAGTCCCTTATCATGGGGGCGCAATAAAGACCGTAAATAAACGTGCTTCAAGGAGTCAAATATTTGAGCAACCGGTATAAAAATGTAGAAGCTACCGGAAATAACAGACACACAAATATTTCTATATTTTCTCCTAACCTAGGGCACTATAATAGCGTAACAATAACGCTTTCAGAGTGTTCCAAAATCGCATCTGCCAGCAGCTTTTGGGCGGTAATATATCTCCCAAGGCGACTAGAACTACTATAGCTTCGTTCCAACTGTAAATCCTAAACCAACTTCCAACAGTTCCCAAAATTCCCACAATACGCATGTATGTCAGATAACTGTTCATCAATGAAAAGAAAACTGACAGAGTTTGGAACACCTGATAACTCACGAGAATAATTTCCATTGAAATGCAACCTCACAAGCAGCTGCTGCATTAATAATTTCCTGAGTTGAATATTTAAATTTTTTTAAATCAAGACTTCCCACAAGTATACAACTATGATAGGAACAGAAGCTGAGAAAAAAAATCGTTCCACTAATTTACTAGTAACTAGTGTTGATAATTCAAAATCAAACTGAGAATCTGAGAATATAGTTTTCTAACCCCGAGGTGTAATTATTTCAAATCTCAATTAAACTAGAACTAAATAACAAGAAACACATATAAGCAAGAGAATTTATCTCGATAAAATGTTTCACGCTTCTATTTAAAATTGAATAGTTATACTTTTAAAATATTCAAATAAATTCCTTATTGGTCTATGAAATAAATGCATCGAAAACAAAAGCTTTCCCTCTGACCACACTATGCATGTTGCTAACCAATAGTCAACAGAAACTCCGCAAATCGATCTGAGCGCAGAATCCTGACTGTAAGAAACTGTTTCTGTTGAGGGTTGGAACGAAGACTGTGTGGAAACTACCAAAACGGTAGTGTTACACCTTCACCCGCACATATATGAAAATAACAATACAAACGTGAAAAGGAGAATAAAGAAACCACATAAAGAGAAAAAAACAAGCGAAGCGATAACATCGGCGCGTAATATTTAATACGAGTCCTGAGTCTCACCAGAGTTTTAGAAAAATGTTGGTTTTGGTTAACTTTGTGAACACGTAATATGTGCCCAGATATACAAAAGACGACGTTACTTTTTGGTATTCTTGTGGCAACAAATATCTAGAAGAATAATAAAAAGGTTGGCAATCGCGACAGATCTACATGGATGGCACGTAGCGGCGTGCTCCTGCCCGGTAAGAAAAATTACATAAATTTATGACTTCTTCTTCGTCTCGCATGCAACGAACTAGGAGGCTACTCTATCCTTCTTATCATGTTACCCCAGTGTCTTGGTACACTTTATTAGTGTGGCGTTTTAATATCGAAGATGACATTGAAGACGAAGAAGAATGGATATATGCAGCAGGATCGCTATAGATACTTGATGGATCAATCGATACTGAATGATGAGTGTTGAACCTTATAAATGGAGATCGTACATAATCTGCACTATATTTAAACTACAGGGTGTTTCTGGTCATTTTGAAAGAAAGGTTTGTATATTTGTCGGGAGAAACGACTCAAAACGTCAGAAATGTATTTATAAATGTGAAAATAATGTAAGAAACTCATATTTTATAATCAGATATTCATTTGTTTTCAAATTATAGCGCAAGTAAAAATGTTTATCTAGCGTTCTACTTGCAACCGAATTTTCCTTTTTTGTACAATCAAAGCGTATGCCATGGTCCCAGAGTTGGCCTCCAAGATCGCCAGACCTCATAGCATTAGATTGTAGTTTATGGGGCTGGTTGAAAAGTGTAGTGTACAAAGTATAACAGTGGACACTCAGATGCATTAATACAAAGTATTGGAAATGCTGCAGCGGATTTGAAAAAACACATGAATTAATCGGGAGATGAATTTTGAACATTTATTGATAGAATGCTGTAATTTTATATTAAAATTACGCTATAAATTGAGAACAAATTCCCTTTCAAAGAAGATTTATAAAGTTGACAATATTAATAACGATTCGTTTAATCTAGAATCCCCTAAAACATAACTAATAGACTCAAAAATGAATTAAAATTTTTGATATGAATAGAATGCCAAAGCACATAACCTTAAATAACATAAAGACGATGTTGGACAGTTCAGGTGCTGCACTTGGATATTTAAAGTTAAAGGAAAATAGAATTCTGTTGATAGAACCCAAATGACAGCCTAAAGTAGGCGGTTAGAGGATCTTTATGTTCGATTATGAAATCTACCATTACTGAAGAAATTTAGTTCGAATCTTTTGTTCTTTACAATTTATTTATTATCGTTTATATTTATGAATATGTATACATTTATATTGACAAAATCAAACACCTAAGTACTTTTAGAACAGAAGAAATCTGGCAACACCCTGTACAATACAAATCACTGTAGATTTAACATAATAGAACTTCAGAACAAATACATGTAGTTACGTACTTGCAACGGAACAATTTAGATGTGATATGAACATGGAGGGACAGTAGGTATTATATGTGTATCTTAAAACAACTACGGATATAATGATTTCCACTTACCCCTGGAGTATTTGCTTGTGGTCCATATGGATATCTGGTCCAGTCCAAGCTGGCCTCTCCCGTCGTATCCAGAACAACAACTGAAACAAAATAATTGAATAATATCAGCATTTTGACATAATCTAACAAATCTATCGTAATAGTAGTAAATAGTACTAGAAGTGGAAGTAGAGAAGCATAGGTAATGTATTCTCCTATTATATCCAGCCTTCTTGGTGTGGAGTTATGGTAACGTTGTAACTAAACATGGCAAAAGACAATTACACTGTACTATTCGACCTGATGAAGTTGTATTTAAAAATTAACTTTGAATGATTTTTATTTCAGCATCAGAAGTGGGCTAGAACAAAATCGAGAATCTTATAAAACTCCTTTCACAATAATCTCCAACGTACTCATGACTAAAATACACTCAAAATAAAAAAGATTTATATTCCATCAAGCCAAAAAGCTTTGAAGGCTCTCGACGAGATGTGCAAGCGTCGTTTCCCAACAACCTCTCCACACGTACAACTCGCTACCTAAGCATTCTGTCGTATCAGCAAATAAAATCGAGATAGCAGAAGGAGGAAAAGATATTTCCCGTCCATTCGGCGGTCCGGCAAATACATATCCGATCAACGTCAATAACTTTTTCTGATAGAGGGCGCCTTTTCCCATCACTGTGTCTATCTATGTACCTACCCATTTTGCTCGTGTCCAGGACGAGGCCGTCAATACGATTTTTCTTGGATATCCCCATCTTCGATAAGAATCTTCTTCTATTTTCAGGAAAAAGTTTTGTAGGATGTAATAAAAAGTTTCTATATCTATCTATTTGTAACTGATAGGTGGAGAAGTGTGTGACTTTGATGGGGGGATGCATTGACAGGGGTGGTGTGAAGATATGGACAAATTGACAGATAAGTTTTCGACACAACGACTAGGGAAATCATCGTCTCGACAACAGTTTTGTAAGAGACGTCATGTAGACAAGATGTGGGAGAAAATGTTTTTTTTGTTTGCTGGTTTATATGTTAGGTGAGTGAGACTGGTGGTAGATGGACAAAGATGTTGAAACAGGCTGTCAAAATATGTAAAAGCATATTTCAATACAGGTACTTGACATGCTGACATGAATAACACGTGATCGAATAGTTAGAATCAATCTTAGCTTGGTACTGATTTAGTTCGCAACTAAAACCAACACGTTTGATATTATCATTACCAGTAACGATCTAAAATTGATAATAAAAACGGCTGTAAAAGATCAAATTTTGGAATTGATCATTTTATGGATTTTTGTGCCTTTTCAATGATTTAAAAAATATATATCATAAAGGCTTGATAAAAAAAAGTAGAAACTCGTATTTATACTATTTCTTTTCTTTTAAAAAAGGAAATTATTTAGTTATCTCAGAAGAATCATAAAACATAAATCAGAAAAAGTAGCTATATTATGAAATAAAATTCAGGATTCCTGGTCTTTTCAAATTGTATTATGGATGGATTTACTATCGGATGTTGATATTTTATGATGTATTTCATTATTCCATTTCAAATGTAAGCGGTAAAGTTCAAGTTGGGCTTGCGTGATCAGGTTTCCGTACCAAGGATTTTCATTTTTCTGTGAATGACGCTTTCCTCATGGTATTTTTTTATTCGAAAGTTAAGTAGATTCGAAGAAAGAAGGTGAAAGATGGACAGACTGAATAACAGGAGTAAACATGTAGAATAAATAAAAATACATTCAAAGTCCAATTTTATTTGATAACAGAGATTTAGGAAAACTTTCATAGGTTAGGTTATTTTATAAATGCAGGATCATTTCCAAAAGTTCCCGTTTTACTTTTTAACAAAATTGTTTTTCTAAAGAATTTGTGATTTGTAGAGGCACTAAAAACTGAACGAATTATTTTGTCTACATTTTGATCTGAAATCTTTCATAATTTATGCTATAATAGAAGAAACTGATTTATTTTTCCTTCCAAACGAATTTCAATTATCGATATACAAAAATATCATACGTTTATTTATATCAGTGCTGAAAGCAATCACCAGAGAGGTGAGGTTTGCATTTGCTATGAAAATGTGAGATTGAGTCTAAAGATTGTTTTTTTTCTGTTGTTTAAAAAAATCTCATTTCTCAACAATTTCTGAATCAGCCTGGATAAAAATGAGAACGTAGGTTTTGCTTGAGCCCAAAAGCAGTTATTGGAAATCAAATAAGGATTCTGAAGCTTTTTTCGAGCCTAATATACAAAGAAATTCTCTACATTTCATTTCAAAAAATATGAATCATATTCCATTTGACTGGATTTATTTTTGCTACATATTCAAGTTAAGATGATTAAAATTCAAACGGCTGTTTTTTTATTAAATGAAAAAAACTCAATTTTAGTCTCCATTTTCAATATCCTCATAAATAAGAGTATCAAATACACGATGATACTCTTTAGAAAAATAATCAAAGTTTCCTTCAAAAAAAAACCTCATCGACTGCAGAGAAATAAATAATTTCCGAATATACATCAACGTCCCGCAGAGAATCCGACGACATTTTTATATAAGCACTGGATTTGAAATGAATTATGTGTTTATTTTAGATTTATTTACTGTTTATTTTAGGTTCCATGCTTCCTCCTCCCCCGCCATCCACTCTCTGCTATCCCCTCAATGCCCCCCTCAGCCCAACCTCCCATCCTTGAAACTCGACAACGTCGAGGAAAGATTAATCTGAGCTTGTTAAAACATAGATAAAAGATACGCGCAAGCTTACTAAGCCCGCTGGATAAATCATCAGGCTCTGTGATATAATTATTGTTGGAGGAGGAGGAGGCTGTGTGACAGTAGACGCCTGGATTACCCGGAATTTATGTCAACAAATTCATTAGGATCCCCGAAATGTTAATTGATCGCTGACAGAAAGAATTGTGTCGTCATTAGCGGTTCTCTGTTTTTTTTTTGCTTCTCTTGTTCCTTATTATCAGGATCTACTACATGAACATAATATATGACAGCGTAGACAAGGGTGGGTTGAAGTTTGGTTAAAAAGATTGCTTGAATTTGGCTTGGTTTCTTTTTTCCGGCAAGGAAACAGTTCATAGTGTTTTAATTGTCGATAGCAAAACTCAAACGACCAAGATTTTCCTCTCGTTGTAGCTCTGTTAAGCTAGCAATGACAAGTTCGCAGAAACAATCGAAACCGGCATAAGAATTTGTTGCTAATTAGTTGCTAATTGTTTGTTAAAATCCCGATTTTGTAGCTAAAACCAGTTTAGAAAAATCGAGTTACTGCTATCTTAACGTGTAAAATAGCAGTGAAACTACTAAAAAAATATTTTCATCACCTGAATTTGTTGCTGGAAGATAGCGTAAAGAAAAAAAAACGGAGGCAGTCATAAGGAACAGAAGTGAAAACTTAAAACAAAGGAATAACTAAATTATTGAAATTTTTTAATGTTTTTAAATGAAATTATTAACATTAATCTGGTTTTCACATCTATTGGCACTCCGAGCAATAGTTATTTACATTTTTATACAGTTAATTAATCAAACATATCAACTGCACAAGCTCAATACAAAATATCAATATTGTATTAGTATTTACATAGTTTTTAATGAACTTTATTTTCATTATTAGCTCTATTATCATCGTTAAGTTCAACAATACTTGGTCCATTTGTACTTTTATTTATTTTATTTTATTCAAAAAGATATATAATAGGCTTATGGTAACTGGAATAAGAAACAAATATGTTATACTGGAATTTATCAAAGTGTAAAAACTGCATCGATCGACCATAGTTTTATATTTTTTAGTACTTAATTTTCGACCATTCGACATAGTCAAACCTAATGCTTCATTAAGAAATTCAATTAGTGGTAGGATTTTATCATCTACAAAGTTGATATTGAAGTCTCTTACATAATATCGTCGGAAAATTCAATAACAAGTTTATTATTGGTTATATTCTTTGATTGTAATTTGTTGCTGGTTATTCAAGTACTAATAAACACTTATCTAATGAGCAACAAAATTTCTGCTAGAAATTAAAAGAGAAAATGAAGGTATTCTGATAACGTCAACAACAAAACTTGATTCTAGGCTCGATTTTAGGTTAATCAGTGGATATCTTAACTATTTTTTTTGAGTTTTGGATTAGCGCAGCCTTAGGATGAAAATGCGTTTTTCTTTTAAATATTTTTTTGATTTTTTAATTTTATTTTTTCTTTAGGCTATCTTTCAGCAAAAAATTAGCAACAAATTCAGGTGGTGTTAATATTTAAAAAACCTTTTTAATTCTTAATAACTAAGTACTTATAGGTAAGTCAATTTCTAAACTCTCTATTAATTTGGCTTGATATGATTTTTTCAACCCTATAATTAGTTTTATTTTTTTTATAAATTCCATCCAAAATTCACAACTGATAGCTGATGGTGCAAAAATATATTTCTATACTGTGTTTCACGCTAAGAATGCAAGTGCTGCTGGATATTATCAGAAAAATGACACACAGTTTTGCCGTTGTTCAAGTTTACCTAAAAATTAGCTTTTTTATATTCCAAGTATCTCGTATCAAATATTTATTTTTTCGATTTCTATAGACCAGTTTTCATCTATATATATATATATATATAGGTACCTAGAATGATGAAGAATGTCTTCGAGATATTATGAAATTGTATCCACTAGGACTAGCCAATAAAACTATAATAAAGTCACTAAATATAACAATTTAAACATTTAGAACAATGCAAGTTCCGCTCTGTAAAGTGAGATGCATGAGTCAACTACTGATCGTTGAAAATATTCCCTAGCCAACAAACTGGAAATTCGGTCAGATTCCTCACGAGAATTCCAAAAAACAAGGACTCACGTACATATACACAAAGTCCCAAAAATACATCAACAAATCGACAACCCGTAACGATTTCTACATCGAGATACCAATACTATCTCTCTTGGAAAACAAGCGGACCGTGTCCGTATGAAATTTTTAATCGTTCCGCGAGTTCGACATAGCAGAAGTAATGTACAAAAAAACTGTTATAATTGGTTAATAAATACGTCGAAAGGCGTGGAGAATTCCCATCTGGCAGGTGAACGTCTATCTGTCTGTCTGTCTGTCTATCTATCTATCTCACTCTGTCTGTCAGTATGTATTTCTGTTCAGTTTAATTTTTTGCCACATTGAATTGAACATACCGCCGCTGCTACTACTAATTAGTGCTTTTCTTTCTCTTAATTTCAATTGGTGCCGATAAAATGATCGATACGCCATATCGATTAGGTATTGCATAATGCAAGAATGAACATTCCTGATGCTGGATATATATATTTTATTTGGTCGTTTATTTTGATTCCCACATTGCTAAAATAAAATGAAGAATGTGGAGAAATCGCGATATTATCGAAAGTATTTTTTTTATTATTAAATCACAGAAGTATGAAAAAGCAATCAGCGAAACAATTATGAAATTGATAACATTTTTACGGATATAAAAAAACATATAAGAAAGTATCCAATAAAAAGAATTATTAACAAAAGTGTCTCTAGATGAATATCAGTTGAGATGTTATACAGCTTTGGGTAAAAAAATATTCTGGTTCATTTTTAGCAACCCCCTGCGTAGCGCTACGTGTGGAAAGTATATGGTGCAGAATTTTCATTGTCCAAAAAGCATATTTTCAGCCATTGCTCGTTCTATGTGCTGAGATTATCACGGGGGGAACGGATAGACCGATTGTACTGCCTCCATTTCTGTTTTGTAGGGTATCGATACCGCAAGCTTGTGATTAAGAATGGGTATCCTGATATTACTAGTTGTTAGAAAATAGCCAAAAAAAAAACTGCACGCCTTGATAAGATGATTTTTAAGTGCTGAATGATTGAGCGATTGAAATTCTAGCTCAGAATTATAAAAGAATAAACGGACAAAAAGGGATTCCTTAAAGAACGAGACAGAGAAGGTTATGTGTGGATTTGAGACTCTACTATCACCTACCACTTCGGATTCTATCAAATTTATCACTGATACAGATTCGTCTTCAACTAAAAGACACAATTTCTAGAAATACAAATATTAAATAAAAATTCTATGCAAGACAAAATTATTATATATTATACACATTGTATTCTATATTATAAACTTCGTTCGTGCAGATCTATTTAAGTATCCGTAACGGCGGTACTTGACAGAGCGAAAAGAACCCAGCTAGAACTAAAAAATAAATATGCACAGATAGCAGAAGTAGCAGCACAGGAATTAGATCACGTCTGACAGAAGAAGAACAAGCAGAAGCAGAAGTAGAAGAAGCGAGATAGAAGAAAGAATCGGAGAGAGAAGCAGAGAGACAGCCCTAACGGCATTCCCACACTTTTTCTATGAACACGGAGAAGAAGAAGCAGTTTATCGAACCAGGTGGATAGGTGAGAAATTATCCATTATGCTTAACTCTTCGGGATTGCTATCTTTGTATATCTGTCATCGTCTGTTGCAGCTAGTAGAGATTTTAGTACAAGGGCTCACACAAATGTACTTAATCGATCGCATTGGTAATTCATTTGGACTTTTCTCTCAGTTGCAGCATGTTAATTCTTCATTTCACCGAAGGTTTTTACAGTTGATGGTTAACTCAATCTACCTATATCGACGACAATAATATTCCAGAAGTCAATTGACAGATCATGAGTGACCTTGTGGTCTAACAGCAAGGTCTAGAAAACTTGAAAGTTGTTCCGAGTTTGACAATTAACATGGCATTAAGCAACATTCAATAAAAGTTCGGGTGTCGAATAAGAAACAAGTTCGCTGGTTTGGACTATTTATTATTGTTAACTTGTAACTACAATTCTTGCAGTAAAAACTACAAAAATCACTAATTTATTTAATTAGGAACAAAATTTGAGAAAGTAAGATTAGCTTAACCTCTTTTATACAGGGTGTACCCTGTAGACCTTGCAGTAGTCATTTTGAGGATATTGTTTTGAAAATGTACATAAGTATTTTTATTTTCAAATATGGAGAATTCAAATATGTATAAATATTGAATATATATAGTTAGAGTATTCGTTATTGTGATTTTGCGACAAAAAAATCCTGGCGCTCTGTTCCAAACTAGATCATTGGCAGGAAATATGAGATTAATATAACTACCTATTTTATGAAATATATAGAATGGATCAAAACCATTGTATCAGCTCCTGAACTAATAAAACTGTTGCGTAAATGTTGCGAATACTTTGCGGCATTAAAATCGTATTAGGGTTGGGTAATAATGAGTCGGTTTAATTGATCGTGAATGAGAAACTCAGAGAATCAGAAAGAGAGAGAATCAAAGCGTGAGCAAGATATGATGATGATTTTTGTGTTTCAAAGTTCCACCAGGATTAGATTAGGTGGAATCGAGAGTTGGTTCGATGATTAGAAAGAGAATGGGCAGTAATACCAGAGATAAAAACAGCATTGAAAGAGAGGACGGACGCTGTTGTAGTTGTTTTGTTTGTTTATTTTTCTTCTTGTACAGGGCAGAAACTAGCAGATTGGATTGTCGATAGAATCTGGAAAGGCACGCCGGACGCGTGACGTTACACTCGCAATGTCGGCGACGTGTAACCTTTTCAGGAAGATAGAATGAGCCAAGAGAAGTGGGAGAAGTGATAGGGAATTTGACATTTTGGAAAAGGGAACTATTTATTTATTACATTTGTTCATCTTCATTTCAATGTAATTTATCTATTGGATTACTATTGAATGTCAACAATAAATTCAGAAATGTTAAAACAAATTGCAGCATTTGCCAGTAAAAAAGGATATGATAGAGCCTTGACTCTTTATATTTAGGTTCCGCACTTGGAAGGTGTCCAAATGGTAGTGTCGCTTTTGCCTTCCAATTTTCCCCACAATGTGGTTTAGCTTATTTTGAATGGCAAGAATTAATTCAGAAAATCCATTTTTCAAACCTTATTATTCTTGTAGAGAAACGATCATTGTGTCATTATCACAAAAAAAAAACAGAATTGTATAAAGAAAATAACATACAATTATAAGCTTTTTCATTGATTGGTTATTCAACGCAAGGCTCTATGATGAGTTGACAACTGAAAGTTGAAGGATTGTGAGGTCAATTCCCGAGATTAACTCCTTTGTTTATAAAAATGTATTTATTTATTTGTTCATAATTTCCTTTACCAAGTACTTGTATTTACTATGCTTTACCTTAATATAAATATACGAAACAATCAGGGTATTAGTTGTTTTTAGGTAAATTTCTTATAGAAATGTACCTATTGCGATCGTTCACACTTTTGAATTTTGAAAAAAATTCAACGGCATGTTGTTATATGTCTATAAGTTAGTCCAAAAAAACATTTGGTTCGAAAGTTTATATATATGGGATATCACGAAATTTGTTAACACGATAGAGGTCGCAGTTTTAAAGGTATCAAGTTCAAATTTGCTACAAGAATCAATCTCTCAAATATCTCGGTCGAGTTCGTTATTGGGCAATATCGGGTAAGTAGTTTCAAAATGGCGACCGATCAAACATTTAAAAAAATTATCAAAAAAGAGCCGTAGTGTGAATGTAATCAAAAATAATTTTAAGTTATAGATATAATCAGTACCTACAACTTTTGTACAAAGCAATTTTTCATAAAATACACAGGTAAAAAAATAAAAATTAATAAAAAAAATAACAAATATTGATAAAACATGAACACTCAATATAAATTTGATGTAATTGTACATTTTCTGGAGATCTTAATATAGACCCTGATTAAAAAAATATATAGTATATTTATTGAAAAGAAATAGGCGAAAAAAAAAAGTCTGCCTTGAAGTGAAACTCGAACCCATTCTGCTTTATATTCAACAGCCAAAACAAAAACCTCTAACCGCAAGGCTATGTGACACATACGACAATTTTATGTAATAACATGTAGGTAGTAGGTATACCAAAATACCAATGAAAAGGTTGTTCAAATTTCACTTCAATGAATTTTGAAAAATTTACCTTTCCGCTGACTACAGGCCATCGGGATTTTTTATACTTTCAAGCTATGTTATCAATAAATCGTACCAAGATCATTTATTAGAATCAAAGGGTTGTTTGTATCAGTACATGATTTCTTCTACTGTAACAAGAGGAGAATTATCATCCCAAATGGTTTATTAATATTTATTAACACATTTTTCGAGATAGAGGAATCTTTCATTAGTAATTTTTCTAAACATTTTCATCTCTCTGATTATTCCTCCATTTTCCAGACTTGCTTTTAACTTGTACTTCACATTGGGTCAGTCCATCACTTCAGATTCTTGTTTTCTTTTCTTCAAAATATGTTTGCGTCAATAATGATACTAATCAAAATAATATAAATAAGTAAGCATGATAACCGAAGAACCTTATTAAAAAACAAATGTTTCTGCCGCAAATTTGTAAATGAACAATGACCAAAAAAGTATTTAACAATAATCACAAGAAGCTTGTTAGCGTTTTTTCAAGTTTAGTATTAGAATTTGTGGTCAACTTTGTCAATTTGTAATTAATCTCAATCTCAATCAATATTCCACCTTTCCCACAGATTACAATTTCGAGATCTACTTAGGTAATTATTGTATATATATATATATATATATATATATATATATATATATATATATATATATATATATATATATATATATATATATATATATATTTATAAATAGTGTCTTCTTCTAATCAGTAATAAAAGATCTAACCTCTATCTTTTACGCGTAACTCTTCTTCTCTTCGATTCCATTAATTCTTCACGGTACTACGAACTGCTGCTCTTTGCGGTTCAAGGTATTTGCTCAAGCGTAAAATCGAAATCAGCCAAGACGCCGACAACAACTATAAGATCATTCTTGTCTTGAAAGAACCTCGACAGACTCAAAGTAAAGGAAAAAATCACAAGAAAAAAATTTATATACCTACATGAATATTATATATATGTATATAAACATCCTCGACAGTCATTATAGCTAATACAATAATTACACCTTGTCGAGACCAAACGGTAACATACTACTCATTATTATAATTTATAATTATGTTCGAAACACGTAGGGTATATATACTTGTAGGTATATATCGGCATGTCTGTCGGATGGGGTAATAGAATATTTCAAGTTACTAATTTCAGGAGGAAGGCAAAATGATACCTACGTAGGTACCCAAGTCTGTGTATGTAAAACATCACCTGGGTAAGAGTGAATAAGCAATATACGCAGGACAGGGTGGTAGTAAAAGAGCAAGATACTTTTATAATTTATGGAATACAAGGCAGACGATAGTCCTGAAGCTGGGATTCGAATGCTTTTAATACAGTATAAACTAAGATTTCAAGTCCAAAAGTTTTTTTGGAATGAGATGATTGGCAAAAATAATGATACTAAAATATCTAGGGCCGTCATTATTACTTGGTGCAATAGAATGTAGAAATAAGACCCTTGGCACTTAAAAAGTGTCAGCAGTTATTGAATTTATTATGTCGGTCCTTGTTTTTGTGAATAAAATATTCTTTTTATGTTTTTGAAAGTTCCATTAGTCATAAACAGCATTGAACATCCAATTATATTCAAAGATTTCAAAATATATGGCCTTTCTGATTGAAATATTACTGGAAATGATATTTTCTTTCATCGTAAAATATTCAATTTAGTAAACGATTCAAACGTGTGGAGCAATGCAGCATTATATATCTTTTTCATTTGAAAATTCGGTCAAAAAGATCCTTCAGGATGACCATAGTATTTTCCTTCAAAAATAAAAATTCAATAATTTCTAGATTAAAGTGGGATTTAAGAAAAAGGAAAGTAACGGTCTGTGAAGTTTCTCGAAACATTTTTTTTTATGATTAGATATATTAAAATTTACACTATGAAGAATTACTAAGGAAAAAGGAAAGACAAAAATATTGTAACATCCACATATCCATATATGAGAGACGAAAAGATTATAGAAAAATACCGCATTTTTTTAAACACAATAATAATACTAAATTATTAATAATAAAATCATTATTAAAAAACATTGAAAGATAACCACTCTATTTAAACCTCTATATTTGGAAAATTAATAAGAATTAGATTAATAAAACGAGTTTGTTATTTTAATTGAGAAACTCTCTTCTTATTAAAATATGGAAGAATAAAAAACAGACTACAAATTCTCAATTCCTAGACTTCATAGCTCAAGTGTCATTTTCTATAAAAATATTGCATTGAAAATTGCAGTTAATGATACCCAGAACATTGAAACCAAACTAAACCAAAATAAATAAAAGGTTTAGACTGTCCACTTGGCTTGTATCTGAGTAGAAAATTTCTCAAAACAAAATTGTAGGTGAGATATAGAAAAAAAAATCTGGTGTGTCCACTCACACGACTTTCCTACCGCTCGCAAGCAAATTCCAGTGAATGAAATTTTTTACACTATTGCAATATTTTCCTTACATAGCGATGATAATAGCGGTAGTAAAGTAAAAATCCTCTGGTCAAATTTTTTTCAGCATGTCAAGACAAACAACAATGTTCATGTAACATTTTTTGCAAGAAGAAATGTTTAGCCAGAATCTGAAGAAACATGTGGAAAATACGGAATTTTATTCGAGCATAATTTTTTTGGGCTTTTTCTTAGAGATGGGGCTATATGTGGGTGGTAAAGGGCTCTCAGAAGAATACTTTAGGACAGTTTAATCAAAATCGTTAGAGCCGTTTTCGCGCTATAGTCTTGAGCAAATCACGTTTTTTAGCTAAAGCTCAACACACAGTGTATATAGGATTCTCATTCAGTGCCCCCGGCGAGTGATATTGGTACCAAACAAAATAAAAAAGAAAGCAACAAAATACACTGATCCGTTTCCGAGATAATGCTATCACAGACAGACAACAGAGAGACATACAGACAGACCAATGGTTGAAAATATGTTTATTAGACCTAGAAAACTCAGAAACGTCAACATTTGTAAAAATCTCGGATACCGAAAATTTCACACGATTAAAATACTTTCCTTATACTTACAGCTAATATAATAGCGTAGGAAAGTAAAAATGCAAAATGACAATCAATAAATATTTTTTAACAAAAATTGAACCGACTTTATTAGATTAGATTAGATGGTACAACGAAAAATACAAATAATATTAATTCTATTGGTGCTGGCCCCTTTGAAATTGGTGCAATTGAGGTTAAATAGAAGACTTTTGGCACCAACTTCAAAAGTACCAGCACCAACTAATAAAGTCGGTCCAATATTTGGTAAAAAATATTTATTTCTCACATAGAGAAAATACACATATTTTACATATTTTTGTCTTAAATATTGCTGTAATTCGAAAACTGGAAAAAAAATGTTCTACTTAAACGTTTTCGGGTATGGTCTCATTTTTAATTGTGCCGTGTCAGATTTTCGATTTTCAAGAAAAATTACCCCCTCCACCCCCTTTGGGAACAGTTTTCGTAGGGAAGGAGATTTCGGCTTCAAGTTTCTTTAAATACAGGACCATTTCGCAATTCTTCTCTTTCAAATGAATCAAAAACCATCAAAGTCGGAGCACGTTTACAATGCAAAACGCGCGAACAGCCATACATGAAAAAAAAATTGAAAAAGCAAACATACAACCTCCTTTTTTGAAGTTGGTCAAAAATAATATAATGATAATAATATCAAGTTCTCTGAACTGTAAGTATTATCAGTGATCCATTAGGATTAATATTTTGAAAATTTTAATAATAAAACTGTTTTTTTAACCTATAATTTAATTTAAATTCAATTCATTTCATATCATAATATGCTGATTAACAGACACGGAAAATACCAACGTCTATAATAAAAAAAACAGATTCCCATCTCCTCGACTAAATAAATCATCTTCTTACTACATCGACTTCATTCCCGCATTTAACGTCAAATTATACATGCGCCGGCCATATCTTATCTGATCCAAAGATCTTTATTATCTCGTCGTTGTGTTGCTGTAGTGTATTACTGTTGTTTCTTTTTTTTGGTTCCTCCTTTATTATTTTTTAGCAAAGATTACATTCGCCAACTTTCTCGATGCAAATCAAGTGGGGATATTAGACGACGGACGGACGGACGGACGACGCCTTTTCGAATCCGCTGCCTTTGGGCGTATAATTACCAAGCTGTTACCTTTATCGGAAGGTGAAATCACCGAAAAATACGCAAAGAAGTAATTTGGCCCAAAACGTGTGACTTGAATTGAAAACAAGAGTGAAGAACCCCACCTTTGTTCAGCTTGAAAATTAACTAAACTAAATGTATAACCACAAATATGCTGGCGACGGGACAAGTGGCTGCAAATGATGCTTGTCTATTCGAATCTATATACTCGCACGCGCGCACATACATCCACAGACACTTGTATATAATAAAGTGAGAAACAGAAAGAGAAAGGGAGAGAGCCGGCGAGAGAAAGTCGCTTGGTGTAACGCTACTTTCTTACGTGATGATGTCTTTTAGTTAACGCTTTAAGGTGTCTCGGTACGCAGGTGTAGATTTTATGATTTTTTCTGTCCCCGAGGTGAAGTAAGTAAGTGTATTACAGGTAGTGTTAATGAACAGTAGCGGATACAGTGACAGTTAGCTGAAAAAAAGTCAATTCGACTATAGCTCTTTTGTTTTTAGAGAGATACTTTTTTTAGGAACAAATATGCCTGAAATTCACTGTAGAATCACGGATCATATTTTTTATTTTCAATAAAAAAATAATAACAAAGTTTTCAACTTAAATCTTAGATTTATTATTTTTCCTATGTGATCCGCGATTCTCCATACTCTTCTCAGTAAGCATACAAAATTTTTTCCAGATAGGATAATTAGTTTAAGAGTATAATGGAGCTACTATATCACGGAGTAGCGAGCCCCATTAAGGAATTTCGTTCCAAAAAGCAACCTATCTAATAAATTAGAGATGCTCATAAATGTTCATTATTTCATTCAAACCAAAGAATTAAAAATGAATCTTCCATGAACAACTAGAACGAATATCTTAATAAAATCACTTAACAACTAGCAGCAGCTGATGATGATAATAATCGTTTAAAATTCAAATTTGAAACGCAAATCAATAACAATGATACGATCGTATCATCACAGTGAAAGAGACTGCCAACAAAAGCATAACAAAATGACAGTCGTTGATATTTCTATACAATAATGAAGAATTATAAATGGTTTCCATGAAAATAAGAACAAGATCCATAGTAGGTCAGTAAGTCGATTGAGATAAATGTCGTGAGACAGATTGGCACTACAGAGTAGATGATACACATTCATATATAAAATATTTTTGGTTAAGAATCGTGATAACCTCTTTTCAATGGTTAATCGTGTAAGATAAACAACAACACAGGAAATCATCTCGATTGTCGAACGAATTCGATGTTATATTGTCAGAAATCAATTATTGTCTTTTTCCAGTTATTGTTGACGTATTTGGAATAAACAAAAGCGATACTTTCTACTATCGAGTGATCCAAAAAAACTCATTCGAAGTATGCCATGTAAATATATGAGATCATATCTTCGTATGTTTTAATTTTTAATCATCTGAAATTACATAATATTATTCACATTACTTGTCACTTTACGGAACAGACATATTTGATAGATCAACAATGAAAGAAATAAGCAAAACTGAACTAATGTAATGACTATAACAAGAGCTAAAAATGTCTATTTGATTAAAATTAATAGGAGATTAAATTTGATTATGAAATCGGCCCTAATATAGTTAATTTAAATAACTAGTTGAATTACGTCACAGGTAAGGTGGTACACCTGAAACATCCAACGTTGTAAAATCCTAAAATTGACACTGATTAGAATCAGCTGATTACCTGTTTTTTAGGTTATGATAATCATTTGTCACATTTAACATTCAAATTATTTGGCATAGATAAACATGAACTTGTTTGATTGGTTTGGTAGTGACAAGTAACGTCATAATTAGATACGAATTATAACCTACAAACAACTGATGACGTAAACACATTGCTCTGTACATTGAGCTCAATTGTAGTACTATAAACGCTATCGTGACGTCATGAATTTTTGTGTGTCACGTCATAACAGAGTGCTATCAACGCTGTTTCTTATGTATTTTTATGGATGGTGTTTACGTTTGCAAGCTCCATGAACAGGAATACTGTACAACGGACATCGACGTCATACTGACACTGACAAATCAAACCGATAATCGTTTATGATCCGGTGAAATTTTTGTAAAGCGTAGAAGGATAAGTATCTTCTCTATGGGATACGTTGAATGAATAATTTAAAATAAATATGTTTGCGCAATTAGGAAACTCAGTCGCAATTCAAGATGCAGCGGTCACCAAATTCTGCTGCAAATACTCGTACAATATCGGTATGCATGTGTTTGATTTCTTCCATTTCTCTCAAAATCATTATTCAATCCTCAATATTTTTTTGGAATTATTCTCAATCTAATTTTTGAGATACGTACGTAAGTCTGGTAAATTTTACGAGTATATAAAAAATGGAATTAATGACAAATATTACTTATTTAAACAAAAATTTAATAAAAGTGTTACATACTAAGTGGTAATTTTTATTTATAACAATGAAATTAGGTTGCACATTGTACATTCTGTGTAAAAACTAATAAGATTCTCTCCGCATATTGAGGGCTGCACAAAAGTGAAGGTTTTACTCAGATAATTATAAGGATAAGCCAGATATTCAGGCAAAGATCTTTGCGCATAAGTCTTTTCTCAATCCATGGTATGGCAAATAGACATATGCTAGTCAATAATAAAGTTACAGCGGTAAAGTCGTTTCCATTTGTACTTATTCCAGCATTGGTGAGAATGCGAATAAAATATAAGAGCCATCTTCGCTTTTATGTACTTCATTCCAAATGTATCCCATGTATTGATTCCGGTTTTATTCCCGATAAGTAATATATCTTCATTCACAAAAAATAAGTCAATTGTCTTAATGCTTTAATATTTAGTGTGCCTTAACCTCAATATAACAGCACCTCCGCCCAATTTGAAAATGAGAGATTCTGAACGCAACCGCGAAATAGCGTTCACTAACACACAGTTGACTCTATGAACAGCATCGGTAATGCTTGCAATGAACAAAGCCTGTATAATATTGAATAAAATAGATTCAATTGCTAACTGAATTTCTTAGTGTAGTGGAAAATGAGGTTTACAAGTTTCCATTAAAAAATGGGATATTTGTTTGTACTAACAAAATATTATTGAAAATAATTTTAATAAGATTGTAGCTGCGAAAATGGATATTATTGTTTCTTACGGATAATTGGAAAACAGTAGGCAACGTCAAATTGTAGTAATATTGCTTTCATGGCAGGAACAAAATCTAAAGAAAATGTATTTTTCTACAGAATAAAAATATAAATTATAAATTTGAAATTGATTTTTTTATCCAAATACACGCTTATGTAAACCAAATCAGCATATCAAGACAAACTAAAGATCCTTTTTTGTAGTTACACTACTTTATTTATAGTTTTCGTCTGCAAATAAGTATAATCTCGTTGGTGCGGCATATTAGCGTAATCATGGAACTATGCAAATTTACCGCAATACGTCAAACTTAAATGTGAACGAATAAAATTGCATTTTATTAGCTACATTTTCTCAGCCGACATTCAAGCTCACTTGAACCCCAACTGAAACATCAAAAGAAATACGTCGGATGTCCTATCTCACTAATTTTTATTTACATTCTAGGTCAAGTTCTGTCGTGTACAATTTTCAGTTCCGTGAATCATATAACATCATTTTCTGAGTATCCATAGTACTTAGCTTCAACAAGTAAAAAACCGGAATTTAAACAATAATTCGTAATGAAAGAAAAGCTTTTCCCGCATTTTCTGAAATAACAAACTCAATATGGCAACGTGAGAAGATACTACTCCTAAATCTGCGCTAGTATTCATGCTTTTGACAAATACATTTCCAATCGAGACGGTTCCAGGATATTTGTTTGAATATATATATATATATATATATATATATATATATATATATATATATATATATGGATTCAGGGCGCCAAAATCCATATCTCTGGGTAACAAGCAGCAGCTTTAGTCTCGTAGCAGGTGTGAACGATGCATTCGCATCCTCTTATTGGCTAATGACTTGGGAAGGAAAGCCCAGAGGGCCACAGGCTTTCAGCAAGCAAAGCACACAGAGCAGCTTCATAGGTACCTACAAGCTTTTGAGATGAGTTATATTCGGTCATTTTGGCAAGTAGCTACTACTACGTGTTCCTGTCTAATTACAAGTGCAATGCTTTATATATCCACCACCTTTGAAACAGTCACTGTGATGTACCTAGCAACTTGGGTAATAATAATTATATGGGTACAGGCTACAGCAGATGTCTGGCTAGATGGTTGATGGAACTCCAAATTCCCCCATTTTCGAATAGACCAACATAAACTAGAGAATAATTTTTAACATGTCGCGCTTTCTTACACAAGAAAACTGGAAGGAATACTCGCGAGGTTTCATTCACAGCTAAAAAAACGCTGATTTTTATGTTGTCTCATCCTATTGATATTCCCATTGCATTCACCAAAAGTTTAAATTATATCATATATATATATACTAATGGCTGACAATAGGTTTATATGGGACTATTCCGGTGTCTATCTGTCTATTTTTGACCGACGAACCCAAACGGAGGAGGTATAAAATTCGAATGTCTGCGCGCGCTGTATATTATATAGTAAACGTACTTTGATTTAGATGATTTGGAAGAGGAAATTTGAGAAATGGTCCCATATTTGTACAAACTCAAATGCGAAATCTCCTTCCCTCCAAAAAGGCCCCTGAAGCGGGTGGAAGGGGCAATTTTTCTCAAAAATCAAAAATCTGAGACAACAGAATTAAATATAGGACAATATCCGGAAACATTTAAAATAAACATTTTCTAAAAAGAGATACGGTTTTCAAGTTACGGCGATGGTAAAGTCTAAAGTATGCGTATTTCCGCGACTATGTTTTTAGATTTCGGAATAATAACAAATAGAAGCAAAGAATATACATGATTTGCTTGATTAATGTTTTACGCAAAAGTGTGAAATAACTAAATATTTTTTACAAAAAAATGGATCGATGTTATAGTTGGTGCACTTAAAAATACAAAATAATATTAATTCTATTGGTGCTGGTACTTGTGAAGTTGGTGCCAAAAGTTTTCAATCTAACTGCAACTGCACAACTTCAAAAGTACCAACAGTAAACGAATTAATATTATTTTGTATTTTTTCAGTGCACCAACGCCGGTTCAATTTTTTTAAATATTTAATTCCATCCAATTTTTTCCAAATCTAATGATGATCGCATTACAGTTATATAGTGTAAAAAGAAAAATAATCAATACTGGAAAAATATTTCAAGCCACAACACATTTGTAACTTACTTTTATAGTCACGGGATTATGTTTTTTTTTCTATCTACTTCCAGTACCAGGAAGAATAATTACATATGCAAAGCTTAACCTCGTTGGCTAATTATTAATGGATCAACCATCTTATCACCCCTGTATACTTTCATGTAGTATATATATACAAATTCACGAGTCCGCCGGGAGCAATTCTGGCAACCCTTTGAAGGCGAAGAGAAAAAAAATTATAGCTCTTCATCATCTTATTCTCCCACTCTCTATCTCCCAAGAGTTATGTAGGGGGGAAAGGGGTTGGAGGGTTGCAAGTTAATTGTACAAGAACTAAAGAAAGTTTCCGATAAAAGCCTTCCGCCTTTCCCGGTCTCTCCTTGGCATGAGTATTAATATTGCTCGAGTAAATTATGAAATAATACCCTCAGGTAATTTACGATTAATCTGAAAATTCAACAACGCCTTAAATTATTAATAATGCTGGAATTATTATGGAGAAGTTGCCCATGTTCTTTGCGTATAAGGTATTCTTAATTTGAAAAAAACTAAAATAATAATTTTGTTATTCCAGTATATTTCAAAATATTCTTCAGCGATCTACTTATATTAGGTATAATTGAAAAGAACTAGAAGCACTGTTATTAAATAGGAAAAATGTTTCAAATATTTTTTACAAAAAAATTGGCTACTCTATTTGTTGGTGCACTTGAAACATAAAAATAATATTCATTCTATTGGTATTGGTAATTTTGAAATTAAGTAGAAGACTCTTGGCACTTTACCACTTCTGTAACTCGAAAACCGTAACTATATGGAAAACATGTTTCAATGTTGCTAAAAATAATCTGGTATTTAGTTTGGCCGTCTCAGACTTTACATTTTCGAAAGAATTGCCCCCTCCACATAGCGGAAATACACAGATTTTAACATGGTTGTAACTCGAAAACCGTAACTCTTTTGAAAAAAATCAATTTAAACGTTTCCGAATATTGTCTTATCTTTATATCTGCATACTTTCGATTCTCGAAAGAAATGGCCCTCTCCATCCCCTTCGGGACCGGTTTTTGAAGGCAATGAGATTTCGGATCGTAGTTTTTATATCTCCTCTTTCAAATGAATGAGAAATCATGAAAATCGGAGTAAATTTACTATATAAAGCGCGCCCGCGCAAAAAAGCAGTTAGTCGAATTGTATCAGTTTGTTCGAGGCAACCAAACTTCCAAATGGATTAAACCATTTATTACATACACTGATCTGGAAACACCTTGTATATAAATATAATGTAAATCAGATTCTACAAGTGCCTGCATGTAACTCAAAAATTAGGATTAATTTGCATTCTCTGGTTAATAAGATAACGGCCGTTTTCAATAAGTCACAGAAAAGTAGGTTCTAAAATTTTACTGTATTTATAATGGCGTAAGCACACTTTCTTGAAAGAAAATAAGAAAAAGTGAGTAAAATCCAGACCCAACTACGTGAAAATAAATGAAAATGGATTCTATTCCAACATTTACACTATTCCGGCAACTGCTTCAAATTAAGAATTAAATCTAACTTGGTTCAAGTGAAACGATTCGAAAGCAAATAATGAGAGAACAAACGAACACACACCCACTAAGGAGAGGAGGTCGGTCGAGTTGGCGGTTGGCAATGTCTTCAGGAAAACGAATTAATAGTCAAAAGCATGTAGCTATGTAGCAGTAGTAGTATTATTTGATTTTGTATCAATGTGGAAAATCTAGGGAGGGAAAATGTCAAAGCTACTAGTTACGTAGGTATACTGTGGAATGGAAAGCGAAAGGCTTGATAAAACGACGACGGTAAGTGTTCCAGCAGATAGATGGCATCCGAGATAGGTATGGTAGGTATATGGTATAATATATATATATATGTGCCATATTAAGGCGGCTAAACGTTACCAAAAGATACTTATCGAGACAAGTCGTTGGTGAATAATCGTCTGAAAGGTATTTATATGCATATATAATATTATGTATAATTGTATGTATAGAGAGTTAAAGTGGTGTTTTCTTCTAAGCAAATTCTAAACATAAATGACATCACAAAGGTGATATATGTATTTCCATAACGATGATTTTGTGTATGGTGGCATTCAGAAGACTGGGGAGAGAAAGTTAATGTTGATTGTGAACAAGGCTTTTGAGTTTGAGATTATCAAATATTTAAAGGATGTGTGGAACATTAAATATAATACAAGCAATTTCAGAGGTAGAGAAAATTATATTTGAATAGACATATATTTTAAACAACCAGAAGCAAGTCAGAATTGAAATCAAGTGGATTCAATATTTCTATTTGATTTTTGAACGATGTTTACCACTAACGCTATTCAAAGTAGCGATAATGATTCTTATTAAGATGAGCACAAATTTCCATCTGTTTTCCTCATAATGTTGTTACATGATCGGAACATGAATATGATATAAGAAAAAGTGATTGTGAAATATTTTGGACACTGTTGCTGGATATGAAAACTGCGCTTGGATGACAAAAAAAAATAGAATTTCCGTGCCCGAAGAAAATTAAACATTAGCGAAAAATGTCACTCTACATTATCATTCAGATATATAAAAATTAGGATAACGTTTAACCCTGTGTTCACTTGCATAATACTTCATTAGATCTTCAATATTTGCCATTTCACCGTATTCTTTTGATCTGATCTTCACCATATTATATTCTCAGCAAAATGCGAGGGATCCCACTTCTGACACCAAATGTAACGTTTAACCCGGTGCCTAAGGTTCACTTGCGTTATTCACTCCAAAGTTCACATTTTGCTTTCAAAAGTTTATTTCTAACACCTTGTACACTACCTTCCGTGATAGTACCTTTTGTCACCTTGACAATCTAAACTATCACCGTCATTACCGACTGAACTACTAATAACATCTGACTTTTATAAACTCTATATGTTGATATGAGTATATCTCATAATTTAATGTTTATTTAGGTTTAGCCCGAGACTTAAACAATTTTTTAAAAGTTGTAAAGGAGTTCGTTATAAAAAGTTAACAACTATATATAGAAGAAGAAGAACCGATTCTATCAATGAAATTAAACGCGATCAATTCAAGTTAAACGCGTTTTACAGGCAAGTCAAAATGCGTTCAAGAATTGCCACTGGCATCTGGTAATATTAGGGAGTCTAGGTTATGGTGTCAATCAGGAAAAACCATCAATAACAAAACATGACTCTTCTATTTTTTGATAAACATTGATCACTATTACCAGATTACAAAACAAATAATTAATTCAAGCAGTATAATAAATGGAAGACTAAGCTACCTCAGAACACTCATTTAAATCTGTCTGTGTTTAAAAAAAGAAAAGCGCCATCTGTGAGTGATTAGACAAACTTGTAATTTGTCAATATTTGACAGAGACTTCGTTTTCGTAATAGCGATCATAATGCTGCTGGTCAAATCGGTTTTTGGTGGAATCTGAGATCAAAATCAACATTGGAACTCGATTAAGCTAATCAAAGTTTTTTTCTTACACTGTGTTTTGAAAGAGAATGTTGGAATCGGCCTTAAGTAGTGAAGTATTTCAAAATATCATAGATACGTAATAATTGGAGAACCCATCTTTCGTATAAAGTCAGTGGGGTTTAGATGGTATATTCCAGGAAATCGGAAACACATGGTGTTCAAGATCAAGTATTATATACATAGTATACATATCTACATGTTATCTCCTATATATATATATATATATATATATATTATAATATAAATTATGCTTAAATCGCATATTACACAGAACAGCGCGCAACTGTCAACATAAATTCATAGTTAGAGCTATGCAAGCTGCAGTAGACACATATATATGTGTTCATGTACATGCATTTCTTGAATCTCCTCCCAATTATACTAGTAGGTATGTATATACATATATATATATAATACTAAACAGACATTTGTGTATGAACGTTCACTTCTAACGCTTCCAAAACGCGCTTCAATTGAATAGAAAAGGCTTCTCGTTGCTTGGCGCGGCGTGGAGAAGCATTAAGAGGGAAAACGGTGTAAACATGAGTGCGAGGAAGAGTGAGAAGAAAGATATAGACGAAGGGGATAGAAAGAGACAGAACAGACCTTTTTGAAATATTAAATTTCTATTACTATTAATTCGCGCTGGCAGACGAGCGCCCCATAATAGAAAGAGGGTCTTCCTTCTTCTTGGCATGGCATGATGGCTAAATGGAGAGTAGTGTAGTAACAACATGACGTGTGGCGCACTGCTGCTGCAGCTTTTTGGTACACTAATGAATTGGAGCATAATTTTCATTGGAGACCCATCACCATTATATAATACTACTGCCATGACTTCCGCCGCCTGAAAGTAAGTGAAAGAAGTGCGATTCGAAGAGCTAAGGCGGAAATGAATTTATATTTCTGTAATTAACTGAGAAGGCAGGAAGGAGGCAGCAAGTGCGTCTCGGGGTAGTGTCGGGGAGTTGAGAATAATGGAGCTTGATGGTATGTGATGCGACAATTATTAATAAGAAAAAGGGGTGCAGAGAAAATTAAGAAGGCAACTATGATGATGATAATGACAGTATGTCATTTTTGTTGCTATTCAATTATATAGGGTAGCGAAATGATGCAAGAACAGCGCCTGGAAATGACTGAAGAGGTTTGCCGCGGTATATATGTTCTTAGGGTTCCGTACCCAACGGCATCTTATTAATAATAGCTCATAGCTTCTGAGCCCCTCAGTATAACTCAGTATAAGTTTGTATTAATGTAATCGCGAAGAAGAGTAGATTCCGAATTTTATACAAAATATATGGTGTTCCATTAAAAAAAACATAAGAACGATCTGTCACCATGTTGTAGGACATCCTGTACATTTCTAATTAATTTCGAAATATAGAAAAAATGAGAATGCCTAGATTTTTTGTAAAATACTTTATTCATTTATTCCTGTTCTAAACGGAGTTATCAACCGTGGCCACACTAAAAACTCACCCTGTATGTCCTTTTTGAATACCAGGAAGGAAGGCGGATTTTGGGTGACAATTTACTTATTCCGTTAGTGCGAATAAAAAATGAAGTAAAAATTTCGAGATTGAATTCAACTGGTAGCAGCAGTGGTCATCACATCATGAAGATTATTTATTTTTCGTGAGCGCAAAGTTCGCCCTTCGGGTGGATGCAAGAAATAGCAGCAGCCGCAACTGCCTTGCACACACGAAGAAAGAGAGGTGATTTTTCTTATGGCGCCCGACGGACCGGAAAATTAATTAGACGGGCGCACACAATGTAATCGATACCATCGGCATTCTCTTCCACTGAGACTGACGATGACGGTCACATACAAGAGCAGCGCGAGATCATCGAAAAGTCTTCATCTCGCAGGTGATCAAGAAAGGACAGAGTTTGTTAATCAATGTTGCTGCATATAACATGTATACAGTGTGTCCTGGAATCGTAACTTGATAACGGTAATCTTTGAGATGCACAAAAGGTTGAAAAGAAAATGTTTTATTCTATTCCAGATTCTGTGTAGATTATAAATAATTAATAATTTGAAAATTGCATGTTTTTATATTCTCTTTGCAAATTGTAAATATCTTGGCACATGTTCCAAAGCAACATTCTCAAAAGAACTTAACAGTTATGTGTTTACAAAAAATGAACGCCTTGTTAATAGTTCAATACACTTAAATTTTACCTTGAAAGGGCTTCTTCATGATTCATGAGTATGTTGTTCAGAGATCATCAAAATCGTTTAACGTCTACTATACAAAATACTCGATAATACTTACTGAGCAAACAAACAAATTTAAAGAAAATATTATTTTTTCATGTCTGTCAAAAATTATTGTACATAGATATAGATGTCAATAATGGAATAAAAATAAACTGGTCAAGTGTTATTTATAACTAAAAATTTTTAAATCCTTTAGACGATAATGCGTCTTTTCAATTTTTGTAATTCTATCAATCTCGGATTTCATTCGGAAAAGTGACGTAAACCTTATTTGGTCCAGTTTGGGACACACTGTATAATATTTACCCTTCCAACTAATTTAATTAACGATACGGTTACCAGTGCCTTTTTGTTTATTTTTACCATTTATTCTTTTATCTCAGATTGAAAAAAGAAAGGCTGCCTGCAGGGGTTCAGTAATTGAGCAATTCTTATTTATATACATGAAGGACTTGTAGATAGATATGTCAAAGATACTTGATGAAAATTTTGACTTGGATTGAGGATAGTGCGGTTTTCAGAACACTCTGACATTCTTTCGGTAAATATTTATTTGACTCTGAGATAAGGAAGTTACAAACAAATGGCAAGGTATGATTTCTAATAAAACGAATAATCCGGATAGATAATTGCTGAAAAAATCAAAAAGATATAATAATAATAACTATAATATTTATTGTAAAGTTTGGCCCTGTGTTAATTCTTTCTCGTTCTTCTTCATATTCATGTCTAATTTTCGCCAGTAATTCTTTATGTTCTTGTATAATTCTTGCATGGGTTTCTTTATGTTTTAGTCTAGTTCTTGCCCGTTCTTCTTTATCTTCTAGTATGCTTTCTCTATTTATCTGATATCTACGATATTTTTTTAGCAAAATAAAAAGGATCCCACTTCTGACACCAACTGTAACTTTTAGCCCTGTGCTAAACACTGTGGGGGAGTTCACTTGACTAATTCACTCCAAAGTTCACAGTTTGCTCCAAACGTTTATTTTTAAGCACGACACCACCATCCGCAATCATAACTTTTCTCACAAATTGTTCCTTTGACAATCACCTGTCTGGAAGGTTCGAGAATAAATCTACTAATTTTCAAATTAATTAATGGAATACTCAGGCACCAACTACAGTAAAAAAGACAATAGAACAAATAGATACTAAAACGAAAGTAAATGTTAAACACCCAAGTACCTAACAATATCATCCTGCCTTGTCCCTCTTTCTAACTCATAGTTAACTTAACCCTTAACTGACACTCTGTTTTTTGATACTTCATAAAAGGTAGTTCAAAACCTTGTATCTCTTTTATTTTTTTGAATTTATTAGTAATGTTGATTTATATGCACTATATGTTGACTTTAATAGTTATATCATTTCATCATTTCAGTAGAATTCAGAAGTTGCATTTGCTAATATATTATGTTGTTTACGGAGTACTACTGAATTATTTGCTGCAATGGGAACATTAAAACAGAACGTTTATACTCAAGGCACACTCCCTTTAATTATGCATTAATTCCAACAAATTTATGCAAACGCTAATTTATCTTTATAATAGTCAATTTTATGGCTGTTACTCAACTAAAGTGACAATGCCCTTGTATAAATGCCATTTTTATTACAAGTCAACTAAGTACCTACCTACCATTGTTTTTAGAGAACAGCTTAGTAAATGGCAGAGCTTCAATTCCATATATCTAATGCTGCGCCCACACGACAACTGACAACAAGATACTTTTACAACGTTTTATAAATGTATTTATTCAAATGGGGCTAATTAATTGTAAATAATCTCTGTCTCAAGATATACCCGTACAGAGAAGCTATACTCTTGCTAGTTTCCGGTCGCCTATGGAGAGGAGGAGTTTGCAAAGCAACAGCCAGGAATACGAATGCGCGCCCTGCCTATCACCAGTTACTCGTCGAAATCATCGCCACACTCTTCACTGCTTAACTTTGTTTTGAGTAGAAAAGAAAATAGGAAGCAACGAAGCTGGTACCACCGTCGATGTCGTCTAAACACAGCATAAGAAAACAGTCACGATATAGTATGTCACCGGATGTGGGTATCAAAAAAAAATAAAGCTCATTGTCAGCAATATTCCAATTGATTGTCGATAAGATTTGAATTACATTCTAATTATATTAGATATATTGTAAATGTTATGTCAATTTATTTATTATAGTTTATTGTTATTGCTTCATTGAAAGTGGTGCAAAAGGTTTGTTGTTTTGTTGTACGGCCAGAATAATATTATGGGCATTAAGTATAAGAACAAGATCATAAATACCATATTGTAACAATATTAATAATTGAGATATGGAAATAACAATATGAGATAGACTGCTATATAATGAAGGTTTTGCAATTATCGAAAGTCAGGTGAAAAAGTTGAAAAAATATTGCCAAAAATTTCTAAGGCGACCCAATGGAGAGAAAGGATAGATGAAAATACCTTCAAGTTTCTTCACTGAGAGATGCGTTCTTAGTAGCAAATTTAATTTAGTAATTTTGAAGAATTATAAGTACCTAACTATTAATCTATAAGTAACAACTGCTAATCTTTATCTCCAATTATTCAAAACTCCTATATTGATTTGATCAGGTCCCACTAGATTATACAACAGCTCAGAAAATCATTAGTATTAAAATTTATATATAAGGTAAATCCAGTCATTTTCCAACAAAAAATCATTAGATTGTAGAACGTATAGATACCTCCCTTGCTTGACTAATAAATCGTTTCACACCCCCCATATATAAACTTTTGCATGACTTCTTCACCTTTATATAACTAGCGATTTATGCTTCAACGTATTTTCACATCTATAAAGGCTTCATTAATCTCATACTTCAGGAGTGTTTGTAGCAAGAAAATGATTTCGGAATTTAGAGAGCTTATCCTCATCTCCTAAATAGGCTTTGATCGCATGGCGCACGAAAACTCATCCCCATCCCCAATAGATCCCCATCCGCAGGATTGATTCCATACCAATGAAGCGAACCATCCATATATCCATCCATCATATATATATCTATCCATCCCTGTTAGTTCGAACCAATGGATGATGATGCTCTACATCTCACGGTCTATATACAGAGTGGAACCGTCAAATCGAATAAATTGTTTCAATTACTGTATACAATATTTATCCGGAGACCCACGTCAATTTTAGACCATGAGATGACAACAGAAACATTTTTATCCCTACCATAACCTCTTTCGAATCATAGCTTTGACTAGCATCTAAAATTCTTCTATTCTTTGTGGAAAAATCAGATTCTTTCGCATAAATTAACATTCAAAAATAAAAACACCAATAAGTGACGAAGTTCGATAAAAACTGTAAGGTATATAAGTTTATGTTTATTTCTTTATAATGAGAAAGGAAAGCAAAGCAATAATAGCAAAATGGACTTGATGTGGCTGAATCGTTGGATAGGAAGGCGAAGATCGATAGAATGGCCAGCACAATCACCTGATCTAACGCTAATAAATTTCTTATGGGAATACGTGGAACATAAATATGGTATACAAAACGAAGAAGAAGAATTATTATGCTTGCGATTTGGTCGATCACGCATCTTATATAGAATAACGTTAGACGACATTCTTATTTAAGACCAGCAGATGACCGTGACTTCTTTCAAGCATATTGTTGGTAACAATTGTCGTTTGAGTCAATTTCACCGCCTCGATTATCCATATGAAGTGTGAATAATAATAAGCTATAGATAACACAAACGGTACTATTATTTCAATTTGATTCGGACAGTTGGTTTTTATGTTGCTAATAGTACCCAAATGACAGACTAAATTAGGCTTTAAAGTTAAAGTAACCTTACTTTGGATTGAAGTCTATTTTAACTGATTATATCATTTCAAGACAAAAAAATGGAATTTATAATCAAAAAATCGGTTGAGTTTCAGCCAATTTCGTCAATAAAATGATTATAACTGTCATTCGCAGCGGGTTTACTTTATGAATTTTGTGTTTGTAGTAGCATGTCATTTCATTAAATAATACGCCATCTCGGTGTTCCACACTGTATATTATATATCTACTCCTCTACACTATTTCTGTCTTTCGCATTTTGTCTCTTCCTATTCCTCCCCGTCGTTAATCTCCATCAAATTTGCCTTAATAAAACACCTCGGGCCATGAAAAAGCGATTACGCCGAAAATTGACTTTTTCCTTCTTCTCTCAACCCTCAAAAGAAATAACGTCGAAGAAGAAGAAGAAATGTGTCCTCCCCGGATATGCGCTCTACCCCCATCACCCTCCTCCTCCTTGATTTCACGTGGCCAACAACCCCACTGTGAGAGCGGGCAATTGCGCTTAGCTTATGAGGGGCGGTGAGTTTTTTTTTGCAAAGACTCTCAGATCTCAGAAATGTCTAATTAACATTCTTCATCTTGTGCTCACCCCCTGCCTTTCAGTAGCCGCGGAATGCGAAAATAACTTTTTATCAAGAGATAAAAGCACGTGCGAATACGTACAAGCAATAAAGAAACGCACCCCGAGACACGATGATGGCAACTGTGTGAAAGTTTTTTTTATGGAGCGGCAGCATTTCAACTCCCTAACCACATAACTTACTGGCTTTGTTCCAACAACCCCCATCACAAACAGTTTCTTAACATTCAGGTATCTGCGCAGAACCCCGAACGCGTGCCAACCCGAGCGTCTGACGGCTTACAAACAAGTTTTCTGTTCTACCCAAATTTTTGTAACAGCTTAGACACTATCAATCACATCGGCTTATGGATTTTCTTCCGACTTTTCATTTGGGATTTGATGGTCAACCAGCTGCGCCCTTAAATTTACCATGAAATAATTTATTCCCTACTACACTCCCCGGCAAAAAAACGGTCACTAAAAACTAACCCCAATTTCAAAGTTGGCTTCCCCGCGAACCGCTCATTTCATTTTGATGTTTTTTTTTGTTAAATTGTTGATTGAATTCTCAGTAACGATGCTATGTCAGAAATTTTCATTCAGATTTGAATTTCAGCATATACGGGGTGCAACAATGACACGAAGTTTATTTCCCGAAATTTGTAACACCTTGTGGAGTGCAACAGCTATAGCACCTGTTGTCAACTGAAATCACATTAACCCTGATCTTTTCCTAACATTTTGTTTTACAGGTGATACACTTTTTTAAAGAGAATGCCACGGACGCAGATGTGAGAACACAACAAATAAACATTGAAACGTAAGTTTACTTAGAAAACTAACAAAAACTCGAAAGGGGAAAAAATAATAAACAAATTTTATGGGGACTAATATCTAGTGTATCCTCCCCGCGCTAAAATCACTGCATTTAGTCGATTTTGCATCGAATCAATAGGATTGGTAAGAAATTCTTGTGGAATGGCATCAAATTCTTCCTGAAGTGCAATTCGCAGATGAAGAAGGATGTCGGGTAGAGCAAGTCGGCGACGAATGCGTCTTTGAAGTTGGTACCAGAGATATGCTCAATTGGATTGAGATCAGGGCTGCAAGCTGGCCAAACCATTCGTTCAATACCCACTTCTTCCAAATATTCGTTTATTACTAGTGGCATGTGCGGCGGCGCATTATCTGCTTGCTATCACTATCGTGATTCAAAAAACAAAATTTTAGGAAAAGATCAGGCTTCAATGTGAGTCCAGTTGACAACAACTGCTATAGCTGTTGCACTCCACAAGGTGAAATAAACTTCGTCTCATTATTGCACCCCGTATATGCTCAAATTCAAATCTGAATGAAAATTTCTGACATAACATTGTTACTGAGAAATCAATTTATAATTTAACAAAAAAAAAACATCAAAATCAAATGAGCGGTTCGCGAGGAGGCCAACTTTGAAATTGGGGTCAGTTTTCAGTGGCTTTTTTTTGCCGGAGAGTTTAATAAGATGTTCGAGTAGTAGTTCCAAACTAATCCGAATTCAGTTTGACACATGCGCAGTTGGAGCAGTTATCAAACGGTCCCAAACTACAGCTCGAACAACCCCTATATTATTGTACTTTTGCCCCACCCCCAACTCAAATCCAGATCTAAGGCGCAGTGTGGTGGCGTCTTATTATGAAGACTTGGGATATTATCGTAAAATGCGTCGTAAGTCTGCATTATTTTTGACGTAAAGCTAAGCAATTGGGGGGGTGTGTAATGTGTGTGTTTGGATATTATGGAATTCCGGATGTCGTAAATTGTTAATATCGACGTGTAATTGGAAGATATGGCGTGGTTTTCTGTAGTTATATTGGCTATATCAAGGCGGAAAGTATACCAATGCTATTACTGTGGAAAAGCTCGTAAAATTGTTAATGTTCATGTTGTTACAAAAATTGATATTTACTATGTAGGTATGTTAGTTTGCTAGGGTCAATCAACATCACTCTGAGTTCAGATACATGACGAAGTATTATAGCATCTATTGGAGATGATATAATAAAGAGTTATTTTTCAAAATAGAGTAAAGATTTTCAAAATTGTCTTATCAATGTGATTTAGAAATAGACCTTTATATTCAAGATAGTTTACTAAATTTGATAATCAAATATTTATCTATGTTCTAGAAAAATCCGATTTTCAAGGGAGCAAAGTCAGTATTTGTTATTTCAATGGATTTACCAAATTTTTATCAGATATTTATATATTGACAGCAAAAAACATAAAATAAACGACCAACATTTTCTATCCAAAATATTCTGCATCAGAACAAGAACTGTGATTTGAAGAAAAACTAAACAAATTAAGTTTTCTATCCTCAAACCATTTGATGATAGAACTTGGAAACAAACGTAAAATATCGTATAAACCAACTTTAATATTCCTCGTCTAGTAAACACCGTAAATCATTGGTGCTAAATTTTCATTTACACTACAATGAGTCCTCTTTATCTAATACTAATCACCATTGTATAGAAAAAAAATCTACATCAAATGCAAGATGTAATCTCAACCGGTCTCAGTTTTATTACCTTTTTCATAGCCTTCTCTATCAAAGTAAACCATTGCAAATTATACTACTGCTATATCTATCTATGTAGATGAACTAGCTCTATAAATAAATAACATCACCATATATTATGATGCTTCTCAATCCAAAATGAGCATCAACAATGATTTATTGTTCATTATCTGCATTCATTTGAAGAATGTTGAGCTCCATACTTTTTAATAGCTATAAACTCTGATTTTTTATTACTTGTTTTCTATTTGTAACCTGTGAGAATTTTTTATAGCGGAAGTAAATGTATGAACTTTCCGTTTCCTATATGATAATGTTGTTTCTATTTTTTTATAGAATGCTACAGCATTAGTATTTAATTCACCTAGAGTAAAAATTGAATAAATATTTTTTACAAGGAAATAGGAACAAATTTATTATGTAGTTAGTGTACCGAAAAATACAAAATAAGGTTAGATCTATTTGTTTTGGGAATTCTCAAGAGTTGCAAATATGAGTAAATAGAAGAGACATTTGGCACCACTTTTGTAAAAAGTGATTATTTATTTCACCTTTTGGATTGATTTATTAGTAATCAAAATCTTTGTCCATTCTGGATTATTTGAAAAGCGTCCGATTTAAACGGAGCCGAGAATGATATTTTCTTTATTTCATTTTTGAGAAAAAAAAATCATAGAAATCGGAGAACATTTACTCCTTCGTTTGGGCAAAAAATATCTTTGTATCACAAAAAAACGAGCCCTTTCATTTTCAATTCACTTATTACACATTTCTAAGTGATCATGTTCAACATGTAGTTGAAAACAATTACTTAGTTTATTACAGTTTGTCCAAACATAGATTACATAACTCTATGTCAGTAAAGAATGTTAAGTTGATTCAGATCTAGTCTGAGATCATTTTGTTCTAATTTTGCATGAAAAAAAAACACATTTATAGAAGCCGATGGTATATATATTTGTCACAAAAAAACTGTAGGCATTACCGAACAAAACCAATGCGGCTTTCCATTTTTGTCACTACAATGTGGTGTTATCGCTCTCTGGCATTCGACTTTTCGAACTCTTTTTGCTTAATTTTACCAACAAAAAACAGCAGCACCTTGCGCTTCGCCGATCAAACCGCAACAAACGTCGGAGCCGCAACCAGCCAAGCTATATGCTTGTGGAGAGTGAAGAAAAGTGAGTAGTGGTGACACAATGGGCATTATTTATTTATTGTTGTTCCATGTGATGTCTCTTCATGCGGAATATTCCGAACGAAGTGTTTTTTAATGTATCAGACAGAAAATTGAATTTCTTTTGAAAGCTTTTAAGCCAGCCAGCCAGCGAGCGCATTGGCGCAGCTTTTTCCACGAAAAAAAAAACAGCCGTGGCTTTGGTCGAATGATCATCGCCATTATTTGTGATTGTATGTATGTGGTTGGTTAAAAGGGGTTGAGGGGGGGTAGTAAAGTGATATTTTGGAAAGTTTTCAAGATCAGTCAGTAGTTCAATGGTCTATTTCAAATGAGAAACTATGACGAAATTGAAATACAATAATAATGATTTCGGATGGAATTTGATCCCCTCAAGAACTTTCAAATATCTACTTTATTATACAAAAACATAAACAAAAGACTGAAATTAGGTTATTCAGCAAATTATACTTGTAACACAGTTTAAGGTCTTTGATTGTTTTATTGCTGAATGTCACTGGGATATCACCCACCAAGAAAAAAATATGATTGTGTATAACGCAATTCAAGATAATTGAGACCAAGTTTTAATCGTCTATATACCTGAAACTAATCTACAATCCGTTGTAGCCAAGAAGATTACAAAATAATTTTTGTCTCAAATATCTGGATTAGTAGTATACTTATGTAAAATCTTAACTATGTTCGGTGACAGAGATTGTACCGACAAAACTTTTTTTCTTAATTCTAGCGACCAACGATGGGTTTTCGTAAAAGCCAATGTCAATTGAGAATCAAAGTCAATACATACCGCAAATATATGTAAAGAAAGTCCTGGGTACATGTTTAATGAACTTGTTAATTACTCGATGACGGAATAAATTAATAATTTACTTTAATAAAGTAATATACATTCATACATACATACTTGGGAACATAACTGTGATAGACAATGTAATTTGTTTAATGCAAATAACCGTTACCTATATCCACTTATACAGAACATATTAATTAATAAATACTTTATATACAGGGTGTTCCAGAATGTTATGTAGTATGGCTTTACGAGCAAATAGAACTTTTAAAATAAAAGAGAACAAGTTCAATTAACGTTCATATTTCGGAGATATTGGGTGTATAATTAACAATTTATTAGAGATACAAATTTAGGGGCTATAAATTATACTATAAGCGATTGAAATAAGAACATGTTTGAACATTAGTGGCATACTATTTGTTCTGAGAAAATTTGTTATATCTTCTAGTGTAAAAAAGAGTAATTCAATAATGCTCTTCTAGGAAATACAACTGCGTATTAATAAAAAAAATTCTAAATTTAAACAATTATTTGTCTTAATTTTTAAACTTCTATCGAAAAGCACCCTGTATATATCGAAAACATAATAATAATAATTATTAAGTAAACGATTAACATAATAATTGTGTAATATAACACAACATTTATCTTGGTAGTTAAAAGGTAGTTTGAATTTTTGTTATTTTATTAGTGATTAATGATTTATACTTACATACTCAAAATTCAGATAATCATCATAGTACGTAAAAGACATACCTGAAAACAAAAATAAATCCCAATTAGAAAATATAGGTACAAGTTCAAAAACATGAAAATAAGCAGTGGAATTATTCTAAAATTTGAAAAATCGCAATATATAATATATTATATAGATTATATATATAGACAAAAATTGGACCGCCGTTATTAGTTGGTGCACTGAAAAATACGAAATAATTTTATTCCCTTGGTGCTGCTACTTTTGACGTTGTGCAGTTGCAGTTAAATTGATAACTTTTGGTACCAACTTCACAAGTACCACCACCAATAGAATTAAAATTATTTTGTAGTTTTCTGTACACCAATTAACAATATCGGTAAAATTTTTTGTAAACATTATCTATTTCACATTTTTGATTGTAACATCAGTCACAAAAATCGTTGAACGTTCACTAATACCAAAGAAGATAGTACTGATCCTATTACCCACGTTTATTCTTTGCTTGTAGTTACTATTATTGAGATCTTAAAACATCGCTGCGGAAATAGGCGTAAGTATTTTAGATACTACCATTTTACCACCACTGTAACTCGAAAACCGTAAGTCTAAGGACAAAATGTTTATTATAAATGTTGCTACAAATAATAAGATCTTTCATGTACTTCCCACAGATGTTCAATTTTCGAAAGAAATTGCTCTCTCCACATAGCAAAAATACACATATTTGAGAATTTAACATCCTTCTTACTAGAAAATCGTAACTCTTTTGAAAACATGTTCAATTAGACCACCTCAGATTTTCGTTTTTCGAGAAAATTTGCCTCCTCCACCCCCTTTTGAGGGTGGTTTTTGAAGAGAAGGAGATTTTACATTTGAGTTTTTATGAATACTGGACCATTTCTCAAGACTTCTCTTTCAAATCAAATCAAAAATGATCAAAATCGGAGTACGTTTATTATATACAACGCGCGCACGAACTAAAAAAAAGCACACAGTCGAATTGTATTTCTCCTACGTTTAGATTCGTCGGTTAAAAAAGCTGCCAAATGCGAATCGGACACACATAGAGAAAGTTCTGTTTGATAGGTTTTCTTATAAACTTTTAGTTATACTTTTTTTTGAAATTTTACATCCAGTTGTTTTGAAGGGGAGATTCAAATAGTTTTCAATCGTTTTTAGCGTATTCTTAAATGAAATGCTATCTTCTTAACGGCTTAGGACAACATCTATATGCCCCGAAAAATGTGTAATGAGCATTTAAAAAACCCTATTTTAAGAGAGTTTTATGAATAAGACTGCCAAAATATAGATATACCTATCTCGATAATATATTTCAACTGTTTGTGGTGACATAGACGCCAGAAACGTTGAAATAAAACACATAGCACCCGGTACGTATTTCTCACATAACTCGAGGCTACATATGTAAATCATATCCCTGAGTTTCCCCATTACACATAAGTAATATATATGTACATATGACAAAATCATTCCGTCCGTTGGAATTCCCTTTTAAAATATATAACTGAAGAGAAATACTCTTCACACACACCAAAGAGACACTTGTCCAATTTCATCCGGATTTACATTTTCTTTCCAACCATATATCTCTCTCTCATCTGCTTCCAGCTTCCTAGGAGACCTTTTACCCGAAACCTTCTCCGCTCCAACACAAATCATCCCAGGCCCAGGCAAAAGTAATTCCTTCGGCGTAAGCTGAATCGCATCCTATTACTAGATATTACTGCTATATGACGACTCCTTTGCCATATATACTCGATGCTTATTTTTTTCTCCTTCTTTATTCTTTTCTCTGGTCTTGTGCATCATCACATCGTCAAATGGTGCGGAAAATATTGATGTAATGGGGAAAATGAAATAGGCGTTAGTGGAAGAGAAGATTGGCATAATTTTTTTTTTTCGGAAGTGGGCGTTTACAGAAGTGTAGGGGGATGTAAATTGGGGGAAGATGGGGATGCGAAGCTCAGTACCTATAGAAGTGGTATTTTGTGAATTATAATGCGTGGGTTAGATAAGGTTAGATATATCACGATAATATTTATAGATACATTTCATTGTGTTTAATTTATATAGTTTTTTAATAAAGCTACTGAATTTAGATATTTCAAATCATAGGTAATTTTGTCCAGATCGAATATTATAATTATGGAAATTCATTGTTTTTTTTTCAAGTGAGAGTGTAAATAACAGAATAGAAGATTTTCCTCAATTTTATATATCAAAATCAGGTTCACCCTTCTTGGGGAAAACGGGAAAAACGAAGATTTTATATTGAAACAATATTACACTATATTAAAGTTAGAAAATTATAGAAGTGAAATTTGAAGTTCTAAGCTGGTAGGATGTTGTACAATTAGACCTGCGTTGCTAAGGAATACTTAAAAGTAAATAAATATCTGTGGATTTAATTCTTTGATTTGATTTAAAAATTGCGAACTTTGTGGCTATTTTTGTAAAAGAAGTCTGATTTTGAGTTTTCTCTGAATTCACCGGATTTAGTAGAAGCAGCGAAAGTAGCGTTACAAAAATTATTGCCAGCTAAATCGCTATATTTATGTGTATATTCCCGGGGAAAAATTATTCACTTTTTTCCCGTGGGAAAAAAGTCATTTTACTAGAAGTAAAATATCAAACTTTTTTCCCGTCACAGAAAAAACTCACTTTCCTCTTTCCAATTTTTTGCATATATAACTCATTTGATTAGAAAAACTCAATCCAAAATAATATCGAAATATTTTATTTCGTATACAAAAGAAAAAACCAATTACCATACTGCTCCTTTTTTAAGGCATTTGGTATTAATATATAACCACAGAGCCCATCGTAAAAAAATATTAACTTGAATATTTAAAATGTTGAGTATATCTGGGTAATCTTTTCTGGATATGTTAATTGAGGTATCATCCGCAAATAAACTGACATAACAATTTTTCAACGATTTACGTATCATTTATATACATTATGAATAATAGTGGCCCAAGTACACTGCCCTGTGGAACACCTTACATGCTGCTATTTTTTTCGGATACACACTTTGTCTTCTTTTTTTATGATATACCTATCATTTAGGTAGTCATGGATTATTCATTGATCCCCAAACACATACACCAACTTCATATAAGGCCATTTTTTTCTATTTCATTACAATTACATACTAGCTGTTTTACCCGGCACTTTGCGGGCAAACAATTTCCTGGATTGTGGTACGAAAACATAGTCATCAAAAGTCTTGAGTATGGAACCTTTCTATGAGACCCACTTGCACGTAGAACCAGTCTGAAGACCAACCCAGATCCAATAGTCATATCGAATTTCAAAGCAATTGGTTCAGCCGTTTAGAAGTTATGTGAAAAAGATAAGTATGGAAAGATAATTCATACTATCCGTTGTCCTATTACCCGTTTTCTCGTAAAAATAAAGCATTTTCACGCGCTAAAAAGTAGCCTATGTTCATAAGGGATATTGTGAGCTTCTAATGTTAAAAAAAATTATCGGTCCAGTAGTTTCGGAGCCTATTCAATACAAACAAACAATCAAATCTTTCCTTTTTATAATATTAGTGAAGACAATCATATCTATGAATCAGGGATTCATTCCTGAATTTGATGAAAATGACTCGATGGCCACTTTTTGAGATTTTAACATAATGCCTGGACAGCCGCCATATTGAAACTTTTTTTCGATCTTGCATATCAACAAACTCGACCAAGATCTTCACACAATTTACATATAAATGATCAAACACACAGAAATCCTTGTCAGAAATAATAGAATCAAAATCTTAGAATTTCAAAAATTGAGTCCATTACAATTTTTATTGGGAAATTTAAAAATGTCAACAAAATAACTTAAGCTACCGCACAGAATATGCTCGTATATGCCCTCATCTCGCTCCCCTTTTTCCAGGTTATGTATAGCACCACCATTCCCATTCTCGGGTGCAATTCATTCTTCCATCAAACGGTTCGGAAATAATTGATACACACCTACATGCATACAAGACATATTTATATCAATATATTAAACTGGGAAAATGTAGACGTTAGTGATCCAAGTGCTCGAATATTTTTCCCGTTCTTATATATTCCCAAGGAAAGGGGGGGGAGAGCAGAGAGAGTACACGGTGCTTTACTCTCTGAGTGCGAAATATTGTTCCATATTTTCACGCCCTGGCAACTCCGAAGGGGTCCAAACGGTCGGAATGACTTTTATGGTTGGTGGTGGTTAGGTAGTATAGTTGGTATTCTTGTTGATTTTCACATTCTATGGATGTAAATAAACAACACTCTGGGATTTGTTGGAATATACATTTAATAGGATGCAGTGGTGGCAAGAAAATATACGTGATGTATTTTCTCTGGTACTCTCTCGAGAGAGAAAGAATATAAAAATAAATTCCATATACAGCGATGGAAATTGACAGAAAACACTTCACAAGGTTTTGTTATTGCAAGCACAAATAAAATTTCCAAATCAAACCAAACAGAAAATAAATCTGGTGTATTGACTCACACAACTTCCGTTGTCAAGCAAAATTCTACTATTTAGCGTTAGAGACAAATAAAAACCGGACAAGTGCGAGTAGGATTCGAACAAGATGGGTTCCGTTTCAAAAGATACAGTTTTCTTGAAAAAAAAAATTGTCCCTATTTGGAGCCTGGGTCAGATTTTTATATTCATAGCAGTTTTCTAAGGAAAGGCTACAAATGACTCAAAAACATCAAAATTGAGAAATAAGGTGCTGTAAGAGGATTTAAGAAGCAATTTTGGGATATACATAGAAGAATGACAGAAACATTGCTACGAATGATAATTAATAAATAATCAAATGGACTCCACCGACAAATAGGACATAAGGAAGACCAAAAAAAGGTAACATTATCAAATAATGAAAGACTTTATAATACCTACCTTGAATCAGGAACTGGAAAACGTGTAGATACGGACAGGAACAAATAAAGATACTTATCTACTAAAAGAAGTGATTAGAAAAGACACTAAAAGATGAGATTAGATAGAAAAAGATGCAAAGAAAACAATAGGAGAGACTAAAGCTGGAAGCACAATAAGCGCGCTCTAGACGTTCTGTAGATGTTGACAAGTTCAATATACGTCAATCTATGGTGTTGGTCACAATGAACGTTCTCTAGATTGCGCGTCGTGTCTTGACCTTGAAAGTTGGACAAAATCCAAACTGAATAGCGAGAACCGTTGAATTTGAATTGAATTGTTCTCACTTGAGGGTAATTAATAAAGTTAATAAATCTACCACCACTATGTAATGGTTCGGGGAATCTAGAAATGTATAAAAGTATAAGCAATTCTTTTATGCATACATGCACAGGTATCTCGGAAATGGCTCTAAAAAATTCGATAACAATTAGTTACTGCAGTTTTTTTGATAAATTGGTAATATTAGTATAGGTGATAAGTTCATTCTCAACAACTACCTGGGAAGTCGAACCCTTCAACCTCAATGTTGTAAAATGGTCAAGAAAAAGGTGATATCCGTTGTTTTTTATTGGTAATAGTTTCTCGGACTATTATTAAACCACCCCCCAAGCTCAAAGTAGTAAGTAAGTACTAGGTTCACTCAAGAATGCCGATGCCTCAAGGCATAAGCAGTTTCGCAGTCGTAAGTACTTCAAGTTGCCGCCTGAAAATCTATTAATCAATATGTGGATATGACGATAGCATCTCGCATTTGTTTATTTATTGTTGACGTGTCGCCTCTTGCTGCTCATTTAATTATTTCATTCTATTACCATTATGTATGCATAAGTGTGTGAGCAATTCTAAATGACTTGATTGTATTTTTAAATGACATATTATTAGTTAGATAATGCGGTGCAACTTGTAGTGGACTGAATAGTAATTATTAATTAAGATTGATAGAATCTGTAATAGTTATTGTTGGTGTTGGACAAGTAGCAGTACAATATATTTTTATTACATTATCTAGTTATATGATACGTATACCTATGCATATGATGCTGTTAGGGATTTACTTCCAATGAATTATTCTTGCATAATTTATTTTGAAGTAAGAAGCTATCCGAGAAGAATGAATTTCCAATAGTAACGCAATTATAAAGGAATATTTGAAATCAAACTGGATTATTCGTATTATTATATGAGCTATTGTTGCGAGTCCGGAGAAACCCACCCGCACGCCTATGTTACTGCTCCACGGCCATCATTTTTTTTCGGCCAATAATGATCTTAGATGATCGAGATGACGCTCTAGAAGGACAACGAATCCAATAGGCGTACCATTCTAGAAACGTCCACCCGCATCTAGTGATAGAGGAACTATTTTCTAGAACTCTGCGACACGAAAATTCTCGATTGATCTGGAGAAGTAACGCAGCAGCAAACAATTGGCTATATAGCGGGCAGCCAAGAAGAATATATTCAGTATTCATCATTGGTGATTGAGTGGAAGACCGAAACCAGTGACGTATCCATCTAAGGGGTCAACTATTGAAGTAAAGCAATTTAGTACGCCCAAGTTATTTTGTTAAAATGTAATAGGTGTGTGTGTTTATTTAATTGGTTAAATAAATTAATTTCAAGTCACCGATTGTTTGTTTCCCAATCAGTGAGCCGAGTCACGAAACAATATTTATTATGTGATGGAAAAGTGATATAATAAACTGAAACTTGAAACATGATATGGAAAAGATACCTTTGTAGGAATAAGAAAAAATGCATAAGATAATAGATATCAAAATGTTTGGCACCGTAATTAAAATTATCTAGTGACCACGTGTATGTAGAAGCCTCTTTTCTGATAAAATAATAAATAATTCATCTAAATAACCTTAACGTTAAAAGATGCTAGACCCCAGGCAAATTTCTTTTCACATTTTAAGTTAGATTGTTTTATGTTTGAAACATAAAAATTCACAAGAACATAACTCCCAGAATGTTAAAAATAAAAATATAATTTTCTATAAACTAGTTAAGATTAATTTAAGTTCAAGCAAAGTAGTTTTAAATTTTTTATAGCTTATTATTTTTTTCATGTTTAGAACGAAATTTCAGAGTAAAGATCTTATAATAAAAAACAAGCGTGCATTTCGATATACTTTAAATTTAAGGCACCTGGGATGCAATTTAAAATGGGAGAATTAAAAAATTATGAAACTTGACAGGCATCTACCTCATTTGTAGTTAAGTTTCTTGATTTGTCTGGGCTAATCTCCGTAAACGGCTGGGTTGATTTTCATTTATCTATTTATTTATTCTACACCAACGGTGCCAGTTCTACTATTACATTATTACTGAAACAAGAATTTCGTAGGAGGCTTTCGATATTGTTTCACAGACGAAGTTGTGGGTACTGTCTAGCATAATTAAACAAAGTAGCTTGTTTACTTTCAAGTCAAACTTTATGACAATTCTCTATTATTTTCTTGTCTCGATCAGGGGCATATAATGCTTTACAGGTCATGGTGATGGATGAACCTAATTAGATTTTTTTCCTGCATCAACCTCTTCATCGTTTCCACTGTCTTCATCTTCACACCGACGACGCCGACGACTCGTGCACTTCACAACTTGCAGTCGGTGAACTTGGTGGCGTGAAATGCGATTCCTCTTCGCTCTCTTGCTCATTAATTAGAAATATCTCTTGGTGTGACGGAACAGTAGAGAGAACACAGAACACAGAACCCGCAATCAAGAACACGAGTGGCACGTAGATTATCCCAGAAAAACACAATGATTTTTCTTGCGGATAAGCAACAAGCTGCATCATCATGCTTCCGGTATCAGTGGTGATTATACATAATATGGATATTAAAGGAATTATTCTAACATCTATAATCAAGCTAAAAGGAAATTCTGATGAGAAAAAAAGAGATCACTGAAATGTATAAATTGGGAATAGACACTGAACGACAACGACGAAACGCGAGCCGATAGTGATGAACATTCACTCTACATTATCGAAATGATGGGCCAGTGCACGTTATTTTCTGTAGGAGGGAGGCAGATCAGTCCTGTCAAGTTAGCAGCCACATTTGCGAAAATTAAATATTTCTATCGAATCACGTGAAAAAATGAAAAATACCAAAAAGGGGGCAGCAACCACTTTTGTAAAAATGAATTCTTTGCAAAAAAATAATAGTTTTATGGAATTTCGTGAAAAAAAAGGAAAATACTAAAATGAGATAACATCCAATTTTTCGAAAAACATTGGAAAAATAAAATATCTCCCAAAAGTTCTATTTGGAGTTCTGTTTAGTATTCTAAGAGTTCTATCGAAACGACTAAATTGATGAAAAACAAAAAAAAACATAATAGTTCTCTTTGCAGTTCTCGCTAGAAATCTAAGAGTTCCATCGAAAATGTCAATACAATTTTTCTGTATAATTAGTAATTCGTAAGATATTCACAAAAAACGAAAATATTCATTTTTTTCATTATTCAAGGAAATGAGGAAAAATAAGAAAATTAAAACAGTTTTGTTTGAAGTCCTCGTTAGAACTCTAATAGTTCTATCAAAACGTTTAATACATTCTTTTTGTAAATTTAATAATTCATGAAATATTCGAAAAAAAGATTATTAAAAAACCAAAAAAATCTCACCATAGATTTTCGATGGAACTCTTAAAGTTCTAGTGAGAACTGCATACAGAACTATTGCGGGATTTTTTTTATTTTTCACAATTTAATTATTTTCGAATATCTTATGACTTACTATATCTACAGAAAAATGCTACGAGTATTTTCGTTAGAACTCCTAGAATACCAAAGAGAAATTCGAACAGAACTTTTGTGAGATTTTTTATTTTTCCAATGTTTTTCGCAAATTTGGTCGTTATCCTCATTTTAGTATTTTCCATTTTTTTCATGTAATTCGTTATAGAACTACTTAAATTTCATGGAAAGTACTCTAGAACTATCTAATATCTACCAGGAACTCGAATAAAATATTTAATTTTCGCAAATGTGGTTACTAACTTCACAGAAGTAGGAAGATCTGTTTGTCTATCTATATAGTTATATTTCAGTGGTTGAGAAAAGCAAACTAATTCAAATGATCAATAAAACAAACCTTTCTGATAATATCCCAAAGATTGAAAAGGAATAAAATAATCGAATCGAATAGGAAAGTGTTTTGATTTTGAATTCGATCAACTTGTTCGGAAGTAAAAATTTTAGTGATTTTACATCTAAGTCGAATAGACAATCTAATCGAATTTCGGAAGTAAGCTCCCCCGGATTCTATGTATTGTTAATTGGTTCCAATGATCAATCACTAGTATTCTCAAAAATTTTCAAATCAACATTACAGTATATCGCTGATTTTCAAACAGCACTAGCTAGTTGAGAAGTTATACGCGGTAGTTTGCTATTACTTTCCACATGGTGGCCACCATATTGCTCCGTTCTTCACATTTTATATTATTTAATAAGCTGATTTCAATATATTATGTACTATGATCAACAACTAATGTATTCATCTGGCTAATAAATAGATGTGAAGTTTCAGTTTCAGAAAACGCTGACAATATGATATGGGATCAATATCAAATTATAATTTACTAGTGTCTGTACAAAACATACAGTACATGTACAAAAAAAAAATCATCCTAACACAGTCCAACAGTCTAATAATCACTCATACGTCCATCATTTATTTATCTATCCAGATTTAAATACGCTATCTCTAGACAAAAACAATTTCCCTCTATAGATACAATCTTTGGCCAGCTAAACGAAGAACCTTTTGTATTATATATATATATATATACATATATTATGTAAGTACGTATAATAGTAAAATCGATTAAAATCAATACCTACGTTGTTTATCCAACTAATAGACACCCTAATTGCCCATCGCCCTAATTGACTCTCTCTCTTTCTCTCTCTCTGGCCGCGCTATAGAAGATGTGCGCGTAGTATGCCGTCCCCGCTCCGCCTCCTCCGCCAACGATCCGGTAATTAAAAATGATAATGAGTCGACAGGTTTAATATGAAAACGTCAAAATGTTTGAATAAGAATAATAGCCGTACCTATGAACAGCAACATGCATACCAACATGTTATAAGACAACACACATCTGTGAACATCAAAAAGTGTCTAGCGATTATTATTAATGGTGTGTGCAAGATTTTATCTATACAGTAAAATAATGGATAATTATTTCATTTTAGTTTATATAGTCCGCCGACATATGTGTTGAGAAACAAACACTACATTCAGAGGAAGATGGAAAACTATTTCACATAGGTATATACAGGGTGACGCGGGACTATTGGGACAAAGTTGGGAGCGTATAAGTGAGCTAAAATGTTATCTTAATATAAATTTAATTTTAAAGCTTTCTTAAACGTCAGTTTTCAGCATTTTATGTCTAAATAAGGTTTACTTGATATGTCCAATCCACCCATAAAAATGCAAACAATCAACAAAAAGTTTAAAATGGAAAATGAGATTCTTTAACATGTTTTGCCCGTAAAACCTTCTTAAATGTGTTTTCGGCGTAAAATAACCATATGTAAACTTTGAAATGGAAAATAAGATTATTAAATATTTTTTGCCCCTAAAGCCTTCTTAAATGTCTGTTTTCGGCGTTTCATATCTAAATAATGTATATAATATTTCCAATTCACACACAAAAGTGCAGAAAATTAACATAAACTTTAAAATGTAAAATAAGATTATTTAACATTTTTTTGCTCCTAAAGCCTTCTTAAATGTCTGTTTTCAGCGTTTTATATCTAAATTATGTCCAATTCACACATAAAAGTGCAAAAAATTAACAAAAACATTATTTGAAAATAAGATTATTTAACAAAATTGTATTGGCTGATACTTGATGGAAATCCATGATAAATTGAGACAGTTCTCTGATTCTAGATTTGATAAAGACACAGTGTGTCGAAACAAATGTCATCTATTCATGTATTTAATATATAAGTGGAAATTTATTAATGTCTCAATTTAAGGTAATTTAATATTTTTTGCTTCTTAACCCTTCTCAAATGTCGGTTTTGCTGGTTTCGGTTTTTAGGTGCTGAAAATCCATATTTAAGTAATAAATAAAATAAAACGCACTGCGCAATGGTTTAAATTTTCACTATATTGTTAACATGACACGTGTTTCACCGACACAGCGGCTTCTTTAGATATGGTGTTACAATCAATATAGTGAAAATCTAAATCAGTGCGTTTTATTAATTAAATATGGATTTTCTTCAAGTAAAAGCCGAAACTATCAAAATGTTTAAAGAAGCAGACATTAGCTTCCTGTAGGCCTCTGGTATTGTAAACCCCGTTTGATTGTAATATAGCTGTGTCGGTAAAACTCGTTTCCTGTTGACAATATAGTGAAGGTCTAACAGTGCGTTTTATTTCATTTATTGTATTAAGTTATTGCGTACAGGGCCTTGTTTCGTGTGGATCATATTTTAATGATTCTTAGAAAGTATGTGTACGCTCATTCTAGAATTATGAACACATCTGTAGCATCGCTATGAAGACAAGAAAGTACTAGTCCTGAAGGTGTTAATGATCCCGAATTTCTGCAAGGATGCAAATGCAAGACCCTATGTGTAAAGAGTGAAAATAGCTTGCCCAGATCTTTAGCTAACGAGAAGATTCACTCACTGAATTCGATAATATCAGATACTTTTGAGAGAGCCATTTAGTTAGTAAAAATTAACAATATGAGAGAAACTAATAATTATTTCCACGGAACTCATGAGATTTTTAAAAAGTATGTAATATTTTAGCTTCTATAATAACAAATAATGAGAATAAATTAAAGCTAAAGGGAGTTCCCATATAAAAACTTTAGTTTTAGCTCCATCTTTTTAATGGTTGCATTGTTTCAACCATCATAATAAGAATACAATTCTTGTGCGATGATACCAAACACTTCCTGTTTGATTTGCACTCAACTGTTTTTCTTGACAAATTCACAAATATTTTTGACCAAAACCTGAGTTTATTAGTCGGTGCACTGAAAAATACAAAATAATATTAATTCCATTGGTGCTGGTACTTTTGAAATTGAGCAATAATTTTAGTGAGGCACCAACAAAATTAATATTATTTTGTACTTTTAAGTGCACCAACAAATAAAGTCGGTCCAATTTTTGGTAAAAAATATATTTTTATTGATCACTTTTGAGTGTAACATTTATCATGACAATCTTTGAACGTTGAATAATACCAATGAAGATAGTACTTATCCTATTACCCATGAATATTCTTTGCTTGTACCTATTATTATTAAGGGACCTCAAAACATCGCGGAGGAAATACACATGTTTTAGACTTTACAACAGCAACTCGAAAACCGTTACTCTTTTAAAAGAATGTTCAATTTAAATATATAATATAAATAGAATATATAAATATATAATATAATATCATCTTTAATTGGGCTGTCTCATATTTTCAATTTTCGAAAAAAATTCCTCCCTCCACATAACAAAAATATACATATTTCAGTCTTCAACATTGCTGTAATTCGAAAACCGTAACTCATTTGAAAAAAAAAACAACAATTTAAACTTTTCCGGATATGGTCTCATCTTTGATTCTAAAGTCTCAGATTTTCGATTTTAGAGAAAAATTACCACATCCACCCACCCCCATAGGGGGCTGTTTTTGAAGGGAAAAAGATTTCGGATTTGAGTTTGTCTAAAAATAGACCATTTCTCAACTCTCTTCTTTCAAATGATTCCAAAATCATCAAAATCGGCGCACGTTTACGATGCTAAACGCGCGAACAGAGACCATACATAAAAAAAGGAAACATTCAACCGAATTGTAACGTCACATTAAAATGTAAAACCCACACTCCGCTTATCTAATGGTAACTGTAAAGCTTTTTTCCATCATGATCTGTTAGTCTTTAAAATCTAATCTACTTCAACAAAGGCAAGGAGAAGAACCATCAAGACTTCAATCTCTCACAAAAGTAATTTATGCATTGACAAGCTCATGAGAAGTAAGAAAATATTTTAGCTGTTAATAGTATAATAATAATAATAATAATAGTATGAAGACAATTGAACATATAAAAGAAGAGAAAAGTAAGTAAGTAAGTATCAAGTCAACAAAGAAGAAACATATATGTAGAATAGACAAAAATCTTTATTACGTCAAAAACATTTTAAATTATTGACTGACGAAGTCCGAACAGAGGAGGTATACAATCAAAGATCTAATTATTTATAGCAACATTTATGATGAACATTTTTTCCTTAGAGTTACGGTTTTAGAGTTACAGCGGATGGTAACATCTAAAATACTTATGCGTATTTCTGTAGCGATGTTTTGAGATCTCAATAATAACAACTACAAGCAAAGAACATTTTTGTGAATAATAGGATAAATACTATCTTCATTGGTATTAGTGAACGTTCAACGATTTTCGTGACTAATGTTACACTTAAAAGTGTGAAATAAATATTTTTTACAAAAAATTGGACCGACCTTATTAGTTGGTGCACTGAAAAATACAAAATAATATTAATTCTATTGGTGCTGTTACTTGTGAAGTTGGTGCCAAAAGTTATCTATCTAACTACAACAGCACGACTTCAAAAGTAACAGCGACAATAGAATTAATATTATTTTGTATTTTTCAATGCAAAAACTAAAAAGTCGTTCTAATTTTTTGTAAAAAATATTTTTGTTATTTTTTTTTCAAAATAATAAATTGACAAAATAGCAATGAAGTTACATTTCTAAACGATTTTTTGAAAGGACGATATAATTTACTCGAAAATTTACAATTCTTTTTATGAATAAGATTGGCGCCAGTTCCAATTACGCCGTAATTCAAATGTTGCCTCATTTAATTGTTTCTTTTTGTTGTACTGGTGATTTTTCTGTGATGACTTGAGCTTTTTTTACTAGCACGCGAATCATGCAAAAGATATTTAACTACATGGCAAATGACGTCATACTTTATCAAGCTAATCATTTTCAAATGTTAGCTCCCCCAAGGTCTATGATACAGTTACCCAAAGTCGACCATTATTTTTATTCGTGGGATTTTGATACCGCACTATTATTGTAAAAAAAAACAAAAGGAGAAGCAACATAATTCCCCACATTTTATAAACATGATACAATCTCATAAGTATGAAATCATGAAACTTCGTAGAATAAAAATAATAATTGCCAATAACAATTACAATTGATCATAATATTATTAGCAATACAAAAGAAAATACCAAACCGCTATGACTCCGCTATCACACATGATGACTCAATGCTGAAAAAATCGATTATTTTCTATTTTGTATTACCAAAAGTATGTCGTTCATTTTTCTTTATATCTCTTCCAAGTAGTTCATTTCCATCATACACTAACGGTAAATGTTGAGATGAAAAAAGCAAAAAAAAAATAAAACCCGCGACCCGATTCAAATACGAAGTGTTTATAATATGTCTTTGTTATAATAATATATCGACGGTTACGCTGCTTGATTCTTCAATATATATACGATGACAACGACTTAAAGGATAGGAGGAACAACAAAACTGTTTATACCGTTCGGCGTGACGAAAGAAATGAAGGAACAAAACCGCAAAACAGCATTTTGCGTTCAGTATGTGATTTGGTAGCTTGTGTATTATTGGTAAAAATTCAATGTTCAAATCAACAATAGGAGCTGAAATTACCTATGTAATATTTACGTGTGAAGAGTGAAGAAGAGGTTCTTGAAAAACTTATTACCTTGGCATAGAAGTTGATGGTGTTTTCAGATGATTTGATATTTTTCTAAAGGCATAGGGAAATAGGAATAGAAAAAAAACATTAATAGTTTAGTTTAGCGGCTTTTGCTATAAAAGCCCTAAAAAATCAATTGTTTGCAAAAATAGGTGTATTTTAGCATAACTTTTAATAGAATTGAGGCGGAAGACGCTAGTCTAATGATTTACTAATAAAAAAATGAAAAATGGTGTTCTTAGGACTTAGACTTTTAGCGGGAATTTTCGATGCGGAAGTACATATTTCCAATCCCAAATCGTATATAATCATCCTTGCATTCTATTAAACACTAACGTCCTTCAAAATTAGCAAAAATATACGTAAAAATAGTAAATATAAGTTCGCGAAAAAGTAAGGTTAAACGAATTGATGATTGACTTATGAAGTGTGTTCGACGTTCATAAACTGTCATTTCCAATTGTGTCAAAACTACCAATATCACGATTATTGATTTTTTTTGAAATATTCGGTAACAAAAGCATAAACCAAGTGGCCAGATTTAATTTGTCTAATGGTATAGTTTCAAGTTTAAAATGTACCAAAAATTTTTTTACAAAAACTTGCTTTAGAGCAAAAATACGATATTATAATAACTTTTGATGACGAAGGTCATCATCAGACTTTAGAAAATATGAATTCAGTGATTGCATTTCTAGAATATATTTTTTTATTTTTTTTTCCTAAAGTAAATATTCTTGGAAATGGAATTTCTTAAATATTCTAACGCTGCGAAGTTATACTGACAGCGTTGGCAACATTGATATTAACAGCACTTGAATATACTACACTACAAGTCAATCATCAATTCGTTCAGCCTCACTTTTTCGCGAACTTAAGTTTAGTATTATTATTGTAACGTTTAACCCTGTGCTAAACGCTGTGGAGTGAGTTCATTTGCGTAGTACTCAAAATTTGCAGATTGCTTCCAATGGTTTGTTTTCAAACATTCTGTACATGACCTTCTGTTGTAGTACAACTGTCACCCCTTGTCACCTTGACAATCTAAAATGTCACTGTCTTTACCGACTGAACTACCATTAAGATCTGATTCCACAGACTGACTGTTATCAACTGACTTTATAAGACTGACTGTGACCCGTGATCGATTTGGCTTTATATATCTGAATCTTGACATGACATTCATCGAGAATGTTCTATGATTATCTAGACGCACATAATAATGTTCTAAAGGCTTGTCAAACTGACAATACTGTGACAAATTGTACCTCACATATAGTTTCTGGAAGGATCGAGAATAAAAATCTACTATAATTCTAGAACTACATAATTAAATATGTAAGCAAGGTAGTAGAATAAATAGCTAATAAATGAATAATAACGGTAAGTAAATGACTACCTATTCACGTTACATTATATAATATTTGCGATTGAAAATACTTCCAAATTGAAAATTTCAGCTAAAAGTTGTCCTGAGAACACCCTTTTTCCCTTTTTTATTAATAAATCATTATAAATAGCGTCTTCCGCCTCAATTTTATTAAGAGTTATGCAATCATACACTTTAAATACCCATCCAATGGGGTTTTGTCATGATTCCTGACGTCATCTGTCATTTTACGCTTGTCGTAAATAGATTTTATTTCACCTAATTTACAAAAAAAAAAGAGAGATAGACAAGGTATAACGAAACCCCATTCGATAGGTATTCAAACTATACATCTATTTTTGTAAAATTTTGGTTTTTTAGGGATTTTCTAACAAAATCCGCTACACTAGACTTTTACCGAAAACTTTCTATTGTCTGTCTATAATTTCAAAATAAAAATAAGGTGAAAGAAAAATTACACATTTTATTATCAATTATGCGATCAGTTCAGCTGGCAAAACCGGTAAAAGTTACATATTACATGTCATCTAATCTCCGTTGGTATTTTTGATTTGCATCCTGCTATGGTATACCTACATAGGTACTTACTCAAAAACAACTCAACTGCAAACACATCCTGCAAAATAGTTATTGCAAACACCTGCATAACGTTACCAAGTACAAAAACAGTTATTTACAAATAAATTTCCATAATCCATAAGTTCTGTTTGCTCTGTGTGACGTTCAAGTCATTTAGTTGACACAGCGGACGCGTACATATGGTGGTGCTTGCTGGGTTGCGTATTTCATAAAATTTTAAATATAATATCGACACAGCCACAAGTAATATCTATATGTAGTGGCCCAATCGTAGAATTGATTATAACATGCAGACCATATTATTATAATAATGACATTTCCTAAAATGGAGACAATCTTTGATTTTTTTAAATAATCATGGTGTCTTAGTAGTATATTTAAAAAACATATTTTTGTAAATTTTAAACATGAAATTATACCTTTAGACACTTAGAATATCACCACTTGGTGTATGCTTCCGTTATCGAATATTTAAGAATAAGTTCAATATCGCAAACGTTTTAATGGCAGTTTTGGCAACATTGGAATTGATAGTTTTTAAAACGTCGAAAACACTGCACAAGTCAATCATCATTTCGTTTAACCTCACTTTTTGCGAACTCATGTTCACTATTTTCCTGCATATTTTAGTTAATTTCATAGTATATACTTGGCGTTTAATAGAATGCAAGGATGGTTATATAGATTTTGGGATTGAAAAGATACTTCCAAATCAAAAATTTCAGCTAAAAGTCGCAAGTCCTAAGAACAACATTTTCCCTTTTTTATTAACAACTCATTAAAAATAGCACCACCCACCTCAATTTTATATAAAGTTATTCTAAAATACACCTATTTTTGCAAACATTTGGTTTTTTAAATGTTTTATAGCAAAAGCCGCTATACTAGACTTTCACCCTATGTACTGTTTCTTCTAGATGTCAAGTACATTAAAAATCTGAACTAATCTAAAATACAAAAAAAAGTATTCCTAGAACAATATTCAAGTTCAATTTCAAAAATAATTATACGTATTTATAATACAGTCTTAGTTGTGTACTAGTTAGCTTGATTCTAAAACTGAGGTGATTGATAATATCGTTACCATATTAACTAACTAAAATACTAAACTAAGATTTGATTTTGAATACGTCTTCATAATAAATATTTTTTACAAAAAATTGGACCGACGTTATTAGTTGATGCACTGAAAAGTATAAAATAATATTACTTCTATTGGTGATGGTACTTTTGAAGTTGTGCAGTTGCGGTTAGATTGATAACTTTTGGCACCAACATTAGTCCCGAAAATCGTTGAATGTTCACTATACCATATCAATGAAGATAGTACTTATCCTATTACCCACGTATATTCCTTGCTTGTAGTTGTTATTATTGAGATCTCAGAACATCGCTGCGGAAATACGCTTGAATATTTTAGTTGTTACCATTTTAACACCGATTTAACTCGAAAACCGTAACTCTAAGGAAAAAATGTTCAATATAAATGTTGCTACAAATAATTATATCTTTCATGAAGTATCGAAAAATTTTCAATTTTCGAAAGAAATTGTCCTCTCCACATGGCAAAAATACATATTTAACATGCGTCTATCTCGAAAACCGTAACACTTCTGAAAAAATGTTCAATTTAAACGTTTCCGGATATTGTCCTATCTTTAATTATACCAACTCAGATTTTCGATTTTTGAGAAAAATCGTCCCACCACCCCTTCGGGGGCGGTTTTCAGAGGGAAGGAGATTTCGGATTTGCGTTTTTATGAATATGGGACCATTTCTCAATCCCCTTCTTTCAAATGAATACAAAATCATCAAAATTGGAACTCGTTTACTATATAAAAGGCGCGCACGAACCAAAAAAAAATAAAGCAGAGAGTCGAATTGTATACCTCCTCCGTTCGGGGTTCGTCGGTCAAAAAGGAAAAAGTATACAAATACATTGTAAATTTTTCTATCAAAAATTCTCTTAAGAAAATGTCAAGTGCGAGTTGAGCTCGTGAGAAGAGGTTTCGAACTAAGGTTTTCCTTTGAACTAGATTAAAAACCAGAGGTAAGAATGGGCAACTGTCAATTTTCTTCAATACTTCAAAAGGTTTCCGTTTTCTCATCAGATGAACGGAGTGGGGAACATTTTTTCTTAAAAATTTAATTGGTTTCTGGCGAGATTTGAGGTCATTTCCTACAACCTTGGTGGATTACTGCTTTTGACTGGAACAGACGTCAACACGTAAGATCTAAGTGAGTGTGCTTAGAGGAGCATGACGAAGACTGGATACAATGCTCCAGCTGACATGGGGGGCTCCCAAAGCTTGTGCCGGCATCCCTGATGAATGTTCAGAAGCGATCGATGAACACGATGTTTTGAAGAAGTCCGGCGCTGGAGGCATGATGCTTTTTTAGGTCTTATTGCAGAGGTTACTTTTGTGTTAATTTATTTCAGTTTTAAACTTCGTTAACATAGTTACAAAATAAATAAAAATACATTTCTCTATGCTGTTTTTTTAATTGTCTGAAAACCTTATCTGTCCGTCTCTATTTATATCTATGTCCATATGGGTAATTCCACGATCGGGCGAGTACATATCTCACAGAATAGAAGAAGATACGAGCCCGCGATGGTGAGATTGCCTTAATTTATCTCAAGAATACAAATATATGAAGGTATAACATACAAGAGTGAATAATATATAGTCTTGCAAGTTAACTTATTGAGGAATGTAGGAAAATACCGTAAATATAAATTTTTCTCTCCTATGGATAAACAGGAATCATTCGAGTGAAATATGATATGCAATAATCATCATATTATTTCAAAACAGATTGTATTTTTTTTTCTTTTAAGGCAAGGATTAAATCTTTGACTTATAATCATGCATGACATCATCTGACATCCAATGTGGTTGCAGTGTTTAGTTCATAGAGTTCACATAAAAATGATCATCTTTCAATGTCAATTATTAATCACTCGTTTGTTGTTATTTATATCCGTACATTATAAAGACATTTGAACCGAATAATTGATAAATCTATTTTTGACGTGAATCTGTCAAGGACCAAAAGAAAACCGATGATAATAATGTCAATAATTGATAGTGGTACCGTCAGATAACGATAACTTCATAAAAACTTTGGCATGATGTCGTATTTTATGGAGTTGACATTTTATCAACTGAAACCAGTTCCATTTGGTAGAATCTCAATTTTTAAGCAATATATATTTTTTTCTTAACGTTACGGATTAAAAAATATAATTGCATTATATAGTTTTCATGCGCACTTTAGAAGTTCTGTGAAGTGATTAAGTGGGACTCTGCAACTAGGATCAGTTGGGTACTTGACTAATTTTTTGAACAATTTTAATTTTTTAGGTAGATATTCAATTAAACACGAGTCCATTTTGAAAATAAAAAAACTCTATTTAAACATTGTTTTTAAATTCTCCGCTTGAATTCAAAAAACGGCTGCAACGTGACAATCTCCCTTAGTCAGTGTTCCACAGTATTTTTGTATGACAAATTTGTATCCTAACTCAAACTCTCCGGATTTCCAGGTTATGTTTGTTAAAGGAGGGACAGAGCAGATAGCACGACAGAGAGAAGATACAATATTGTATGTTCTATGACTTTTTCATCAAAATGATTGCTTTCAGATTATGGACGCGCATGCGCACTGACAACTTATTTATGATTTTGCAGTTTATTGAGGAATAACACATATTTTCGATTTTGATAGGCGTTCGCAGTCACGTGATAATGGGTTTGAAATTACAACTATTTAAATTTATATTTTTTGAATTCCAAGAGATATTAAATCTGCATAATGTCATTTTTGGTTATGTTATGTTATGACTACCTAATTTCGTCTGAACATTCCATTTCCATTAATGTCAAGTACCCAATTATGGTGACATTGTGATATTCATGTTAATCTCCTTCAGTCTTTGACGATATCCATCACCAGGTACCTAGGTACCATCCACTGTTGGATCTCCAAATCGCAAAGTAGGTACCTACCAACCAACAAGCAAACCATCATATCATCAGACCATGGTGGCTGGGTGCTGTTGCGACCTCCACGACCAAGACAGGAGGCTCAGGCAGACCTCCTAAATCATCTCGACGACGACATCTTCATGATCGTCCATAAACCGGGTTCCCCTGCTGCCTCGACATGCGAAGAAATAATTATTATCCTTGTCTCTTTTTTGTTCGGCTATCTTGTCCGAACCGGCCGTTCACAAAGAACTATGCAAATGAGAAGCAGCGATGAAGGAGTTCCGACGCAGTCGCTGAACCCCAAGTGTATGTATACCTCCTATATATGTAGTAGATACTAGTATAATCATGGAGTACCTATATGTAGATGTGTATGGATATTGTGTTCAGGTAACAGAGAATTTTACTTTATTGAAACTATATTTGTCCAGACTTGGTATGCTTCTATACAGGGTGTACCGGAACTAATGTGAAAATAATATTGGCACTTCATATAAATTTTTGTTATATAGGGCCTCAATTTTAAGTGATTTTAGACATAACTTCGGTGACGCACATTATACAAGGTGTACGGGAGAATGTGAAAAATCTTCAGGATTCAGATAGAACATGAAAAGATAAGATGAGTAGTCCCTATGAAGTTTTTTCTTATATGCCCTGTCTACAGAGATTTGCGTTCATGAAGAACGCAGCTGGAAATCATTGTAGTTTTTATTAAAAATAAAACTTGAACTCGTTTATTATTTTTTTCTCGTAAACAAGTCATATACATATATAATCGACAATTGAGTACCTTTTTTAGTTTAAGGTCCAAGCTATCCAGATTTATGTTTTTATAGTCTTTATCACACATGGTGTTGATAATTTAGACATTAAGGTGTAACACTTACTTTAAAAAATATTTAAGAAAAACGTATTTCCAGCGGCGTTCTATTGTAGAGAAAAACGTTATAGGAACTTGTTATCTTATTTTTTCCATGTTCTATGAATACGAGAGATTTCCCACATTTTCCCGGACACCATTACGAAGAAGACAGGAATGGACTAGTCCAGTACGTCGATGATACCAGATTTCTGCAGGGTTGCAAGATGTACATTGGGAAAATGGCTTAATCACCTACACTTTATTTGAATTCGATAAAATAAGCCGTTTGGTTTTTCGCTTTAACCTAATAAGGAATAAAAGGGAGATTCAAGGAAAGATTTTCGCTCGTAGTGTTCATGTTCAATAACATAGGTAAATCTGAAAAGCTGCAGCACAGTCCTCATTTACGACCGTGGATTGAAGGTTCTGTCAGTTGTGTGTTCTGATAGCATTAAACCCCCGCACTTAATTTAGTAACGTACTAAGTTCCGATTATGAATACGGCTGTATGTTTCCTTTAGGAACGGCAATACTAAATAGACATTTTGATACTTTAAGCCCTGACTAACAAAATAATTGATATCACACAATCAAAACATTCTGTTTTAACATCATCACATTCGCTGAACGTAATGCCATCAAACCAATTCCATATATTTATAAAATTACAAATCATGCACTCGATCCGCATTTTAACCGATATCAACAAAAATGTCTACACACAGTCCTATATACGGAATGACACGAAAACCTGATTTTACCATAATTATCATTGCCATAATCAACTTTATTGTCACTGAACCTATTTAGAGTAGACACAGAGATGAGAGAAAATTGCAAAACAACAAAACACAAAACAATGCACGATAATAACATTCGTTAAAATCTCATCGAATTTAGAGTCCCGCGCACTGACCGACAGACAAACAGACAGATCAAATTAGAGTACGTATATATGAATATATATATCTATATATGGACTGGTAACATTTGTGTGCTGCGCGCAAAGCCTGATTAGAGCGCCACGCTCAATTATAAATACCAATTAGGCCTTGATTACGAATGACTATAATATGTGTACGTGATGATTTTACAAAAAAAAAAGGACATCCACACGCATCCAAACGGTAATGGATACTTATTATAGTTATGTATAGCAGATATGCGCGATAGTGTATAAGCACTCTACATACATATATATATATACCTATGTGATGATGTAGTTTATGTATAAATTAAAATTGTAGCATAGGTAGAAGCTATTCTATAGTCGTTTCATCTCGTTGCTATGATGCTCGCTGGTTGTCGAACTCTCGATAGAGCAGCGACGATGAAATTTTATTTTATAATATGTCATATATGTATAGTCTGTTCATATAGATATATAAAGCTTCGTTCACACCGCAACTAGTTCATAGGTAAAATAATCGTTAATGGAGCATAAATTTATGTATCTGAAATCAACTGTGAATACTGTTCAACAGATGAAATGGAAAAGAGTGCTTCAAATATCAATGTAATAAAAACTATAAAATAAGATAAACTGATCAAGAGCAAATTCTACAGACAAATCATTAACAGTATAATTTTATTGCTCAGATCTTAGGCTGAGGTGAAACACAATGCATTTATATTCACATGTAAATTGTTGGTATTAAAAAGCTGTCACAAAATCTTGCAATTAAATTAATTTTAGATTGAAATTCAATATACTAAGTGCTCTCTTGAACTCTTGAAAAAAGTTACTGCACTTTATCAAGTTATCACTTTACTCACGCACTTATATGAGCTATTCTGTATAAAATAATAATAATAGTAATTTTATTCAGGCTAACATGCAAATCTTGATTTAAAAAATAGAATGCTAATAGGTTAACTAACTTATTATGAACCCTACAAACCGAAATGCAAATAGGATTTGTGTGTCGAACTGAACTCAATAATGATTTAAAATCTACAACCTTAACATCATCTTAATATACAATACAAATGAACAACTAATAAAATGAAAATACAACAGAATTATAAATACAACTACAAATGTAAAGATCATCATATTATAACTTCAAATTATTTAAAATCCAACTCTTAATATAAATTTTAACGCGCCCTCTGGAAAAGCTTATTTTTTTAGATGATTATGTAATCTATTTTAGATAAGTTTGGATCGATATAAATTTGTTTTTTTGGCCAATATTTAATTTAGTTTTATTTACTACAAGCGATTTATGTCTAGAAAATACAGATGCTTCATCAATAGTAGACTGATCCCGTAGAATACAATAATTATTTATTAGTGCTTCCAAAATATATTTTTGATTGTTATTCAACAATCGCTTCTCACTAAAAATGTTTATTAAACATTAAAATTTTGATAGTACACTTTTGTATTCTGGCTAGCGGCCCTAATTTATTTGAATAAGCTGAACCCCAACCAATAATCCTATGCTACAGAATAAAGCAACGTATAATTATAATAAATCATTTTTGTCAATGTATCTCATTTTATAGAAAACAAAAAGAAGGTATCTTACTTTTTTAACCGTAAAAAATAATTTTCTTCCAATTCCAATTTTCTTATAACATAACACCAATGTATTTAACTTCATTTACTCTTTTTATTCTATCACATTTACAATTCAAATTATTAAAACAAACATTATTATGTACCACCAGTCCGTCTGTAATAGGGAGCTTATCCGCGTTTAGAGACACATTTAAAACACTCGATTTTGGCGTATTTAAAGTCACTCTGTGATAAACTTCCGCAAATGATAACACTCGGTATATTAAGTTGCAATAATACATTAAATAGGCATTAAGTAATAATGGACCCAAAATTGAACTTTGAGGGACACCACAAGTGACTAAGCTGTAAGAACTTTAACACAATTAATGACAACACACTCAAATCCATTTTTTTTTATTTTTTATTATTAGTATTTGACTTATGTTGTATCAAATGCCAGCCTTCCATTAATGTTGCCAAGAAAGACTGACAATTCAAGGAACTGAATTTTAGGAATTTTAAGAACTACATACTTAATAAAAGAAAGATTTATTGATATGTAGTAAATTGGTAAGTTTACGCTACAAAGTAACTCTTATGAAATTTTTAACAGAAAAATGTAAAATATATAAATATATAAAGCTGTAATCATCTGTAAACTCAGCTTTATAGTACGAAACAACTTAAGCTCAATCACTTTGGGTATCATTTGAAAGAGAAATCCAAAAAACTACATACATACATTTTATATTTGTCAGCATTATTACTTAGATATATCTATCTATAAAACGAACTCAGTCGTTCCTCTACTACAGTACTAAGTACTTAACCCGAGACGTAACAACTCAATACGTCCATAAAATAGCTAGTTGGTAGTAGGTATATTTATTCCTGAATATTTCAATACATCGCTTACACATAATAAAATTGATCGGTCAAAAATGTAGTCGTTGATAAAATAATCCTTTGCCATTATCCAATAAACAAGTCAACAAAAGCACCAAAACGCTTATAACTACATAAATATAAGCGATCAGGGGCTACCATAATATAGCCTTTCACTATCCATAAAGCTAATCTGGAATTATATACCTACCTAACTATATACTACATCCATATCAATTAAATTGTATTTCGAGAATCGAACTTTTACGTTTCTGATGGCTTTGGCAATAAAGATAATATTATAGAGATGACTACCTAAAATGAATGACTGACTGGCTACTGAGCACGGTCAGGAGAGAGAGAGACTGAAAAAAAAGACAAGTTATATTTGATAAAGTTATGATATTATTATTATTAGTATTATTGTGGGCTGTGGGCTGGCCACTCGATATCCGTATGTCGCATTAGCATAATCGCATATCTAATTCTCTATTATAAAATAGATAATGCTCATCGGTATTTTATAACCACTTAAGCTAGCCCCAACTGGAAATAAAGACATATAGATTATATCTACATTTACACACTTATAAATTTTTATTGCAATAAAATATCATGTAAAAAGAGTAGCAGTTCGTTGGTTGGGGCTTAATGAGAGATTGCAATGGAAAAATATATTTTGCATTGTCTAACAGAGTAAAAGTAGAGTCCTATAAACGAAATGGACATCTAATGAAGATAACTAAAATTATTGAACAAGATTTCACAAGGATTTCAAATTTTATATACAGGGTGGTCCGAATTATAATTGAGAAACTTAATCAGCAGATAAAAATAATGAAAAAAGTTCATATGAATTTATCTCCAAAAACGCTTCGTTATGGAGATACGGGGTGTTGAAATATTGTAAAAAAATCGTTTTTTCTTATTTTTATAAAAAAAACTTTTCTAGATTTTGCTTCCAAACTTCGTAGGTATTATTGCCACTTAAAAACAAATTTATAGCATGATAAACTTGTTCTTGTTAAAATAATAAAAAAGTTGTACGCCAATGGTTTATCGCAATTTTGTTGAAAAATTTAGATATCCTGATCAATTCTCAACAAAAATGGTCTCTTTAGTCTTTTCGCTAAAACGAACCGTTCCCAAGAGAAAAATATTTTTTGTTTGCATGTGCACCTAATATCTGAGGTTTGCAAATTAAATTAAGATAATTCGCGCTATTTCATTTCGTTTTTATTTACATACATTTCCATTTTCATTTTTTTCAAAAACGGATCGTTTTAGCGAGAAGACTAAAGAGACCATTTTTGTTTAGAATTGATCATGATATCTAAATTTATTAACAAAATTACGATAAGCTATTGGCGTACATTTTTTTTATTATTTTAAATAATTAAACCGGTCTCACAAACGCCACTAGTAAAACAAAAACAAGTTTATCATGATGTAAATTTATTTTTAAGAGGCAATAATACCTAAAAACGATTTTTTGGCAATATATTTCAACACCCCGTATCTCCATAACAAAAGATTTTTGGAGATAAGTTTACATGATCTTTTGTAATTATTTTTATCTGCTGAATACGCTGTTAGAGTTTCCCCATTATAATTTGGACCATCCTGTATATATATCGTAAAATATTGTTGTAGCGTGACTCAGCTCGCCAATTGGGAAGAAAACAATTCATATTGGCTTGAATACAATTTATTTAATTAATTAAATAAATACACAAACCGATTGCAATTTAAACATAATAATTACTACGTAATTAAATTGACTCCCCCCAAAGTTGACTTCTTAAATAGATACGTCGCTGGTCTAGGTTATTTTTTAAATGATTCAAGTAAAGACATGCCAAGATATGTTCCTATATTTACATGGCATACTTCGAATGCTTTTTTATTACTTGATACAAGGATAATATGAAAATTTGGATGTAGGTATCCAAACATATAATGGTAAGCAAATGCTACAGCTCTGAAGAAAAATATATACCGAGTCAGTTCAGTAACCAAATACCCATATTATATCCATAAAATGACTTACTATTATCATAGTATAATAATTACAGGCTTTAGATTTGAATTCAACGGAATGCCAGTAGTAGTAGCTGGGTATCTAGTGATGAATAGAACTCAGCGTCCTTGAACATTGAATCTATAGAAAAACAAATTGAAAGGCACACGCATCTCACCAATGTGTGTAGAATGTTGAAAAAAAAACTGTTGAAAAATAATTACTCTATAAATTGGACGAATATGATGTGCGTAGCTCGATATAAAGGCACAAATTGAAGGGAATGATGGTACAAGTTGAAAAAGAAACCAGAACACCTTCGTACCTACGGTAGAATTTCGTTAATGATTCCGAAATTATTATAAAATGGTCGCCCGTTATTAGAGGAAGCCGATTGAGTGGGGAGATAAGGCTGGGAAGTCAGTCAATCAGTCTAAAACTTCTTAATTACCTGAAGCGCAACAGGGGCGGAGCAAAAAGGGTGTAACGAAGGGGGCGTGGTTAAGTATATTATTATATATTGGTATACCCCCTACTACCTATATGAAAGGCAGAGACGCGTGAAATATGTATGTAGAGTCAGCTGTCAAATTAGGGCCTCGATCGGCTTCCGGGGTTTCGAGTTGCAGGGTAAAAATAAATTTATAACGACATATTCAGCAGTAGGTAGTAATAATTTACAGAAGAAACTATTTTTGGGTAGAGAAACCAACCTGTGGGTTGAAATAAAGGTAAATAGCTCAGTTCAATGAACGTTTCGTAGAAGCATGAAGTAAAATATGTTTCAATAGCTTTATCTATGTTAGCCAAAGGTCATCTGGTTGTTTTTTTATCATAACAGATTATACATAATGCAGATATCGGATCAACGATTATTTATTGCCTATAACCTAACGTAATAATTCTATAAAGACTCTTTTATAACCTTTCAATAGAATATTTACCAGAAAATATAAACTATTTTTGAAATATTCTCCAGATCATCAATAAAACTCTAGTGGAATAGCTTTGTTCCAACCATCAAATATGACTATCAATACTGGCGACATTGTCCACAAGTGGAATTTAGTTTCTTCTTAATATTTTTAAATGAGGATGACTTTTTTCCTGACCTTCAATTTAAATGAAATAAAGACTATATTCCGCTCCAAGCCTTGATCTACACGTGAGAATCGCATTAAAATCCGTTCAATAACTTCGGAAGTGTACAGGAACAGACAGACAAAAAAATAAACAAAAAAACAATGTTTCGTGTTCTATTACATTTCTTTTATCATCTCCTGTCAAAGAAGAGCAAGACTTGATAAAACTGTACCAGGTATCTTCATTTTAGAGACTGAATTCAGGGAATATTGACTGTTTTCTGAGAAAGGAACGCTAAGGTTTAGTGTAGACTTGCATCAATCCATTTCAGTATTTTCTTTTGCACTTTCTCCTCTGCACTTTAATCTACAAAATGAAGCATTTACATTCCTTCTATCCTTTTCTCATGCGAGTTTTAAGGGGTCTGTTGTGAGTAAAATTATCTAGCGAAAATACTTATTTGTATATAAAGTGAAGCATAAAATCTACATCAAAATAGGTGAGAATATTGAAGAGCTCTGAATCACGTCAGGACATAGAAATAAATGCAAATACCTAGAACTAAAACCCATATCCGTTACCTGTAAGATATAAATTCTAAAAGAAGGGTGATTCTGTAAGAAATAGTCAAGGTATCTTTAGAGATTCAAATGAGGAAAAACAAAAATTCATAATAGTTCCAACTTCAGAAACACCTTCTCGAATTTCTCATATCTCCGCCTATGCGACTGTGGGAGATGATCCACTTTGGGTCCATCCAGCAAAGAGCTACCGCGGTCCGAGAGAAAGACAGTGACCAGTCAGCTCACATAAAAACCAAAGGTATGTTTAAGATAAAAGCCACCTCTCAGCTTTGGATTCTCTTCTTCATCTTCTTATATTCCTCCTCTGCCTGTGTGTTGTGTGCGGTTAAGATTCGAACGGCAAAAACATAATATACAACAAGAGCGAGATAACAATATTGAATCTTGCTGCTGTGTCTCCATATTATCTAAAAAGAGTAGCAGCCCGTCCTGTCTGTGATCCGCGTTGTCATTCGAATGAAGGATTTTATATAGTGGATAGATATATATTTTACGTTATCTCCAATAAGAGAGGCCATTTGTCGCGCAGCTTACGTCCAGAACGTTAAGGAAGACCACGACGGGGACGATGTTTTATTGTAGATTCTGAGAAGTTAATCTGTTATGCGATTTCGAGTCTACATAGGTACCTACTACTTATTTATTATGTAGTCAAGAGTATCAGTTTATCTTCACTGAGACAACAGAGCATATTTTGAATAGCCAATAAGTATTTGGAAGCAGTTGACATATTGCCGGATTGCGAGCGACTTTATCGTGTCAACGAGATGAAATTGTCAAAACAACAATTGAATACACTTGGCAGTTTTAACGGTGCTTAGATTAGATATAGCTAACGGTGGATTATTTTGTCGATCTTTGTATATGGAAAAAAATTTCATAGATAAAATAACTCTCAAATAAAAATATTTCAAAGGTGTATCATTTTTTATTACCGAGAAAAAAACTTTTGCTCGAAAAACTGATATCAGTTTTTCTCTTATAATAACAGATTTGCAAAATTACTTCTTTATGAAAAGGAGTTTATCCAATAAAAAAAAGCTTCTGTGTTTTTACTTTTGATAAAACCGTCAGTGGAGTGGAAACAGTAAAACATTTTAATAGAATATTACAAAGAAAAAAATAACTCAAAAATAACACTAGGACAGCCATATTGAAGTTATGCAATAAATAGTATAAAATAACAAAATAGAATACAAAAACAGCTGTAGACAGATAGAAGAGACTTGGTACCAAAATCAGTGATTCTTACATTATTTATTATTGTTTTGTACTTTAAGGTATCATCAAAAGGATTTCGATCCTAGTTTTTTTTTTATGGAATGAAGTTGCTTTACTTGGTTGGCTTTCGTTGTTAACTAGCAGGCATCGTCTCGCGTGCAAGATTCAAATAGACAAGCATTTTGCGTATCTGGTATCTTGATAAAAGATCTCCAAATATTACTAAGTATCAAGGATGTCCATCAAGAAACAGTCAATACAGTTATGACGAGGTCTCTATATCAAAATAAATTTAGAATTGGACTAAATGAGTAAGGATCTTCGTTCCTGACGACGACCCCCCAAACGCAAGTGTTTTTTTTCAGGTTATTTCATTTCATTTTATAAGGAGCTTTTTTGAAGGTAAATAATACATTTTATCTTCGAGACAAAAAGGTGATTTCGTTGGTAGAAAAAAACAAGCACCCAGTGGGTCCCGAACCGTGACTACCTGTCACTATAATCCAACCCATTTCGACTCGACCACGGTCGTTGTTTATTGTTTGTAGATATAACCTGAATAGAAATTCATACAGGAATCGTGATTATACAAAAGGGCCTCTAGATCAGAAATCCGTACATTAATGCGAAGGTAATTAGTTCAAAATTCATACACTGAAATTGTACAAATATGTCGAATTATATGCAGCTGTTTTTGATATGTGTTTACTTTATTAGAGCCCTAACTTCAGTATCGATAGATTTATCAGGAGTATATTTAAAAGAATCATCATCGATCATCAGAAGGCCAACTGAGAAGGGATAAGCCTGATCAAAGCCTTAAAATTTAAGGGTGTCTACTATGATAAACGATGTTATATCAATACAAGTACATAAAGACGTATGTAAGGACCAAGTCCATGCGAACGTAACTCTTACAAAATATTTGCGATATCCACATGTGAATTTGTAAATTCATTTATTAAAAATAGACAAAATCAACACGTGTTTGCAAATCATTCGGTTGATAGAAAATTTGACTTATTTTTGAATCCCTATACCTATTCGCTTTTTCTTCTTTTGGGAAATTGTTAGAAAACATTTATCTTGATTCCAGTGTAGCACCTATACGAAATTATTTTACATATCGACATAGAGGGTCGAAATTTCTTGTTAATATTCGTGTAACTACTGAATTTTGTACAATATACTAAAGTTGATTATGGATATGCAGGTACGTACGTACGTCTAATAGTCATAAAAATCACTTAAAATTGAATGTATTTCCAAAACTAATGGAACATTTCCATCCATAGATGAATCAAATATACATATAAATGTTTATTATATGTTTTGTGTACTTATTCACAAAATGCCATTTCTATTGACATTTATTTCAACATTACCAAACCAAAAAGAGAATTCCTTCTTTGACGACGATCATTTACATCTTTCTCCAATAACAAATATATTTACTTTTCAAGCAATAACCATTATTACACCAAGGTATCTATCTCTCTCTCTTTTTCTCTATAATACGTGGTCGTTCATGGATTCCAACCACAAATACCATTAGGTGGTACCTACTTATACATATACCTATACGTTTCTCTGCGGCTTTGATGTTACATAACCTCCAATATACGCTGATAATAACATGCTCATTGTGGGAGTGGGGGTTCATATACCATATAATAAATGAAATTTACGGCAATACCAAACATGTAAGTTGCTAATATAAACTTCCAAAGACCGAATAATATTTCGATAAAGACGGTAGTTTGTATGTTAATGATAACACACAAGAAAACCAATTCAATGTTTTATACATACATATTATAAAAAAGCATAAAGCTCCTAGAAATATAAACACTGCGTTGACAATAATTTGTCATTTTCCATACTTTCATTACCCATCATACCCCATGCTGATGGGCTACCGAGACGTTGTTTTCTTCCATGACTCCAAGACATCAAATTTGTGTTTCAATGGGAATTTATGTGATGTTTCTTCAGATGTTCAGTCACAGTTTTAATAATAATAATAGTAAGATCGGCCACTAGGTCGCCGCTTTAAAATGTTGTGCAGTGGAGAAGGTGACATATATGGAGGCCATTACATGGTCATTATTAAGATGGAAATTATTGTGACTGTAATAATCCAAGAGGTTTTCTTTCTTTTTTTTTGTATACCATTATGGTCTTGTTTAGGTTACGGTGGTCAAGTAAGTGGCCTAGGAAGTGTTGGGATACATGTGAGGTAGCATTAGGTGGAGATGTAATCGTGATAATTAAAACAGTTCTTTAAAATGAATATCTCTAGATTGTTAGTTACTTGTTTTCAGTTTTTTTAGTGAATTTAAGAAATGCATTTTTGGTATATAATTGATCTTTCTTCTACAATCCCAAATATTCAACATTATTGCAACTTTATTATTTTGATATAATTTAAAAAAAATATCTCTCATAGTTTCTAGAAAAAATAAGATTTTTGGTTGATAATTCTTCGAGACTAATAAAGAAGTGAGAATAACAAAGTTTTTAACATGATAATATATTAAATTGAAAAAAAACGACAAAACATGTTAATTAAGAACATTATCAATGAAGTTATATTTCAAAAAAAGAAAATGGATCATCCGATCATTTTACCTGTCAAAAATAAAAATCTAAATCAGAATTGGTCCATCGGTTTTGAAGCTACGTTGTTTCAAACAGACAAAAATATACATACATTAAACTTAATCAAAGAAAAACTACTTAAGAACATTTTCGACCAAGTCATCTTTAAAACAAAGAACACAAAATCAAAATGTGTTCCTCCGTTTGCGAGCTCTATTGATACGCAACGCAAGACCAAGACCAATATGGTTTTGCCTCTGGTACCCGTGGAATGATCTTGCATCAAATCCTTAGTCTTGAGTCTTGGTCTTGCATAGACGGTCTTGTTGCTGATAAATTCAAATGAATTCATCATTCATTCATACTTCAACATCAAAACTCATTCTACAATGACTTTGTACCATTTCATTGAAAATACCAAGAGTGTCTATTCTGTACTATTACCAAAAAATCTCTCAGAGTGGCCATACAGTGAAAACGATCAAAAATATATCTGGTTTAGAGATATAGATGGCAACTTCAACTTTTGTATAAAGCGTTATCCAAAAAAATAATAAAAATTAAAAACTGGTATGAAATTGGTTAATACGCGCATTTATAAAAGTATCTATTTCAAAAATCAGTCGTGTGAATATCTCAGTTGAGATAGTTAATGAGCATGATCGAAAAAAAAGTTTCAAAATAAGGCTAATCTAAACTGAGAAAAATCAAGAAGTGGCTATTGGATAAATGTCATCAAATATATATCAGACTTATATTGAAACTACAACTTTTGCTTAAAACATTCTGCGTGATAGAAAAAATAATAAAAAACCGTGTAGTTTACCTTCCACTGGCTAAAAGTAGTCGGGATGCTTTGAAATAACCTCGTTAAGGGAAATTCTGGAAGGGTTTAAATTACTGTATAGGGTGTTTGAGAGTTTTTTGAAATCAGCAAATGAAGGGTAAAATTAACTCGTTTATCACCCAACAATTTTTAATTCAACATTTTTAGAATCTGCAAAATAAAGATCGGGAATAAGGGAGTTTAAAGGTTAAATTATTTGAGTAATTTACCAGCGTTTCTTCTCTAATTATTGAGCTAAAACATTTTTTCCTACCAGTTTCTCTGTTTGGTTATGGAACTGCGAGAGCCTTGCAACTCTTACAGCAAGACCAAGACCAGGCTAGTCTTGGTATTGTCTTACATAGACCAGTCTTGAAGCATCACTAAGAGCTGCGCGTTGCCTCAAGCCTCAAACTGTCTGCTTTGGAGGTTAAAAAAAGTCACTATTTGACACTTTATACTTTATTTAGACGTTTTATATCTTTGTAAAGTCAGTCAATTAATTATTGGTTCAAATAAAACTTGTTTAATGTTATTTTACCCATCAAATCCTCCATTTGGGTTTTATTTGGAATATTGCTGTCAAATCTGCAAGTGAGTCAGTCTTGCCAGTTTTGGGATTGGTGCATTTTAGCAATTCAACAAAAATCTGCTTTCTTCTATTGCTATCAGAACACTATGTGAAAGGTAATGTTATACTTTTTCCGTCTGCCTCTCTTTCCACCTCGATGGAAAGCACGAATTCAAGCCGGAAAAGTCTCTCATATACTCTACATACACACATATATATGTGAAATTGCACTTTCCCTTTCTATTTTGTGTAGCAGACAATGGACAGATGGCACGTCCATGTTGTACGTCGTGTGTGCTGTAATCGGATGGTTTTCACGGTTTAGTCACGCAGTGATTGCAATGAAAATGGAAAGGGATTGAATGAGGGGAAAGGGTGAAAGGAGAAGATTATCTGGATTTTCCGGGATTTCCTTCGATAAAGTGTATTTTGCACGTACCTATGCCATTCAGGCTGTAGCATTTTGATAATTGTGAAATAAAAAAGATATAATTGAATAAATAAAAGAAAGAAATAACATTTTTCTGTCTTTTTCTATAAATATTCCCTGGTAAATATCCGCAGTTTTCAAGGACTATTCAAAATATTTCCTTCCTGTACTTAATTATCCAACTCCGTATTCTAAAAAGTGTATTTTATAAAGCAACCATAATGCGTAGTGCTAACTTGAGTTCAAGTTAGCACTACCATACCTTACAAAGGCGTAAAACACGAAAGTAAGGTTTTTTTTAAGTTATTTCACGTCATAGCTAATTTTCAACAAATAAGTTACGCACATTACAGTGGAATACGGACAAAATTTTCTGTTATTAGTGGGTGGTAGTGCTAAATTTAATATCAAGTTAGCATCACCACCCAAAAAAAAATAACCTAAAAGTGCGACAAATTTCTAGTTTCCATAACAAATATACGACAAAGAAGTGACAATTAATCCATTTCTTGCTGAATCGAAATTCGATAATGGTAGTGCTAACTTTAAGGACATTATCAATGACTTCAATCCAACTGTAAATCCTGAACTGACTTTCATCTGTTTGCAAACCACCCTCAATGGGCATATCTATCAGATAATTTTCCATTTGATGAAACTGGAATGGTTGAACTGATAACTTATTAAAATTTCAATTTAACCTCAAAAGGTTTTGTTGTATTGATTAATATTTTCTTGATGTAAATATTTAAATACTCAACTAAGTATTTACAACTCGTACAACGAATCAAAATCTTAGTTGCTTTAGATTCGGATAAATTGTTTAATTTTCTATTGCATAAATACATCAAAAATAAACACACGCTCCCTCTGACCATACTACGCATTTTCCTAACGTATAGTCAGAACAACATCCGTGAACCGAACTGATAGACTGAAAGCTGTCACACATGTCCCTAACGAATAGTCAAACCGTCCTGATTTACAAATCTGATAGAACAGAAAATAGTTTACTGAACATCAGACGCTTGAGTTGGAATGTGATTTAGTCATTGCGCAAAATCCTGAGTGTAAGAAACTGGCTTTGATGTGAGTTGGAACGAAGCTAATATTGCTGTCGGTGGAGTTTTTCAAAACGCAGATGAATTCCCAATTCCGAAATGCGCAAGTGTAGCTATAAACAAAAAAGAAAACATGCGGGCAATTATTGTTTTTTAACTTTTTCGACTTAAGGATTAAAACATTGTGTGAAACAGGTGAGCTTAACTAATTTCATGTTAAAATATATCAACTATAACCTTCTTATTGCATACAGGTATTTATTTTAATTTGTTCATTCATAATCTCAAACATATTATCTTAATTGAGTCCATAAATAAATAAATTTTGTATGAGAAAATTCACCAAGAGTATTATTATATTAGATTATTATTAAAATGGAACTATTATTCATTAAGACAGGTAGTTTTGTTTTTTTATTGAGTGATCAAGAGTTAATTTAATCAACTCATTAACTTAATTACCTCTATTAAATATGATTCTAACGCACATCCTTTACTTCGGAATTATCTATCACATCTAAGAGGAAAGGTTACCAAAACAAATGATTATTAATTTTTTTTATTCAGTCAGTTGGTTTCAGTTTTGAATATCTTGGTAATTAGATATAATTTTATTAATATTAGCAAACATGATATCTAAAAGGATACCTATGACTTCATAAAATTGATATTCTAGAATAACTGCTCAAACTTTTCCGGTCAGTTTTTATAATTAACGCAATACTATCTTCGTTACAGATAACTCTTTCTTTGAGTAATTATGGAACGTATCGAATAGAAATACATATAAGTACTTACAAGTGATAGGGTGACTTCTTTGTTGTTAAATCAATATTAAGCTTACCTGAAAAAAAAAAGATAAAATTATTAGACGATGTTAAAACATGAAGTAGAATGAAAACAAAATATATCTTAAGCTACAAATGTGTAAATGTTTATACGGATTTATTATACGGACACGTATTGTTATCGCTACTTGCCCATGGCTCGTAGCGCCACGTACCACACTCGCCCATCAATAATAATGATAATAATTTATTTAGGCTAACATACAACTCTTGACTTTAAAAAATAGTCCTAGTGATGCTTCAGCAATAGTACTAGTGTTCCCGTAGAATACAATAATTATTTATTTGTGCTTCCAAAATATATTTTTGATTGATATTCAACAACTGATTCTCAATTTTTTTTGATCTCGATTTTGATAGCACGCTTTTGTATTCTGGCTACCGGCCCTAATGCAATTGAATAAGCATAAACACCAACAAATAATCCCATAAAATAGGACGCTACAGAACAAAGCACAGTATAATTTTAATAAATCATATTAGTCAAGAATATATCCCATTTTATAGAAAACAAAAGGAAGTTATCATAATTTTTTAACAATAATAAAATATCAATCTTCCAATTCCATTTTTCATCCAGTATAACATCAAGTTATTTAACTTCATTTACTCTTATTTTAATAGATATAAAATATTAATTATTATAACAAATATCATTATGTATTGTCAGTACGTCTGTAACAGGGAGCTTATCCGTGTATTGAGACACATATTCTTATAATTTTAATTAATTTTAATTTTTAACTTCATCCCAATTGTCGCCACTACACATAAAGATGGTTTCAAAGCATAATTTAAAAGAATAGGAAATGTCAAATATAGTCAGTCATATAGTCAGTGCTTTCCGCACTTGTGTGGTCAAGTGAATAATAGTTTTTTTTTAATCAGCTCCTCTACGCATTAGACTGCGGATATTGCAAAATTTAGTGGTCAAAAACTGAGCTTTCAAAAGTTACATCTATCAACTGGTATTCATATCGTTTTACCGTTTTAAATTTAACAATTCTCATCCATAGAATCATCAAACTCTCAACCCCTCTGTATATACTGCCCCTTCTCCATAGCCTTTCGTTATATATAATATATATATTCAGTTATATATATGCTGTCGAAAATTGCCGACAAGTCGTCTAGTGTTCGTATCATACCAAAAAAAAGCACCCCTTAAGTAAGGTGTAGGTAAACTTCGATCCCCTAAATTGAGTGTCAAATGACGGGTTATTAATGATTCAGAATCTAAACTGTTGCGCTCACCTTACCACAAATATACCTTCTATATATATATATATACAGCGATGTCGAAGACGACGATCGTCGATCACATCTTATGCCATCTCTGAACGATATTTATTTCTTCCGAGTGTCGAGAAAATTAGATAGTTCAGTGAAACCATATTCGACAGAACAGAAGCGTTAATATTTAGTGACCAGTGGCCCACGGATATGATAAATGTGCATGATTGCAGTAGTATTAACGTAACGTATAGTAAACTGATTCTGTGATAACTCTTAATCATATATTATGAAATAACCGATAAGATCATAGGATCAATCCGAGGATCATTTTGTGAATAAATCACCTCAACATCTATAAAGAAGTATAAATCAGCTATCCCATCAAACTGCGCTACAGGTGTTCGTCGAAACATTTCAAATAACTATTTGCTTCTTTCGAAACTATAGCCTTGTTGCCAGATTTATCAGTTTATCACCATTCGCCACTTTCATATAGCTGCCGAACGATATAATTTATTGATTTTCTAAGCTATAAGAAACCAAAACAACATACTCATTGGCATAAATAAATTGCAAGTGATCCGGCTTAAAAATATTGATTTTTGACTACTCATGCTCTTAAAAAATTGACATAACTTTTATTCCGATATTCATGAAAATAACTTGGCAACACAGCAATCCGTTTTTGCCACATTTTTAATTAGGGCAGACAAATTATTGTACTTCAAGTATTGAATATTAATTTACTTATGTACCTAACCAAAAGTATTGAATATTAATTTACTTATGTACCTAACCCTCAGACAAGAGTCCAGATTGCCAAGACCATAACATCCGCAAAGCTATGTGCGTAAGCCCACGTCCCCCCTACTGTGCGCATGCGGAAGTGATTATTCGGCTATTTGGGGCAGAAACGGAAATCGAGTTCATAAACAAGAGGAGGGAGAGAGAGAGAGCACTTGTGTGACTAGAATATTAGGGGTTAATTTATGTTTTGTTCATTGCTGTCTCTTCAGCTACTTTAATATATATATATATATATATATATATATATATATATATATATATATATATATATATATATATATATATATATATATATATACGTATATATCCAACTTGGGTGCGAATGAAGAGGTCCCGTGAATGACAGACAGAAGGTCTCCTCGATTGTAGGAGTAGAGCCCAGAGCAACCCTTTTCATCCCAGAACAAGGCTTAATTGCCCATCTTTTATTTCATCCGGAACGGAACGCTCGTTAACGATCTGTGCTTGCTGTTCCAGTTAGTTAGTATTTTTAGGTAAAAGGGTTGTTGTCTCTATTGATTCTGGGACAAGATGTTTTGTTTGAAGAACATTCTAGTGACATAACAAAAATTGTGCTATAATTTCCCGAAAACATTATGTTTTGATATTTTTTTAAATATGTAGTTTACAAAAGGCAACAAAGAATAAAGTTTTCAATAAACCTTCAAAACGGTACTAGAAAACCCTTAGGTACGTACAAAGCCTGTCTAAGTAATTAATTATCTTACCAACAATAAATTATTCATTGCGCAATAATTTAGGACGTTTTTTTCATTATTCTATTACATTGGCGACTGAACGGGTCGAGCTAGTACGTATTTGGTTGAAAATTTACTTAAATAATAGCAAACAACTATTCTTCACTATGAACATTATTTGCTGGACAAAAAATAATACAATAGATGAAATTGTAAATGGGTCATGTTTAATATATGAAATTAAATTAATATCCCAGATCGTCATATTTATCTACTCCAAAAAATAGTTTTTCATTCTTATTTCACCGTTCTATTATCATAGATATTACAACAAAAACTAATACTAGAGCATATAACCCCACCAATTAATTCTAATTACGTCAGAGCAATTACAGAAAAGTTATTATAATACCCCATTTGATTTGATTTGATTTGTTATCGAACTGTTTGTCTCTCATCAGTCTGTGGTAGGGTCGTGAGCCGTATTCCATAATCAATTATTTGACGACAGTAAAGTCTATATGGATCATGTTAACATCCAAAAAGAATAGTACAAACCCGAGTAAAATTGGCTTTATATACTAAGCATAAATAATTCTGAATAGAGCTCGAATCTTACATGAATCACTTGTAAGTGTACATTATGAATATGAATGACTTACCCTCTTCTCTTCAACTTTGTGTGAAAAGAACTCGGAAAAGAACTTTGTGTGTGTGTATGTGCCGGAGAAAGTGTTTCCTCAATTCTAAAAAGGTCCAAATTACGAATCGCTGCCCCACTTACTTTGTTCCAATCTCAGAATTACCACCCTTAACTTGGTAGTGAATGGCTTTGGCGGCGGCCATTTTCAATTTCAAGAGAAACTCTTACAACAAAAAAAAAGAACGAAGAGTTGGGCGGTGGTAGTTCCATTTCATTAAGCAAGTAGCGTGTTTTACTATTCACTGAGAAAGGTCGAAAATTTTGTTATTTAACGCAAATGGACGGCGGGGGGAATGGGGGTGTTCCTTTGAATTACATTAATAGAAGTGGGGCAAGAAAAAGAAACGTTCCCAAAATCGAGACAATGCAGTTGCAGCGCTTAGGGTTAAGTAGTAAACTTTGGATAATGATGGTAATTGAATCATCGTCGTAGTAATAATATTTGTTGTTGATTATCTAATTCGAGTGATTGCATGGGGGGGGGCGCGAAGATGTGCCATGGTCTTGAGGGTATTTAATGGCTGCTGGCAAGATAATCGGAAGAAGAGTGTGCATCGCGACAGCTTGTCTATCTCTCTTAGTGACACTAATGGATTTCCTTAGTTTAACGGGTAACGACGGCATGAACAACAGCGACAATGAATGGGCATTGTCCTAGTAGCTTCTAGATGATTTCTCTTCTCGACATGATGGAATTTCTGATTCACACAGTGAATTAATTGTTTGCAGGATGTCACAGATGAAGAATAATACAATTCAAGGCAAGAGTTTATTTACTTTTGCTTCCTTATCGTCAATTAGTTAAATTAGCGTATTGCGGAAAGTTATAATGTTTTCCAACCATATTCTAATGAATGTAAGGAAGATTTTGATAAAAAATCTTAACGCATAGTTATGAAAATTTGAGACTAGAGTTCTTTGGATCGACAAAATTACCGTATCCAGTCTACAGATGACTGGTATAAGGTGCACTTAGAGTTTTTCCAATCCCTGCTAGATTTCTGGATACAAGCACAACTTACATTTCCAAAGGCAATTATTACTGAATTAGATAAAAATGATAAACGATAAGAGTTCCAGTGGATCTCGTTCTACCAGGAGTGATGATGGTGTTTTTATTATTTTTAGCAGTGGACTTCGCTAAAGTCTATTGATTCTCATTTGAATTTAAATTCGATTGATTTGCATTTGAGTTGGGCTTTTTCATTATTTTTACTTCCTTGCCCGCTACCCTAAGTAGCTGAAAAAAATTAGTGGTCACATGACCGGATCAGACGATTTTTATATTAGATGGAATTCGTTTGAGAGCGGTAGGAATGTCGTGTGAGAGGACACAACAGATTTTTTTTTGTGAAAGATTGACAATGTTCATTTAATTTTAACCACAGTCCACCGTAGCAACGGGTAGTAGTGTTCAACAAGTACATATAATTTGTAATAAAACATTTCAAATAGGTCTTCAACTACTCTTTATTCCATATATCCTTCATTAACGCAAAATATACCTATCTATCTATAAGAGTATTCGGATCTATAAAGATAGCAAACTCATTCAACAACTCCATAATATGCTGCGCTTCCTTAATATTACATATATCTACTCCTGGTTTTCAAAGTAGCCACGGCAGCCGGTTTTAGATAGATAAGTGCTCGACTCGATCATATTCTCCTTATGGTGAGCGTGCTCCCCATATTCGACGAAGACTTTCCATTCCCCAGTAATAGTTTGAGTGTCTTTTAGATATGTGGAAAAATTGGTAAGAACTTTTGTAAGTAGTATATCTATCTATCTCTCCTAAAGATTATATGAACCGCAAGAGCAAGCGGTGCTAGCTGCCACAATCTTAAGTGCATTTCCAGGAAGATTTCTACTTCGAGTTTCACATCTTTCTCTATCCATCTATCTCTTTTACTCTCTTCTTCATTCGGACATTTCGAAGCGGCAATCTTCTTATAAAGTAGTTAGTTAAGACTCTTGCATAAATTATGTAGGTACACATATTATGGATGTCCATTCGTTGGCGCATCAAACGCAACCAGTGGTGCAGAAATAGATCAGTGATATTCAGAAACATCGAATCAATTCGTGGAATCGATGTGTCAATAATTTGATGCTCTAAAATTCATTCAGTGAATTCTCATGTTGCAACTGCTAAATGTTCGACTATTTAAAGATTTTTAGTATAAATATATTTAGGTGCACTGCAGTACATATGAAACCCGTTAGATTTTTATAGATTCGAAAGGAACTTCTGGGAAACTGGGGGTTCGCTAGCTTGTAGAAGCTGTAGAAAATAGTGTTTAAAGCGAATATGTACCGTTCCCTAAGAGAGCGCATTTTGAAGCGTTTTAAGTGTGCACAGTGCATACATGCTATAGAAACTTCATTAACAGAATCTTTGGGAGCTTTTGTTATCATTCCAGGCACCTCCTCAACAAAAGATTCTACTGCAGCAGAGCTTGATACTTCATGGATGAAATTGGTCCTTTTCTTAAATCAGCAGGCAGATATACGAAGCAGAAGAGAGTGGGCAAAAAGTCTGCGGTTATAATACGAACGCTGTTCAAGAATTTCTTGGTTGAATAAGAAACAAGTGAACAGTGACTAGAAGAGAAAAAAGCTGCGAGAGCCGCAAAACGGCACATCGATGCATCCAATGGCAAAAAAGGCAAAATAAAACTGAAACTACTCAAAAGGCAACGATCTCCAAAAAACACTGTGGGAATTGACCAGTCTGCGAAGAACCATATTCAGATCCTCCATAGTTAGACTTCATTGAATGCTCGACGTGTAAAATGAGGTACCATGCAGTTTGTACCGTATAAATTCAAAAAACAATAGTGTTTCTCAAAGTGTAACGCATGCGCATTCTTAGATAACCTGCCTTAGGTTACCGCAGTGCGCAATCTTTGACCCCTTATGTGCTAAGAGTGTGCATTTGAGTTTACTAGAATCTATTTTTTCGTTACTTCAACTTGAAATAAATGTGTATATTTTGATTATTTTTTGCAAGATTAAAAGTCTATTTGCATGATGACATTTTGTTTCCCTTTTCCAAGATGTACCGGTTTTTTGACCGACTTCCCAAAAGGAGGAGGTATACAATTCGACTGTGTGCTTTTTTTTTTTGGTTTGTGCGCGCCTTTCATATAGTAAACGTCGAGGGGTTTACCACTTGGTGTAATTATGGGACAGCTCCCATGAAATCACCTTGAAATCACGTGTATGCCTAAATGTAAAGCAAAGGTTTGCTAGAGAAGAAATGAGTAGTTACTTACTCTCAAATGAATATAAACAGGACTATTTTGAAACGTATCATATTTTCCAGACAAATTGAAATTTAAATCATTGTAATTATGTTACAGTAATGGTGTAATCATGTAATCCTGGGACACCTTTCAAGATAGTGGTAAACCCCTCGGTAAACGTACTCCGATTTTGATGATTTTTGATTCATTTGAAAGAGGAGGCTTGAGAAATGGTCCCATATTCATAAAAACGGGAATCCGACATCTCCTTCCCTCCGAAAACCGCCCCCGAAGGGGGTGGAGGGGGCAAATTTTGTCGAAAATTGAAAATCTGCGTTGATATAATTACAGATAGGACAATATCCGGAAACGTTTAAATGGAACATTTTTTCAAAAGAGTAACTAACGGTTTTCGACATAGAGACATTTTAAATTCTCAAATATACCTATTTTCGCTATGTGGAGAGGGCGATTTCTGTCGAAAATTGAAAATCTGTTTGCAGTACATGAAAGACATAATTATTTGTAGCAACATTAATACTGAACATTTTTCCCTTAGAGTTACGGTTTTCGAGTAAAATCGGTGTTAAAATGGTAACAACTAAAATATTCAAGCGATGTTCTGAGATCTCAATAATAACAACTACAAGCAAGGAATATACGTGGGTAATAGAATAAGTACTATCTTCATTGATATGGTATAGTGAACGTTCAACGATTTTCGTGACTAATGTTACACTCAAAAGTGTGAAATAAATATTTTTTACAAAAAATTGGACCGACTTTATTAGTTGGTGCACTGAAAAGTATAAAATAATATTAATTCTATTGGGGCTGGTACTTGTGAAGTTGGTGCCAAAAGTTACCAATCTACCTGCAACTGCACAACTTCAAAAGTAACAGCACCAATAGAATTAATATTATTTTATACTTTTCAGTGCACCAACTAATAAAGTCGGTGCAATTTTTTGTAAAAAATATTTATTTCTACAGCAGTTTTTAAGTTAAGTGCGCAGTCTAAGACATCTTTCCCCTACATACTATCGCTGGAGGCGGAACAGTAGGAAGATGCAAGAAACACTCAACAGTTGTCCATTTGAATACTTGATAATTTGTCGCATAATGTCTGGCTATATTTTCTACTGGTCGACTGACTCGCAGAGCTTTCTTTCAACTCTTTTCAGTGGAACATTCAAAATGCTTTCTTTGACTTGTTACATCAACTCCCAAACTAAAATGAACATATATTATTGCCCGCCTATGTCCTTTGCGCGACATGCAGATATGATATGTGTATATAGTAAACGCATACTTCGGTTGTATTATATAAGTGCACGCCATTTTCCGTCCAATTAACAAAACATTCTCCAGCTCTCGATAAATAACAAATATCCGATAATTATGCGTGCGACAGATAGTAAGTAGTTGAGTTCTGAGAGACAGACAAGATGAAGGTATGTATGTTGTTCGATGCACATGCATATGCATATCTACTACCGGTTGGGTTGACAACTCTGTTCTGGTTCTGGAAGATGGAGAAGAGAAAAGCACACCGACTCGTTCGACCAGGCGACCGACCGGACCCGACCTGAGAGAGAGCCAGAAACGATGGCTTTGCTGCTGGTGGCTGCGCGCCCAGAAAACTGTCGTCTTTCGATTGGAAATCAATTAGAATATCATTATCGGCCCCGTCGATTTCAGAGCTACAGCTTTGACAGGTGACAATTTCGTTACGCATTCATTACAGTCGGTTTATCAATACATAGAAGTCGTTGTAGCGCTCAGTTTTACGGTAGTCACTGAGAAAATTATTCAAAAAAAATATAATTACGCGTGATAGAAATCAGGTCCTGTTGTTGATTGGGATCTCAATACTTAATCGTTTTAATTGATCATCATGTTCGATTGATATGATTACGCCATATATTTCGTTCTCAGGATTTGATGATTTTTTTCTGGTAATACGACCCATTCAATTTAAAGTCGCTTTAAATTTAAAGCCTACTTTAGTCTTTCATATAGATTCCATCAGATACTAAAGTTCCTTTAACGTACCGTTATGCTATGACAAATGCAGTTAGAATAGACTTTAAATCTGAAAGCGACTTTTATTGAAGGCGACTTTAACATTTTATTAAGAAATCAGTTTTTATTCGCGTACCCTCATAAATATCATCAATATAGGAGCGAGGCGCATATAAAAAATACTGAGGAAATATTAAGTGATATATAAAGAAAGGGGGGGGGGAATTGTCGCTTTTAGTTGAGGTTAAGTTAAGTTAATATTAATAAAGCTATTAATGAGCTCGATCTAAATATTAATTTACGCAATTGTGATTTTTTCACAAAATCTACTAACAGCAATATTTATTGGTAGGTATATTTGCCTAAAATAAATGTACCTAAAATCAACATTGAAAAATAACCAATGCGAAATTAGTCTAATGCCGTACATGATCTAAAAGACATTCGCAATCTGTGTTAATCACCTTTACTACCGTTGAGGGATGTGGAATAAAAAATCAAATGTTCCATACGTGAAAAGGTTTAAATATATCCACTAATTACCTGTTTCCGAAAACTGTTAATGGAGTCTCAACTGGTCAAAGAAAACCAGAAAAAAATAAACGACAACTTCAAACTAATCAACGAATCGGACGCATAAATCTCAATCAACATTTAAAAATTCCAAATGCGTCGAGATTTCAGTTGAGAATTAAATAAAAATAAAAAAACAGTATAATTACCATCGCGCAAATATCTCACAATCCTTTTGCCGGGGACATAAGTTATGTAAATTAGGATAAAAATCGACGATTTATATTAATAAATTCATCCAAGCCAAGTATACTATATGTATGCGAAGCCTTATTTGTCCAATTAACATAGTTTATCGACAAAGTCGCTTCTTATTGACTCTAGAACAAATAAACTTTAATTAAGAATAACTAACTAATACACGCTCTCCCTTATTATAATAATAGTTCGTGCATAATATTTAAACAAGAAAAATCAATTAGTGGCTTCGTTTTTTTTTGATGTTCTCCAATATGATATACAGGCTAATTAAAAATTGAGGTAAGAAAATGAAGTAGGTATGTCATCGTTATGTCATTAGCACAATCTACAAACAAAACAGAATCACATAGCACATAATATAATATCATAAAGTAAGTTTTATACAAATAATTTGTCAAATGATTTCGCAGGAAAAGCTTGGCTCAATGCTGAAGTTGATGTACGCTAATTATAGGATCGTAAGTTCAAATCCATGTCCTTGGATCAGTAATTTTATTACAAAAATTATATAGATACTTACTGAAGGATCAATTCTGCCACATAACAACATCCTGTGAATCGAATGCAAAGTTTTTACCAGATTAATGTAGAATATGTTAAAAAAATACAAGTAATGTCAAAACTTTTTTCTACCTCAGTTTTGAATCATCCTGTAGAATCGTTAATAGGTCTGAGCCTGAATTATTCCATATAATATTCCAAATGCTGAGCCGACATCTTACAGGATTGTATAGAATTTTTCGATATTTCTTATAAAATAGTTAATTCAAAACCTTGTTCAGCTGTCATCACGGATACTTATAATATGAATTGAAAAATGGCCACCCACGTGATTGTTGATCATCATGTTGTTGGTTTCTTTTTTTCTCTCTTTCTCTTTCATATAAATACCGTAAATCTGGGATGAGCTTGTACACGAAGAGCGTGGGATGGGACATTTTTATTCTTGCATGCGAGAGAAGATGCTGCAATGAAATTGATTTTAGAGTAGACACTCTCGTTAAGACTGTGTTTGAAATATCTGTGATACCAACAACTGTAAGTATCTACTACTAAATCTTGCCTCAGATTAAAGCGAAGCAGTCTGCGTATCTGATTTATAAATACGATATACGAAAGAAATAATAATTGAAATAGCAAACTTCTGAGTATAAATTTTAAATGTTTTCAAGAAGTTCATTCATATCTCAATTTCCAAATATTTTTTTTCTACCAAAGCCGACTTTATTAGTTGATGCACTGAAAAATACAAAATAATATTTATTCTATTGGTGTTGTAACTCGAAAGCTGTTAACTTCTTTTGAAAAATGTCCAATTTAATTTTGCTACATATACCTAATCTCTTCTTTAATTTGGCCATCTCATATTTTTAATTTCCGGAAAAATTGCCCCCTCAATATAGTGAAAATATACATATTTCAATCTTTACCATTGATGTAACTTGAAAACCTTGAATTTTTTTAAAAAATGTTCAATTTAAACGTTTTCGGATATGATCTCATTTTTAATTCTGTTGTCCCCGATTTTCGAGAAAAACCGCCCCCTTCAGACACTCCGCGGGCAGTTTTTTAGAGAGATGAAGATTTCGGATTTGAGTTTTTTTAAATATGAGATCATTTCTCAACTCTCTTTTCGCAAGTGAATCAAAAATCATCAAAATCGGAGCACGTTTACTTTGCAAAACGCGCGAACAGTCATACATAAAAGAAGCAACCATACAATCAAATTTGATACCTCCTCTTTTTTGGAATACAATTGTCATTATTAATCTGAATTTCATCTCTATACCTACTACCTATATGAGGTGGCATGATAGGTCTGAAATATTGTTATATTGACGTGATATTCACTTGTATACGATCTTCATTTCACTGGCCCTCCACCTAATAGAATCTGGATCGATTTCCAGTAACAACGATAGGATTTCCTCGATACTCAGACTGCTCCATGCTCCGTTTTTCCCAGCTACATATAACACAAGTCATTAGGCCATGTCAAAGGCACTTGTGTTGCCTGAAAACTTTGACAAACAGACGTTGTTCTGAAGGTTACCCGAAACTTTACTTTTGATGAATCGTCAAATGTCCTTTGAAATCCAGATAACGAACATTTTAGTATGTTGCAATATGTACTCGTACTTTCGTACACATGAATGTAAAAACATATCATGTAATCTCCAAATTAAAAAAAAAACAAATATGGCCCCGCGACATACTGATGAGATGTCACAAATTCGAAATCATGATATATGTCTGAGAGACTGATGCTACGATTGGTAAAAAATCTGATTGTGCAGTTTAGTGTCGACGAATTAATCTTAAACATACATGTTTCATTCTTTCAACAGATGTGCGGTATCCTAAAAATGTCCTTTATGCTAAAATTTGAACGTTTTCGTACATTTATTATGGATTCCATTGATATTTTTTAAACCAAAGAGTCAAATTACCTTTATAATAGCGAAACTCGCCATGTTGTATCGATTAAGACAAATTTAACATATATAAAATAAATACAATGGATAAGAATCATGTTCCCACCCTTTCTGTTGACAAATCCTTGTTAATAAAACTTTATATATATAGCCAATTTACATAGGATGCGATAAAATATCGATAAAATGCTGCAATTGGATAACACAGTAGACAGATTGTGGGGGGGGGTCGTCAGCAGCTCTAACAGAAGGCTTATCAGACTGGAACCAACAACAGAACGCTTCCATATTAATGCACGAAAAACAAACAAACAAACATACCCACACGATAATTCTATAAATATTAATATATACAATTATTATTTGCACACAAAACAAACCAACAAAATTTGGTCATCAACAAATATAATTGCTCCAATATATAATTATAATTATTATTATCATTTTGATTAATTCCAAATTGGAGCAGAATACATATACGTTTGGACAGTCAGTCCAATGTGTTCTATTTGATAGAGGGATGGATGCGGGTTTATTTTTCAGTTTTTTTTTTATTATTATTTTATTTCCCTCTATTGTCCTTTGTAATGCTTCGTTTCCAATTTGCAAAACTGACTGAGAATAAATGCAAATATTGTTGTTTGGCTATGGCGTGCAGCAGGAAAATGAGTTGTTTTATCTCATCTCGTCGTCCTGTGGTACTACGTGGCTTGGCAGTAATTGGCAATGGCAGGATGTCATTCGTGAATAGGTCTACCTCTAAATATTGATGAAAAGCAATAAAACTGAGGTGGAGGCCATAGAATGAACACTGACTGTATTTTTTTCCAGTGGATCAAAGTAAATATTATGAGATCAGTCGATTTTGTGAGATGACTGCGCAATAATAAAAACATAGACATATACTAACTAGTAGACTGCAGGTCAAAAAGTATTGTCGGTGGTCCGGTTATTTCGATTTTTGTCTCGATCTAATAATAAAAACAAATTGAAAGTTTGTATTTCAAGGGTTCTACGACCTAAATTGTTTTTGGGAATATAAGCTACACATACCGAAATGGATTCAATCATGCGAAATCACCCACATTTTCTTCATACAAAATGCGTTGTCCTTCCTCAAAATTTCCCGCATATTTCGGTCGTATCGTGTTTTATGAAAAAAGCAATTTGTTCGAAGAGTAAAGCTGTTTTCGTTGAGAGAATATGGAAAGAGAAAAAGTTATGCATCAGCTAGGGCCAGGCTCTCTTTATGTGGATTGCGAACCACCGAAAAAAAAAAGGAATTCGTTCCTAGTGTGTATCCGATGTATGATGCTTTTTCTATGAATTGTACATGGGCTGTAAAAGGTACAGTATATGAATGTAATATAAAAAGTATGAATGTATATATAACGTGAAATATTTCGACCTTATACTTTCGATATGACATAGTACAGTCAAATGAGATTAGATTAAGTTTAATCTGTTGTTGGTGCACTGAAAAATACAAAATAATATTAATTCAATTGGTGAGGATTTGCAATTGTAGCTAGAATTTTTGACCTAAAGAACTTCATTCCTAACGGGACTCCCCCGACCGCCAAAGTTTTGATTTTTTAAATGAATTCACCATAGTTGAACACACAAATTAATATTTATTCTATTGGTGTTGGTACTTTTGCAGTTGTCAATTGTAGTTAGATAGAAGCAAAACACACGAACAGCCATAAATAGAAAAAAACAAACATACAAACGAATTGAATTTATTGTTTAAGTCCTTCTTCTTTTGAAGTAGGTCAAAAAGAAATAAATATTATTGACAACTTTTGAACGTATCTGAAAAGATTCAATTTATTTTTAAATTTCCTCAAGAATCCATGAAATATTTAGATACAGTCTATTTAAATGAGCAGAAGGTGATTTTTTTATTAAACTGGTAATCAGCTGATTCAAATCAATTCCGATTCTTATGATTTTCCTAACATTGGAAATTTCCGGCATTCCAATCCCCCTGTGACGTAAGAAAACGGGTTTTATATATACTTGACATATCAAAGGTCCAACATTTGGAAATGTAAAAGTTTCATGTACTTACCTAGCGTTCATAAAATATAAATGGAATAATTTAAGTGATTTACTACAGGTAGTAGTAGTTTCAGATACTTTTTATGGAACTGATATCGTTCAACATTTTTCCTGGGTCATGTGAAATTTACAATTCCCCGAGTTTTATTACAACTTTCTAGTTGATCCCGTCAACGATATCGATTCGATATATGTATGAGGAGTATATATATATATTTTACTCGTAAATAAAAATCTAATATACCAACATGCATCGGACGTGGAGCAATATGTACGTGGCACGATTTTCTATTCGGGTTTATATATTATATATAAGCTTTTTACGATTGCACCCTGAAAACAAGATACATTTATACATTACAGTAAAATATTTTTTACAAAAAATTGGACCGACTTTATTAGTTGGTGCACTGAAAAGTATAAAATAATATTAATTCTATTGGTGCTGGTACTTTTGAAGTTGTGCAGTTGCAGGTAGATTGGTAACTTTTGGCACCAACTTCACAAGTACCAGCCCCAATAGAATTAATATTATTTTATACTTTTCAGTGCACCAACTAATAAAGTCGGTCCAATTTTTTGTAAAAAATATTTATTTCACACTTTTGAGTGTAACAGTAGTCACCAAAATCGTTGAACGTTCACTAATACCAATGAAGATAGTACTTATTCTATTACCCACGTATATTCCTTGCTTGTAGTTGTTATTATTGAGATCTCAGAACATCGCTGCGGAAATACGCTTGAATATTTTTGTTGTTACCATTTTAACACCGATTTTACTCGAAAACCGTAACTCTAAGGGAAAAATGTTCAGTATAAATGTTGCTACAAATAATTATGTCTTTCATGTACTGCAAACAGATTTTCAATTTTCGACAGAAATCGCCCTCTCCACATAGCGAAAATAGGTATATTTGAGAATTTAAAATGTCTCTATGTCGAAAACCGTTACTCTTTTGAAAAAATGTTCCATTTAAACGTTTCCGGATATTGTCCTATCTGTAATTATATCAACGCAGATTTTCAATTTTCGACAAAATTTGCCCCCTCCGGTTTTCGGAGGGAAGGAGATGTCGGATTCCCGTTTTTATGAATATGGGACCATTTCTCAAGCCTCCTCTTTCAAATGAATCAAAAATCATCAAAATCGGAGTACGTTTACTATATGAAAGGCGCGCACAAACCAAAAAAAAAAAAAAAAAAAAAGCACACAATCGAATTGTATACCTCCTCCTTTTGGGAAGTCGGTCAAAAAGTAGCCGACAGTCGATATACAGAAATGTTTTGTGTTTCTTTTTTTGAAGTCGCGCGCTTCTTTTGATTGTAAATAAAAATATAAACTGGATCCATATGTGAACATTCGATGTTTTGACTTTTTTATTGGAACCAAATTCCTTCCACCCTTTGGGAAGTCGGTTAAAAAATGATATGATTACGCAAGTGGAAAAATGTTTATCCCACCCGATTATTATTGCATTTTATATCAAAATAGATCATTTAAATAGTAGAACATATACTCGAGGAATGATTTAGCATATTGTTTATTTATTATGTTGATTTACAATGGCGCAGAAAACAGGTCAAGTAAAATTGGCAATCAAACAAGGTTTCAATACACATATCAACAGGATAATTGAAAATTCATGATAGATAAAAAAGAGTGAGAAGGCTATTTGATTTTTATGTTGAGAATAATTAATTTTACACTGATTAACTTCCATCGTGATTTGGATAATGTTATATATATATATATATAGAGTGATAGGTATCCATTGTATAATAAATCTATTTTGTTAAAACAGTCACAATTTTGCAAGGTTGTTAATGATAAACGCATACCCTTGCGTCAAGATAGCATACAAATAAAGCCACCGCCAATGAGAAACACGTGATTGCTAGAGTCAATAGAAGAATGCAATATGAAAAAGGATATATAAATAATATTTATGAAAAGATTCCGTGCAACTCAGTGCGCGTGTTAGTAGTGCAACTTCACGTCCAATTCCATAAGAATACCTGTTTAACTTACTTCGTCAATTCGTACCTCATCTTCAATTGCTAGATGGAACAACAACGTCTTTCGATCGACAGATTCACGAGGCGACACATACTTTCGCACGCATTTCAAGATCTATTTGAGAGGTAATTCATAAACGTTCTATAGCATCTAGATAAACGCTGACAGGAAAAGCCATTTGGGTATTTTCACGTCTTTGTTATATAAATGATTGTATCTTGAAAAATTATAGTAATGAAGAGTGCTAACACGCCAGAACAAAAACCTTGTTTAGAATTAATCTAATTAAAAATATATATAGCAAAAGAATTAAACGAAAAACTTCCCTGCTCGTTACAAATCCTTGGGCAGAAATTCAGAAATTAAGCGTCGTCCACCTATATAGAAGAAAAACCCTTGGGCGGGCGACAAGCGAAATTGTATTTTCATTTGAGATAATTAAAAAGTTTTTAAATTAAAGTTTACCTAAATTAGGAGCAAATATTATTACGGGTGGCGTTCGTCGTAACTGTGTTACTTTGTAGATTTTTTTCCTTCAAGAGAATACAATTTCGAATGTCCTTCGTATTGAGGCGAAAAAAGAAATTTGTACGGCGAATTGAATTTTGTTAACAATGTAACAAGTTTCATGGATGCAGTTAGCTGCTTTGGGAGTTCTAATTTATCGTGAAAATAGACTATTAAATTGAATAAACTCTTCTTCTAGTTTCTATGAAATAATTGCATGAATTTTCTGTTAGAAATACCTAATATGATCATCGCTGTTTCATTATTTCAATACAGTAGATTCTCATTAGTCGGTACTATTAAAACCTAGGAGGTGCCGAGTGCCGGATTATTGAAATGTTGATATTGCTGGATTGTACAGAAAAGTTCATAATAAAAAAAATAAAGCATTTCGTAATGGGAATATATTCGTATTCATTAAGTGATGGAGGCGCAGTTGGGGGGGTTTCGGATTATTGGACGTACTGAACTAGTGAAGTGCCGGATTGGTGAGAGTCTACTGTACTTTTTTGATGACCATTACTATCCATATACAGTATGTACCAAGTAGAATTTGATTTAGCCGTTTCCAGAAAACCGTTCAAGATAGTATTTTGAAAATATAATTAGGTACCTACGTGGGTTTCTCACAATTTACAATCAATCACAAATATTGATGCTGTTGTGAAAGGACTTCCCATTCTACCGGAATTCTGCATTAACTCGCATGCAATTCTTTGTTTCAGTTTTGAATTCTACTATGAAATTATACGTAATCACCAATTTTGAATAAATTGAAAAGGAAATTTCAACAGAAATTTTGGTGGCATTGGCCGAGTGTGTGGCAGGCAGCATTCTCGGAGGCGGCGGCGGTTGGCTTGTACGTGCGTCGACTAAAGCGATTCTCTCTCTCTCTCATACTCATTCACTGGCTCGCTCATTCTCTCCGGCGTGTCGTCGCATATCGATTTTGCCGTTGGCGGCGGGCCGTGAGGAGGAAAGGGGGCACCAGAGCAGAGCACACAGCACACCATCTACTCTATCCTTCTCTCGTCCGCATTACAGCGCGCGCGATGCCCTTTGAAGTCGTCACGGAATACCTTCGCGGCACTTAGCCTCACTCTCTACCCCGCGATTGCTACCATCACTCGCTCGCGGTCTCTATCTCTGTCTCTCGCTCTTCTCAGCGACGGCGGCCACCGCCACCACTGCCGTCTCCGATGATGCGCCACGATCCGGATGCCACCACTGCCGCCTAAGCCTACTACTGCTACTCTCTTCGGTGTGGTGCGAAACGAGCGTTACGGGTACAACGATATACATCTTTGCAATACACTTTGCGATGTTGAATTTGAAACGTTTTTTAGACTCAGAAGGTCTATTCAAAACTACATATCCAAAATTTGACCGGATTTCAATATTTTTTTCGACAACATTATCCGGAAATTCATTTATATATTTTCCTAAAGAAGAGCTACGGAAACTATAACAGCCAGACAAAGTTCGAATTTATAGTGTCAAAATAATAAAAGCAACAAAATCACACTATTCCCTTGTTAGCGTTTCTTTCAATTATTTGTAATTCAAGACGTTCAAATCCATATTTCCAGTAACTAATTAATCTATGCTTATCTCCAAATGACAAAATAGAGAACCGAGTAGAGAACAAACAACTTTCAGAACTACAAAAACCACAATAGTTTCATCACCACTACCATTTCCAATGTACCTTTGTATTAATAATATTGTTAAAATAACTAAAATACATGGAATATACCTATATGTGCAATGGTTGAATGTAACAACGACTGGTAGAGACATATTTCTTTGATATCTGATACACAAGATGCTTATTATAATCAAGGGAATATGCTCATTATATTTCCAGTTCGTTGATGGTTTCCCTTTTGTCTCTGACAGACAGAAACTTGTTTCCTCTAACAATTTCTCTCGGTTAGAATTGAAAGTTGTGCCTCTAACAAGTTGCGACCCTCCTTTGATATTAATACCCAAAAAGATCATCATCTGAATCTCCTTAAAGGATTTGTTCAACTTGGTACGTGATGTTGAATCTCAGAGGATAAAGAAACCCTTCCACACTTTATTGTACAGTTTAATAAAAATAAAACAACCCTTCTTCCGCAGAGCAAATTATATTTTCGATACCAATGCTAATTCTGTTCACATTTAAAACGTAGGCCCTTAACCGCAAGGGCAGAGATTAGAACATAAGTTTATTCGGGCAATTAAGTCTAGTCCGCGGTCAGGAGTTTTCTTTTATGAGAAAACTTGGCTGGCCTGGTGTGGTTACTTGCTTTTGCCCTCGGTGACAATTTCCCTGGAGTATTTTTCCCCCTAAGTACTTTTCTTCCGGTGCACATTTGCCCCGGAATCCGACGCGTCTGCTATCCAAGGGTAGGAGGACGTATAGGAGAGGACGAACAAAGTAAAAAGACGACATGACACAGAAAGGTCAAAGGGCCAAGCACACATTCACAGGGCAGGACAAATAGTCCCGGCGACACAAAAGAAGGTGATGTCTGGAATGGGATAGGAGGATAACAAATAGGTAGTTCATAGTCAATGGATAATAGGATGACAGGTGATTCAAAGGATGATGCTCTATACTCTATATAAACGACATCTCAATATACTGATAAGTTTATCAGCAAGAAATAATGTCTGAAGAGAGATTTGAATCTTTACGTCAAAATTTGAGTAAAAAAGCAGTAGGACTATACTGTGTGAAATTGAAAATCCAAGACTCAATGAGAAGATGCGCTAGTTTTCATCTATTAAGTGCATTTGATCGTGTAGAAAGCCCGAATTTTGTTTCGGATAATTGACTGATTGATGGAAATGGTAGATACTTCAAGCTGGGAATGACTGGACCACAAAGCAATGGCAAAAAAGTCGATGAAGTACTGGTGCTATCAGAAGAACTTCAAACCGTAAAGAACGAACGCCTCTTGAGAGTAAATACCGTAAGAGACCAATTTCTGAAACTCTAGGTTCTAGGTCAATGGCTGGCAAGACAACGACTCTCTACGATCGGTTTATCGTAATATCAGATCTTATGGTTTGCAGTCTTATCGACCGCGTCTCATTTTGCTTTAGGCCTAAAGACGTTGGGGGTTAGATTTCAGAGGTGTCAAGGAGCAGGAATAGAATCCAATTGGGTTCTGGGACAATTATTGATTTTGTTTATGGACGAAGAAAAGTGGTGAAAAGTGAGAAGTGCCATTTTGCCCACAACGTGAGGCAGGAGTTATGGTAAGAGATGCAAATCCATATATGAGCATGTCTCCATCATTATTATTTGAAAGAAGCTCAGAACTACATCCTCACTGTTTCAGAAAAACCAGTTATCCAACAGGATAATATCAGACCTCATACAGCAGAAGTTTTATTCGTTATTCTCAAGGCCCCGTTCATTCGTGGCCAGGTAGATCTCCAGATCTTTCACCCATTGAATATTTATGGGACATTGGGTAAATTCACTGACTTAATAATGAATTTGCAGCGTTAAGAGTGAAGTTGCTAGTGACTCGATTCCCCATTGTTCACCTTATTAAATTTTTCAGGCAAAGAATAAGGAAAATGTTTTGAAACTTTGAACATTTTTTTATATAACAAAGATACATCAAAATATGTTGATGTTTAAATTTCAATGTTTGGAAAGAAAATATTAAATAGTCCACAGAATTGGCAGCCAGGCGTAGAGCATGGGGAACGACTATTTAGGAGAATACCTCACATTTCGAGGCACAAATTCACAATACATAAAGCTACTCCAACAAACAAACAAACATATATTGGATTGGGAACACAAAAGGATGAAGCACATCCAACGTCCGTGTGTATTGGGGGCGTCAAGGAAAAGTTGGATAGAGTTCTGGGAAAATTGGTTCAGGTTCAAGGGAAAAGCATAGTAGTATCTAGTATGTGAATGTGAACAATATAACGATAGATCTTCCTTTTGGAAAAAGGAAAGTTTATAAAGTCATTGAAAGGAATAAATATTTGGCATCGAGAAGTTGAGAGCAAATACTTATTTATGGCCATTTGAATACATTTGACAACAACTTTAAAGTGAAACTTTGAACTTATTTAAATATACATTTATCATCAACTTCACTTGAAGTATGGAATGTGTATTGAAACAGATGGAAACATCGGAAAATGTTTATATCCAACAGACAGTTGACTAACTAAGATTTGATTTTGAATACAACTGAAAAGCTCAAAATGTTGATATTCAATTGTTTATTATTTTATTGTAAATTAATTATAAATTGGAATATTCAAAGTCTACCTGTGCTGCACGAAATTCCAAGAGTGGGGCTTGTCAGATTTGCTCCCACATATTATCTTTTATATTTAAATAAAATAATTAGTTGGGATCACCACAACTGCAAGTACAATTCACCAACATTCAATGCTTATCCTGGTAGATTTGTGAAAAAGAAAACAAATATATCAATCATTTCTAAATAAAGTTTAATAGAGTGAGATATTTCGATAGAACAACTTCTACCTAAGAAGGTATCTTAAGCTGGATGGACACGGCGCCCCTCCGACCGGCGCCTGCAAGGAATTCCAAAGCAAGAGTATTCAACCATTTGTCTTCAAAGAAATGTTTAGATAGTAGGTAAAACACAAAGAGTTTATTTTATGAAATGAGGTGCATCACCAGTCTGGAGTTGAACCATCAATAAACTCAGTGTGCTTTACCTAGTCCGACCAGGACAAGTTACATCCTCTATTAAGGTGTTACAAATAGGGTCAATATTAAAAATGACCTTAAGATCGAGGTCATATAAGGGGCCTTATTAGGCTCTATCCTTTTACCCTACTAATGAAACAAGCCTAACCACACATTTTCATATATCCTTTAAGAACGCGAGCTTTTTTGGCTACAGAAACAGGATAACTAAACTCATCAACCAGCATATTATCTCCCATAATCTTATTCCTACTCTACGAGTTCACTCAACCTTTAAAAGGCTGACCTGCCGTCTTTCTCTAAAATCTATTAACCTTCGTAAAGGTACCTTCACAATAATTACTTACACACTCACTAAGCTCCGATTTGGGCTTCGCTTACCCGCTCACAATTCTGCCGTATATTAATCCAGAAATTGTTTTATAGCAATCCCCAAGTAATTTATTTAGAGCCTCTATGTATACTTGGAAGTGGAAGAAGTAGAGCCAACCAAGCCAGTCTCGTCGCACACATCTAGTAGGCTAGAGAACTGCTGGACACCCAGACCCAGACCTTTAAAGCTCTCTCTTCTTGCACACCGCAGGTAAACAGGGAGAACTTAATCCCCCCATCTTAGTTTGGAGCAGTGAAACCTCCAAATACGACCGCACCCCTCTCTTTGTGCAAGCGCGCGACAGGGGCGGCGTTCAAAATGGGAGTAGGGGGGGTGGTTGTCGATCAGGAAAGTTTGTTGTTTGATCTTTGGAGGTTTCGTTTGTCTTGTGAGAACGACGATGACAGGAAGACGTGATATTCGAGTCGTCGAGAGAGAGAATGAGAAGATTAAGATTTGGTTGAGTGGTACTTCCGAGTGTTTGTCAACTGAAGATGGATGACAATTATTTGAGCTTATTTGACAATTGAAATGTTATACTTCTTCGTATTGAAGCTTGTGCTTATCAAACAAGTGAATTATAATAAGCTTTAGCACTTGATTTGATTGAAAAATGACAAGTCACTGGTTGAGGGACAGAAATAAGCCTAAACGTATATACACATTTTCAAGAGTTCTGATCAACGTTTGAAGAGTTAGCAAGTAGTATAAATTATCAAAAAAATAATTTCTAGAAATTGATAATAGAAAAAATAGAAGGAGTACTTTAACCACATTTGTCAATGGAAGAACTATTTCTGCTTTTTTACTTTTATTACGGCTTGAGAAATGAATAGAATAATGGAAACAACTTTGACCATGAAACGTGTGAATTGTATTTTCACTCCGTTAGGAAGTCGTTCAAAAATGTAAGCATTTTATTTGCCAATCTATGAAATTAGTCTTTTTCCTATTTAAGATTATCAAATATTTATATTAAAACCAATATTAAATTATTATTAATATTAAATTGGAAGAAATGAGGGACTACTCATTACGTTTTTAATTAGGTACTAATCTGAATCGGTTTGTGAATTAAATAATACCTACTCATTTTATGAAAACGCTTTAGTATCCAACGTCATCGTAACAAATTTGATTACACATAAATTAAGATCATTATTTATATTCCAATTAGACTACATGCATAAACGAGAGCCGCATAGAGGTAAAAATAATAATCGATTTCAAATACCCGTAATCGCATTTCAAAAGTTTGAGAAGCTATACAATAATTACGAAGTAGATACATATATACCTACTTACTATATAGGTACACTATTTCATATTATTATAAACTTGGACTCTAATTCCGACATTTAATAACGCACTAATGCACTTTGAATTGAAGAAGGAACAAGAGGGACCACAGTACATACATACATACATACAAGCAATCTGCCTTGATGACTTTTTAATACGATTTTAATGCCTACCAGATTGGAAAACCAGCGGGCGGACATTATGTTATTCTTTTGTTTCACACGAACTTATAATACTACCACCACCACTAAGTATATAAACTAACAGACAGAGAATCAAACGATTAAGCATTTTTTTCTGTTATGTTACGTAATTGTCACACTATCAACAGAACGTCTAATAATGATAATTATTGTGGTTGTTCCTGGTCGCTGAAAAAAAAAGACAACGAAAAACCATTACAAATTTAGACAAATAAATGTTGTGTTTAAATTTAAAAGTTATGCCATTGCTTTTTCTTCATTGGTAAGTAATCGGAAGTAAATGGGCGTGGAAGAACAAGCTATGACTAATTATTTTAACTGTAATTAATTCAGTTAGTAGGTACTGTTCTATGAGAATAAATGTTAAAAATTAATAGACCGAGAGCTGAGTGATAGTATTAAAGAAATTGAACCGACTTTATTAGTTGGTGTATTGAGAAATTGCGTATACGGGTTCGCAGATAAGTGAGATTAATTTACAATTATTAAATAAACTTTATTTACATACGAAAGTAGATTAATAATAATTACAACTTCACTTTACTATTGAATATTTTTACTAGCTTACTCTGTCTTATTGCACATTGTCTTTTCACACTCTCATTCATGCCGACAATTCTCCCAAATATTTACCCGAAAAAGACTCTCCAGATCACAGTATCTGCTCCAGATCATTCGCCGTCTCTGGACGTTTCTCGAAATCCTTTGTCGGCATCCTAGTAAGCAAATGCGTCACACCCTTTGTCAGCGGCCGCTCTTGAGATTCCCGTCACTCGCGCATGAGCATCAAAAGGACGCCGCCACTTTGTGGCCCAGTGTCGGCGACTGTACCCTTTGCACGTTATTATAATATTAATTCTATTGATATTGGTAATTTTTGAGTTGATCAGTTAGATTGAAAAGTTTTGGCACCAACCAAGTACCGGAACCAATAGAATTAATATTATTTTGTATTTCTCAGTGCTCCAACTAATAAAGTCGGTACAATTTTTTGTTAAAAAAATATTTATTTTATACTTTTGGGTGTAACATTAGTCATCAAAATCAGAGATTTCAGAACATTGCGTAAATACACATATTTCAGGCTTTATCACTCGGAGACCGTATATTTTTTTGAAAAATAACCAATTTAAATGTTGTCAGATATGGTCTCTTCTTTAATTTAGTCGTCTCAAATTTTCGATTTTCAAAAAAAAATTGCCCCCTCCACCCTCCTTTGGGAGAAGTTCTTGAGGTGAAGCACATGTTGAATGTCGATTTCTTTATAATGGGACCAAGTCTCAATAGTTCTCTATCAAATGAAAAATGAATCCTGAAAATCGGAGCTCATTTACTATTCAAAAGGCGCGAACATCCATAAAAAACATACAGACAAACAGTTGAATTGTATACCTCCTTCGTTTGGTTCGTCGGTCAAAAAGTAGGGTGCCAAGCTATTGGAACTAGATTTAACAAACAACCCAAATATATTTCTATTCTTCTTAGTAAATGCTAAGTTTTAAGAGTAATTTCAAGCTGTTACTTTTTTGGTATCGTTGCTGAACAAAAGAGGTTTCATAGAGCATCAAATATATTTGAACAAATTCTGTCCTTATACACCTAATTATTTTAGGTTAGTTATGGCCGCTCTCAGAACTAACATTTCCAATGAATTTTAAACTATTACTCAAACAGTCAGGTTTTTTCAGTCAGCTCCTAGCCTATAAGATTCTCTCAACTTATACAGTATGTAATAATTCGAAATAATAGCTTACTTATATAAAAATAACAATGCAACATAATAATTAATAATTTTATCGTTGAAATTTATTCATGGAAAAGTAGCCAGCTGTATTATTCATTTTCATTCAGTGGATTTTTTCATGTGTGGAATGAAGAAAGCTTATTATTAATGTAGAATTTAGTAGACAGATATATCAAATATCTTTTTAGCGGCAGTGTGTGAGTATATCCTGTCAGGAAGGGAAATATTGAATAACGCTGCTATTAAACAATTACCCACTAGGTGTATTGTGTTTGGGAATAATTGTTTAAAATATCTTCTTGGAAAAATACTAAAATGATCTGTATCTATAAATAACAATACATAGATGGATTTTCAAGAGAATTAATCTCTTAAAATTTCGAGTAAAATTTATTATGTATATTGCTTGATAATTTAATTCTGCAGATATAAAAATTACACAAACGTTTATTTCGACAATTTGAAAAAAAAATCTCAAATGCTCAAAATAAAAGAAATTGTATACCCTAGAATGCGTCTTCGTTCATTCACCAAATTTCAACACTTTATGTTCTGTAGATTTGGATGCCATGTGACATACATACAGACACCAGAATGATGTTATTTATATAAGGGTTCCGTTTATTCATAGGTTATACAGAAAACCATACCGTAAAATCAGTTTTCTTTTTCACAAAATTCATTTGTTTCGAATGTCCTCTAAATAATAAAGTACCAAAATCTAAATTTCTTTACTTGTGTTAAATGTTGGTCAACTGAGTCAGTTAAAAAAATTCTCAAACACCTCTTCCAGATACGTAGGTACTTCATAGCTACATTAGAAAAATATTAGAATGTTCCAGCCTCCTAATATCCATTTTAAGTGCACCACCCTATGTCCCAAAGCAATTTTAGACACAAAACCTATTATCCGTGAACAGAAAAATCGATAAATCATGGTCAGTTAAATCGATGATACAGTTTTCTCATATTTATTACAATGCGAATACAAAAGTCATAATGTCGAACACATGATATAATAAATAATACAATGAAAACGGATAGAAAATGGAGAGACCAGATTTAATAATATTTTACTCATCGGAATAAAATCCTTGTGTGCAACAGCAGCTGCATGAAAATGTCACACATTATATATATTTATATATATACAAAAAGGTGCATCTGTGCGTATTCAGCCTATGTACAAATGTACAGTTATATATATACCTTCTTTTTCTGTCACATGCCGTTCACTAATGGTCATACATCTGCGACAAAATGACTCGATGTGGGTAATAATGCTAAACGATGTAAACATTTTGTTTCATTATTTTGTTTATATATATATGCTGAGGCTGATATTTTAATATATATCAATCCTTACAGGGTGTTACCTGAGATAAGTACCACCGGATTGTACTCTATCGATGATTCCAAACAGAAGAAATCATATTTACACAAATGAAAAATAATTCCTTTTGCAGTAATTATGGATTAAGAGAAAAATGGTCAATGATATTAATAAATCAAGAACAGGTGTCCCTCAAGGCACAATATTAGGGCCCTTACTTTTTTTTCACCTATAGATCAACGATTTATTAACTGACCTGAAAGATTACATCATAAAGTCTTTTGCTGATATATCTATGGATATCACTTGCACTGGTGTAGAGTCTAAAATGAATAGCTACCTTAGACAAATATTTGAATGGCTTACATTAAATAAACTATCATTAAATGAAGATAAAACAGTTTACTTGAATTTCGATAATTACTGTAACAGTGTTCCAAGTAATTTTGTAAGCTGTAAATATCTAGGAATTATTTTTGATTATAGGATGAAATGGAAATCTCATATTAAATATATGGTTTTCATATTTAGAAAGCTTTCACAAATAATACTGAAAGGAACACTTCTGATGCTCTTTTTTTCGTTTTTAGCAACATAGCCTGGGATGGAGTTTACTCAAATAAATTACTAAGGATTATAAATATAAATCATTCACTACTCAATAATAAACAATTAAGTCTAAAAGAATATTTGCCTTTGAGTCTATCATTTTCTATTACAAAACCCTCAATGTTAATTTTAATAATTCCCATAGCATAACTAGGAATAAGAGTATCATTGTAGAGATAAGAAACAGAAATGCTATTGAAATTTTCAATAAGCTGCCCAACGAACTCAAAACTATAGAAAAATAATTATAGAATAAAAAGCAAGCTGATAAAGTGGGTCCAATCAAATATTTGATGTAAGAAAAAATAGGTTTTTACTAACAATAATAAAAAATAAATTCAACATGCTAATACGTTCGATATTTTTTATACTTAATTATTATAATGATTGTTTTTTTTCTCTTTTATTTTGGTACATTTCATTTATTTTGTTTTATGCACATGTTATTTAATTTATATTGATTTAGTTTTATTTTAGTTAGAGAGTTTTTTTCTTTCTTTTTATATATAGGTATATTTTTATAGTTAATTTTTATTTTTTTATTCTGTTTTCTTTCCCAAATCTGCAGGCAGAATTAAGTATTATGTTACTGTCTGGGAATTAATAAATAAAGCCACTACAATCAACAAAATATCACTAGTTTTTGACATTGCATTCATTATCTTAACTTCTACAGTTCCTGCAAAAAACTGCTTATCATCCTATTCATAATCAAATAACGGTATCTATTTTTTGCAAGTACCTACGTCGGATAAGTTTGTAGAAGTGACACACCCAAAACCTGAGTAAATAATCGAAGATTAGATTGCAACTATTGATGCAATCTTTTATCCTTCCCACACTCTAATCGTTATTGTAAAAACAATGACACAGTCACTATAATAAATAAAATGACTAACAATCCAATGTTATCAACAATAAAATGCCATTTGATCGAACCGACTTATCTCTGTAACGTAAATTAATATTTTTATTGATAGACATTGACCTTAAAATTGTCACTATATTTGTTTTTTAGCCACTAGAATAAACAAATGGGGTAAGCTTGCCTTATGAAACACACTGTATATATATAGAACCTTTGATTATACGACATTTTGCTCTGAAATCAACGGCGCATCAGATGCCAATCCATGTAGCGCTCGCTGCTCTATGGAATTCTATATTTATAGATAACATTACAAATTAAGGAAATAATTGTAATGATTCTCAGCACGCTATGAGGATTTCCAATCAAAGATGAAAAGAAAAAACCTAAAGTACCTACTTTATACCATCTGTTCTGTGTGGTTTTGAATAATTTCATATGATAACTGGAGAAGGTGATATTGCCAATTTAAAATAATGTATTAAAATGAGTTTGCGTGCTTGCAATCTTGAACTTAAAAAATAATTGCGCGAATGTGACATATACAGGGTGAGTCACGAATAGCAGATCGCTTTAAATGGCAGGCAAATTGGAACCTGTTTCGTCTAATATGTAAATATTTATTCATTATGGGACAACATGCAAAGAATTGTCGGCATTTTAGAAATTATCACATGGATTAGTGTTGGCACAATTGAATCTGTATTGAGTTTGAAAGCAAGCGGAGTTGGATCCAATAAACGGCCATTCCATCATCTGTTTTCAGCGACTTTCAGATACGCTCTTGGAAGTGGGGGAATCCATATCATCACATGATCAAAAAACTTTTTAGCGCATTAGTTAGATAGATGAATTGATGCTACAGAAAAGTTACTTTTAACATAAGCGTATCACATAATGCAAGAAACAATAGCTATATTGAGACAAATGTTTCCAGGACGTTTGATTTCACTATTCAATTACTTGTAGACTGCACGATACCCAGATTTGAGTACCTGCGACTTTTTTCTGTGGGGATAGGATTATGTCAAGGAATTAAATTCTTCCAAAAATCCGATTCAAGGTAATGGAGAATGTCATTGGAAGATTACGTATCTGTGAAGCTTCGGAATAAGATCATGTCTAAAGAGATTCATTAGGCACGTTTTGAAGTAACATGAAATTGAATCAGAACCAAACACATAAAAAGGGATATTTGTATTATTTTCAGTCTATGAGCAACTCGCCAGTTCTTGGAATAGTATTGAAGTAATAAGTTTTAAACATAGGAAATAGGATAACTGTTATTATGCTACCATCAATTTAATTAATGAAGTATTCATTCTTCGACTCCGAAATGAACCTTTTGATTGTAACCAATAATTACGAATCACAAGTAATGAATTAATAAGAAATAATAATCAACAGCTGATATGGGAGGTTATGTAAGAAATCATTTGACAAATTCAAATTCGAGATGCAATAAAAACCGTAGAAAATGAACGATATTACATTAAAACTTAGTAGGTACTCTTGTACAAAAAAGTGATAGGTGAATGTAAGCTATTTTTGAGATATTTTTTTTTTAATAAAATGATCTGTTCAGCTGCTTTTCGCCCACCGTGATGCTCTTATCAGATAATTTCTTCTTCTACTCACATCTGTTGCACAAACTACTTACCATTAAATATTTCAAGATTGAATAAAATCAAGATAAAATAGTAAAACATGTTGGGTATACAATGTTACAAAAAAATCAAACGCAAAACCGAAAAAAGATTAATGGACCTGATGAGTCTTGTCAACTTAATGAAGAGAAGACTCATAAAAAAAACTGCAGGAGGAGTAATTACAGAATTAATGTGTGCCGTCTATTTCTTCTAGCCGAAATAGATCTGTCAGTATGTGTGTATCTATCTCGCGTTGTTTTTTTAGTTTCTTTTTTCTAATTCCATCTATCTTAAAGAGTTATTTTCGTATCCCCCACAAATTAGAGACGGCAAAATGGAAACTAGACCCGATATATATATATATATATATATATATATATATATAGTACATACAGTGTGTATGCATTAGATAGTTGAACGATTTGATGGGCTTCCAAATCGCGATTTGAGAGAAGATTACTGCCTTATAGAAAATATCATAAACCTCCTAACGATTGGAACAAAAGCGCATTTTGTAGGTGATAGTGCTTGCTAGTAATTTTCATTAAAAAAAAGTATCACATCATAAGCCAATTGTAAGTTTTTTTTACAAAAAATAGCCTTTGTGTATTTTTTAGCAGTATGCATACGATTTTTTTTTTTTTGATATGCGATGCTTAATGAAAAATGAGTTGACTTGTTATCAGTAAATAATGTATTATTCCGCGAGTTTTGAAAGAAGAAGAAGAAAATAAATAATTTCATTTATTGTTAAGCATTTCAGTGGATTTCACCAGATGTTATTAAGAATGTTCTAGATTTCACAGTCAAGCGATGCTATGTTTACAAAATAATGGTGATTTATTTGAACTTCTTAAGCAAGAAGCAATAAAAAGTAGATAGCTTTTCAGGGGAAAAAATAAAAAATTGCAAAAATCCCTTTTTTCAAAATCAAGAAAACCAAAAGAATTATTGAACCTTTGTCAACACGATATAAAAGAACATTAAATTATTGTTTCGCCATCGGTTATCGAGATTCTAACTCAACCTTATTTTGCACACACACTGTATATAAGCCTTCCATGTTTCTGTCTCACAAGACACAAACATAAATATGTACAAAATGTCGTCGACAACCACATAAATTGTTCGACTTTTTCGATGTATTTTATTTCTCAGACTGGTGGGGAGCCATTATTCTTCCTCCAAATTAATTAAAACAAGATGAATTTTCGTTCAACAATTTGTCGACGGCCGTTATTGGTCGTATTTTAAAAAATAATTAACTCCGACGACGAAGAAGAAGTTTTTACGTTTGTTCGGGGTATTGTTTAGGGAAAGATTATTTATATATATATAGCTTGTGACTAGATAGTGAGTTGTGGGAATTTCTGGGGAGAGAAATAAGTTCGGTGGTGTGTAGTATAGAGACGACACGGGGTTGTTTTCTCACAAACAAACGCGCAGAGGACATGACAGTTCTGGGAGAGATAACTCTAAAACTCGGAACGAAAATTAATTAGTTTTGGGGGTCAGCTAGCTGTTGTATGGACATAGTCTGAATAAACAAGAATTAATTTGGGATAACATCATGGCAAATACTATATTATTGTTGAATATAATCTATTATATGTCTACGAATGGTAAATGAATCAAGTTAAACGATATAAAACTTGTTCCCTGATTCAATTTGTAGTCGATTCTAATAAAAAACGATAAATATTTATTATTTTCAGATAGTTCTACCACCTTAATAAATAATCTATTGTGGAAAGTGTAATTTAAGTATATCATTATTTATTGAAGCTGGTCATCTAGCAGGACAAAATCTATTTTTCAGTCTTAGGTATGAAAAGCGTCATTTTCGGCACTCTAAACCGGGGGGTTATCATGTAACTAGCAACTGCAATGCGACCGTGACTATTGCACAATCGTCGCTGTCAAAACCTCGATTTTGTACAGTGTTGCCGCTCATTCAATGTAGAGCCTAATTTGATGCTCGAATAAAATCAAAGCTAAGTTGATTGCATGTATTTCTGAATAATTGAGGATTTTTCAACATGTTCTTTATAAAATAGCTATTTTCACTAATTTATTCAATATTTAAGAGAAGGTCTAATGGACTACATGTAGACCGTGGTAACACTGAGACAACAACGCGATTGCAACTGGTTGCTAAATTTTACATGATACTGGGGCGGGTCGAAAATCGTGTTTTCGATTTCATATAATTAAAAGCTTATTGAAATTTTTTATACCATTTCGTGTTATAAGTGTAAGATAAGCATATTTAGAACTTCATCAAGTAGAAAAGTAAAAAAATGAGTTCAGGCATTAACGAAACAAATGCTTGCTTAAAATAATGACATTTTGACTTTTCTTAGATCCCTGACATATCACCTTTAACAGTAATAAATAACAGAAATAATCAAATTTCAAGAGGTTTCTTGTTCTTTTTCCAAGCTTATCAAATAGTATTCATTATATATATAATTGTGTATCTTTAAATCTAATGTCCAATAAAAATGATGTATTATGAAGAAAACCCACCTTTAAATATGAACCTAAACCACCTCAGTATATCCATTATAATAATTTGACATATTAAAGAGCTATAAAATGGTAATTATTACGCCCAGAAAGTCAAGGAAATAAACTGTTTATTTTTTTATATATACAATATCGACTCGATCCCATAACAAGGTATAGAATTTTTTTTCTGTAGAATAATAATTCTGAAAGTAGATCTAGAATATCTATAGATATTATGTAGAATTTTATTGTAATAAAAGTTTGTATTCCCAAATAAACATGGTATGTGCCTACCGTTACTTTTAACATTTCTAAAATTCTCCGAAATCTTAAAATATTTCTACAACTAAGATTCCAAACATTACAATTTCGACATTTATCTTATATATTTATAATATAAAAAAATTGAATTTATGGATCCATGTTAAAAAAAATCGGCTGTCATCGCGTTGACATGTAAAATTTCGGACATTAGCATCGTAATGGGTTTTTAATAGTCGATAATTTCTCAGCATGGTGCGTACAGATCTGACATCAGAGACAGATAAAAATTCACATATTATAAGAGATACACAGAGATAAAGGTTATCGATAAGATCTTAAAGGTCAATAGAATTTTCATTATTAATTGTTTTTTTATTAAAATAATGTAATAAACAGACATGTAGGTAGGTGAAATAATTGTTTTTGGATACATTACAGTTTTCTTCCAAAGTTAGGAACACAGGTATGGGTTGTTATGCCGGACTTCGTCAAATATTTTCCATTTAGTAAAATCGTAATTTATTAGAATAGAAAAAATTAAAATGATAGGCTTAGATTTCATTGACAAATCAATCAAATAACTCAATAAAACTGTAGTACCTATTCAAACTGATTAATTCTAAAACAAACTTTGTATAGGTACATGTACATTACTTAGGTATAAGTCAATAATAAAAAGTTTAGTAAAATCGCCCTAGGTGATGTCGTTGACGCGTTTCTCATTTGAATTGACTTAAGTATCGATAATAGAGAAAAATACGTCACAATATAATTTTCTGTAGTAATCGATAACGAAATTATTTTACTTTTTAACAGTAAGTAGCTATCGAATAAAAATGATATGAAATTTTAATATTTTTTTATTTATACGCAAAAGCAACCAATAAAACGTGGAAATCGGTCAATAAATCTCTTCAGGTGTATTTACTACAATATCTATCAACACAAATATCTCCAGAAACGTAAGCTTCTCACTTCGATACTATGCCTAAAGGAATGTCTTGATTCAAAGAGTAAACCTTTCAATTTATTCATCATTATAGGTACCTAATAATTTCCTGACTGACATTCCTCAATTTGATGTGGCACATCAATACAATTTACAAGTAAAAAAAACCCATCCCAAAACCGGTACAGTCTCAATTTACCTGGCATGGCAGCCAACAGAGAAAAAAAAATAATATCCGACCCGAATATTCATTCAGCAGCAGGCTCCTTCTACATAGAATAGCATATACAAATTTTCTTCTGTTTTGTTTTCATTAGCTCATTGGCCCATTATGTACCTCAGAGGATACGTGGTAATACGACGCCTGTAACGCCCTCTGGGCATGCCTGCAATATTTAAAAAAACAACAACAACAAATGCGTATCAAATTTGGAGCTTCCTATGGTCGCCATGAGTCGGCCATTAATGGTGGACGCGTAGAGTTTTGGTTAAAAGTAGCGAAGCACATCGAACAATAATCGGGATCTATGAAGATCAAAGCAATTATTGAAGCAGACGAAGAAAGAAAAAACTAAAACTACAGAAAGGAAATTGAGATCATAATAGGTCATTACCTGAGATTAGAACCGCAAAATCTGTTATAGCATCTTGCAACATTACTTGCTCAATTTTTTTTTAGCCCGTGATTTTGTATCAGATGAAGTAGAATTTCAGGTAGGTACCTGCTTGTTCCAAAGTAGCCATGGGTTTTATAAGGTTTGTGAAATTCATTAGAAGCATTTTGTAACTGTAACAGTGTTGCCACGGTTTAGAATTTTATATCAACAAAAGGAAGAAACATTTTTGAAGAGATATGTGTTTAGTTATTAATTTGTAAAATAAAATGATTCTTCTTTTCTCAAAGGATAAATCAAGCAATAAGGAACATTGAATTAATTAAACCTTCATTCAGCCTAATCTTGTAACCATGTTTGGGATTTTTTTTATAATTTATGCATTTAGATGACACTGACCAATCGCTGCTAAAAATGCATGAAAGTCTCGACCTAAAATCAAGTAGGCACGTACAGACTTTTGTTTAACTTGTAACAAAATTCTGGTTTTTGTTTAGTTGACTTGTTTATGGTATTTTAATTCTTATGGGAGATCATTTGATTATATTTTTTGTATTATTTTTCCTTATTTGTATTATTATTTAAGTAAATTAATTAATTAAATTAAAATTAAAATCAAAGATAAACATTAAAATATGCCTGAAAGCCGTATGTAGGACAAAAACAGAGGAAGGGAGGAGATGAAAAAGCAAAAAAATATAAGTAAAGCAAAAAAAATAGGTGGATGTCTTCAAGATAAGTGACTGAGATGATCCTAAATAGAAAACCAGTAGGTACTATGAGCGGAAAATGAGGACGGCATGACAGGAACAGGTATTGTATTATTTTTAAGAAGCATGACCATTACCAGACGAACATATTACATATTGAATAAATTCAGACCAAGCGTCTAAGGAGAAGATACCGTTTTTTTAATTTACAGAAAAATACATCAAAAGAAGTAATAATTGGTTATTAAACATGATGTATAAACCCAAACTGATTCGAACAAAAGTTGAAAACCGTTTCTAAATTCCACAGCTAATCAAAGCGTGCATAGAACACATACTCTACTCGTACATGCAAAATTCGCAGTTTTTTCTATAGCCAGATTGAAGAAATAAAAAAAACTACAGATAGATAATTAAACAACGGTAAATACGAGTAAATAGCGTAATCGATATTTCTAGTAGGAATATCAGGTATGCCTCGTGTGTTTTCTCGTTTCTTTTTGTCTTTTTTCTATACATGTTATCGTGTACACGACAACACACATACCGAAACAAATCGATTTACATATGAAATGAGCAACATATATATATATATATATATTTACGAATAGAAGACTGAGGTGATGATTCTGGATTAAGAGAATAACTGTTAATAGGTGGAGGGGTCATCGAAAAGGAGCATCATCACTGATCTCATCTAATGAATATATGGGAAAAGAAGAATGGAAGGATGGGAATTCGTCGTTAGCAAATAGAAGCGGGACATTTGAGAAGATATTATCGTTAACGATGTGGATGGATGCTAACTTAGCATCGCTAAGGAGGAGGAAATGGAAAGGTGTTGCGCTTCTTTCAACGCCATTCTTTTGATTATGGCATCATCAGGAAACCTCTGCATGCATGCATATGTTTCATTGAATCTAAGTAAAACAAACATTCGTGAAAATGGAAAATATGCAACACACTATGACCCTAAAGTTGACAGTTTTCGAGATACTAACCAATTGACAACATCTATAAGGAAAATACTCAATGAGTTTCCAGATCTACATGATTTAACAATCGACACAGACAACTTCTAGCGCATGAGTACCTAGAACGCAAAGAACAAGAAATTGTCAAATAATAAACGAAAACTTGAGTGAATCAATCATCATCAATTTCATTTACTTGAGACTGAAAATCATTGGATAACCCTAGATGTTCTCTAATTCATCTGTTGTTTTATCAATAACTTTGACTAGATCAGAAAGAGTTTTATAAAATTACATTTCATGACTATATATACGATGAACAGTAAGAATGTAATTAAATAAATTATAATCTGATCTTACAAACAAATTGAATTTCATTCGACCATAATGATTCTTCAATGCTGCCAATACCCATAACTTCTAATCCCAAACAATAATTCCACAATCTCTATAGAATCTCAACAACTGAAAGATATTCCCTGAAAGGTATGCAACAACAACAAAAACATAGATAAGAGAGCAACTAGCTACAGCTATATGCGTTCCATCGATCGCTCGATCGATCGATCCTCTTCCACTTCCTGATCTCAGAGCGCAGTCGATCGATGCGATATCCCCAGTACGCGTACTTACGTATCTCTATAGGAACTCTTTGTTATTTCCCATTACAGTACAGTAGTATAGGTACCCATGGCTACAAATACTTCGAGGACGAGCGAGGTTCTTGCGATAAATTTTATCGGAATGCCATTCCAAACCTACTCTAGGAGGTCTCTTCTGCAAGAAAGAGCATATATAGGAGGATGGGAGAGAGGGAACATATACCATACTTACTGTGAGAGAGATAATTACATAATCGCATCTCTCAGGTTCAACTAGGTATACCTAACTGTTTTACAGCAATACGGTAGTGAATCCCTGTTTCTTTTTTTGTATCTTGATGAGTTTAGTGTGCAGAGATATCGAAAGAGTTAACGTTGCCAGCCAGCTGCCTGGCATGAGCCTCTGGACTAACGGCAGAGATCGAGAGAGGTATTTAAATGACGATGAACGTTTTCTTTATTTACTTTTTATTCTGAATCTCATTCGAATTATTGGTGCATTGGTAGGCATGCTTGCCAAAGGAGTACTATAATAGGAATATATATAAATATAAGGATAGCTAATTATATTATATATATATATATTTCAGACTTTAGCTCTGCTTCAACTCGGAAACCGTTTTTTTATGAAAATGTCCAATTTAAATGTTAATCTCTTCTTCAATTGATGTCCTTAAAGTTAGCACTACCATTATCGAATTTCGATTTAGCGAGAAGTGGATTAATGGTCGCTTATTTGTCGTAAATCATGAAAATCGGAGCAAGTTTACTATTTAAAAGTCGCAAACATCTATGAAAAAAAACATGCAGACAAACAGTCGAATTCTAATTCTCCTCTGTTTGGTTTCTCAGTCAAAAAAAGCAGGATACCAAAGTACTGGCACAAGGGGTACTATTCAGTAAAGAATCAAGTTTTAAGAATAATTTTAGGCTGTTACTTTATTGGTATAATTTGATAAGGGGAAATGTTCCTTAGAGAATTCTTAAAAAAATGTGAAAAAATCATAATTTTGAATTTTGAAATCTAAAATTTTCCAAGTATTTCATCCTGCTACCCGATCCGCCAGATTTTTTTCAGCCAGCTCATAAACTATAATAATTTATGATCAACTAAAGGTAAAAATCATAATTGAAACTAACCATCTGTGCAATACTTTCTCTCATCAGCTTAAATCCTTCAAGCCGACAGATGTTCAAAGTTGGAAATCACATAACGCCAACCTACCTAACATTTACTCTTTTTTTTTCATAACCCTCTTACCAATAATTATATTATTATATTTTTATTATATACCAAACCCAATATTCACAAAATCGATCAAATCTTCTCCCACTTAAACCCATTATCTTTACACTATTCACCATTACCTGAGCCCAAATTCGATTTGACCTGCTAAATTTTTAATTCAACAAAATTACAGGGTCATCTCATATTTAATAATACGCATTTTGAAATAGCCCAGTAATTAGTTGGTATTGAAACATCTTCTGGATCTTTATGTCGGGGAAAATGATTGTCGATTGAAACAGTGATGTGAGGGATTTCCAAAAATAATCAACGTGACAAATAAAACAAAAAATGCGATAAGTAGGTATATGTAAAACTCATACTTTGAGGCTTCCGTGCAACAGGAGAATTTTATTTGTCCTTAAAGTTAGCACTACCTTTATCGAAATTATATTCAACAAGAAGTGGATTAAGTAATTTTCGTTTTTTTTTTGAAACTAACGTGGAAAATAATTTTGTCTCATCCGTTTCTGCGTCATAACTAGTTCGCAACAAATTAATTCTGAGCGTTTCCGTTTCGTAACAATCTTCAAAGTTGCATTTCCTCATTTTGATCAGGTTAAAATTAGCACTACCATCCTTAAAAAACATATTCGAAGATGATTTAGTATCGAAAAAAACGTAACTAATTGAAACACGGCGTATTTCAATTAGTTATGCTTCATCTCGCATTTAGTGTGAGACCGAAATTGATATGCAGTGTTGTACGCACTTTTTCATGTTTATAATAGCCGCAAAATCAAAGTTGATTATGATTTCGATCATAACTAATTAGCGACAGAACATTTCCATTAAATTTAACTTTTGGAAAGCGGGAAAACCTGTTTTCTACCCTGAGGTAGTGCCACACCTTTTAAGGAAAAAAACGAAAATAACATTTTTTTAGTTCTTTCACGTCGTAACTAATTTGCGATAAATAATTTACGCCCAATACAGTCGAAAACGGATAAAATTGTATGTTTTTAGGGGGTAGTAGTGCTAAGTTTAATATAAAGTTAGCATCACCACCCAAAAAAAAGTGTGACAATTTTTTTGTTTCCATAATAAATTTACGACAAATAAGCGACAGTTAATCCACTTCTCGCTGCATCTATTGTTCTCTGTTGAATATTGAATGAGTTGAGTTGTTGATAAATATCATAACTGACAAATGTTACCGCTTAGAGTAAGAAGGTTGTCACATTAAAAAAGAAGCAAATTCACTCTATAAACACGTACGCATCTTGCAAACATCATCGAGAAATTTGATATCAAACTCTTTGCAATTACAGATTCTTGCCAATATAACATCAACGTTGGAACGTCCATCGGTTCAGCAGTTCAGAAGAAGAGGAAGGACTATTATTATTTGTTTGATCTACGATCTACGGTTGAGTCTCGAACGCGGTTTCTCGGCTGTATATGTACGTATAATACTATCAATCCATAAAGACATTTACGATACATATAGTACCAAGAGGTTCATTCGTTAAGGCTTATTACCGCCAGCTCCGCCGCGTGGTGTTTTAGTATCCTTCTCTTTCTTACTCACTTACATTGTCCTAAACAAAACAGTATGAGATGGAGAGAATATAAAAGAGTATAATAATATTAAGCAAGTAGGTAATATAGAAAGAAGAAATACGACAGAGAGATAGTTTTTCCCACAACGTATAATCAAGGTACCTAAATCAAAGAGCTCTTGACGCTAACACGTACACACACCGAGAGAGAAATGCGTTTTCTTCGTTGTTGGTCAGCGAGATTCATATTGTTGGAATAGAAGGAGATAAAAGTTAGAGACAGTCGTCAATGAGTTTAGTGTGTATATGGGAGTCCAATTGACTTGAGATCACACAACCTGCAACGACGGGAAGGGCCAGTTTTACTCAAATTACAAAGATAAATGTGATAAGGATAATATATTAACATATTTTATGAGTGTTATTGTTCAAGCAATTAGTAGAAAATACATCAGAATGATGATAATAATTGCTCGTGAATCCGTACATAAAGCAGGAGGGGATATAGAGTGAAATGATCGTCCTACACCGAGTCCTACATGCTTCAGGCTCTGAGTTTGGGGGATTGCAATAAACAAGTTTGAAGTTTTCTCCAAACATTAGTTATTTATCTCTTATTATATGTATGACGGGAGATACAGAACCGAAGATCAAACATCGGATTGGTCTTGGCGATCTGTCAAAAAAATTCTAATTGTCCACATCCCCCGAGAAGCAGATTTTAGTCGTATCCCTGAAGATGTAATGTTTAAAGCTTGAATCCTTCGAGTAGCTAGGATAGTTCATAGAAAAGAAAATGGCGCGAAAACAGGGCAGATATACTTTATGCATCTATATGTCATAACAAATTTAACAATCTTTCAACAACACGAAACGTAACATTTTATTCGAAATTGAAGTCGTTGTCTAAAAACGTAACTAATTATTGGTCTAAGCGCATTCTACATTCGTTTAATAAATAACAAGCTATGATCTCTCTGACTAGAATGCTGTATAGATAGGTATTACCGCCCGCCATTCCGTGTCCTTTCTGCCTCTGACAGTGACACATATATGTAAATGTAAACACAGTGCAATTTAAACAACTAAGTATAATATTTATCAATTTATAGGTATATTTATTAAAGAAAAGGCATTGTAAACTATTTAGTAATGTTCAGTGTAGATTAAAACATGTGTTTAGGTAGGTTTCTTTGTGCGCAAACGTAATATATTTAGATAAGCGATCTAGCCGTCACCGCGAATCTAACATTTGGGAAGATGCGTTTATTATGTTATTTTATCGTCATAATCCTTTTTTGTATGAAATTCCAGAGTAAAATTTACTTAATATTTGCTCCAGAATGAAATTATGTCATATTAAAGTGATTTATTTTGTTATATGCAGATTTTCGGCATGGATTAATATAATACAATATCAAGTACCAGCGACATTTTAAATGAGCCAAATCCCGAAACGAAGCAGGTTGACATTTCATGATTCCCTGCATCATTCATCTATTTAATTGACAGGTTTTGTACTGCATGTTTAAGGCGAAGATGAAAAGAATAATTTGTCAAGAAGTACGATTCAGAAAAACATCAGATGATATCTGCATTGTGAGATTATATTCAAACAATGAAGGAAGAATCGAAATGTTGGCTTAATGAATTTAACTCTTCTGTGATAAACATTTCGTTTACGTGTATAAAGTATATTGCAGTAGCCGTTTCTGAGGCTTTATAAACAATTTACAAGAGCATTTCTAAAGAGGGTTCGTTGAAGCCTCCTCCTCCATTTTCAAACGTTGTTAATATTTTTGCGACATTCAAAAATTGGCATTTTGGTAAATTTTCTAATAATGAATATGCCGTGCACTTTTCACAAATTTGCTTAATCACAGCGTTTGTCATGTACCCAGCAATATAGAAAGAACAAATCACGCCCTACTCTGAAAAATTTGCAGAAAAATATTCCATCGGAAACGTTTGAAGCCGAAACTCAAAACTGGTATATTTGACAACTGTTAAACCAAATAAATATGATAAACTCTTTGTTGTTTTGCTATATTCACGTATATGTATAACCAATACTACTGACGTGACAGGACACGCAATGGCGGACGATAATACTCATCTAGGTATAAAGCGACTTACTCTGAACTCAAGTAAAGATTTCCATAGCATACTGGTGATATTTTTCACTTAACCCAAAGAAAACTCAACTGAAATTTCAATCATTGCAAAGCTATTTGAGTAAACAAGACAAAATGTAGCACAACTTGTTTCCCAATACATTGTCTGTTATTCTCTCAAACTGTTCATACGTATAGCCATGGAACACTAAATTATGCGCTTTACTCACACTAACACATACACATAACCCATAAATAACCACTGTGGCACGCCGGGTACCAGCAGCAGAAATTGTGGTCTGGCCATTTTAAATACTTGGAAGCCCGTTGACCGTCAATCACAGTACATATAGATACAATTTGTGTTGTCGGAGTTAGGTATACCTAGGCATATCCACGACGACGACGACGAACGTTGTCTGGGATTTATTATTGTTGTTCCAACCGAACATTGATGATGATGGTTGATGGATACTGGTTGTTGTTGTGTCTGTTTGTCTGTCCTAGCTGCGGGCTGTTGGTAAAAGAGAGCAGGTCCGAGCGCAGCGCAAGCAAACAAACTGAGAGACAAAGTGAGAGATAATCTGATTGAGGAAGTAGGTCTAGAGTGGGATATACATACACGAATAGAGATATATGGGATCATGAAAGAGTAGAGGATATGGATAATATCTACTGTAAGTTTCATAATCCATTTTAAAATTCTCCAAGTGAAGAGAATTATTGTACCAACATGTAAATTTGCTTCTCGTTCTATGAAACAGGAATATAATCTTGGAGGCATGAATGGTTCTCCTACTTTCGAATCAAAACAATGTGGTTCTAAAAAAGGGAAATCGATAAAAAACTAATACTTATTACATAATTCGATTTTTCATTCAAAGAAATAAAAACGTGCGAAAAGGTACTATGATACTTACTTACTCGAAACCCGGCAACATTGCTAGTGTTATATTTATACAGCGAGATTTATTATGCAATAGTTTATAAGTTCAAAAGCACCTGCAAAAAAACCTCTAAATGACACATGAAAAATTTTGGTAAAAAATATTTATTTCACACTTTTGAGCCTAACATTAGTTATGAAAATTGTTGAACGTTCACTAATACCAAAGAAGATAGTACTTATCCTATTACCTATGTATAGACTTATAGCATATATAGCATTTGTTATTTATTATTCAGAGAACTCAAAACAGCGCTGCGCAGATACCTATTGGTACATATTTCAGACTTTACTGCTGCAACTCGAAAACCGGAGGTAATTCAATCTCAGATTTTCGATTAAAATTGCCCGCTCCACTCCCTTCGGGGGGTTTTTTGAGGGAAAAAGATTTTGGATTTGAGTTTTTCTAAATATGGGACCATTTCTTAACTCTCCTCTTTCAAATGAAACAAAAATCGTATGTCTAAATCGGAATACGTTTACTAGGCAAAACGCGTGAACAGCCATACAAAAGAATAAAAAAAGCAAATATACAACCAAATTGTATACCTATTCCTTTTTTGAAGTCGGTCAAAAATTAATGTAATACACATACAAATAAATCTCATGCCAGTATAACTTCAGGAGCTTTATCAATAACTTAAAACTATACTTGAACCCCCCTGTATTTTATATAGACGAAACAGATTTATTTCTATGGTATATTGTATAATACACCGTGCAAATATGGACACACGATGTCCTTCCTCTCTCTACATAACATCATATTATAGCTTTGACATGACTACATCAATGTTGTCTTTCTTGTTGACTGTCATCTACTAAGTGGTGCGTTTACTTTGCTGATATATATATATATATATATATATATATATATATATATATATATATATATATATATATATATATATATATATCACCACCTCAAAATCCTCACCCTCCAATATCATTATTAATGAGACTCTTCCCCCCCATAAAGTAGGTAAACACACTGATTTCATCTCGATAATGTCCCATTTGATTGATGTACTTAAGTAAGTATATTTATATAGTGTCTTTTCCATCTTATCAGCATATTTATTGTGCAATAATTATATTTCCGTATAGATAGTCTTGTTCACAATTTAAAAGTGCGAAACTCCTAAACCAATACGCCCAAGAACAACTGAAATAGTTACAAAAAAATAAAGAATGAAGAGAGGAGTGTCGTTTTTATTACTTTCGGTTGATTTCTATAGATGGACTTTCTCGTGGACTCCGCAGCGATTTATCAGGACCCATACGCTTTAGACACTGGAATTTCGAATTCGTACTTAGATCGGAGGCATCTCGCCGCCTGTTAAGCTTAAGCCAAGTGTGATCCAATAATGATTAATTATATTATCTGATTCAAGCAAGATCAAATTATTTCTTCAACATGGAACGACAATATCGGACATCACTGGAATTACGCACGGGCATGGAACACCTAACATTTGTTTACACTTTACACGATTAATTTTGGTGGTAGATAAACAGTCATTTGTTATGGAATAGCTGGCAAACAGATATAGGTACATAAGTATAGTTCAAATCAAGAAAAGGGGAGATGGCAGTTGTTCTCATCGCTACGGTTCAAATCTTAAATGCCTAATAAAGACTATTTTAAATTTTTTTAATTCGATTTGTTTAAAAGTTACTCGCAAACTAATGACGTTAAAGAAATAACGTCGACTCTGGGAATATTTCTATTTCTATTATATAAATAGTTTTCATTTGATGTTTTTAGAATGTTTTCTAATGGGTATTAATTCAGAGATTTTTTTTCAGAGACACTTACCTTGTTCGCCTTGTGCTTGGAGACAGTAGAGAGCCAGTGCTAGTAAAAGGAAGACTCGACAAAACAGACCCATGACGGTGTTTTTGTCCTGCCCTTTAAGGGGGACTTTACACTACCGCGGCTACTTCATTCTGTAACAAGTGAAATTATTAGTTGGTAATTATCGACAAATTGAATTGTAAGGTAATTTTTGTCAAGTTCTGATAGCAGCTAAAATAATTGGAATTGAAAATAAAGCAGAATTTTTATGTTATTTAATTATTTTTAAAAAATAGCATGTAGTTAGGTTAGGATAATAACAAATAAATATAATGAATATCGTTTTGAATGAGTACTTTTTTACAAAAAGTTTATTATTGGTAATAATCTCAATAATCTGTGTTTGTATTTGGTTGCTGGTTATTCAAGCACTAACTAAAGTCTTATCTAATGAGCAACAAAGTTTCTGGTGGAAATTAAGAGAGAAAATGGAGGTATTCTGATAGTAACAGCAAAAAAAATCAATTACAAATGTATTATTGGTAATATAATGAGCATCAAGTTAGCTAAACACCTGTCACGAATCAACTCGAGAGTAGGTGGATAATTTGCCGCTAATTAGTCGTGAATTAGTTGTGAAAATACCGATTTTGTCGTTTTCTGTTTTTTTGGTTTTTTCGGGTGCTTTGCTAACTTGATATAAAGTTAGCAAAGCACGCCTCCAAAAAATGACTTTACATCGTTCGTAGAAAAATGGGAATGGGATAAGTTTTTGCCGCTAATTAGTCGTAAATTAGTTGTGAAGAAATTAATTTTCTAAATATTTTTTTTGTTTTTTTTTTAGGTGCTTTGCTAACTTGATATAAAGTTAGCAAAGCACGCCTCGAAAAATGACTTTAGAGCGTTCGTAGAATAATGGTAATAGAAAAAGAATTTGCCGCTAATTAGTCGTAAGTTAGTTGTGAAGAAATTAATTTTCTAAATATATTTTTTTGTTTTTTTTAGGTGCTTTGCTAACTTGATATAAAGTTAGCAAAGCACGCCTCGAAAAATGACTTTAGAGCGTTCGTAGAATAATGGTAATAGAATAAGAATTTGCCGCTAATTAGTCGTAAATTAGTTGTGAAGAAATTAATTTTCTAAATATTTTTTTTTAGTTTTTTTTTAAGTGCTTTGCTAACTTGATATAAAGTAAGCAAAGCACGCCTTGAAAAATGACTTTAGAGCGTTCGTAGAATAATGGTAATAGAATAAGAATTTGCCGCTAATTAGTCGCCAATTAGTTGTGAAGAAATCAATTCTCTAATTTTTTTTTCTGTTTTTTCAGTGCTTTGCTAACTTGATATAAAGTTAGCAAAGCACGCCTTGAATAATGACTTTAGAGCGTTCGTAGAATAATGGTAATAGAATAAGAATTTGCCGCTGATTAGTCGTAAATTAGTTGTGAAGAAATTAATTTTCTAAATATTTTTTTTAGTTTTTTTTTAAGTGCTTTGCTAACTTGATATAAAGTTAGCAAAGCACGCCTCGAAAAATGACTTTAGAGCTTTCGTAGAATAATGGTAATAGAATAAGAATTTGCCGCTAATTAGTCGCCAATTAGTTGTGAAGAAATCAATTCTCTAATTTTTTTTTCTGTTTTTTCACTGCTTTGCTAACTTGATATAAAGTTAGCAAAGCACGCCTCGAAAAATGACTTTAGAGCGTTCGTAGAATAATGGTGATCGAATAAGAATTTGCCGCTAATTAGTCGTAAATTAGTTGTGAAGAAATTAATTCTCTAAATTTTTTTAGAAAATTAATTTCTTCACAACTAATTTACGACTAATTAGCGGCAAATTCTTATTCGATTGCCATTATTCTACGAACTCTCTAAAGTCATTATTCAAGGCGTGCTTCGCTAACTTTATATCAAGTTAGCAAAGCACCCAAAAAAACAAAAAAAAAAATTTAGAAAATTAATTTCTTCACAACTAATTTACGACTAATTAGCGGCAAATTCTTTTTCTATTACCATTATTCTACGAACGCTCTAAAGTCATTTTTCGAGACGTGCTTTGCTAACTTTATATCAAGTTAGCAAATCACCCGAAAAAAACAAATAAACAAAAAACGACAAAATCGGTATTTTCACAACTAATTCACGACTAATTAGCGGCAAATTCTTTTTCTATTACCATTATTCTACGAACGCTCTAAAGTCATTATTCGAGGCGTGCTTTGCTAACTTTATATCAAGTTAGCAAAGCACTGAAAAAACAAAAAAAAATTTAGAGAATTGATTTCTTCACAACTAATTGGCGACTAATTATCGGCAAATTCTTATTCTATTACCATTATTCTACGAACGCTCAAAAGTCATTTTTCGAGGCATGCTTTGCTAACTTTATATCAAGTTAGCAAAGCACTGAAAAAACAAAAAAAAAATTAGAGAATTGATTTCTTCACAACTCATTGGCGACTAATTAGCGGCAAATTCTTATTCTATTACCATTATTCTACGAACGCTCTAAAGTCATTTTTCGAGGCGTGCTTTGCTAACTTTATATCAAGTTAGCAAAGCACCTAAAAAAAAAACAAAAAAAAATATTTAGAAAATTAATTTCTTCACAACTAATTTACGACTAATTAGCGGCAAATTCTTTTTCTATTACCATTATTCTACGAACGCTCTAAAGTCATTTTTCGAGGCGTGCTCTGCTAACTTTATATCAAGTTAGCAAAGCACCTAAAAAAAAAAACAAAAAAAATATTTAGAAAATTAATTTCTTCACAACTAATTTACGACTAATTAGCGGCAAAAACTTATCTCATTCCCATTTTTCTACGAACGCTGTAAAGTCATTTTTTGGAGGCGTGCTTTGCTAACTTTATATCAAGTTAGCAAAGCACCCGAAAAAAACAAAAAAACAGAAAACGACAAAATCGGTATTTTCACAACTAATTCACGACTAATTAGCGGCAAATTATCCACCTACTCTCGAGTCGATTCGTGACAGGTGTTTAGCTAACTTGATGCTCATGGTAATATACCTTTTTGCAATTTTTTGCTGGTTATTCAAGCACTAATAAAGATTTATCTAATGAACAGCCAAATTTCTGGTAGAAATTAAGAGAGAAAATGGAGGTATTTTGATAGCAACATCAAAAAAAAATTTGATAGCAACATAAAAAAAATTAAATTACAAGTTTATTATTGGTAATATTCTTTGTTTGCATTTAGACTTATCTAATGAGCAACAAAATTTCTGCTAGAAATTAAGAGAGAAAAGGAATGTATTCTGATAGCGCCACCAAAAAAATAATAATTACAAGATTATTATTGGTAATATTCTGTGTTTGTATTTTCTTGCTGGTTATTCAAGCACTAATAACGACTTATCTAATGAGTAACAACATTTATACTGGAAATTAAGAGAGAAAATAGAGATATGTATCCTGATAGCGTCAATAACAAAACTTAATTTCACGTTAATCGGTGGATATTCTAACTATTTATTATTTTCTTGAGTTTTGGATTAGCGTAGCATTAGGATGAAATACTGTAAAGTGCAATCAAATTTTTTTCATTTTTAATATTTTTTTCTTTTCTTTATCCTTTCTTCCAGCAACAAATTGATGGTGTTTATATTTATAAAAAACACTGGTTTCACTATTATTTTACGCGTTAAGATAGCAGTAACTACATTTTTTCAAAACTTGGTTCGAGCAACAAAATCGGAATTTTAGCAACTAATTAGCAACAGATTCCCATGTCAGTCTCAATTGTTTTTTTCTAACTTGTCACTGCTAGTTTAACAGAGCTAAGTAATTCTTATCAAGACTAGAAAGAGTTAAAAGGTTCCAATCTACATTTCAAAAGGAAGCATAAGTACAGGTAGGCAAAATATTTCGAATAGTCAGTCGTACAACGCATATCTATTAGATGGATTGGAAATTATGTGAAAGCTGAAGGTAGACTAACTGTTGCTAGGGGAGCAAAAACAACCAGCGGCCAAGAGAGGGTAGTGTAATATATCATAAGAAACGTGCTCGAAAACTTATCACGCACAACAAACACTTGACAACACAGCAAGCAGAACAGATAAATTGATACCGAACGATTTATCTTTATTTCGTTTCGTATTATTGATAGTATCCAAAAAAGCTGTGTTGAAAAAAAAACAGCTTGGGTTGCGGCAAAACTTCAAACAGCACCTCGTAAAAATAAAATAATAATAATAAAAAACTAAAAGATCGTTTTTTATTTGATATATCTAGGAGAGTTTGGATATAACATAAATTCATAATGAAAGCAGATACTGAGAGGAAAACCATTTTAACCGTTAGAAATTAATTGGTGTAATAAAACTGATTTATATCCAAATAAACAAACATGTATTATTAATAACTCACCAAGTAGTATATAGTAGTATATATATATACATAATTTTAATATACCTATACTTGATTGTTCCCTAGGTATATTATCCAATAAAACTGGACCATTTTGTGTTACATAATTTTGATTTGGTCGTCTGTAGTAAACCGTGGACACTATAGATTGGTATATATATATATATATATATATATATATATATATATATATATATATATATATATATATATATATATATATATATATATATATATATACGTATATTATAACATTGACATGGGTAAATACGCTCAAGTTACAGGTATAAGTGATAATAAATATTATACAATAATGATGGATAAGTACTTTTGTTAGATGGATGTTCTATCAAGTTGATGGGCCTGATCATATTGTCGGTAAGTACGTACATTGGACAGTTTCAAGTATTTATTGATCAACATATACATACTGAATCAATGTTTGTCAAGAAACTTGTTATATAACAATATTTATTCACAATATTATTATTTTTTCATTTATACAAAAAAACACGAGACATTTATTTTACAGTCCTCAAGAAGAATTAGTAGAATTAGATAAGATGAGCAATTTCTCAATTAATATAAGAGCTATTGGTAATAATTTGATCTGTCAAATAGATTTCGTGTGTGTTGTCATTAAAGGTGTTGAAAGTTCTTACAGCTTTGTCACTTGTGGAGTCCCTCAGGGTTCAATTTTGGGTCCATTATTATTATTTAACGCCTATATTTTTGGATTATTGCAACTTAATATACCGGGTGTTATTGTATCATTTGCGGATGACACAGTCATTATGTATAGTGGTTAAGTTGGGATGAAGTTACAGCCAATGCTAAACATTCCTTAAAAATTATAAAAAAAATGATGTAATTATCGCAAAGTGACTTTAAATATGTCGAAATAGAGTGTTTTAAATGTGTCTCTATACGCGGATAAGCTCCCTGTTACAGACGGACTCACCATACATGTTGATGATTGTTATAATAATTTAAATTGTAAATTTGATAAAATAAAAATAGTAACTGAAGTTAAATACCTTGATGTTATACTCGATGAAAATTTGAATTGCATGAAAATATTTTTAGTATTGTAAAAAAGAAGGATACCTTCTTTTTGTTTTTTAAAAAAAGGGGACGTGACAAAAATGATCCAAGTATTAAAATTTTAAAATTATACCAAGCTTTTTTCAGTAGCATCCTATTTTATGGGATTATTTGTTGGGGTTCAGCTTATTCAAATGAATTAGAGCCGGTAGCCAGAATACAAAAGCGTGCTATCAAAATTTTAACGTTTAATAAGCAAATCAAGCTTTTTAATGAGAAACGATTGTTGAATATCAATCGAAAATATATTTTGGTAGCACTAATAAATCCTTATAGTATTCTACGGTTAAGTATAAAATTGCAAAAGCATCTTTAAATATTGGCCAAAAATAAGTTTATATATCGATCGAAACTTATCTACGGTACCTACATTAGATAATCATCTAAGAAAAATATTTTCTAGAGGGCGCATTAAACTGCAAATTAAGAGTTGGATTTAAAAAAATTTGAACTCGAATTTGAATATATTGCTATATTACTTGTAAAATTTCCGTACCTACTAATATTTAATATTTTTTATGTCATATGATGATCTTCAAGTACATTTGTAGTTGTATTTATAATTTTGTTGAATTTCCATTTTATTATTTGTTTATTTGTATTGTATTAGTAGGTATGTGTATTTCGAGGTATATTTAGATGATGTTAAGGTTGTAGATTTTAAATCATTATTGAGTTCAGGCTCGAGTTCAGGTCTATATACATAATCTGCTATTTGCATCTCGGTAGGGGTTTGTAGAGATCATATCGTCAGATAACATATAGCATACTATTTTTTAATCAAGATTTATATGTTAGCCTAAATAAAAACCGAGATAAAAACTATAAAAATTATTACAAAACAGGTGAAAATTACATAGTAAAATCATTGTTGTTATTGAAACTAAAATTTAAAAACTCGGGGCATTTTTTGTTAAGGAAGTCATTAAAACTGTCTATTTTTCGTCCAGTCTTCTAACATTGAAAGGAATTTTATTATAAAGTTTGACTGCTACCTATAAGGTCTGGTCTGTGTCGACACCTGAATTGTCCTTAATTCTTACTGATATACCTATACATAACATTTTCATGAATGTGAGTATATTCATGTACAGAGTAAAAATTCCCCCTTCGGGAGGTGGTTTTCGGAGGAAAGGAGATATCGAATTTGAGTTTTTACGAATAATGGGACCATTTCTCAAGTGCCCTCTTTCAAATGAGTCAAAAATCATCCAAATCAGAGTACGTTTACTATATACAACGCGCGAACAAACAAAAAAAAAAGCAGACAGTCGAATTGTATACCTCCTCCGTTCGGGGTTCGTCGATCAAAAAGGTCCAAGTAAACAGAGATTGATGTTGTAAATGATATATTATATCCTAACAATGTCCTAAGCAAAAATACACTGCTGCTAGGTAGTACTTTAGTTTCGAGCCAAGATGTATACCCAAGAATTTGATTGAATTTAGATTGGATCAATTTCCAAAGTCTCGACAGGTAAAAAGTATTGGTTGGCTACTTTGAGAGATTCATAATTCAGGTTTATTTTAGCTCTATAAATAAATAACATCTCAAACAGCTAAGGGGGCTCGCTACCCAGTGACACCGTAGTTCCATTATTTCTCTTAAACTAATTATCCTATATGGGTTAAATTTTTTATGCTTACTGAGAATGGTATGAAGAATCGCGGATCACATAGGATAAATAAAAATTTTGATATTCAAGTTGAAAACTTTGTTATTATTTTTTTATTGAAAATACAAAATATGATTCGCGATTCTACAGTGAATTCTACGCATATTTGTTCTTTGAAGAAAAAAATTGTCTTTCTAAAACCAAAAAAGTTATAGAGGAATTATATTTTCAGCTAATTATCGCTATATCCGCTAATGTTCATTAACAATTAACCGAGCAATTAACACTACCAGTAATAAACTTATTAAGGGTCGTCGGGTATTATATCGTATGGATCAACCTTCATACTTCACCTCGGGGACGTTAAGCAGAGAAATTCATAAAATCTACACCTAGGTGACCTAGGGCGAGGCCCCTCAATACTTAATTACTAATAATTGTTGTATTAAGCGCAATCCAATAATGTCGCTCCTAGTTAATCACACAATACTTTCAATAAATACATAAGTATGTATGATTTATAAATTATTCGAAAAATCCCCGCTTCCATGAGCTGTAACTTTGAAACCGTTTAATTTTCGAAAAAAAATCCCTCTCTACTCCTTTGGAGGATATTATTTGGGAGAAATAGTCACAACTTGAATCTTTGACCGACGAACCCCGAACGGAGTACTTAGGTATATATACAATTCGACTGTCTGCTTTTTTTCATGGGACAATTTCTCGGCAGACCTCACTTGAAAGATAGAAGAGTTATCGAAAATTGGTGCATGTTTTATTTACGACGCGAAACGCTTGAATATATGTGTTAATGGATAAAAAAGCAAACATATAGTCGAATTGTACTCCTACACCTGTGGTTTGAAGTCGGTTAAAAGAGATCAGTAGGCTTAGAAGTGATTTTTTTTTTCTATTGCCTAATACCGTATATTCTCGAACAGTTTTGTTCACTTTGCTAAAAAAATAGACCCTCAAGTACTTAAGTAGGTATTTGGTTTTAATTTTTTCATTGCGATGGAGCTAAACGGTTTAGTCAATAGGAATTTTAGGCCTGGTAAAATATTCGAACGCAAGACAAAGTTGCTCAAAATGTTAATAAATGTTTCACTGTTTATATTGGACCCCAGTATTAGTCCAAACGCACTTGATCTTTCATTTATAAATTCAAATACCAGTCATTATATCATATCTAGTCTGTATTCCTCAAGCAAGGACAGAAAAATATGAAATAAATAATTACTGAATGTCATGTCATATGTTGGTACTTCAGTCTGATTTTGCATAACTTTCATGTACTTTATTTCCGCTTGTAGGTATCTGAATTTTATCTCCTAATCGATCTTCAAACTATATCAGAGATTCTAATAATTGAAGTGTGATATTCAAATGAGATTACCCCCAATGAAATTATTATTGTGGAATGACAATTATTTCATCAGTTAATGGCTACATAGTATCTACTGTTAATGGCTTATATGTAACAATTAAGATTGCCAATTATCTGATAGGGGTTGACATTAAAGCATATTATTATGGTCCCCATTTTGTTAAGTAAGTACTGGTAACTAGGTGTAACAATATGTCACCCTTAATAAATACCATGTATGAGAGATATTAGATTAACATCAAAATCTAACGTAAGGTTATTTACCTATATAAATTTATTTATTAAGTATATATTAAATAGCAAATAATGAATTCTTGTTAAGTAACAAATTTGATAAATAACTCGACTAGTTCGTTCATTTTGACGACTTTCAATTTATGACTTCCATATATATATCTGTTACAATTTATAACGAACTAGGTACACATTCCACGAATACAGAAGACATATTTTCACCATTTTTCACTCCTATACACTTGTTTTGCATTGCAATCTCATTGCATTCCTTAAAGAGTAAGTCATGGAACATCAGAACACCTGCCTGTCATACGTCTCATATGAACCAGCCTGAAGGTGACAAAAAAAAACATAACGAAAGCTGAAGTTTTTTCTTCTACCTGATGTTCTGAAAAGACTCACCTACATACAAATTTGGAAGACGCCCGAAGTAGAACCCGAAGAAGAGAATATGCCAAACGTCGTTAAAATAAAGCGAGAAAGATGGCAGGTAATATTTTAAGGTTCGCAAAATATGTTTCAAAGTACAGGAAATGCCGTAATAGGTACCACGTATTATAGACCCGATAGGTAGTTATTGTATGAATAGAGGTTACTAACTACTAAATCCGGTCATTCAAGGTATCAATTACCAAAGATTGATATGTTTTACTAAAGCTTTGATAAATTCCGACACACAAATGAATCCTTAAATAATGTTTACGAAAAAGCATAAAACAATAACTGACGTTCGGAAAGCAAATCGATTGTCAGGAATTGTAAGGGAATGACGTTCAGAAGGTTCTCCATATTTCCTGACAATACATGAAGTTTTTGGGAGAGCCCAATGCATTATAAAATTTCCTCATAAATAGCGCCATCCAAATGTATCTCAAAATAATAAGTAAGAAAATCAGGTTCAGAAAGAATCTCTATGGTAAAGGTAGAGGTTTTTCTGTAGAGGTTTTACATAGGTATTTGAGCTTTTTGTGAGTGAAAAAATGTAGGTACTTTTTGTGTGACATATAGGTAATAAACACAACGATAGGTTTGCCATCAATTCCGTTTAGTTAAAAGAAAATAAAATATCAAGGGTGGAATTAGCCAACCTTATTTAGTTGATCAAGCAAGAGTTTTTATCATCATCAATAGAATTTAAAATCGTAACGCAAGGTAAGTACAGAAAGAAACAGTCTCAAAGTCAGTTCGTGTGCAAAAAAGAAGAATCTGAAAAAGCTGGTGGACAACTTGACCACCGCAGTGGTATAGATACTGGTTGGTATCTGGTATTACCCATACCTGCAACGTTAATGGGTTTATATATCCAAAGGAGAGCAGGTAGCCAATAACACAGCGCGTGAACGAAGAAATAACACTGATAAAACCACCAAAAAAAAACAGTGCACTATTATAATATGAACACGTTCACCAAATAACCAATGTGAAGATAATCCAGAAATTCACGTGTAAAAGCCGCAAAATAACAATCGAAAATCACACAAAACACGACGCTTGTGTCACAGATAAAAACACAGAGCCTAGCCGACTGAGATACAAACAACGACAATGATGTTCACCAGTTGCGATCCAACTCGTCACTGAACGATGAAACGCGAATGCCGACCGAACGCCTCTGCAAGAAGGAAAACGTAACACACAGCACTGACTCGACTCGGGGCTGGTTCGGCGGTGCCCGATTCCAGTTTTCAGAGAGAGCCGAGTCGACGAAGCACACACACACACACACACTCACAGCGGCCAGATGTGACAGACACAAAGAAATGGCCGGGTGGTAGTGGGGGGTGGGGAGGCGAGCGAGCGCCGTCGCTCGACTTTAGGGGTGCGGCGGGGTAGGAGACGGACACCGGCAAAGGTGACTCTGCACTAGCTGCTGCTGCTGAGCTCTGAGGAGAGTCTAGCTGTAGCTTAGAAATGAACGGGAATAAGAAAAGGAACCCAGGAACAGAGAAAGGAGACGACGACAAGGAATTGCTCCACAAAATGTGTGAAGCGATGATAAGAAATGAAATGTTTGGTGGGATTGGTGCGCGAATGAATTTGTGAGAGGAAATAGATATATACCCTACTTACTGCCATTACCTTACTTCTTGATGAAACGTTGTACTTTTGTTCGATGGATTTCTATTAAATGATCCGGGGAAGGATTTATTACAGTATATAAGGTAACGAAGAATATTGCCGTCAGAGAATAAGATTGCAATTTGAAACAAATTATGGTGTTTACTTAGGATCAATTTCATTTTCTTTCAATTTATTTTGGTACTCATATTTATAAAGTTCAGTTATATCCTGGATAGTTATAATCAAATTTTGGGAGTATACAATACTAAAAGTCTAATAGCAAAGAATACAAAAGTAGAGGGCGATTTTTATTCGGACAGAGATCCTTCTAATGCGGCAGCATTAATTGCGGTGTTCCACAGGGATCAGTGTTAGGACCATTACATTGTTATAATTGAATGACCTGGCACTTCTCAATGTTTATGGTAAGTTCACTCTCTTTGCTGATGATAAATAACACTATCATGTGAACGAGGAAAAGATTCTTTATTTTTGAGCCTACCAAACACACCTACAATCAAAAGTACCTGCAGGAACACGACTCCGAGACAGACCAGCAGATATAAAGACAGAATAGACGAAGACATTAGGAGACGAAACATAAGGAACTGGAAGGGTTGTAGAGCCACTGCTGATTATAAATAGTGCAATGAACAAGTTTAACCCTGTGCTAAACGTTGTGGGGTGAGTTCACTTGCGTAAGACTAAAAAGTTCGCAGATTGCTTCCAATGGTTTATTTTTAACACTCTGTACACGACTCTCTGTATTAGTACAACTGTCACCACTTGTCACCTTGACAATCTAAACTGTCACTGTCTTTACCGACTGAACTACTATTACATCTGATTCCACAGAGTGACTGTTATCAACTGACTTTATAATACTGACTCTCTAAGACTGACTCCCCCTGTCCCGTGATCGACGGCTTTATATACCTGAATCATGACATGGCATTCATCGAGAATGTTCTATGAATATCTAGATGCACATAATGTTCTAGAGCCTTGTCAAACTGACAACAGTATGACAAATTGTACCTCACATATAGTACCTGGAAGGATCAAGAATAACTCTACTATAATTCTAGAACTACATAATGAAATATACAAGCAACAACTAAGTATAGCAAACAAGGTAGTATAAATAAATAGCTAATAAACGAATAACAACCGTAAGTACATGACTACCTATCCACATTATAGTACTATAGTAATATTGTAGTTTAGTTACTGTGAATACTGTGATACAAAAATATTTATCTCGCACAAAAACTATGAGCGGCTCTATTAGTTGTTGCACTGAAAATTACAAAATATTTCAGTCGAGTAGCCTGTATTGATATATTATTTCTATGTTATTTAGAGAAAAAACTGCTCAACAAATCATGAAAGCAACGAAAATCTTAGATTTAATCACATCACACAATCTAAAACATTATTAAAAAATCTCAGCAATATAATAATAATAATAATAACAATAATTTCTTTTTGATTGGCAAAATTTAGGACAGTGCTATTCTTACATCTACTATAATCTTCTATAACTAATAATAATTATAATAACCTAACGTATCCAAGTAAAAAACAATGTATTATAATATAAATAAATATGAATATTCGGCTACTCCGTTCGCCATTTTATTTCAGTTAAAAGAAAATGAACAAATAAAATTCGTTATTTATAAATATTTTTCCCGAAAAATTGGACCGACTTAATTACTTGTTGTTGCACTGAAAACACAAAATAATATTAATTCTATTGGTGCTGGTTCTTTTGGAGTTGGTGCCTACAACAACAAACTACAACGGCACAACTTCAAAATTGTCAGCAGCAATATAATTAATATTTTTTTGTATTTTTCAGTGCAACAACTAATTAAGTCGGTCCAATTTTTGTAAAAAATATTTATTTCACATTTTTGAGTGCAGCATTAGCCATGACAATTGTTGAACGTTCATTGATACCCAAAAAGTTACAGGCTTAGCTTGTACTTGTTATTTATTATTCAGAGATCTCAAATATACATATTTAAGACTTTACTGCTGTTTTCGCTTTACCTCAACTCAATTTAAATGTTGCTACATAGGTATAATTTTTTCTTTAAATTGGCCGTGTCATATTTTCAATTTTCGAAAAAAATTGCTCTTCCACATAGCGGAAATACGCATATCACATATTTCAGACTTTACCATTGCAAAACTCGGAAACCGTAACTCTTTTGAATTTTTTTTTATTTAAACATTTCCAGATTTGCGCCTTCTATATAGCTGAAACTGTAGCGCGGAAACATATGATTATTTTTTTAAATGTCCAATTTAAACGTTTCTCTTTAAGATGAACCAAAATCGTCAAAAAAAAGCAAACATACAAACGAATTGTATACCTTCTCTTTTTTTTTAAGTCGGTCAAAAACAATCATTATCGAAGTAAAAAAGAGAAAAACGGAAGATGTAACAAACAAAACGTTTTCAAGTTATAAAAAACAGTATTTTATTTTAAATTTCTGGGAACCATGGTTATTTTAATTCTTATATATTTTGTAATCGTTGTTAATTTTGGTAAATATAAATAATTTTTTTAAAATTTTTATCACAGTTGGTACCTCCCAATGCCTTTTTATTTTTAATTTGTATAAAAAAATTAATCAAACTGAAAAAACCACCAAGATTTTAGCCGAAACGTTTTTACTTGTTCATATTTTGACATATGTGACATTTGAAAATATAATGACATACATTTGTAGTTGATGGCTATGGAATCTTTCTTGTTTTTGGCTAAGTTCTTTTAAATTCGAGTCTGTATTTTTAAGATACTACTGTTAAGTTGTTGTTTAAATAGTTTTGTAACGATTTTTAATCCACCCGCTCGAAAGCTTGGCCCAATATAAATTTTGTTATTTAATAAATGACTGCATCCCCAAGAATCAACGAAAGACCGAACGATTAAAAATACACGATGTTTTTTTTGGTAGGCGTTAAACAACAATGTAAAAAAAATACTGAGAACACAACAATATACACAATGAAATAAGAATACAATATTATTTTCAATCTTGTGTAGGTGCATAATCATATGTAATCTTTCTCATGACCTACAAATTTTCACGAATGATGATCACTGCACATATTATGTGTTGTGATTTCCTCTCCTCTCTCTGTGAGATAGAATAGAAGAAACCTAATGAATGAATCCTTATATTCATTTTCAAGGACATAATATATTTAATGCAACCCAAGAGAGAATGCTATTATATTTCTCATATTCTCATCATGGAATTTGTTTATTTCACAACTACATAGTTGATGTTCGCTAATTCGCATCAAATGAAAACCATCATATTATATTTATTATTTAACTTACATTTGCATTTGATGATTATTATTATAATAATAGCGCTATTCAGAAGACAGACGTGATGAGATATTATGTTGTTTTTCTCGGGAAATGATTAAGATATCGTGATAAAATATTCATTTCTAGATATAAAAAACGTTAAAAGATATATTATTTAATCTTCATGAAAAGTTTCGTTGAAATCTGTTCAATGAATACTTTGTTTTTTAACGATTTTATTATAATTTGACTCTATGAAAAAATGTGGTACTCATACACCATAAATAAATAAATTTATTTTCATAAATAAAAAGTCAATCCCAGGAATCTGTCATATTTTCAGTTCAAGTGTCTATGATTAGCGGACATCATCTTTACTATTGAGCCAAGCTGCCATTGCAGATGTAGCGTCATCTAGTTGTATGTATAAACTATAAACAATCAATGTGATTTTCAATAACGTTCACCCCCTTTAATTTTTTTGTTTATCACTTAAGAAGAAAAAAATTAAATATGAATCTATCATCAACTGTTAATGATGATGATGACGAAATTTAATTAAAGCTGTTTTCGAAGAAAATTAAATAATAATACAAATTAACTAACTTATCATATAAATATTTATGTTTTTGTTAAATATTGATTTGCTTAACAGGGCCTCCATCTTGCTCAATGCATTTGATGAATGTTCGTCGGAGTTTCTCTAAAGATCTTGTTATAAAATCTGTATGATTGTCATTCAGATCATTTATTCCATTCCTAATTAGTTGTTGTAGATGTTCTATATTCTAAATGTGATTTTGGTAAATGCGATTTTTTTTAAATCCCCATAGAAGCGCGTCAATTGTAGTAAGATCTGGACTGTTTGCTGGCCAGCTAAGTGGTAACATTTCTAATACCAATCCATATTTCGAAACGTTGGTTCAAGTGATTTTTCACTCTTAAGATGCTATGGGGTGGGGCTCCGTCCTGCTGGAACACTATGTTTTGTAAGTTCTGCAATGGCGATTCGTTTTTCGATTCGAGTTTGTTTTCGAGAAAGTTCAAATATGAGTCTCCATTTAAGTTTTGATTAAAAAGATTAGGTCCATTAATTTTATTATCTATTAGTCCGCACTTAACATTAACGGACTGGCGCCCTTGAAATCTAATGGTGATGTTTCTCAAAAAGTTAGGATCATTATTACTACTTTCCAGCATAAGGCGGCAAAATTCTACTCTCTTTTCTTTGTGCATCTGTGCCAATTTTTGTCCAGTTTTATTAAGAAATATTTATTTTATTTACAAAGTGATATAAATTACATTCGATTTTCAACATTTTTTATATCCGAGAGGAATTTTGTTGTAGAAATTTGGCTTTGGATGGGTCCCATATGCTGAAACGTCTAGTTTAAAATGATAGACAACAGTATTATCTACTTAATTTGTTTTATTCAATTAAAAAAGTAAAACACCCCAATTACATGACCGTAAATAAAATAATGTAGCTACCACATTTTAAAAGAAAATATTTCCTCTAAATTTGACTTAAGCTATTGACCGCTGACAGACAGCTTTACAGCCACACAGTATAATGAAATTCTTTGCCCTTTTATCTACACACAGAACCGGTTGCTGTATATTACGGCTTTGTATATAGAATAGAGCCAACACATTGAGACAATTAACCACGCTAGTTTGCTACCGAATAGACTGAAATGCAAGAACGAATCTCTAGTTTTATTTATATTATTATTGTGGATGGAAGGTGACTTGTACCTACGTCGGATTCGGAAGGAGGGTAGGGTAGAGCTTTAATAAAGCTCAGCTCACAATGGATATATGTGTGTGTGTGTGATGTTGGTCGTTTTAGGGCAGCCGGATGAATGACAGAGGCGTCAAATTGGGCCCGTTAATTTTCTTTTCGTTGACACATTCCACTGACATGTTTATTATACTATATGACATTGAAAATGCAACTTAAGATGCAAGGCAAATATCATAAACATTAAGAAATCACCCAAATCCTTGTGTATTTTTTGGCCGACGAACTCAAACGGCGGAGGTATATAATTCGACGGTCGGCTTTTTTTTGGTTTGAGCGCGCGTTTTTTTTATAGTAAACGTACACCGATTTTAATGATTTTTGATTCGTTTGAAAGAGAAGACTTGAGACATGGTCCCATATTCATCAAAATTCAAATCCAAAAAATTCAAATTTTTCGCGAAAATCGAAAACCTGAACGTTAACAGTGATATTAAAATGTCAAATATGTGTATTTTGCTATGTGGAGAGCGAAATTTCTTTCGAAAATTAAGCTAAATGAAAGACCAGATTATTTGTAGCAACATTTATAATGAATACTTTATCCTTAGACTTACGGTTTTCGAGTTACAGCGGTGGTAAAATCTAAAATACTTATGCGTATTTCCGCCGCGATGTTTTGAGATCTCTAAATAATAACAAATACAAGCAAATAATATACGGGGGAAATAGAATAACTAGTATCTTCTTTGGTATTAGTGAACGTTCAACGATTTTCGGGACTAATGTTACACTTAAAATTGTGAAATACATATTTTTTACAAAAAAATTGGACCGACGTTATTAGATTGTATATTGGAAAATACAAAATATTAATTCTATTGGTGCTCGTACTTGTGAAGTTGGTACCAAAAGTTATCAATCTAACTGCAACTGCACAACTTATAACAGCACCAATAGAATTAACATTATTTTGTATTTTTCAGTGCACCAGCTAATAACGCCGTTCCATTTTTTGTAAAAAATATTTATTGAAAATAAAGCAAATTTACAAAAATGTCCCAGCGATCTATAAAAACTGGAATTGTTACTATGAGCTGTAGCTGGACGAGACAATAATTATCTTCCTGGGTATTATTCTTTGAAAAACTCAAAATATTTTAATATATTTTATTTGTAAATAAAAAGGCTCATGTAGTACCTATATCAAAATTTCAGAAAAGTTTCCTTACATTTTGCTTGGAAATTTTAATAATGAGTGAATTATTACATTCCTCAACTGTTCTAATAAGGTTATCGATGTCTTCTTGAGGGATTAGGTCTCAAGCAATACGAAATTTTATGTATTATACATTGTAAATCCATTATTAAGAATGTAAGTTGAGCCAGTCTTCTAAATCTTTCATGTCCCATACATGTTCAAGGGGTGAATTATCAGGAGATCTAGCTGGCTGGGGACGAACGGTAACTTGAGACACACGAATAAATCTGGCACTGAATGCTCTAGTATAACGTTTGGTATCACATTGTTTCATTTTATAGGGTTTTCTAGTTGCTAGTTTTAGATATGGTATAGCAATTGGTTCTAAAACATTATCAATGTAGCTCTGAGCATTCATTCCATATTATGAAATTGTACCCCATACAATAACAACTCGGGTAAGAACGGTCTCAGGTTTTAGGCAAAATTGAATTTCCAGCCTTTGATTACATTTTCGATGAAATATTCTCAATTTATCATTTATCCATTCCAGATCCTACAGGTCATTTTCCCGACTCCAATGCAATCTCGACTCACTCACTATGTCTTTGGGTCAAAGGCAAGCCATAAGGCCTGATCCTATAATAAATTGTCCGTATCCAGCAATTACTAATCGGTGTCTAAGGGCATTCAATTTTAAAAGGAAGGTATTCATTCACGGTCTGTAAGTCTTCGGACAGCACCAGTACTTCTAGGAGGCCTTTGGTCTCTGATCTAGCTATTCCAATAAAAAGTAACGTGGGTGCATTTCTACCAATCTTATTGGCAATTTCCTGAAATGAAATTCCGGTTTCCCACAACCCTATAATCATATCCCGTTCAAATGCACTTAATTGATTAGAATTAGCGCGTCTTCTGGAGGTGTACTCCAATGTTTTTAAAGCGAGCAAAGCTATATACTTAAATCCTGAGCAGTATTTACGTTAAAAATATCACAAAAAATGAATTCCCACAACCGATAAGAATCAAATTTTCATCACTATTGATATTATCTCCTGAAATTTTAAGATTCCTTATGCTTTAATGGTTGTTGCATTTTCACTGTCATACAGTATATCTATCTGTGTGTGATGTTGGTCGTATTGAAGGTCGTTTTAGGGCAGCCGGATGAATGGCAGAGGCGTCAAAATTGGGCCCGTTAATTTTCTTTTCGTTGACACATTCCACTGACGTGTTTATTTATTATGGTCGTGTGTGCGTACGTACGTATGTATCTTCGTTGTTGTTGTTGCATTTCGTAACCGTAGGTTCTACGTGGACAATATATATATATATATATATATATATATATATATATATATATATATATATATATATATCTACGCTTGACAGAAGACTATCGAATCATATATATATATATATATATATGTATATAGCTGGATAAATAGGAAGAGGTGTTGATAACAATGAGCTAAATTGGTTTTGTAGCCCTTCTAAATTTATTTTCCGACGCGTGACATAAGTTTTGTGTTGGTGGAAAATGTACCATAGTAACTAGAAATGCAACAATGAGACTAGTATGAAAGAAGAATAATATATTATTTTATGTTACTTTTTGAATTGGAGAGAATGAACGAAATTCCATACAGGATCATTCGAAAGCAGTTTCAAGAGAACGCTTCTCAATTTTTCATATGAAATTTGCCCAGAATGATAGTTAGTTATTCCTCAGTTAGGCCAAACATTCGTCAAATAAAGTCCGATATCCAGCAATTTGCTATATATCACTTTTAGTGCGCATCTGAATGACAGACAGTCAGATTATTGTCCATCTGCTGACACTTGACAGTGGATGGCACAACTGATAACTTACTAGACTTACAAGGTTGCCTCACAAACAGCTGCTATATTGGTATAATTTTCAGTTTAATATTTAAACACTTTTCAAGGCAAGGCTCTGACCTTGAATTCAAGATTTACCTACAACTTTAAATATATAGAGAAATAATTTTATATTTACGTAGAAGGGTTAGGTTAATTACATTGAAATAAATAGATAAATAAAAATTTATACTGATGAGACAATTCTGTCAGTGGCGTATGATTCAGGAAGGGTCAACCTCTCCTTTGCCCTTATCGTATGCCACTGGTACTACCCAGAAACATCTATTTAGCAATAGCCAAGCATGAAAGGGATAGTACCACCACTAATCGTTCTGAAGTATTGGACACAAATCAATGTTAAATTCTAAAATTCAATACCCAAAGCACAGCTCTTAGTTATATCTAATTTGAGTTCAGTTCTTTTAGGTATATTGAGCCGAGATGCCAAATTAAAAGTATGTCCTATTATGAATTATAAACATATTCCAATAAAGAATTTACCTAGAATGCTGCGAAATGATCAGAAATGATAGAACAGACATGTCTAAGCTTTAATAAGGCGTATCGTAAATCAAATAAACAGAAGATGAAACTTTAAAAAATAACTAAAATTTATTCTCCAAACAGGCGCTACATTTACATCAGAAAGACCACCAATAAAAAATGTAATAATTATTAATGGAAACATGATATTTTTTCTAACGGAGATTTTTATGTGCAATATTAAAACGATTAAATTACCGACCACATGACATATAAATCAATTCACACCTTTCAGTTTGTAGATATTAGATTATATATTAGGTTTTTTATTCCGATATTTTTGTTGTGACTGTAAAAGAGAAATATTTATTTAATGATATAAAACTGGCACAGCGTTTTGACTAGAAAATGATTTATCAACGATTGAAAATTTGATTCACCATTGCTAAAGAAGATAGGGAAATTGACCTTGTTTTGAATAATAACGAAAGATTCGAGTTGTTACGTCCGAAGAATATCAAAAACTATTTTTACTGTTTGTAGATTACTTAATCTAATTTAAGCTTCATGTGACCAGACAAGAGATAAGGTATCCTTATGGGCTATTCTTCAAAAACATTATAAATAAGAAATACATCATTTTCAAGAATTCTTTTAAATTATGCAAAAATAATATCAATTCTATTGGTTTTAGCCTTATAGAAGCACGTATTTAGCGTAACACGTAATGCAAGAACCAAAAAACTTTTGAAGACGGTATACTTAATATTCTTTAGATCTACAACTTATTATAGCTTATTTCTTAGGAGTCAATGCATCATTTAATAAGCAGGTTTCGACATAAATATTTTTTAACAAAAGTTTGACCGACTTTATTAATTGGTGCACTGAAAAATACAAAATAATATTAATTCTATTGGTGGAAGTTGGTGTCAAAACTCTTCTATCTACAATTGCACAACCTCAAAGGTATTAGTTAGCATCAATAGAATTAATATTCAGTGAATCAACAAATAAAGTCGGTCCAATGTTTGTTAAGAAATATTTATTTCACACTTTTGAGTGTTAGTCATGAAAATCGTTGAACGTTCACTAATACCAAAGAAGATAGGTAGTACCCACATATTCTATTACCATGTAAGTATATTCTTTGCTTGAACATGTTATTATTATTCTGAGATCTCAAAACATCGCGGTGGAAATACACATATTTCAGACTTTAGGTACTTTTAAATCGAAAACTGTAGCTTCTTTTGAAGAATGTCCAATTTAAATTTTGCTACATTAATCTCTTTGGCCGTCTCATTTTTCCAATTTTCGAAAAAAAGTACCCCCTCCACAGTCTTTACCATTGTTATAAGTCGAAAACCGTAACTCTTTTTCAATTTAATCGTTTTAGGATATGGTCTCATCTTTAATTCTGCTGTCACAGATTTTCAATTTTCGAGAAAAATTGGCCATTTCTCAAATTTCTTTTTTCAAATGAATCAAAAATCATCAAAACCGGAGTACGTTTACTATGCAAAACGCAAAAAAGCAAACATACAAATGTATTCTACACCTCCTCCAATCGTTCACTTTGAATTCAGGGAATACTTCTGATATAGTTGCTTCTCAGAATCAAATCAAGTTAAATATGCTGTCTTCAACATGATATTATCATAAAAATCTGTTTCTACAAGTATGAGACATTTTTATGCCTTTGATCTTATCCCCCTCTTCCAATCGAACCGCTCAACTGGAAGAAAATAACGAAATTTTTGAGGAGACAGTTCGTTTAGCACATATATGCTGCTCTTACATAAGCCTATAAAAGACCATCACATAAAAGAATATCCAAATTATCATGCTTTGTGAATGTTGTTTGAAGTTATAATTCAATCATTCCAACGTCTTTAGGATTCAATAGTTTAAGGAGATTTGCTAATGCAAAGCATGTCGAGAACTTCAGGAGAAGGAAGAAGAAAAGTATGGTTTCGTTAATATAAATACGATGTAGCTCAAGGAAGAGATAAAAGTTATATTTTTGGTATTACATTTACATGTTTTATATTGAAAGATAAAAAAAATCATCCCCATGGAACTTGAGATTATATCTTAACTTGAATCAACTGAAAATATATAATATTTAAACTTGTCAATTCTAGCAGAAATATTTTATCGAAGAACGGTGAAAGAAATGCAAAAAAAATATTGTCTATATGTCTATTTATATCACTTTAAAGATACTTCAAAAATTATAATAATCAAAGTGAATTGTTAAGTTTCTTGGAGTGTTCTTTAATTATTCATATTTAGTTATTTCAAATTCTTTGGATATAAATTGCTGCATACGTAAGAAAAGCTTGTCTTAATATACTGACGTTATTCTAGTAGGTACATAACTTGCTTACATTTTAAATGAATTGGTGTATACAAATCATCCCCCTTAGTTCCTTGAGCTTTTTTTAATTTTAATTTCTTGAAATGGTTATAAAATTGATTTGAAAATAACATAATGGAAACAACAGTTGTTGACAATATTCTGAAAAGATGCATAGTGATGTTATCTCTTTCATATCGAAGTAAATTAAGGAAACTTTCAGCTCCAGAGACATTATCTGTGATTATAATTATCCGAACACACTCATTTTCATTTGATCGCATTCAATGTTTATGGCATGAGAATAGATATTATTTTTTACATTTTAGTTTTCATTGGTTAAATTTCATACAGGGGTTAATGTAAGTAGTAATTATCAGGAAAAAAACAAAAGTTTTTCTTAGAAGAGGTATGAAAAAAGATCAATATTTATATGAAAATACTAGCTTTTGCCGGCGACTTCCTGTGCGTGGAAAACTGCATTCAATTCCATGAGTTAATTTTTGCGTGATGCGTGTACAAACATACAGGCAGACAGACAGACAGACGCGATAAAATGGAACCTATATTTTAAGTTAGACCTCTAGCAATACATCGGTCAAAATTGCATTGAATTCCATGTAGAAGTTATTGCATGATGCGTGTACAAACATATAGAAAGACAGACAGACCTGTTAAAATGGAGGCTTTATTTTAAGTTAAACCTCTAGAAATATATCGGTGAAAACTGCATTCAATTGCATGCAGTAGTTTTTGCGTGATGCGCGTACAAACATACAGACATACAGACAAAAATTCTAAAAACTGTTGTTTTGGTTTCTGTTGCTCTAATAAAGCCCCCTATAGTGTTTTTTTCATAAATATCTATAATGTACAGATATTGACCTGTTACAATTTTATTAAGTTACTTATAGTTTATAAATAAATGCAAAAAATGCAAACTCCAATCTATAAACTGGCTTCAAAGAATTGTATGGAGGAAAAAGTATTTTCTAACATCAATAAAATTAATAAAAATGTGATCTTGTATTTCTGTAATAAATACACAATTAATTAAGAAATTATGTTTTAATAGAAACGATTTTACGATTAAAAGGTAGATGTATGCTTGTTCCTGATCTTTCAAAACAAATTGTAGGATTTGCCAGCAAAAATATGTACCTTCTTGGTGAAATGGTTTTGCATTTTGTCTCTTGAAGATCATGTTGCTTCTCAATTCAAATAAATCATATCTCTATGTTGACAGAAGTATTTTTTAAATTAAATATGGAGGCTAATAGAAAATCATTTAGTAACGTGCGACTAGAACTCGCACACGATGGGTTCCGTACCATTTTAAAACTAAAATTTCACTGTTTACCTATTACTGTTCACACGATAAAACCTCGGACGGACGGACTTAGTATTTGTTGCTGTCTTGTCAACAAAACTCTTTTAGAAAAGTGATGCATACAGTGAATATAGATATTGATACTTGTGTGTTTGTTATAGTTTTTCATTTAATTTAAATTGTTTTTAGAATCAATAACTTAATTTGAAGTTAAATTTTAACTCTTTGGGTATATCTTTGTGATATCAATGTGATTTGGGAAGCAAACTTATGTTTACGGATTAGTCACCATTTTATCAAGTATTTTGAGAATGTTCTCAAGATATTATAGATTAATAAAGAACAAAGTTCCGTGTAGTAAGCCTTTAGATGTTTGGAATGGACTTATTACCAATCAAAATAAACTATCAACCGAAAAATACACGAGCATGTTCATTTTATTTTTTGAATTCATAGAAGAATAAGGTTAAGGTTAGGTATCAAAATGTCGTCAAAGATTTTCTACATATATAAACCCTTGTTAAACGCAAATATTTTACCTTGTTCCTCACCCTTGCACACATTCTCTATCAAATATTATTCTTCAAATGCGATGTTAAATTCCTTGACAAACAGGAGGAATAACTTTGCTCGTTCACAAAATCTATCTCTCCTATCTATCCCCTTTGATCCTCTCTTCCCGACATACGACATAGCCTTCTTGATAGCAAGCTGCGTGTAAACATTTCTAGCTGGCGGCGGCCCCATATACCGACGCCGACGCTGCACCGCACCACACCATTTTGCTTGTTCTTCTTCTTCGTCCAAAGTATTTCACGACTATAAAATTATTCGTGTGACATGCATGCATTAATATCCAGTTTTGTATACTGGATGTTGTTGGAGGTGGCAACCATAACCTCTGCATCAAGTGTTCTAGTGGTGATTCCAAATTTTAACAAAAAAAAAAAAACTCACATTATACCTTCTTGAGTTTTAACGTAGATTACAACATTTATAACTTTGGATCTTGATACAAAGAATATATTATTTTGTAGATGAATGTGCATATAGAGTACTAAATGAAAAATTTGGAAATTGATCAAGGCATTTTAGAACCACACTAATTGAAGGTTAGCGCATTCTTGATATACTGGGAAAGTATAATATACGTAACCCTTAGAGGCCATTTCCCGGAAAGTAGCCTTTCATAAGATTCTTTCTATTTTAACGGATGTATAGGGTCTTTCCTCATAATTAAACAGCTTCTGCTGGTTTTATTATACGAGGTGGAAAAACTTTCAATACGAAAGTTGTAGAGTTTATCCTGAACCATCAGGAAAAATAGTTGCATAGGATGAATGGTTAACCAAACTTGCCTTTTTTTAATAGAACATCCTATATATTATGTTCCAGGATGATAGCGCTTAAAATCACCTGATGTTTGTGATTCACCCTGTATAAGCAATAACAATTTTTCCTGATGGTTCAGGATAAACCCTACAACTGTCGTTTTGAAAGTTTTTTCCATCTCGTATAATAAAACCAGCAGAAGTTATTTAATTATGAGGAAAGACCCCGTACTTGTATATAGAACATCGATAAAAACAGACCAGAAGTTCAGATATTTGGACAGTTGGATCAGCGAAGATCTAAACTCTGATATTGAAATGCGGGCTCATACCTTGCTTTCCACATATGGATTTGAATCTGTAACAATTAAAATAAGCTCAATGATTAAATTAGAAGCATTTGATATGTGGGTGTTTAGAAGAATGTTAAGAATACCATGGACTGTCTAACCATGGTAGAACTTGCAAATTCTATATAGAATTAACAAAGAACGAAAACTCCTCGACACAATAAAAAAGAGAAAAACTATTGGTTAAAGAGAATATCAGAGACTGGACTGACTTAGACTCTCATACCTTGTTGAGAAGAATATTTCGTAATTATTGTTGCCGATCGTCATTAAATGAGGATGGAACTGTGAGATGTCTGTATCTTGACTCGTGTCAAGTAAATAAATGTTGTCAATCGTTTCGCTGGAGACACCTTGGGGTATGGAAAAACTCACTTGGCAGAACATTAACACCAAAAAACATGCTGCATTGAAAAGGAGATTTGAAAAGTTTAATAGATTTTCATTTCGATAATCAAATTCCACGTCCAATTAATTTTTTATTTGCATAAATTGTTTTCCTATTAAGATTTTACTTTGCATATCGGAATGAATGTAATCATGAACTTTTCTCAAATCACGAGAATTATCGATTATATAACACATAAAAAATACAAACTAAAGGGCGAGCGAAAAAAATATAATTAAAGAAAATAACAAGGTAAGAAAAATAAAAAAAAATCCCGATGGCCTGTAGTCAGCGGAAAGGTAAATTTTTCAAAATTCATTGAATTGAAATTTAAACAACCTTTTCATTGGTATACCTACATGTTATAACATAAAATTGTCGTATGTGTCATATCCTTGCGGTTAGAGGTTTTTGTTTTGGCTATTGAATTTAAAGCAGACAGGGTTCGAGTTCCACTTCAAAGCAGAATTTTTTTTCGCCTATTTCTTTTCAATAAATATACTATATATTTTTTTAATCAGGGTCTATATTAAGATCTCCAGAAAATGTACAATTACATCAAATTTATATTGAGTGTTCATGTTTTATCAATATTTGTTATTTTTCTTTATTAATTTTTATTTTTTACCTGTGTATTTTGTGAAAATTCCTTTGAACAAAAGTTGTAGGTACTGATTATATCTATAACCTAAAATTATTTTTGATGATATTTACTCTACGGCTCTTTTTTGATATTTTTTTTAATGTTTGAATGGCGGCCTTTTTGAAACTACTTTCCCGATATTGCCCAATAATGAACTCGACCGAGATATTTGAGAGATTGATTTTTGTAGCAAATTTGAACTTGATACCTTCAAAACTGCGACCTCTATCGTGTTAACAAATTTCGTAATATCCCATATATATATATATCTTAACGATGAGGGTAATTGGGAAAGGCAGCATAAATAAAAGAAGACTCTTTTAACTCAATCCGAGCTTTCGGAACTGCTCAGTTCCATTTTCAAGGATAGTTAGGTGAGGTTGGTTGTTTTTATTTATGCTGCCTTTCCCAATTACCCTCATCGTTATATATATATAAACTTATGAACCAAATGTTTTTTTGAACTAACTTATAGACATATAACAACATGCCGTTGAAATTCAAAAGTGTGAACGATCGCAATAGGTACATTTCTATAAGAAATTTACCTAATAATATTAATTCTATTAGTGATATTACTATTGAAATTGAGCAGTTGCAGTTAGATTGATAACTTTTGACACCAACTTCACAAGTACCAGCACCAATAGAATTAATATTATTTTGTATTTCTAACGCACCAACTAATAACGTGGGTCCAATTTTTTGTAAAAAATATTCATTTCACACTTTTGCGTGTAACATTAGTCACGAAAATCGTTTAACGTTCACTAATACCAAAGAAGATAGTTCTTATCCTATCACTTGTTAATATGTAGATCTCAGAACATCGCTGAGAAAATACGCATAAGTATTTTAGATTTAACCATTTTACCACCGCTTAACTTGAAAACCGTAAGTAACTCTAAGGAAAAAATCTTCATTATAAATGTTGCTTCAAATATTATGTAATGTCTTTCATTTGGTACCCAGGGATTTTCAGTTTTCGAAAGAAATCGTCCCTCCACGTAGGGAAAATGGAAAATACACATATGTAAGAATTTAACATGAATGTAACTCGAAAACCGTAACTCTTTTGGAAAATTTTTCAATTTAAACGTTTCCGGATATTGTCCTATCTTCAATTCTAGCATCTCGAATTTGTGATTTTCCATCCGTTTCTGGGTCTGTTTTCGGAGGGAAGGAGATTTTGTACTTGTAACGAATATGGGACCATTTCTCAAGTCTCCTCTTTCAAATGAATTAAAAATCATCAAAATCGGGGTACGTTTACTATATACAACGCGTGCACAAATAAAATAAAAAGTTGACAGCCGAATTGAATATATATACCTATACCTCCTCCGTTCGGGGTTCGTCGGTCAAAAATTACATAATCTGACTGTTGTCGAGAATATACGAAAGGTAACTAACTCTTAAATTGGATATATTCATATTTAATTATTGTAGATAACAACAAAGCAGCATCGTGTCGTGATCGTTAATGCCCTGTATACCTTGTCCAAGAAAACCACCCGCAATGGTTCAAACAACAGTCTCCAAAGCGCAAAATATTTCACGATGCCGCTACGTGTAATGTACAGGATAGGTATGTCAGTCAGTATGTTGATAATAATAATAATAATAATAATAATAATTGTGGTTGGGTTGGGGCTTGGGGATATGTTACGGACCCAAGAGGCGTTCAAGAAGTCTTTTTTGTTCTCTTGTTGGAGGAGATGCTGCGAAATCAACATCAAATAATAATTGCCGAGATGTAAATAACAACAACAACAACGACTGTGTTCGTGGTGGGTTTTTGGATTCAATAAAGTATATAATATGAATTGAATGAATGTGTATAGTACTGGTAATGAGCGATGACAGTTCCAAGGAATTTATACGGGACATTGTCTAATTTCGTACGCTATGACAAAGCATATTTTCGGTATCTTCGCACCGCCTTCCCATTTTATTGGCGAGAGAAAAATGCATTTAACGTTTCTTTCCATGCAGTATTATTATAAACAATCACACTCTTGGATATTTCTCTCTGTTTAACAAAGAATACCTATACTCTTGACAGCGAGTAGAGAGTCTGATACGAGCAGCAGATGGGTTTGACTCAAATATAGTGTTTTCCGTTTATACAGTGTGTCTCAAGTCTAAGCTATTTGACTGAATAATTCAACTGGATTTGATGTTGGTTCTAAAATAAGATTTTTCAAGCGATTTTTGGTAGGGGAAAAACTTACGGCTTCGCGACACCGATGACCTCGACATGCCTGTGACGTATTCCGCATAGAATTGCGGCCAGTGTATATGTATTATACAAAAATATACACTAAAAGCACGTCTCTCTTCTCTGCTAATACCAAAGTCCCTTAGATAGACTTTGCTGTCCATTGTTTTAATTGTGTTTTTGAAAATCATTATTTGAAGTGAAAACTTATTATATATTTATTTAGAAAAATAAATGACAAAAACAAAGTATTTATTGTTGAATATTTCCAACATTGTTATTGATATTTGCGTAGAAAATTTTGATATTATTTATTTTTCTAATATTTTTGGTATCTGCAAAACCTACATCGTGCAATGGATATTATATAGTGCACTGATAGAAGAATTTGTTAGTATTTAATAAGATTTTTTTCATATTTATTATCGAAAATTTTATGATTTACACGAAAGAAGGTTCTGACATAAATTTTACGATATTCCGATTATACTATGTGGGGACTACTTAGATAAATTCCACTCTAACATATTTGTTTCTTATTTCAGTTACCATAAGCCAATCAAATCTTTTTTAGAATAAAATGAAATTATTATAAGTACAAATGGACTAAGTATTGTTGAACTTGATGATGATAATAGAGCTAATAATGAAAATAAAGTTCATTAAAAATAAATGTGTAGTCCATCATATGTTTGATTAATTAATCAACTGTATAAAAATGTAAATAATTATTGTTCGGAGTGGCAATAGATGTGAAAATCAGACTATTGTTAATAATTTAATTTATGAAATTAAAAAATTCAATAATTTAGTTATTCCTTTGTTTTAAGTTTTCACTTCTGTCGGCAGTTCTTATGACTGCCTTTGTTTTTTTAGCTTTAATAACATCACATTTTAGCTTATCGGAAACTTAAATATTTACCAATATACATTCAGTTCTTATAAATATGTTGTTGTAACAAATAATTGACAAAAGCAATTTCAGATACGTTTTTCGAAGTCATGTTTTTATCAAAGTTTGGGGCTATGTCAGATTCTCAATTTTTGATCTAGGAATTTTTTCTATGAATCTTTTTGATATTTGGACTATCCCAAAAATAGTAATTTTTAAAATTTTTCAAAAGTTCGCTATAACTCAAATTATTGTTTGTTTAAAGGGTTACATCTATCCCTAAAAAGAAAAGAAAAAAAAGAACAGGTATTTTTTCTCATACTTTTGCATAGAGTAGCATTTCTTGCGCCCGAGAAAAGATGGAAGCGCTCATTGAACTTTATTGCCTCCAGTGGCGTATAGAAAAAATTTGTTACTTTGACATTATATGTAATTTAAACCGAATTTATAAATTATAATATGCAATTAAACAGATTAATGATCAAATCCAAGTTACTCTTAATATAGGGGTGTATTTGAATGGCGTAACAGCAAAAAACTACATAATGTCAAAGTAGCAAATTTTTACTGCACGCCACTGGAGGCAATAACGTTCAATGAGTGCTTCAATATTTTCGCGGGTGCAGACGAATCCACTTTATACAACAGTATGAGAAAGAAAGAGAAACCCCGAAAAAGTCCCTTTTTATGGATAAAGGTAACCGTTTTTTAGAATTTACATAACTTGAGTTATAGCAAATTTTAGAAAAATTGGAGAAATTACTTTTTTTAGGATAGTCCAAAGATCAAGAAGGTGCATAGAAAGATTTCCATGATCAAAAATTGAGAATCTGACGTAGCCCCAAACATGACTTGCTTTGCCCACCCTGCATAAGTGGATAAATAAAAAAATATATATACCGTTCGAACACTGCACGTCTTCGGAAAGAGTTGGTCAAGAACCTCACGAGTACCGCAACTCGATATCCCTTTCCGTTCCGAAGATATTGCGATTTGAGTTTGGCTAAAAATTTCCATGTTGCAAAGGAACTGTCCACCAGTTTATTATGATCATACACCAGAAGCCCATTTTATTCACTCAGATATTTTCCTTTCCATTCCCCACTAACGCCTTTCCGCCAAACACGTATACACACAAGCTGCAATAATTTAAATTAGATAATAATATACATACACTCTCCATGATGGCAACAACATTTTGCCACTCTCTCTTTTATCATCTCGCTCATTCCCTCACATATATTTTTTGAATGTATGATGTTTTCCGTCTCCCAAATAATAATTATTATCATCCTATATATAGACGTCACACGGGAAAGTCACCGCTGGAATACCAAAAAGAGGACAGAGAGAAATCGCTTTCATGAATAAAACACGAGGAGGAAAAACCGCCGAAAAAACACCCAGAGCAGAGAGAGAGAGAGCGCGCGCATCGTCGCATCGTCGCATCGTCGCATCGTCGTCTCTCTGTCGTTTTGTGTTTGTATGTGTCTCTTCTCGAGTCCGAAACGAAAATTGGCTAGGGCCTTTAATCTGTTGCAATAACATTAGAGTGTGAGGCACATAACGAGGACAAAGGCGCTTGCTTGGTGTGTGGTTGTGGCGAATGAATTATACATAACTAACTATATGCACAAGGGATGTTCGATTTGCATGCCGAATAACAAAAATATTTCGGACGTACATCATATACGCATACAGGGGTATTTCCATAAAATCTATTTTGATTGAAGAATCTCGAGTTCACTTATAGGTAGGTATATAAAAATCGTCTGATCACGTCGTCGGTGGTACCATTATTTTTTTCTGCAGAAGCCAGCAAATGTCAAAATTACGCTGGAATAAAAGAAGTGCTCACAAGGAACGTTACGTGATTTGCGCGTTAAGTTGTCAAATGTTAACCTATATGTTTTTTATGTTTTATCAGTCTTACTTGCTGGTATATGATGGAAATTCACAAGAAAGGCAAAGACAAAGATGACGTTCGTGGATGAGACCAACAAATCGGTCAAGAGATCGTGATGGTTATTTTGTTAGTAGTTTTCTGAAAATGAATTATATTGACCCTGAAGACTTTTTTAAGCATACCAGGATAACTCGATTATTGTATGATAAATACATGGTTCTTGTTTTTTAATAATATTCTTGTACTCCCTTTACTTGTTGTCTTAAAGAAATGGGTGGGTGATTTAGTAAATGAGGATAATAATGATAACCAATTCCCCTTAAAGATTCATTGAATTCTGCATTTTGGTATTATTGAAATGAAACATTGGGGCCGAAGGGTTCGACTTTCCTATACTAATATTACCAGTTGATTTTTTGGCTCAAAAATACTCCAGCAACTAGTTGTTATCGAAGTTATTACAGCCATTTTCGAGATAGCTACGCATATATGCATATAAGAATTGCTCGTACTTTTTTACATTTCTAGATTACCCGAAACATTCCATAGTGCTGGTATATTTTGTGAAAGTGAGTAACATTTTCATTCAAATTCAACGGTACCCTCCATTCAATTTCGACGTATACAGAATTGTGAGGTTATGAGTAGTTGTCCAGCAAGTAAAAGTTGGAATTTGCCCAAATTTCAAGTTCAAGACGCGACGAACGATCTAGAGAACGTTCATTGTGGCCAACGCCATAGCAAAAATTAAGGTGTTTCTAATCTTTGGCCTTAGACTGACGTATATTCAACTTTTGTCAGCGTCTACAGAACGTCTAGAGCGGGCTCATTGTGTTTTTTGCTAAAGGCTAAAGGACTTCTATGAAAATACTTGAGGCAAGTTTAGTCAAAATCGTTAGAGCCGTTTTCGCGCTACATTCTAGACTGAAAAATATTTTTCAGTGCGAGCAGGATGCCATCGGCGAGCGGTACCTACACCCATACCAACATAACAGAGTTAATCTAGGCACAGACAGACTGAACAATAGCTGCAAATATGATTTTCCGGACACCCAAAATTTTATACGATTACAATACTTACATTCCTTAAAAATAATAGATAAATTTCACAATAAAATATTATTAGACCATGCTTAGAACTTCAAAAGGATGACTGTTATTGAAGGTGCCCTCGAATTTCTCACATTACTGAAACAACTATGCAGATGATTTATCCCCCAACAGAAACTCGATTCGATTCTATAGTCGACAAAGAACTTGATCAATCTAAATCTTTATTTCCCAACAAGTCAATCTAAATCGTGTCGGCACCGCTTTTCAATTATTGTTCTCGATACCAATTCGATTGATTCAGAACTCGATGATGACAGTAGTAAACCCTCAAATCTCCAAAATCACCATCTTCACGTATCATTGTTTCAACACTCCACATAGAACTTGCAAGACATCTTATGGCGCACTTCAGTATCAGTCTACATACATCCAATTGAATATTTGACCAGTCTGATCACTGAATTCCAGACTACGGTCAAATTCCTGTTGATATCTTCCTCATATCCACCTTTATTTGTGATCAGCCTTCCTTTCGGTAGATAATCATGACTTCGGTCTGCATTTTGTCAATCAGTAAACCATAATAATTACTTAACAACAACTTCCAATTATTCCGTCCTTTCTCTTTTGTGTATCCCTCATAACATATGTACTCTCCTTTAATGTTGAACAGCAAAGGTGAGTTAATACATCCTTGTCGGACACCTGCATTTACATCAAAAGTATTTAGCTAGCTCTAGGGAGATTATAAGTGGCAATTTTTCCTTACTCAAAAACAAATAATGAAAATAGAACAAAATAAAAAAGTGACCCCTTTCAAAGTATTTTTTCGGTGCTTTTTGCTCGACCTTAACAATCGCTAAACCTAACTCTTGAATCGTAACAGGTTGACACATGAAAATTTCAAAAGTTTATTAGTACTATAGCTGCTATATTAACAAATAAATTTAAAAATTAGAGGGGGTCACCACATAATTAAGTTTTGTTTTAACACTACCGTAATAATCACTGTATCTTTTGAACCAAAATACGTCTTGTTTGATGGTAGCGAACCCTTTTGTGTTTGTCGTTTGAAATCTCCGACATGATATTTTAACTGGGCATTCTTTTATCTACCTGGAATTATAACAATTTAAATGAATCGGTAAATGATGATAATTTCAATCTGTTCAGATGAAAATGTTTGTCCGGGTAATTAACAAACAGTCTGTATGTATGTATTCTTGTATGTTCAAAGATCGAAGGAACTATATTGAAAAGTGTTGATATTGATCATGATGCATGAAGCACAAAATCAATAATCTTCTTTCTTTTGTTCTTGAAATGTAGGCCATTCTAATGATTAATCAATCAACATTTCAACAACAATGCATTAAGAACATCATATTACATTATGCGTACCTACTCAATAAAGCAAGAAAGCTTTCTGATGATGAACGCTTTGGCCAAGCCTTTTAGTAGTTGTTCCTAATACAATATTTCACATGTACATTCTCCATAGATTCAGATCCCCTCGTACAAAACTAGGCTACAAACATTGGAAAACTATTATTATCAGCCATGCGATGTGTTCTTCTGCGCGATGATGTTTGTTTCGGGAAAAGCCATTATTGCGAATTGCACATAGAGATTCCGGGTCAAAGAAACGCTATATACGTATAGAAAGAGCATCATAATAATGAAACATTAATATCTTCGTATTATGCCAGCGCATATATATGTTGATGGCTGTTCTCTCAAAGGGCCAAAAAATCAAATGAAACGGAAACTTTCGCGGATATGACAAAAAATAAATATATGTTGATTGGAATGAGGTTAAGTATACTGTGGAAATATGTATATGGAACTTCTGCATTATATAAGTCTGAGCCATTTAAAGTGTAAGATAAAGGAAACCGGCTGGCAATTGCTATATCTATAAAATTCTTTTGTGGATCTCGATGACAGGTACTGCAGGTTCTTCAGGGACTTGGATTACAGGCAAATGTATGAACAAAAGATGTAAATTTCAAAAATCTTATAATGATTTATAAGATTTCCAGTTTTCAGATAACATCTCCCTTAATCTTTCATTTCTTTGGATTTTTAAATTGATAACCAACTCTAGGTCAATTATATATTGTAACGTTTAACCCTGTGCTAAACGTTGTGGGGTGAGTTCACTTGAGTAAGACTCAAAAGTTCGCAGATTGCTTCCAATGGTTTATTTTCAAACACTCTGTACACGACCTTCTGTTGTAGTACAACTGTCACCACTTGTCACCTTGACAATCTAAACTGTCACTGTTTTTACCGACTGAACTACTATTAACATCTGATTCCACAGACTGACTGTTATCAACTGACTTTATAGGAAAGACTCACTGACTGTGTTCCGTGATCGACATGGCTTCGTATATCTGAATCTTGACACGACATTCATCGAGAAGGTTCATGTTATTTATAGAGTTAATTATGTGAAAAAAACTTCATATATACCTACCTATGTCCTAAAGGTCTAAACTTTTGTACTACAGGATGCTAAAATTCTAAGAAAAAATCTTTCTTATGATGAATTTCGGTATGGAATTTTAACATATGTTTAGATGATTTGTTAATATTATACATTTACCATTTAAAACTATTATCTTAAATAATTCTTTGTTTAAAGTTAAATAAATTATATGAACAGATTTGCCAAGATAGGTATGAAGGGTTGAAAAATATTTTTTTATTTGATAAAAAGCAATAGCATATCATATTTCTCATTAAAATGATTGAGGGAATACCACTAACATGAATGTTGTATAGCAGAAAATGCTTTTCGATCTTGTAAGTTCAAAATTTAAGACCTTTACGATTTAGGATATATGAATTTTCTATCTATTAACTATTTTTTACAAAAACATGGACCGACTTTATTTGTTGGTGCTCTGAAAAATATAACATGTAGTTAGATTGAAAACTTTTGGCACCAACTCGGAAAACTTTTTTTTATTTTGAAAAATGTCCAATTTAAATATTGCTACATATAATCTCTTCTTTAATTTGGATGTTCCATATTTTAAATTTTCGAAAAAAATGCCCCCACCACATAGCGGAGACACGCATATTTCAGACTTTACCACAGCTGTAACTCGGAAACCTTTGATTTTTTGATTTTTTTTGTCGGTATAGTCTCTTATATAATTTTCGAAAAGAAATTCCCCCTGCACCCCTTTTGGAACAAGTTATTGAGAGGAAGGACATGTTGAATAAAAATAAAAAATAAAATAATAACATGCAGACAACAGTCGAATTTTTACCTCCTACGTTTGGTTCGTTGCTCAAAAAACCCCCTCAAATATTAGCATGTTATTAAGAAACGCCCTGTATGGTAAGTACATATTTATATTAAACAACACATTTTGAAAAACAAAGTTTTACTACAGAAATATGGCTTTTGAAACCTGCATGCTCTTACTTAAGCAGTTTTTTAAATTTATTTTATCACATTTTGTTTTATTTATTATGTCAAATGTCTGCATATTCTACATTAAAATGCACTATATTAATAGATGAAAGTTTATGGTTCGCTCTGTCACAATACAAAATGCTACTAGCCCCCTGTATCACTTTTCTGTATTTTCTGTTAATTACGATTCAAGTAAATGAATGAAATCGACGTAGGAAATGTTTTAAAATGAATTACATTGCGATCTGTCCTAATGTTCGCGTGTCTTTAAACGATGTTGAATTTAGTAAAATTATTACATTATTAGTAAAAATCTGCTAAAAATAGGAACATGAACATTTGATCACAGTGCAATATTTTCCTTAAAAAGCTACTTCGTATAACGGTAAAAAAAACTTTCATAACGTATCCTACAATCATGCCTGAAATTCCAGCATACAATATAATAACAGAAAAACCGAAATTTTGTTATCTCCACAGCCACAATTTTATTTCCTCGTTAATTCTTTGTTGCTACCAAACTCAAACAAAGATACTCTCACCTGCCTTACCTAATAGCTTCCCAGGCAATAGAAAGAGATAAATATATAGGTTAACAACTAAATTAGAAGAAAAGTCATTTGGATAACAAAACCAATTGGAAAGAGAATGACAAAACAGTTAGAAGAGATAAACGTTCCAAGAGAGGTCGACATTTTTCTGGGATCAGCTTTTATATGGGATCGGTTTTAAGGTAAACAAAAAAAACGTAAAGGAAAACAAACACACACTTTATATATTATATCTGATCCGACCTATCACGGAAACGGTATTTGTAGCTGCGCTGCGCCATTTTATCGTCGTTGCTGATTGCTGATTGACTCTTTGAGCGGGAAAAATCGGAATCGAAATGAGACAATTTGCTGCTCTTTCTTGTAGATATTGGAAATAATAATACAATGTGGATGTGCACAGAATTATTATTTTATATTTTGTAACGTTTATCATTACACGATAGATATCTATAGATTGATAATCAGGAACTTTATAATAGGATGAATCCTTGATATGAATAATAATAATAATTGGTTCTCATCATTATAAAAATGATATTTGACATTGGCATAATAAATTATTTCAACAGAAAAAAAAATTTTCCATAGTTTCATGTACCTACTATTTTATTAAATTTGGCTGTAAAATTTATTTTCACTGACTATGTATTTCTATTTTCCATAAGTCCGTTCGTCTCTGAGCAGGCTTTATCTGTATTTTGCTTTTACACTGGTTCGGAACCCCATGTGTGAGAATTCAACTCGCACTTGACTGCCTTGGTAATGTATATCCGAATTCTCTGACATTTTCTGAGATACCTAGTTTAATTTTATTATAAATAAAAATTAGGTCGAACTTCATTAGTTGATTCACTGAAAAGTATCTAATACAGGTGTCCCAAAACTCCGTGTACATAGAGCTAATGTATGTTAGTGAGATTAAAATAAATGGATTGAGCCAAAATTACCTATACCACAAAGTGCTTCGTTTTCCTGCGAGGAAGCTTCAAAATTGAAAGTTTTTTTTTGATAACTCAAAAACGCTTCGTTCGATTTTTATAAAATTTGGTATGTGGCTATTTTAATTAAAGAGCCATTGTTCAATGCAAAAATTACATCATCATTAATCATGGAAGGGTGAAAACTACCCTGATTCCTACCATAAATGACATCGTATTTTTTTCAGGACCGCCCCTGTTTCTTAATTTTTTTTGTGGAAAGCTGTTCTCATTTGCAGCATTTTTTGTATCTTACAAAAAACATGTATCTCTCATGGTATTTGAGGAAAAAAAATATATGGAGTTATGCTTAGTAACTTCAAATTTTCAAGAAAACTAAGTTGGCGGTTGCTACCGCAACCTGAACACAAATATATATATAATTTTTACATTATGTGATATCTGTGAATATATTTTCTTTTTTCTAATGTTTGTAATATTCAGATCAAAATATAATAATAAAGAATAGGTATGAGTGGTTTTCATAATAAATATTTTTTACCGAGAATGGGACAGACTTTATAGGTTGGTGCACAAAATAATATTAGGTAATTCTTCTTTCCGGATTTTCGAGAATAATTGCGGGGGAAGGAGATTTCGGATCTGAGTTTTTCTAAATATGGTAACATTTCGCTCTTTTAACTGAATCAAAAATCATCATGTAAAACACGCCAACAGCCTTACATAAAAAAGCGAACACAACCGAATTGTATATTGTATACTTCTTCTTTAATCCTTTAATCAACCTGTATAACATCAACTGCCACTGATTGAATTCAGCGGAGTTGTCTTCTCGAATAACAATGTTTTTGAAATCAGCCAAATTCAATAACATTCCGACATCTAAATCCACATAAATCAATGTTCATTGTTTGCTACAAATAATAAATTATGTAATTTTACGTTCGTGCACTTTCTGAGAAATATCGATAGATAGCAGTGTTGATGGATGTTTAAACATTTAATAGCTTTTACATGTTCTTGGTTCATGTTTTGACATCAACACTAAAAAGTGTTGTTGTTAAGTTAGTTGAGAAGCGCAGTACATAGTAGTTTTACAAATTGACATCTGCTACGAAAGAACCTAATTGGAAACTTACCGATTCAATATATTACATTTTATATTATTATCGATCACATTCTGCGTAAACAAGCAATTAGAGTCGATTGAAAAGTCGGACAGACATTTCAATAACAGACCACAAAATAATTACCTATATTCCTGCACACTACCTACAGCGGCAGGTAGGTACCCAAGCAAAATGTCAACTCTTTTCGACCACACATACGCAGCAGCAGCAGCAGCATTTGACAGCTTCTCCAGCAATTTATTCTGCTGCAAAATTCTACGATAAATTGCTCTTTCCGATACGCGTTCGTGCACCTAGTTGATCTGGATGGAGACTTGTAGTATCAAAAAATATACGTTCCTATTCCTATAGTGTATATTATACTGTGTAACTTTGAAAATGCAACAAACCTATTAATAATAATAATAATAATAATAATAATAATAATAATAATAATAATAATAATAATAATAATAATAATAATAATAATAATAATAATAATAATAATAATAATAATAATAATAATAATAATAATAATAATAATAATAATATTATTTAGGTTAACATACAAATTTTGATAAAAACAGTGTTTTAATAGGTTGTCTGACTTATTATAAGCCCTAAAAACCCCTACCGAGATGCAAATAGCATCTGAGTGTACACCTGAACTCAATAATGTCTTAAAATCTGCAACCTCAACATAATCTAAAAATATACATACTAATACAATACAAATAAACAAATAATAAACGAAAAATACAGCAGAACTATAAATACAATTACAAATGTAAAGATCAGTATATGATATAAAAAAAATATTAAATATTAATAAACAAATTTTATAAGTAATACCTATAACAATATGTATATTATAACTTCAAATTATTTAAAATCTAACTTTTAAAATGAAGTTGAATACGCCCTCTAGAAAAGTTTATTTTTTTAGGTTATTATCTAATTTATTGTAGAAAAGTTTGGATCGATATAAACTAGTTTTTTGGCCAATATTTAATTTAGTTTCATTTACTGCAAGCGATTCATGTCTAGAACTTGAAGATGCTTTAGCAATAGCATATTCTTCTCGTAGAATACAATAATTATTTATTAGTGCTTCCAAAACATATTTGTTGATTGATATTCAGCAATCGTTTCTCACTAAAAATGTTGTGTTATTTATTAATCGTTAAAATTTTGATAGCACGCTTTTGTATTCTGGCTACCGGCCCTAATGCATTTGAAGAAGCTGAACCCCAAAAAATAATTCTATAAAATAGAACGCTACAGAGCAAAGCATGGTTATAATTTTAATAAATAATTTTTTTCAAGAATATATCTCATTTCATAGAAAACAAAAAAAGGTATATTATTTTTTTAACAATACTAAAAATATTTCTCTTCCAATTCCAATTTTCATCCAGTATAACACCGAGGTATTTAACTTCATTTATCTTTTTTATTTGATCACATTGACAATTTAAATTATTATAAATTACAACAAACATCATCATGTATTGTCAGTCCCTCTGTAACAGGGAGCTTATTCGAGTAAGGAGACAGATTTAAAACTTTCGATTTTGACATATTTAAAGTTACTCTGTGATAATTAAGCCATTTTATTATAATTTTTAAGGAATGTTTAGAACTGTTGTATCTTCATCCCAACTGTCACCACTACACATAATGACTGTGTCATCGGCAAATGATACAATAAAAGCCGGTATATTAAACTGCAATAATCCATTAATATAGGTATTAAATAATAATGGACCCAAAACTGAACCTTGAGGGACTCCTCAAGTGACTAAGCTGTAAGAACACACCATTTATGATAACACACTGAAATCTATTTGACAGACAGTTCCACATCAAATCATTAACAATCTCTCTTATATAAATATCACTCAATATAATCAAAAAAAATTCATGTACATACTACCGTGTCAAAAGCCCTCGCTAGATCCAGAAATACAGGTATTACCGATCTGCTATTGTCAAGTTGATTACACATGAAGTTATTGACATAATTTAAAGCATCATTAGTCGCTTTATTTTTTCTGAATCCAAATTGCCTCTCATTTATCATCCCCTCTCCCTCTAAAAATCATTGAGTCTTTTGTGAATCACTTTTTCTGATGTCTTAGCCAAATTTGATCATAAGGATATTAGTCTATAATTACTAAGATAATCAGTGTAGGTATTTTTCAGGAATTAATTCTCAAGCATCTTCAACATTATGCCTTAGATCCGTTTTACACGGTAGAGAATCTCAAAGAAATTATGTACAAAATTCTGACATTGAAAATAGTGAATTTGATCATAAAGATTTTGACTGAAATTCTCGTCCAAAAAATAAGGAAAACATGTTCTATATTTTCATAATAGGCCTAAGGAAAATGCGCAATAGAATGCGCGCTATGTACAAGGTACCCGCGAAGATTGACAGATAACCTCACTTTTAAACTTTCGTCGAGAGTTTGTTCAAAACCTTCCATAATCATCATCATGTCTGTCTGGATAAAGGAGGTTGTTTCTCCTTTGATATAACAACACCAGAAGGGGCCGTGTTTATGTAAACAAAAATTAGTAGAATATGGAAACCACAATTTGCGAACAAAGGCAAAGGGCACTTGAAGCTTTACCTACATATTTCGCTGCTGGAACTGGTACGATGCAAATCTTGTCTTTGCTCTCTAGACTAATTATTTCAAACTCTGAGTAGCTACCTACCCTGGATAAATTTTCTCGGAAAAAATCTAGCTTCCCGCAGTCTTATAATCCCATCCCATTCAATTGCACTTAATTGATATAAACTAGCGCATTTTCTCTGTTTAGCAAAAGAACTAAATCGTTCTAAACATTCTTGTCAGCATTGGCGGCGTCTGCTGTTTGTAGAAAACCTCTTTAAATAGAAATTCCGACAACCGATTGAAACTTAATTTTGATCAGTATTTACTTCCATTGTAGCACTTTATTTGTCAGAGTTTCATCGAGATTCCACTACTTATACTGGGTGTTACATTTTCACTGATACACAGTATACATTTTTCCTGGCTTCAGTAAATGTTGGCGACCAATATAAAAGGCCATAACGATGCCAATAATCGTTCCAGCTGCCCGTCCATCACTAGCACCATATACCTACCTATCGTCGTGTGACAGATCTAGATCTCTTTTCCTGTTTGCAAAACACTTAAAATGTGATACATTTCATCACATAATACGAGGGGAAAGTTTCAAATTTAGTAGCATTAGTATATATGGCCGACAAATTACACACTGAGATTGTGTCAGCAAAATCCAATAATAGAAATGATTAAAGAAATGAACCGCGGTTATTTGGAATATGGCACAGAAATTTAGGATAAAATATTCAGATTTGTTCGTAATTATTGTAACTGTAAGAGATTAGGAAAACCTTCCTTGTTAATAGTATAGAATGAAAAGTCGTTTCTAGTTTTTGTAAAAGAAATATTTCACATTTTTGAATATTTTTGACCGTCTTCCAAAAAAAAGGAGGAGGTATAAATTTCGGTTGTATGGTTACTTTTATGCATTTTTCATAGCAAACGTGCTCCGATTTTGATAATGTTTGATTTATTTGAAAGAAGAGAGTTGAGAAATATTTCCATAATTAGAAAAACTCAAATACAAAATCTTCTTCCCTCTAAAAACCCTCGAAAATCGAGAATCTGAGACGGCAGTATCAAAGATATGACCTTATCCGGAAACGTTTAAATTGAACATTTTTTTTTCAAAAGAGTAACTGTTTTTGAGTTACAGTAATGGTAAAGAATTAAATATCCGCTATATGGTGGGGACTTTTTTTGAAAATTGAAACTATGAGACGGACAAATTAAAGAAGAGAGTATTCAAATTGAACATTTAAAAAAAAATATGGTTTCCGATTTTCCGATATACAACAGTGGTAAAGTCTGAAATTTGAGTATCTCCGCGATGTTTTGAAATATCTTAACAAGTATAGGCAACGTATTATCTTCATTGGTGGAATTGAATGATTTTGATGATTATTGTTACACTTAAAAGTGTGAAATAAAGATTTCTCACAAAAAAATGGACCGACTTTATTAGCCAGCTATTGTACTGAAAAATTCAAAACAATATTAATTCTATTGGTGCTGGTACTTTTGAAGTTGGTGCCAAAAGTCTTCAATCTAACTACAACTGCACAATTTCAAAATTACCAGTACCTATAGAATTAATATTATTTTTCAGTACACGAATTAATAAAGTCGGTCCAATTTTTTGTAGAAACTATTTATTTTAATTCAACTCAAGGTTTTTCGTTCCGATACAGCGTCTTGTGTTTTCCGGGCAGATTTAAATTTTGCCTTCTAGATAGAGTGTAGAATAATTTCATGAAGATGGAAAATGTTTTTCTCTTAGAGAAAACTCAAATTTTATCAAGAAGATTTGGCTTTAAAGTATCATGCTCGAGCCTCTCTAATCAATTCTTCAGATGCTGATATTCCCTTCATCTTTTGACACTGAATCACAAAAACTGTTGGAATTTTGAATGTGAATTAAAAAATCCCGATGGCCTGTAGTCAGCGGAAAGGTAAATTTTTCAAAATTCATTGAATTGAAATTTTAACAACCTTTTCATTGGTATACCTACATGTTATTAATTAAAATTGTCATAGCCTTGCGGTTAGAGGTTTTTGTTTTGGTTGTTGAATATAAAGCAGACAGGGTTCGAGTTCCACTTCAAGGCAGATTTTTTTTTCGTCTATTTCTTTTCAATAAATATACTATATATTTTTTTAATCAGGGTCTATATTAAGATCTCCAGAAAATGTACGATTACATCAAATTTATATTGAGTGTTCATGTTTTATCAATTTGTGTTATTTTTCTTTATTAATTTTTATTTTTTTACCTGTGTATTTTATGAAAAATAGCTTTGAACAAAAGTTGTAGGTACTGATTATATCTGTAACCTAAAATTATTTTTAATAATATTTACACTACTGCTCTTTTTTGATAATTTTTTTAAATGTTTGTATGGTCGCCATTTTGAAACTACTTACCCGATATTGCCCAATAACGAACTCGACCGAGATATTTGAGAGATTGATTTTTGTAGCAAATTTGAACTTGATACCTTCAAAACTGCGACCTCTATCGTGTTAACAAATTTCGTAATATCCCATATATATATATATATATATATAAACTTTTGAACCAAATGTTTTTTTGGACTAACTTATAGACATATAACAACATGCCGTTGAAATTTTTTCGAAATTCAAAAGTGTGAACGATCGCAATAGGTATATTTCTATAAGAAATTTACCTAAAAAAAAAACACATATTATTTTCCGTGAGCAATTACTGAACGTAGGTACTAGAAACCATTTTAATGCTAGTGGAAGTTTTGACACTAAAAGGACCGGTTTTATAATTCCCGGTTGACCGAAGGTTGAAACTCAACCAAGAGTCAACCGTGACTTTCTTTATTACAAACATTCAATCCAAGGTTGAAATGACAGCAACTGACAGCTTTTTCAAACATTTCAACCGTAGATTTTGCTTCAGCGGACCATCTACGGTTGAAATATCCTTTATAAAACTGGCCCTAAGACGATTATATTCTAGATAACATTTAATCATTTGAATTACCTACGTTTTATTCATTTCCATTTGAATATTGAATACTAACTTTCAGTAAAGTTTTCAGAAAATTTACTGAATCGAGCATTTCCAGTCACTCACCAGCTTGCATTTATGTTTCGCAATATTAAGGCCTTCTGATCTTCATCGTTATTAGCAAAACTTTTCATCAGATCCGAAGTAGCACCCCCTTCCTTCTCTTGCTCCTGGTCAATAGTACAAATATAAACATAAAAAGCAATTCTATGACGTTGACACATAAGTTGTAATTTTTTTTTCAACTCATAATAAGTTTTATAGATACTCCACTCCTTTCTAACTCTCCTTAATGTTGTGTTAACAATTATTTTTATTAGGTTCAAGTATACATTAAAAAATAGATCGTATCGTACTTTTGTATGTTTGGCATGTGCAAAAATATTGTAGATCACTAACAAAGTTTATTTTTTTCCTAATAGAACCTTTATAACATGACGGTATAGTTAAATATACGCATGTACTACAGAAAACTCAAATTCCGTTCGCAAAGACAAATACATGTTTAAATATAATATTAACTCTGTTTCATTTCATCTTCTTTTCTAAAACTGGCCAGTGTGCATGCATTTCAGGCATGTACCTATGCAAGATGTTGACAATTTATTATTAAAAACGTGTAGGTGAGTGACTGGAAATGCTCGAGTTCAGATTTACTGTAAATGGGGGTTATGAATATAATACGTCAAGTTGTAATTTCACGGAAGGAAATTTGGGGGGGTGAGAAGCGATAGAATCATATGAATAAAATGCGAAATTTTTATACCAAAAACAATATACTAAAAATTGTAGCGGTGTGGTTCAGCTCTTATTGAGCGTATTCGAAATATTTGTGATTTTTTTGTGAAGTTTTGCAGAATATAGCTCTCCTCGCCAAAAGTTTTACATGGGGAAGAAGTCTACACCATTCCGCATACTTTCAATAATGGACTTAATATCTATTTTCTAATGCCAGAAATTTCATACTAAAGTACTCTTGACCCGTAATCTAACATGACACACATCTATGGAACGTGATCTATTCCTGTCCTTAAAAGTGAAAGATAGACAAAAAAGCAATTGAATTCATAATAATAAAATGATTTCTCTTCACATCATCGGAAGAATAAATCATCAAAAAACCACACAACATTGTTGCTATCTGTTGTTAAACGATCAAATAAGTAGCTCACTTACCTCGATATGTCAATCCAATCTCGAGAATACATGAGCAAATGAATATAACCAACAAAAAAATCTCCTGCATGATGCAGTGAAAGTTCCAATCGAAATAAAAACTCTCGATTATTGCCTATTATATTATTATTATTATTAAAAGCTTCCATTGATGGATGATGTCAATCAGTGAGCGAAAACAAAAAAATTAGGAAATCGAATCGCGCTATAAGCGCGATTAGCGAATAAAATAAAAATAACAAGTTGAATAGAATGACTTCCCCCCATAGATGACAAGGAGGAATATCATTTCTATTTCTATAGTGCAGTGAAAGCGAGTTTTTTTAAACTCGCTAATTCTGTTTGAAGTTAAGGCGGTATATCGAAGATGTAGAATATCATAATGAAATAATTCGTAATCACAAATATTGCAGCGCATATACAGGGTCCTCCATCCCAGATATCGTGTTTAAGTTATAAGTTGGATATTTCGCAAGCTAATAAGAATTATTCCAAGTAGGCTAGGATAAGTTATCATTTCAAAAACATTGGGTGTGTTTGGATGATTAGTTAAGATCGCAAGGTCAATGACAGCCATAATAATTCAACATCTATATTAATAAATAATAGCGAAGTGTATGTTTGTAATCACAAAATTACAAGTTTTAACTAATTGCATATGGTAGTAGGTTGCAAGAAACATTTCTTCCATAACTTCTGTTAACAAACTGACTTAGGCGATTTCATGTAAATTTTCCTGTTATCTGATTTTTGATAATTTCACACCTTATGTTAATGCTATACCGAATTTGAGGTCTAGTCTGCGGCGGTAAATGAGGATTTTCTATTGCATAAATATGTTTGTTTCTTCTTTTAAAAACCCCACTATCCTAAAATGACATTTCTTCTGTCCATAAAATAGTGTCTTCGAATAATAACTGCTCTATCATAGTTTGGTATAAAATTACAAAATTCAAGACGGCGCTCGGAATCTCCAGGAAATTTATAATCATGGTCCTTTTCCATAGTTGTTTTCAAGGATTTTCTGAAGCCACGATTTGCTAATCCCACATTCGTTGCTGATGGATTTTGAAGAAAGTTCTGGTTTGACACTCACTGGTACCAATACGTTTTTCAAGTTTCTTGAAATTGAGTAGATAGAGTGTTTTCCTTGTTGGCGCATTTCTTTCTGGATACAATCTAGCATATTCTCGCACTGCTATATCAACATTTTTTTTAATAAATGTCAAACATATCCTTTTTTTCACTATCACTATAACGCACCATTTTCAACCTTAAATTAAGAACAATATTTGGGAAACGAAACTTCAGAGTGTACTAAGATTTGAATGTCAAAAAAAACATACTCATACTGTTGTCATGGTGATTGAAATATTTGGTTTTCTTACCATGGCCTACCACATTCGATTTTTCTTGCCGACTTTAAATGTAGGCAGGTTATACAATGTTGCAAAGGAGATTTTTAGCTTCATTTAATGGTATTAATAGACAAATATGGCGCATATAAGAAAAAAAATTGAGAAAATGAATAAAAACCTTTGATTTTATTTAATTTGCAAACCGGAATAGTCAAAAGATCTAAATTACGCAACTTCTCCCCAATTTAACCATCCTTCTATCTCTTATTATGTAAGAAATAGCAATACTGTTCCCATGAAATCGTCGGGACAATGTATAATAATATTTTGAAAAGAGCCTACGTTATAGTTGAAAATATCATAGAAGATGCAGGACCCTGTATACAATATTATAATGTTCGAAATTCCTAATCAGACAAATATGGCGGCGCATATATAATTATAGGTGCCAGTGTATAAGTTTAATAGCACGTCTTTTCTTTATAAGCTGAATCGATTGTGCCTTTGTATTAGCCAAAATAGCAATTGATCGATAGATGATAGCCTTTTCTAATACTTGAAAGAGATGTGTCCTAGATAGCAAAATTATGCAAAGCTTCTTCAGTACGATATCTTAGATGCTGTTAATTTCATCATCAGGTTTATTAGAAAGTTAATTAAATTTCGGCACATGGTCAAATATCTTTCTATATGTATTGAAATTGTTGTTTCATCAATTACAATCTGCAGTGCAAACATTATTTTGCTATTAGGTATATGAAATAAACAATTCAACCGGATATCGTTAGGTACTCATCAAAAAATAACTCATATTGATAAATAGAAGGAATAAGTCACTTGAAAAAATTCGGGCCTGAAAAGTACAAAGTATTATTTATTATATTAGTGCTCGAATTACAAGTACAAATACTTAAATCAGTAGGTAATGCTTGTTCTAAATGCTACTAATAAGAGATAAATTGATGATGGTGTACAAAAGATTGTCTAAATTATAACTTACGGGAATTTTAATTGAATTGGTATATTTGAATTTCTTCACCTCACAACAGTTTTAATTAAAACGATCGCTTATACGAGTACGAGTATTATTTGGAGATCTCAAAACATCGCGGCGGAAATACTTATATGGAAATATTTCAGACCTTAATTTTGTCTTTCATTAACCATTCCCGGAATTTAAATTTTCGCAAGAAATTGCCCCTTCTGCATAGCGAAAATACACAGATTTCAAATTTTCCCGTAGGTCTTTTGAAAAAAAATTCAATTCAAACTTTCCAGATATTTTCTTATTTTTTCTGCCATCTCGGATTTTTTGATTTTCGGAAGGAAGGAAATTTGGGATTTTAGTTTTTATGAATATGGGACCATTTTTGACCGACGAACCCCGAACGGAGGAGGTATACAATTCAACTTTGTGCTTTTGTACTGATTTTGATCATTTTTGATTCATTTGATAGAGGAGGCTCCCATATTCATTAAAACGCAAATCCGAAATCTCCTTCCCTCCAAAAACCGCCCCCGATAGGGGTGGAGGGGGCGTATTTTCTTGAAAATGGAAAATCTGAAAATCTGAGGTGGTATAGTTAAAGATAGGATAATATCCGGACACATTTGAAAAGAACATTTTTTCAAAAGAGTTACGGTTTTCGAGCTAGAGGCAAGTTAAATTCTCAAATATGTGTATTTTCGCTATATGTAGAGGTCGAGTTGAAAATTTGTGGGTACTACATGAAAGACCTAATTATTTGTAGCAACATTGATAATGAACATTTTTCCTTAGAGTTACCGTTTTCGAGTTACAGCGGTGGTAAAATTGTAACATCTAAAATACTTCTGCGTATTTCCGCAGCGAGATCTCAGTAACAACTACAAGCAAAGAATATACGTGGAAAATAGGATAATTACTATCTTCATTGGTTACACTTAAAAGTGTGAAATAAATATTTTTCACAAAAAATGGATCGACGTTATTAGTTGGTGCACTGAAAAATACAAAATACTAGTAATTCTATTAGTGCTGGTACTTGTGAAGTTGGTGCCAAAAATTATCAATCTAGCTGCAACTGCACAACTTCAAAAGTAACAGCACTAATAGAATTAATATTATTTTTTATTTTTCAGTGCACCAACTAACAACTTCCGTCCAATTTTTTGTACAAAATATTTATTCAAGTCTCTCTCATCAAAATTGGAGCACAAATATAAAAAAAAAACATGCCGACATACTGTGAATTGTATACCTCCTCCGTTTGGGTTCGTCGGTCAATAAATAGATTCCACTTGGAATCTAGAACATCTTCCGACATCTTCACGCTCTCATGCACAATATCACAGAATTATGCAGCAATGACATAATGAAATCACAGTTATTATCAATATGGACGGGTATATAGTGCCGTTAACTTTGTTTATGTTAAATTTATAAGAAAATAAACAATATTTCAACAGAAGAGGCATATTATAGGTTATGTGTGATTATTATTGCAATTGTCGATCGTTCGCTCATTTCATAGGCAACATGCAATATATTCATTTTGATTTCATAAACAATTCCGTTGTAGAATCAAACGTAAAGAAAATCAAAGTACTAAAATTTATTTTAAAATAATGCGGTTTTATACTGACTATTTCACTTCCCGCGCAAAAACGAACCTACAGTTCCGATGACGTCACTCGTGTCTGTCATTCATATTTCCTCGTTATGACTTTTGATAACAACTTGTTTGAGGTTAAATGTGTGAGACGGTAAACATCAATTCGTTACGAAATTAATTGTATTTTATAATAAAATGAAACCTGGGTTCATAAGAGCAGACTACAAGGTCCAGTTAAAAACAATTTATTTGGAAACTGCTGAAGGAGATGGCCACAATGGCACAAAACATGAATAAGAAAATTATTAGCATTATTATGACTACCGGCTGTTGATGGATGACTGTAAAATTGATTCATTTTAAATACTTTAAAGTTTATTAAAGCTAGCGACGAACCAGATAACACTACCTCCAAGCGACGAACAAACAACAGTGACGTCATCTGAACTGTAGCTCCGTTTTCGCGCGAAATTTGAAGCAGTCAGTTTAAATCCTGCAATAAATTTAAATAATTAATTTTTTTATTACACTTTTGGTCTATTCTACATGGAATTCTTTAAAATGAAACCGAAAATAGAAATATTGCAAGTTGCCGATTAGTCATCCGAATTCTCTTATTGTTTTCACAAAAAAACGGATTCTCACCTGTTCCCTGGAAACATTACTGCTTGAATAAATCGGAGGATATGGATTATTTGAAAAATTATTCCAAATCAATTTTTCAACTTTTTTTTTCTGTCTCAACTTCAACTTATCATCGAAGTGAGATTACTCACTTCTTTACAAAAACACACACACAAAGCATTATATTATAGAATATTTCCGTTTCAGCTGTTTCATCAATTTTCCATTATTTAACAATAATTTTGCTTTGTGACAGGATGAAAGGTTTCATCTTTCAACATTCGTAAGTTCAATGCTTCGGAAACAAAGCTGATGATTAATATATTTATTGTATTTTTTTGCCAAAGAATAAACTGCGTGCAAAATTGTGCATTGGAATGAAATTCTAGAACATCTTATGCGGCGATGTGTGTTATTTTTATGAACATTTCCTGGAAATTGAGTATTTTGAAATTATTATATAGTATTTCATCTTTTAAAATAAATGGAAGGAGTCGTTGATCTTGTTATAAATGATTTTAATAGACAGAAAGCACATAATAGTTAATTGCTGTTGCCAAAATCAATTCTGCAAATATTATTAAAAAAATCCTACATATACTCATTTAGTTTGTTTAAATTCTTTTATCATAAATATTTAAAAAAAAAATTGGATCCACGTTATAACCTGGTGCACTGAAAAGTACAAAATAATATTAATTCTATTGGTGTTGGTAGTTTTGAAGTTGTGCAGTTGCAGTTAGATTGATAACTTTTGGCACCAACTTCACAAGTAAGTACCAGCACTAATTGAATTAATATTTTTCAGTGCACCAGATGACAACGTCGGTCAAATTTTTTGTAATAAATATTTATTTCATACTTGCTTACTATTCAGAAATCTAAGAGCAATCTCACGGAAATACGCATAACTTCACCACTGCTGTAACTCGAAAATCGTCTATGGAACAAATGTTCAATATACATGTTGCTAAAATAATTTTGTCAATAATTTTTAATTCTCAGATGTTCAATTTTAGAATGAAATTGCCTCTTCCACATAGCGAAAATACATGTATTTCATATTTTAACATGGCGGAAACTCGAAAACCGTAGCTCTTTTGAAAAAATTTTTAATTAACGTTTCCGGATATTTTATTATCTTTAATTCTGATATCTCGGATTTTCGAGAGAATGCGCCTCCCTGTTTTCGGAAGGAAGGAGATTTAGGATTTGCTTTTCTATGAATATGGGACCATTTCTCAAGTCTCCTTTTTCAAATGAAACGCGCGCACGAACTAAAAACAAGCAGACAGTCGAATTGTATACGTCCTCCTTTCGGGTTTGTCGGTCAAAAATCAAACAAACAAAAAAGGGAAGAAGTTAGATATATTTCATTGCACGGCAAACTGTATTAAACGAATGTCAAATTTCTTTTCAAATGACATGCTATGTATTTTGTTGAATCAGCAGTTTAAAAATGGTATTTTCACTTACACAAAAAAATAGGAAAATTGATAGTCTAGTTTTTATTCTCACCCTTTTTTGTACAAAAACGTGTCACAACCTTGTAGATTTTTAGATTACACACGAAACTATTTCTAAACCTAGTCATCAAATTATGTCAAGCTTTTTTAATTTAGATTTTTGTCTTTTCTACATTCAGCTGTCAGCTGTTTAGAAACAGAACAACTCTATCTGAAAAAAAAAAATATAAAATATAATGAAAACTAGTTTATTGACCGACTTTTAAAAAGAAGGAGCTGTGCTCTGTTATTTTATATTTTCTATTACAACATCTAATAAAGTCAGTTCTAGTTTTTTTTTTTAATTATTTACATGGTTAACTCTTGCATGTTTTGACATTACTGTTACTAGTTTATATTTATTTTATTCTTCTGTAAGATTTGTATTGATTCAACATTTGAAGGGCTGTAGGGCGCAGCCCTTAGGAATAACGTAAATTCTGAGGAAATTCGGTAAACCTTCGCATTATTCCCTTTAATTTGATACATAAATCTTGAAGATCGGTTCAGTACTCACTGAGAACTCAAAATTTCAAATAATATTATTATTCTTCCGTAAGAATTGTATTGACTCAACCTTAGAAGGGCTGTATGGCATATCTCTTAGGAAAAACGTTAATTCTGAGGAAATTCGACAAACCTACGCATTATCCCCTATAATTTGACATAAATCTTGAAGATCAGTTGAGTACTCACTGAGAGCTCAGAATTTCAACTGTGTATTAAATATAGAGATTATCATTATTATTTTTTAAAACTAGTTGAATAAATTATAGATAAATGTTAAACACTTGGCATTCTCATGAAAAACTCCTGTAGGTCATTTAAATTAATATGAATATTATTCCAAAATTGAATCAAAATATTAATAAATTTCCATTTATATATTAAATACATGAATACATGACAATTGTTTCGACACACTGTGTCCTTATCAAATGTGATTCTATTTATTAATATTTTGTTTCAGTTTATCATGGATTTCCATCAAGTATCAGTCAATACAATTCTGTTATTATTCCAAAAGAAACAACAACATTTTTTTTGTGATATAAGGAATGAATTTTAATCAGAACCACAATAATCAAATAAAGAAGTTTCAAAATATCACTTCCATCCAACAAACTTTGAAATTTAGTTCAGCAACTCATTCTAAAACTTTTTCTCATTAAGTATAGGAAAATTATATTCACAAATATTATAAAGTTTTTCAATTAACTTCCTATTCAACAAAGTATAATTTAATTAAATATGATTCATGTTTAATAGAATTTCTGTTTTTAAAATCAGTTAGAAAAAAGTAATAATATTCTCTTAGGCATTGCGCAAACAAAAAATATTTGAATAAAATTTGTATGAATTAATCTTGACGAAAGAAAAAAAATAATACATACATAATAGAGAGTTCAATGACAGTTATGAATTATTCACGTTATCGATCATTAGTGAATCAAAATTGTATTGGGAATATATTAGAATATTTTATTGTCATTTTATTGGTAATCAAGTCAATATTTTATTTGAAATATTTTTTTGTTGTTTAAGATTCACCATTGTCAGCAACATATTAGGGAACATCATGAGGTGTCCGGCGGTAGAGTTTTTCCTCATCTTTTTATGCCTTCTCTACGAAACAGTTTTAGGTAAATTTCATATAGAAATGTGCCTATTGAGATTATTATTTTTTTCGAAAAATTGTACATATATACAGTGCGGCCGTAATGTAGGGAATAAATATGTTTTTTAATACTCGAACATGTCGATTTTAGTTTTTGTCAAGCATGTTTTAAAGAATGAAATTATCATACAGGGTGGTCACGAAAAAGCTGAGAAGGTAGCTATTTTTTTTTCAAATAGACACCCCTAATTTTTTTACATTTTCGGATGCCTAATAAACTTCTAAGCATTTTTCATGTAATGTGTCCTATATACATTCAACAGTTTTTTAATTACAACGTGTTGAAACAAAATATTCGCCAGTATAATAAACTGGAGCAACAATATGTTTAAGTCAAAGCAGGCCATAAGCCAACAAGACAATCCAGATTTTACTATTTCATCAGAAGTGGGCTATGACTTTTTGACAGAAAACAAAAGCTTTATTGTATTTTGTACTTTATTTCGTTGTTGTTAAAGGTGTTTCTCGATTTTTAAATATTTTAAGTACCTTTTTGCCTCGTTTCAGTAGTTTTTATATATTTTGGTAAAGTGTTCACATTGAAAATCTTATTATCTAGATGAGACTTACTAAGACGCAAAACATAGAAGTTCTGATCATGATTGGTTATGGGAATAGAACCAGAACGCAACAGAAATCTTTCGAATTATTTAATCTAAAATATCCTGATTGGTTACCAATTTCGCAGTCAATAGTATGAAGATTGAGAGAAAAAATCATCAAATTTGTCATGTACGAGATGCTCCAAAGACTGCTAGGCCATAAGTTTCTGGAGAAAAGTAATTTGATGTTTTACTAAGTGTACGGTAAAATCTAGAGAACTAGCATCAGAAATATATTCGTAAAACGACAGTGCTCAAAATATTGTGTTTTCGGACGAGTTTAACTTAATTGGAGAAGTAAACACTCAAAGCTACCGTTATTGCTCGGATGTAAATCAACGTTATTTCCGGGACTCACCCAACGCAAACATTTGGTTCCAACAGGACGGCGCCCCAAAACATTAACATGCAGACGTTCGCACATTTTTCCAAATATGTGGAGTGGAAGGAGAGGTGCGATTGATTGGCCTTCAAGGTCCCCGCACTTGACCCCTTTAGATTTTTTTCTGTGGGGTTACATTGAAGGAGAAGTATTTAAAACAAAACCTATAGATTAAGACGACTTCCTTTTTTGATTTATATAGTGTTGTTGCACATGTTTATGAAACTGGCGAATTAATAATTTTAACACGTTGTAATTTAAAGACAGCTGAATTTAAGTATAGAACATGTTTCATGAAAAAATCTTAAAATTTTATCAGGAATCAGAAAATTTTTAAAAAATTAGGCGTGTCGATTTAAAAAAAAATAAGTTACTACCTGTCCAACTTGGCTGATGTTATATAATTATATTGATTATTGATTTCACAGCAATTTGAATTCATATTCAAAATTATCATAATAGGAATGGTACAGAATAGTTTAGAATTAAACAGCTGTACTTGCCGGTTGTTTATATCCACCCACTATAAGGATTATTCAATGCCTCGCTCATATTGGTCTCCACCGTCACTGGTACGCTGAACATTGATACTAATACTAATATGAGTTCAAAAGACGGTAGACAGGGCTCGACCTAATGAGTAATAATTTCAAGCCATGACTTTTTTTCCTTAATAAAAAAGTGTGCCTCTCAATGATTTATAATTTTTAAACAGAATTTGTGTAAAAAATATTTTCTATTTTCTTCCTAGACTGGTCAGCTTAATTTTATCTACCTATAACAAAACTTTCAAAACTTACCTCTCTGGGTGGGTACACGCCGTAGGGTATTTCTATATGCGTGCGTAAACTACAAGCTGCGTCCTAAAAGTGCCCTGATATTTGCTTTTCTAACTATACCATTTTCCATTTACAATATATATATATATATATATATATATATATAAGATCCATCTGTCGGTGCAAACGACATTCGACAAATAGATCCCTTCCTCAAGATGAGCCAGAACAGATAATGTTTTTTTTCTTCTAATGGATCTATTTTCAGATCCGGCTCTTAGCGACCACACTATTAATTAATTTATCAAACTTGTTCGAAGTGCGATATGTTAATATGGCAACTTGTATTCGCATGTCTTAACTTAAATCATCTGAATTTGCAAAATGTTGAGACATCACCTGATCACTTTTTGAAACAGAAATACACAAACCTGAACTATGTAATGATCAAAGCAAATATTCAAAATGTCTATATGGCCATACAAACATGTTTGGATAACTTAAAACATTTGAAAATAATTGAATTGATAATTTCCGGGCTGTGCAACAATTCTCAAGCTTTAGTTTGTTTGGATCCTTTTGTAATTCTTGTTTCAAAAGCATCTAAATTGCTGCAGATGTTGGCAAAGCTTGTTTAAGTATTCTGTAACTTATGTGAATTGTAATTGAATTGGTCTATCTGAATCCTTTTCACATAATTATCAAAAAGTTTCAATTAAAGTAGGTAAATGATTATTTGACCATCCAAACTTTTTCTTGAAATGTTTATAAAATATCTTTAGAAATTAATAGATTCATTTTCGAATTCAATCTAATACATCTCCAGATTCTGACCACTGCGCAGCAATATGCAACAATGACATATGACATGGAAATAACAGAACAGTTTATTATCAATATACACATTTATATTGTGAGTTTATTTAATTTATGATGATTTTGCTAAAATAAAACACTCTTCCAACACTTTTAAACATATAATACGAATAGACGAATTATTTATGACATAACAAACAATTCTCATCCGATTCTAGCAAAGACATGCAGATATATCGTTCTAATTTACAATAGCCTATTTCGAATGAATTGTTTAGATTGTTCGATAGGCAATGTGTCATAAGAAAATAATAGCTTCTCAGATAACCTGGTTACCATTCATAAAGTTTCCCCGATTTTACTAAAAAACTACATAATGATGTATCGAATAATAAATAGCTTCTCATTCTAGAAATACGCCCAAATATTAATTCTATAAAATTAGACCAATTTCATTAGTTTTCTACTGGGATTCTATATATCTATACACATTTATTTGTGCTTGAGTTAAATATGATTAGAAACGCCCGTAGTTGACTACTTTTCTATAAAATTCTATTTATTATTTGTTTAAGTATTTAGCACATTTTTTCCACTCTTCAGAGTTGATATGGGAAGAAAAGGAAAACCGCAGGGATCAGTTTTGGGGCCTCTTTTGTTTGTAATTTATATAAATGTATAAACCCATTATCAATCATTAGGTTCTATAACAAATAATAAAGCAAAAATGAATTAAATCATTATTATTTGTTACAGAACCTAATGATTGTTGATGGGTTTGTATAAGCCAGAAACATGTCTCATCATATTTAACTAAATTATCAATAAACTGTGGAGATGACTTCGAGTTTCCTTTAGACTAATATACCACTCCACTTCGAGATTATGGACTTCTTCTTACAGTATACTTTTTATTGTTTGCGGATGATACACCCTAATTACCATTTCTAACGGTGTCATATTATGAAATCTAGAACAGATTAGAAATAGCCAAAAGACGTTCTGTATTCCAGTGACACCAAAAGGGTAATCCAATAAAATACGAAACCCTAAAAAGTTAATTCTTATTTTAGACTCGACACTACTAATGTAGCTGCGTCTCAAATCAAATCTGCACCTGCGTAAATTCCGCTCAATTATTTTTCAAATGTCTTTTTCTTCCGACGGTTTCTTGGAGAGAAGAAAAAAGACTCATCAACAGAAATATTCGCGCGCGGTTAGGTGTGCTACGCACCTGCCCCCTATATGCCTATACAAAAAAAAACAACTTCAATTTCACTCTAAATTTAAATCCAATTATTATTTTACACAATGCGCTCACGAAAAGACAGAGCGTGCGAGAGTAAAAAAATAAATAAATAAAACTAGCCCGCGCAATTAAGGTTCAGCCAAAGTAAATGACTCGAATATGGCTGGCTGGTAGAGGGCGCAGTTAAGGCCTCGAATTTATCGTTCGTCGAGGTTTTAATGGTTTTGGAAAAAAGGCATCAGGGATTATTGATGAGTATAGTAGGTAGGTGCATGTACAAGCGGTATTATTTTTGGAGTATTTGTATTTCGGTTATATTCGTTTCGGCAAAGTTCGTGTAAATAAAGGTACCGTGGTAAGTAGTATGAGTGCGACCACCTATGCGAAGCCATCCAAATGTTCATTGTCATATACAGGGTGTTAATTATTATCAACAGCTTATTTTATTGCGTGAGTCTTGAGCTAATTTTGAATCGAAAAGTTCATATAATGTTATGTCCTCAGAAGCTTGATTTCCGATATACAGGGTTGTAGAGCTTTATTTTTATTCAGTTTTTTTTGAAATAATTCAAAAACCGTTTGCGACATTCCCGGATAAAATATTGTGATATAAATACGCATTTTTTTGTTTAACCAGTGACGTGTATTGGTACAATTTTGAGTAAAAAAAGTAGATCGCCATTGTTTATCGAAACTTTGTTTAAAAATAATTGATATCTATTTAATTTTAAACAAAAAAAGTTACTTGTGTTTTTGCCATAGAACGTATTATTTTAATGAAAATAATTAAAAACTAGTATCTGGATTTAATTTGAGTAAATTCTTTATGTTAAATCATGTTAGTAAGTGACATTCACGAGTAATAAGAGCTACTTTGTTGTCTAATTAGTTTCGTTGGTTATTTCCATTTGTCATAAATAATATTTTAGTTAAAAAATGGTAGATCATTCGAATTCTGAGAAGGCCGATATGCATTTTGTTTACGATCTTGCTGATGGTAATGCTAAACAAGTCCAGCATAATATCAACAATGAAAGATATCCTTGCTGATCGTTCCATTCCCGATAGTAGAACGTTTACCATATTCACCAGCGCCTGTCTGAATACGGATGTTTTCAACGCAGCTCCTCCCAGAGAAGACCTCTTATTGTTAGTACACCGGCGATTGAAGAGGCTGTTTTACAAGAGATCGAAAACGATCCAGAAACTAGTACCAAAAAATTGGCAGGCATTTAAATGTTTGCCACGTAATACTATGGGCAATTTAAAAAAAAATGTTGTATCCTTACCATATTCAAAGAGTTCAGGCACCCCTAACACGAGATTTTCCACCCTGCAGGGAATTTTCTCAATAGTATCTTCAAAAAACTTTTGAAAATCATCAATTTGAGAAACAAGTTCTCTTTAAGCGAATGAAGCGAATTTTTCCAGCAGCAATGAGACATTTCCATAATAATCATAAGTGGGCCGAAGAAAACCCACACGCTGTAGGGGGGAATCAAATTTTCAGGAACAATTTTCACTCAACGTGTGGGTTGGTATCATTGGTGATTATTCAATAGGACCTTTTTTTTGCTACGGCTTGACGGAAATTCTTACCTCGATGTTCTTCACTTAGATCACCTAACCTAGTCGTTGTTTGTTTTAAAATCACTTTACCGGCATCATTATCAATAGATAACCTGTTTTTTGATAGATGACATTTAATAATCAGCTGTGTTATTAGCTCGGATAGTAGTTGTTTTCAATATCTGTGTCTGCTAACAATGTAGCAGCACTTTACGTAATTTAATGGAATCTAAATATGAATTCATGCCTCTTCCTGAACTTTAGTAAGAACCTTTTATTCAGTCTAATAATACTCGACGATCTGTATAAATGGAGAGCACAACAGTTATAATAAAGTACACACATTTACCTGTCATAATAAGGTAGCTTGTAGCATCACATATATATATATATATATATATATATATATATATATATATATATATATATATATATATATAAACTATATAATTCGTGAGAATAGATATTTGTGTTCCGTGTAACATTGAAATAAACTGCTAAATGTCTACATAAAAATTAGTTTCGCATACAAATAACTGTAGTGTAGACATATCGGAGGCATATAAAAGTATAAGAATTATGTTCAACTTATAAGCGACAAGTTGATATTGTATAAACGCACTGGAAATACATAATAATAATAAACGTTGGTAGGTACTTGCGCATTGCATTCACATGATAGAAGAAGTTATGAAATCCCTCAAGAGAAACAGTTAATCGAATTATATCACAAATAAATACCCTGTGCGAATAAACGCACTGAATATATATTATATATATATATATATATATATATAACCTCTTGAAATACATTCCATTTATCTACAATATATAGATATATACCTACATACTATATATATATATATATATATATATATATAAAAGGTCTAAACGTATTCACCTTACTGGTAAATATATAATATTACGTAATATGTGTAACAGTTAATCTGGAAAATACAGCTACGCATAGTACCTTTAACTGAGAAGATATATACATATATACAGGGTCGGTAATATGGGAACAACTTGTGGTGGTTTTCGAGACGAACATATAATAATAAAAAAAGCAAACAAACAACCGAATTGTATACCTTCTCGTTTTTTGGAAGTCAGCCAAAAACCAAAATTACAAGTGACTGAGTTACAAAATACTTTTTTACGTAAGCAGAACATTATCGAATACATGCACTGGATAAACCAAACAAGCTGATAAGCAAAATTATCTGTGAACGACTAAGAAATAGTCAGCGAAGATCATCAAGAGAAGCATTCCTAGCGCGCTCTATCGGTGAGTAGGTCAAGTGTTCTATGGAAGTAGGTTAAGATTATTGTGGATGCCACAAGCTGAATATTTCCGGAAGATTGGTAGTTATGGAAAAATGTTGAGCACAAAAGTATTACTAAATATTTTTTCAAAAATTACTCGAGCTGACATACATATGTTTTCCTTTAAACTTTGAATGAAGGCGAGTATTCTGTATATTTTTCAAAACTTTACATTCGGCAGTTTCAGGTATACCTATGGAAGAACCAGATTTCAATGTTCTCAGCTAATTCGGAGAGTATAAGCTGTGACAGACGGACGGACAGATCCTACAAACATACACCAGGGTTATCAAGGCATTTTTTCATTGGATCTTGAGTACACAACAATTTTACATCACATGGTCTGACTGAAGACACTAACGAAAGAGAGTTGTTTTTTTAGTAAAATGTCGTTCAACCGTAAACATATTACATTGACAAGTATTTTTCTGTACAAAAATAATACGTTCAAGTGAGATCGACCATACTGAAATTTAATTTTAATAGCAAATGGTGAATGAAAAAATAGTTTTGCCCCCAGACTAGTGATGCTGCGAGACTGGTCTTAGTCTTGCAGTTTTGGTTATTTTGCAAAATCGCAAGACCAAGACCAAGACCGTCTATGCAAGAGTGACCAAGACCAATACTGGGGTGCAAAACCAATACCAAGACTAACTTAACCATTGTCTTGGTCTTGGTCTTGTTGCAAGACTTGCGAGGCTCTCGCAGATCCGTAACCAAACAACACATTGGTAGGCTCATTGATTAAATATGAAACGCTAGTAAATAACCTAATAAATTTAATATTTGAACTCCCTTATTATCGATCTTTATTTTACAGATTCTAAAAATATTGAATTAAAAGTTGTGAAAAGCGAGCTCATTTTACCCATCTAGAATTTTCTGATTTCAAAAAATTCTGAAACACCCTATACAGTGTTTTCAACCCTTTTAGGATTTTTATTAATGCGTTGTTTTCAACGAATCCCGAAAGCTCGTAGCCAGGGGAAAGTTGATTACACGGTTTTTTGTTTTTATTATTTTTTCTATCACCCAGAATGTTTTAAGCAAACGTTACAAATCATCTATAAATCTGATATTTTTTCATGACATTTATCCATTAGCCACTTTTTGAGATGTTTTAAATTTTGGATTGCCCTTCTTTTGAAACTATTTTTTCGATCATGCTCATTAACTAACTCAATTGAGATTCACCGGACCGATTTTTGAAATAGATACCTACTTTTATAAATGCGCGTATTAACAAATCTCTACCAGTTTTTAATTTTCATTATTTTTTTGGAAAAAGCTATATACAAAAGTTGAAGTTAGTTATATAAACCAGAAATACTTTTGATCGCTTTCACTCAATGGCCACTCCGAGAGATTTTTTCTATTTTATTCAAGAAAATGGTACAAAACCATTGTAGAATTATGATGAACAAACATAAAACAGGACCAGAGAAACTATTATATATAGAAATATGGCTAGAAAGTAGTAGAATCAGTGCTCAGGTACGACGGAAGATACGAAGAAAGCTCAAGAAGACAATGTCGCGCTAGTAAGATACTGTCGATATTTGTCTATTACGAATGATAATATAACTATAGGCAACTTACAAGATTATCAATTACATACTTCCGATCCATATTGCAGTGTTCTTCTTCATTTGAATTAAGCAGTTAGGGTTTAGAATCACGCGAACATTCCTCACTTATAAAAAGAGCAAAATTTTTGCAAGAGTCTTGCGAAGTCTTGCAGCAATACCAAGACCAATCCCAAAACCGTATATGCAAGACCAAGACCCAAGACTAAGACTAAAGACTTGATGCAAGTATGCAAGACCAAGACCAATACCAAGGGTGCAAAACCAAGACTAAGACCATATCGGTCTTGGTCCTGCTTTGCGCATCACTACCCCAGACAGAAGATTAAACCTATAATTAACCGTTTGAAAAACATTGCAGCGTTTTCATGTATCTGAAAATTTCGAAAATTAAGCAAGAAATGTTTCTTTCATCTCGGAAAAGATCCACATTCGGACCTAGGTTAAAATACTGTTGGTTTATTTTGTACCAGTCGACTAGCTCGCGTACATCAGTTTCTAACTCAATTTTAAACCTATTCTCCCAAATTTTAATTCCGAATTCTATTTCCAGTGAAAAAATATATCTATCTTGTCACTTTTTTACATTTCGCATTTAACATAAACTTTTGTAACAATCATTTTTCTACAGTTATCTTGGTTTGTAAATATTCGACTGTTTCCATGCATTGGCAGTGACGGCCCTGTATACGATATTATAGAATGAGAAGAAATAGATAATGATGGTAAAAACCGCGATTTAGAATCACTTCGCTTTTCGAGAGCAAAGTAGGTATAGGTAGGTATATAGTAAGATATTATACGGAATAAATAATATGGATAATCCGTGTTACAGTTAACGTAATCGAAAGAGAGGCAATAGTGAAGAAAACGGCGGTTCGACATTATGCCATTTACTACGGCATCCGGATTTCTGTTGGCAACAAGAAAGCAACAAGAACAAGATAAAAAAAGTAAATCTCTCTCTTATACTCTAATTACAGCGTTTGGGTTAAATGAGGTGCACGTGAGCAAAATCGATAGAGTCGATATATTTTATACTATGTATTAAAGATAGATGATAGTAGCCAGATGAATCGAACAGATAGACATAAAAGCTTTGATTTGAGGCTCTTAACGGAGTCTTAGCCCGAGCTGAATGACTTTTTAACGCAACGGATTACAGGTATAGCAAGAAAAGTATATAGACAGGTATATAAAAAAACTGATAAGAGATGATGGTGCTTTAGGCTGATATCTCGGTTATTTTGTATTACACGGGTGCAGAAATCATAATAATAATACTATGTCGTTTGAATGCATCGCAACAAAGGGATTTAGTTGTACAGCCTTTGAAAGTTCGCTTATATGCCTATAGAGTGATAACGAATATATGAGATCTAAGAATAGAAGAATAGATACACATGGTCTGATGGGTGAAAGGAAAATTTTATTTATACTTCTTCTGAGAAATGGCAGATTGAAAAGAAAATCGATGCCAATTAGAAGGAAAGGGCGACTTTTTCCTTCAGACGAAATTAGTAACTCATCTTATCTCTAGACAGATAAGGATTATCTGCAAGTTTTGGGTAAAATGGACGAGATTGAACTACATATATTAACAAATATATTAGAAGTAGTTCTCCCCGACCCCAGATTCTGTACTAGTCCAGGAAATGGACAAGTTCTAACCTCTATGAAGTAGGCATGATCAAATTGAAGCGCACCTATCCCACTTTTTAGTGCTTATTTGTGCTACTAAAAAAAATATATCCCGTGCAGTTTTAAAAAAATCGTAGAGCTACTAGCTTCATATGAAGTCAGCACGACTAAAACAAAAAAAAAATAATTAAGATATAAAAACAAGTATATAGTGCTCATTTGTGCCATTAAAAAGAAATTCATATTCGCATTCAGTTTAAATAAAACAATAACCTAACAAATTAAAAACCAAAAATTTAATAGCAAAGTAAATATCCACTTTTATGAATAGACTCGAACCGCAAATCTTGCAACAGATACCTTATTATTTTGTGCTATTAAAATATGTAATTGCAGAATTTGTACCAGCGACATTTCATCAGAAACCATCAAAGAACCAGCTAATGCTCAAGAGTAATGTGCCATTTGTTTTCAGCAGAATCCAGCCGCGACTATTGCAAAAGTTGAGGCTGACTTTGTGCTACCAAAATATGTAATTGCAGAATTTGTACCAGCGACATTTCATCAGAAACCATCCAAGAACCAGCTAATGCTCAAGAGTAATGTGCCATTTGTTTTCAGCAGAATCCAGCCGCGACTATTGCAAAAGTTGAGGCTGACTTTGTGCTACCAAAATATGTAATTGCAGAATTTGTACCAGCGACATTTCATCAGAAACCATCCAAGAACCAGCTAACGCTCAAGAGTAATGTGCCATTTGTTATCAGCAGAATCCAGCCGCGACTATTGCAAAAGTTGAAGTTTACTTTGTGCCACCAAAATATGTAATTACAGATTTTGTACCAGTGGCATTTCATCAGAAACTATCTCAGAGCTGTCTTCAGTTCCTGCTATTTCCCATGGATTGAAGAACTTTCCGTAATATTTAGTATGTTTTCCCCCTTTTGTTGGCTCGTCACTTGTATACTTTTTCAGGCAGAAAGTCTTTGAATTCTTCTCTTGAAAGTGAGATTTCAAAATGTTTTTCATTGCGACTATTTAGTGACTCATTCGCAGATTTTTTGTGTCACTCGCTACACTTCCATACGTGATATCAGATTTTTCATCACACGAAACTTCGTTAAAAAGTTAATTTCATACATTACATCATCTGCAATTACATATTTTAGTAGCACAAAAAAAAAAACGGTAGGTATCTGTTGCAAAATTTGCGGTGCGAGTCTATTCATAAAATTGGATAATTACTTTTCAATTTAAATTTTGGTTTTTAATTTAATAAGTATTTTGTTCGAAACTGAATGCAAATATGAATTTCTATTTGATGGCACGAATTTATGTGTTCATATGAAGGTAGCAGCGCCACGATTTTTTCCAAAACAGCACGAGATACAATTTTTTTCTTAGAAGCACACATTAGCAGAAAATAAGCTCTAAAAAGTGTGATGGGTGCGTTTCGATTTTGTCGATTTGATCTTACCTACTTCAGAGAGGTTCTACCTTGCAAGAGGTTAATCAGTTGTAGAAGATATTATTACACTTATTATAGTTTTATTAATATTATTATTATAGTTTCCATGTCTCGACTGCTATTCTATATATTTCATTTGAATGATATAAATAGTTTTCCTCTATTGCGTAACTTAACCTAACTTAACGTGTATTAATCTAATCTTGATGGTGACAAGTTTTCTTTTATTATTGATTCTCCGATTGGTATTGGTTACACATGAAGTCAAAATCAAGATAATAAAATTGGAAATGTATTAACCTATTTTCAGATAAAATGTTAATTTTCAATTATACCCACGTTATAATTTCATTCGTACCTGAATAAAATCGTAATTTCCATATTAAAAATATTTTTGCATCTCAATCCTGCAAACTGGACAATATTCAACGTTTTCGCATCATTGAACGCCTTCTCTCATATTATTTATAACAATTGTCGCAAGAAACTGAGACTTAGCCGCATATCAGTTAATTATACCACCAACACATACCTTGTTAAGATGCCGCATTCAAGATATCACCGGAATTATAATAATAGTTATATCGTATTTTCCGTAGCAACAGCGCAGCACCACTACTACTAGTAGGTAGGCGCAGTCAGAGTTTGTTGTTGTTGGTTGAGGTCGATTAGTATGCCGCTGCGATCTTGCGCCAATTCAATTTGAATAAATCGGGGCCGCCAGCGGGCCCATCGGCCGAGCGACTGCGTCGCATCCCTCGCAAAATGCTCGCGGGGAACAACAAACACGAACAGATAAACCTAAATATCACGCATTGTTTCAGATATCAGGGGGGATAACTTCTATTCAACAAACGTTACGAGTTTTAGCAAATTTTTCATTACATTTACGTGGAGAATACTTTTTCATTTCATCATTATAGATTATAGACTTTTTGCTTCCTCTTTATGTTTCAGTTAGCGTATTGTTTTGCACTAATTCAGTGTAGATAACATTTTCTTAACATACATGGAAGAAGATGAAGCTGTAATCATCTCTCTGAGAGGACATCCTGTAAAGTGCAGTATACAGTGAAAATTACAAAAGAAATGTTAATTCTATTAATCCAAAACTGAAAAGCAATAGTAAAATCGCGGGAATTGAACAAAATGTATTTAAAGATTAATGATTCAGAAATGGAACTCACATGTCATCAGATCAGATGTTGTTTCAAGGAAAAAAGGAAACCGTGGATAACAGATGAAATACTCGAACGACGAAGAGAAAATAAATTGAAAACTTTTAATGAATATAAAAATCTTCCTAGGGAAATTAAGAAAAATAACCGCGAGGCCAAGGAGACATGATCGTCAGTGCGTAGAAACAAAAAAAAAGAAAAATTTCCTGGCATAGGATCCTTGGATTGAGAATTAGAAAACACTTTTGGAGACCAGAAAATTATATATCTTGTTAATATAGTTTGAGTGCTTACCGTTTGACAGAATTTTTTTTAAAATAATTTTCCGAATATCTAAGTAATTAGTAGATACTTTTGAATTTACAAGTAGTCCAGGTAAAACTATGAGAAGCTATGATGATGTAAGGGAAAGACAAACTAAAACTGAACCGAAAAGAACAATTACTAATCTACTTTATCTGTACTACCTCATTGAATCGAATATTTGCAAAATAGTCTGCAGGACAATGATATCCGAATCGACACAAGTTGTTCTTTCTTTTTTTTTCGCAAAACATTCTTGTGTTCTTTTAGGACGAAGCTCGACACTGGAACAGGTATGTGTGTACCTTATACGTTGTAGCCTATAAACATTCGAGCCCTGAAGGTGTGGCAGTCCTCGCATTTATGTAAATACGACAAGTGGACGTGTAACATAAAAGTTTCAATTCACAAACACACACCAAAAAATAAAATAAAAAATATATTGATAAAATTTATCGCTTAAAGTTAAATAGCAAATTACTTTGGTAATTTCTAGAAATATATAAATACCTACATAATGAAAATTTTATATTCTTCCTCAAGAAGTTTTCTCTGAATATCAATCAGGAATAATTGAAAATGGTTCTACAGAACAACTAAAAGAATTTAAAAGTAATTATCTCCTATATCGACTATACTTTATTGTTAATAGTTGAAGAATTAAATAAATGTTCATTAAATCTGTGCATCTCGGCCCTTTTCTATATAATATCTAAAGGATTCGCTCACTTTTCCGAAAAAAGAGTTACACTGCACCAGCATTGGATTATTAGATAATAGATATGTGAAAAATTTATGCTTTTCCTTTTTAATTGGCTGGCTAATAGATAGTGCGCTTCGAGCATTTTTGGAAACAAAAATGTTATAAACTGTGTCATCCTGTCTCTAAAAAAGTATTTGTCAGTATGCTTCTTCAAATATGAGTAATCAGATCCCGCCTAGACTTCACTAAAGCTAAAAAGGTTCACAAAACTACTTTGATCTTCTCAAAAACTACAAAGACTGGAATGGCACTAATGCTTTTCTAAAAGCACCTTGCAGAAATCTGTCTGCAAAATACTTTTATACAAAAACTGGAAAAAGCTCAGTTGCATCAGAAGTGGGATCGCCCCAGTGAAAGACAACATGGAACGTCTTTCAACGTTCTCCAAATAATATTAATAATAAAACTCTTTATTTAGAAAGAAAAAAGTACACATTTGTAATACTCCCTGTATCTAATACATTGACTTCGAGGCAAGACCAGCGTATTGCCTAGTTAGCTGTACTCTATCTAGTACTATTTTGCCGGAAGTGTGAGAAATCTAATCCGCTTGCAAAGATTAAGGTATTTCTAATCTTTTTTTTGATGTGGACCTCTGCTATTTTTGGATATAAAAAATGGTAATTTGCTGCATACTTAAAATTAGGAATTACGTGTTCCGTCCAATATTTCTAAAAATTAGAAAGTAAAATTTTGAATAGGTATATGTATAAGTACATTTTTGTAGAATATATTGAAAAGACTTGTTAAAAAAGGAGAAAGTAATAAAAGAATATTCCATTAGAACTATACGAACATTCATATAGCCTAAACTTGAAGCTTTTAGAGGTAGGATACTGTCTGGAAGAAGAGTTTTCAAATGGCTCAATGTCCTCTATAAATTTCAGTTATCAGAAATGAGGAATAACAGATCCATGATACCATTTTATATGCTTTTATATCACAAATTTGTTGTTGAGTTATTGCTCTATAGGTAGTTGACTGACCAGCTTTCAGTTAAAATCATAAATCAATCCATTCGTAGGTATACGCAGAGTCGCACACACGCAAGCATATTCGTCATATTATTATACAGAAAACTAATTTATCGGCTGCTCCTTTTTCTGAAGATAAACATACACACACGCAAAGCCATTCGTCTATTTCATTTACCAGAAATTCCATCTAGATCATCTCTGGCTTCGACTGTAGTTACTTACATACGGGTGGAGGCTAAATAAAAGAGTGAAAAAAAAACACTCGCATCAAAATCCATCCGTTAAGCTGAACCGCGATGACTTTCTCTTTTCTCATTTGGCACCCCATGCTGAGCGCCATCTGATAACCAACTCTTATACTAAGCTTCCAAATATAGACGAATTTAGATGGCATTTTTATTATGCAAACAAAAAAATGTTCATGTGAATTTTGAACAAACATTGAATTTTTGCCGGTTTATTTTTTTCAAGTACCTACCTGCAATGCGGATAAATTACTGAAATGATACCTTTAACCTTTTTTGATGTCTACGTCACTAGGTTCAGGCGGATATATTTAAATCTCCGCCTGTAATATATTTAAATCGTAATTTAGTATTATCAATCATCGAACCAAATTTAGATACATATGATAAATATATTCTTAGTAATTTCTTGATAATATGATTTTCAATACTAATCAAAATTCTGTTAAAAATTAGACTATTTTTTATTTATTTATTACTGTTGAGTTTTGCACACTTTTCTATTAATTTGATGACAATGTAATTTAATCTATTCAATTTTCGTCTCATAAAGTAGATACCTTTGAGTGAAACAAATTGAAACTATTTTTTGAGGCAAATTTTTATAACTAGATCACCGACAGCCATGTAAAGTTATGATTCTGAATTATCACTTATAATCTCCTTAGAGCATGGATAATTTTTGAATTTTTTTCACGGTACAATTTTCTTAGAAAAAAATTACAAAGAATAATTCAAACGTTTGACAGATTCGGTACGAAGATTTTATACAAAAACTTATTTTTGAAGTAAAATACAAGACAGTTTATGAATAAATATTTGTCAAAAATAATCTACCCTGGTTCTTCTGGTTTCTGCACGTGACAGCTGTCAAGCTAAGTTACGTGACCGAAAATATTTTCGGGAAATTCAGGTTTTCGTTATAGCTACCTGTCAAAATCAAGTTATCCGATTGGCTTAAGAAAACAGGTAAAAAAATTTCACTTATAATCACCCTAGAGCTTGATGACAACTTGAGTGTTGGAAAGGAAGATTCCATCTAGTAAACAATAACAATATTCGAATCGAGAAGAACCTTCGGATTTAAAACATTTTGATGGTAATCAAGACATGATTGAAGAATATCGATTAATTTTCAAATCAGCTTTTGTTTTATATATAAAATGGATAAAGTACCTAATAATTAAATTCTTGATCCTTTTCTGTTTCACACAAACGAGAATGGAAACTAGGACCTAAATATAACATTTCTATGCTATAAGATTGCTACACTGCAGGAAATAAGCAAAAGACATTCAAGAATTGCTGGAGCTTTCTCTTTAAGGCTCAGTAGAACTCTGAAAAGGCCTTCGTCTGGGAAATAGGCCAAAAACAATAAAATAATAATAATAATAATAAAAACGATATGGTATATACCTTTAAATAAAATGGAATTGTCTGTAATATCAAAATAAAAGGTTTTAACTAATTACATATGGAAGTATATGTGTCAATGATAATATAAAGCAATTTTCATAATGTTTGTCTGTTTGTTCCGGGTAATCTTCGTAACGGCTGAACCGATTTCGACAAAATTTTCACAGACAGGTAGCTACTGTTATAAGGAATAACTGAGGCTGTTTTTAGTTTATTATTAAAAAAAACTATTCAAATAAATAAAATCGACGTGTTAACCGGTTGTATGGAAGTATTTGTGTCACTAATAACATTAAGGCAATTTTTATAATTTTTGTCTGTCTGTTTGTTCCGGCGAATCCCCGTAACGGCTAAACCGATTTCGACAGGATTTTCACTGGCAGGTAGAGCGAACAAAGCCGCGAGTAACAGCTATTTGTTGTTAATAGTTTGTTAACATTTTTTAAATCATGTAACGATGTCAATTGGGTAAAATGCTTCATTACAAATGATTTTCTATCATATTAAAATTTATAGAAATGAATAAAGGAAATAAAAAGAGGATCTAGTAAAACCCTATGAAGAAATAAGAACAACAAATAACATAACAAATAAAAACATAAAGTAGGTAATCTATAATAATGTTCAAGGACGACTGTTAAACCCGTTATTTAAAAAATGATTTAAAAAAATAAATAATAACGAAATCAATTATTTCAAAAAAAGGTTTAAAATGCAATAATAATTTTTAATGTGATTTCTTTTAAAACTGCAGTATACGTTTTCAAATGCAATGCGTATAAGGAACAATCATTAAAAACTTCTTTGAGACTGACATACTTGGATTCAATTTATAAAAAATCGATTGATGTTTCAGGACTTTTAAAGTTACATCACCCATGTTTGATATCTGTCTAATATTCTAAGTCTTCATTAAATATTTACACTGATTTTTTATTGCCAAGGAGATTATCCAAAAACGCCCTCCCGCTAATCTACCGATTGCAACAGGAATACATAATATTATTTCAACTATTGCTTTCACCTTCTTCTCCATCTTCATTGCCTAATAATAATAACGATAGAATGAAATATACTACCAGTCTCATGACGGATGTGAAATATTAAAAACGTTTAAGATGGTAAATTGAATCGATTTTTCTCTCTAGCCGTCTGTCTACTTGGTTGCCTTTTCTACTATTAATCACCTGTCATTGACGGCGAGTTACAACTTGGACAAAATCATTGTTTCTTCGATTGACGCGCATGTATAAATGGTTTATTCATATTATGTGAATGTATATAATTGAGAAACAAATTTGAGAAATTACTTCTACGATAATCCGCTTATGCTATTAATATTATTATAGTATTATAAGGTTTTGAGGATAATTTATGAGTTGAATAATGCGTAAGAGAAATTGTAATGGTTGTCAAACTCAATCAATCGGGCATGAATTCAGAGCTCTTCGTACTTCTAATATAAAGTGAAACAGTAAGTTATATGAATTATGCAGTATTTATGCGCTCTTCAAAAACAACGGCAACAAATTTCGCGCTTTATTATTTACACCAAGAAAAAAACTGATCTGACTGGGGGCTAGCTGGACGCATATTCATGTAAGTACAACAAAAATCAATTATATCAATAATTCAATGAGGTTCGTCTGATTTTTTTCTCCCTAATCTCCAAAGGTAGAAAAGTAGAAGATCTAAAAAAATGTGGTGGCTAATTTGATTTCTAGTTTGCGGGGAAAATTTAAAGTGTCAGCAATGAACATTTTTGAAACTAAAATTAGAATTAAGAAATTGCCATTTCTTCTTACCAGACAATTGCCGATATGTCATTATGTATGTAGATCTATGAATGAAAGATAATTATATAGTAATAATCACATATTTTTGAGGTTATTTTCTTATTTATGAAACTTTATTTAATTTTAATTATTAATTATCTTCTATATACTCATACGCAAAGACATATCTTTGAACCCCATATTAAAAATAATGCGGTCATAGAGGAATATGAGATTTGGCACAGTTGAACCTTGTTTGGTCAAGGAGTGCACTAAGCTAAAATTAATTAATAATATGTGTTATGAATACATTAAATTTAATAAAGTAAATTTACGTTAACCAGCTGTCAGCTGTTTAAATTTATCGATGCATAGGAGCATGAAAATAAAAGTTCTGATGGTGTAGTAGTAACGTAATTGCCTTTCGTTCAGCTGACCCGGGACCGATTTTCAGCCACCAAATTTTTTTTCTGATAAACAAAATTTAAAAAATGATATCCAATGATTATTATAGAAGGAATACTCCTTGATAAGAGAATCTCAACAGTGTTCAAACTTAAATTTAATGAATTATGGTCGAATTTCGACCACTGGGCAAACTCAAGTTTAAATGGTGTATTTTTTGTGATAAGTCTTTGCACGAGTCAGATAAATTTAAAATAGATTTTCGAAGAGAATATGTTTCTGTTGTATAATACCACAAAAGCTTTGAAGTGACAATCGATATCAGACTAGACATTTTAGAAATCAAATAAGATTCCATTAATGGTTATTGAAAAGATCTACCATTTTAAATTTGAACAAATAAGTAGAGTAATGTTAATTTATTATAAAAAAAATATCCGAAGAAACATTCTTTCATATGTATATATTTACAAATCTACACTAATGAATGGAGTGCTACATTACCTAAAAAATAAAAATAATATGTTAGATTTTTTCCCTATAAATAAAGTTTCAAATAATTTGCAGAAGAGCAAAACAGAAAGAGATGAATTATTAACTAAAAAAGACTTTTTGCACCAGTGAAAAAAATACTTGCCTAACTCCCTCTAGAGATTTTTCTGGGGACAAGAACATTATTGATTTTGAAAAATTAATTATGTATGTAAAATGTATGAAAGAAAAAAAATGACAGTTATAAACAGTCAAAGAATCCATAAATGGGTTAGTTTTGCAAATGAATCAAATACTAGTGATGATGATTTTTTATGCTTCTAAATATTAACTTGAGAATTTGAAAAGAAGAACTAACGTACCCACCTATAGCTTTTTTGAATTTTGAAACAATGTTTAGTAGCCTAAAGAAAGAATTATCATTGTAACTGCTGGTTTCAAGGCTAGGTTTATCGGCCCCGCACGGTGCCTTATTTTTGACCGACGAACCAAACGGAGGAGGAACACTCCTTCTCTTGGAACCTTTTCTAATTGTTTATGTACGTGTTTGAAGTTTTCGTTGCCTTTTCCTAGCTGTCATTACAAATCCAAGCGAGGTATCGCATTCATTTTAATTATCAGCAGCAAGAATTAACACCGGTTTGAATTTGCGAAATAGACTGTACGTCGTGTGTTATGAGGACGACAAAAAATTGGTATCGTCTAAATGCACCATTAGGCATTACATAATTAATTTACTTCCTTTACTTTTTTCATCGTTTTCAATTTCTGATCCTCTATACCCTATATCATGTATACATAGTAACTCCTTTCATAAAACTCACAAATATGTTTGAAAAAACAATAATCGCGCGCGCCTGTACTTGCCTTCTTTTTTATGGGTGGGTAAATTTTATTTATGAGCAAATAAAAAACCGTACGGAAAACGCGCGTGGGTGACACATTTACACACACACAGGGCGTTATAAAAAAAAGTATATGTATGTATATTTATAAGAAATTCAACAACGGGATACTTTACAATACCCATCCGACCATAAATACTTTTCACAAATAAAAAGGTACTTTATTCTATCCACCATCAAGTCAAGTCCAAAATGAAAACATAATAATATTCACTGCTCTGGACGAGCCAAACAAAATGTGTATACATATATGAGTGGAGACTCTGTTGTATTCGTTACTGGGTGTTGTTGTTCTTGCATTTTGGTTGTTGTTGTTGCCTGTTGCTGTTGATTTTCACTGCAGGATCAATTCGTGAGAGACTTAACTCAACACAGAGGTGCAGATTGTGTGTGTGTGGGTTAGTTTTAATATTAAGGCGACGCGCGCGATGTGGATGGAATTTTAATTGATTCGGAGAAGAAGGGTTCCCAACTCGCGTTCAATATATGTAATATATTTTTGGCAGACTTTTGGAATATAAATGGATAAACCGTGAGGAAGATTCATATCGCGAGGCTTATTTAATAATTATTGGTCCTGGGGATGATTCACTGATTGTCCAATAATAGCTTTTTTTCTAATAAATTGTTCTACTGTAGTGTTAACATTAGTCACAAAAATCATTAAACGTCCACGTATACCATTATTAACCAGGTATACTTTGCTTGTAATTGTTATTGTTCAGAAATCTACAAACATCGTGCCTTAATTCGAAAACCGTAACTTATTGAAAAACATATAAATATTGCTACAAATAATCTGGTCTTTAATTATCCATTCTAAAATTTTCATTTTATTTATTTGTTTATTGATTTATTTATTTATTTATTTATTTATTCGAACAAAACTGCCTCTTCCACCTTTCCACATAGCGAAAATACATATATTTCAAATTTTAACATCGCTGAAACTCGAAAACGTTTGAAAAAATGTTCAATTTAAACGTTTCCGGATATTTTCTTATCACCTTTATTATTCACCCCTTCAGGGGTGGTTTTCGAAAGGAATGAAATTTCGAATTTGAGTTTTTATGAATATGGGATCATTTCTCTAGTTTCCTCTTTCAAATAAATCAAAAATCATCAAAATCGGAGTACGTTTACTACATACAACGTGGGCATAAACCCAAAAAAAGCAGAAGAAAGGATGAAAACGATTACAAATGAGGAAAATCAATTAGCAGTCTTGCTGACAGTTAGGGAAGACCCAAACAATAATTAGACACGTGTGGGAGAAGAAATTGGAATAAGTGAAAGGTCTGTTCTGATAATTTTAAAACTTTATAGATATCATAGATACCATATTCAACTTAACAGGCTCTGAGTGAAAATGACGTCCAATATCAGATAGAGTTTTGTTGATTGGCTCGTTTACGCATTCAAGAAAATTCATTTTTCTTTATGAAAGTTTTATTTTTCGATGAGGTTACACTTCACAACAAAGAATGCATCACAAACATAACTGTCACTATTACGCTACTGCAAATCCAAAAATCATACAAGAAATAGACCACCAACACCGTTGGTCAATTATTGTGTGTGGAGGTTTTTTAGAGAACATGTGGTAGGCCCTTTCTTTTTTAACGGCCACCTTACAGGTCAAATGTATTTCGAATTTTCGATTTACCCGGATTTCTTTTAAATTTACAGGAGCACCAGCCCATTATTCGCTATAGGTCAAAGCACTGTTAGAAAACGTTTACCTGGATTGGAAGAGGGGCGCCAGTTAGATGGACGGCAAGTTCACCCGATAATAATAATAATAATAATCGACGCTTTTGCACCTATTTCACCTGCAATGCTCCGAGATGTGGAAAGGTCCATTCAAGTAAGAATAAATATATGTACTGAAAAAAACGGAAAACATTTTGAAGATCTTCTAAAATAAAAATACGTTTCTGCAAAAATATTCAAAAATAAACAGATTATTTCTCCATCATTAAAACGGAAATATATTTTCTTAAAGAAATGGCTACTCAGATATGTAATTTCATACTGTTTTACTGGTAAAACGGACAAATTTATGGTTTTTGTAAATACAAAAAATAGTTGTTCTTACATTATCTAAACATTGAAATAATATACAGGATGTATCATTTCAAAATATTAAGAAAAATTAGTTTAAAAATTGTCATTTTTGGAACCAAAATTTAGACTGTACAAAACTTCCCGTATTAACATTGTCACTAGGTACCCGAAAAAAAAAACGTAAGGCAGTTTTTAAAATTCTAGTTTCCAATCTTGCAAACAGATTTTTTTTTTTTTTTAATGTATTTCTCCTAAACTACTACCGCAAATTGAATAAAACTTTGTGGAATAAGAAAGTTCACGAAAATGAATCTAAATATACAACAAAAATACAGGGCGTGACATTTAAACAAATAGTACAGGTCAGTGGACTAACGAAATTCCTAACCTAATCGGTATAATATGAGCTTAAGATGCCTGACGCACTTTTGCAGGACCCTGTATAATTAATTTAATTGCTAGGTAGAGTCTGTTATTTTCAGTTTATACTATATAGCCTTGTTTCGACCATTTGGATGGTTCAAAGGGTGTTGGTACCTTTATAGGCATGTAATTGTGATGTACAGGGAATTTATATAAATTTGAGTGTAGATTTTGTTTCGGATATTATAGTAGACGTCCCCATATATGAAAGAAACGCGTCATCTTGCATTCAGAACATCGTTATGCAGTGGAAGGTATACATATATACTAGCAATATGCTATGGATATGCACCAAAAGACCTTGTCCTGGAACGCAGATAACTTGCAAGGGCTACAAGCATCTGGAAATTACAACAAGCCAGACATGTGTTCCTGATGAAGCGCAAAATGAAGTCCAGTTTTATGTGCAGAAGATAAAAAAATATGCCCTAGAAGAACTGCTCCCAATACCACATAGATCTACAGGAAATAACTGTAGGCTGCAGCAGACACTGGGCTCAATTTTGTAGATAATATTACAGAACTGCCCGGCATTAAAGATCGATTCCCCAGAGAACGACAGAGGGCTTTAGTTAATAGTTAAAATTTTATTAAAACAAAATACAAGAAGATGAACAGTGAAACCTTATTTATTCATTGTCAACGGCCAAGAATTTTTGCTCATGCTCACAAAACACTAATCACCGTTATCATAGAAGAAATTCCCTTAGGAACGCCCCCCTTCCCCCTGAACGCCCAACAAATTAGAATTCTGTCTTCAAAGACTGCAATTTTTCAAGAGAATTACCGCCCAACATTACGTATAACTTTACATTCCATTGACATGCCATTCGTCTAACGAACATCTAATGCACTACTTCGTCATCATCAATAAAACCGTCAATTATTATTTGCAGGATTTTGTGGGAACGCGGCTGAGTCGTATCGTCACATGTGTGCGTCCGTCCGCCCGTCCCCGTCCGTTGGTTGACTGTTTGGTATATGTCTGTCTGTCTGTTTGTGCGCTTGAGTCGCAAAACTTTCCGCTAGACCTATGCTCAATAATGTGCTTGCTGTTCGACAGTAATTGCCAGGTTCAGCGTAATATAGCCGCAGGACTCACACGGCTGGTCTTATATACACGCATATATACATACATATATACATATATATCTATCCAATACGCATAACAATGCGAAATTATCATATTTAATAAACGCCCTGGGAATTCGGTTGGACAATATTAATGAAAAAAAGGGGCGACATTTTTTCTCGTATTCTGTTTTGTCGATGACATTTCATACAACACAATTCGCCTGCTACTGATCCACACTGTATATAATTACTAGATAATAAATAAAATGAATATTTCTATAATCAGCCAAAAGAATTACTGCATAGCCAACAATAAGTACAAATGAAAAAAGTCCTTTTGAGTTGTTGCATCCAACGCCAGATTTGCAATACCTAACGTTGCTAAACAACATAGTAACATAAATAATTGCCCAGAATTTGCTTACCTAACTGCCAAAATATATTTAGCACTGGATAGTAAAAACCAGATGTGTGCATCTTAGTATAATGGAGAGCTACTTCTTGGATAGGCAGCAGTATGTTGAGATCAAATCAGTGGTCAGCAGTTTATAGAAAGTTACTTATGGCGTCCCGCAAGGAGCTGTTTTGGGACCTCTTCTGTTCACAATATATATCAATGATATGTTTCAGATAAACAAGTCCGGGGACGTGATCAGTTTTGCTGATGATCAAGGTGGCTTCTTTATGGGAGAGAATTGGGATGAATTGGAACTAACATAAGAAAGAGATTTCAGAAAATTTGCAGATTCGTTAAGTGGAAGGAAACACATTTTATAAGAAAAAATGTCTACCATCTGATGAGGAGCTTTCAATATCCAATGAAATTAAAATAAAATCCATTCAACAAATAAAATATCTTGGAAATATTTTTTATGATACCTTAAAATGGGCAACCCATATAAACTTTATCAATAAAATAATATGAAATCTGATATATAAGTTCAAATTTTACTTGCAAATGATAAACTTATGCTGTACAAAACTTTAGTAATTCCGCATCTTACTTATGGCATTGTAACATGGGGATGAGTTTGAAAAGCTCATCTCCATAAACTTGAAGTCTCCCAGAAGTGGCAACTTAGAATTATACTCAATAAACCTAGGCTATATCCCTCTTATCTTTTATATAAAGAAAATAAAATACTAGATATAAGACAGTTATTTTTTAAGAAATTGGCTATAACATAGCATTTAAAAAAAATTAACAGAATGTTGTGGTTCATAATACTAGAAAACAAAATTGGTTAAGGGATCCCAAAACGATGAAGACAATTGGTCACAGGTGTCATTACTTTCCTACGCTACTATAGTAGCTGTATAAGGAAAGTATTGTAATCGTGTGAAATTTTCGGTATCGAGATTTTTACAAATGTTGACATTTCAGAGTTTTCTAAGTCTAATAAATATATTTTCAGCCATTGGTCTGTCTGTCCGTCTGCCTGTCTGTCTGTGGCAGCATTATCTCGGGAACGGATCGGTGTATTTTGTTGCTTTCTTTTTTATTTTATTTGGAACCAATATCACTTGCCGGTGGCACTGAATGAGAATCCTGTATACACTGGGTGTTGAGCTATAGCCAAAAAACGTGATTTGCTCAAGACTGTAGCGCAAAAATGGCTCTAAGGATTTTGATTAAACTTGCCTTAAGTATTCTTCTGAGAGCCATCTCTGAAAAAAAGCACAAAAACGAAAGCACGAAAAAATGTTACATGACCATTGTTGTTTGTCTTGACATGCTGAAAACAATGAGTGGTGGCACGATTTGACCAAAGAATTTTTACTTTACTACCGCTATTATTATTCATTGGAATTAGCCTGCGAGCGGTAAGAAAGTCGTGTGATAGAACACACAAGATTTTTTTTGATGTTGTAATATTGCAACTTACGTGGTTATTCTTGTTTGTTGAGTGCGATGTTCGGCTTCTTCAGAAAACATATAACGATTATTAGACTTATACTTTGCACTTAACAAAGTGAATTATTATTATAATGTTACACTTAAAAGTTTGAAATAAATACTTTTCACAAAAATTTGTACCGACTTTATTAGTTGGTGCACTGAAAAATACAAAATAATACTGATCTATTGGTGCTCGTACTTTTGAAATTGGTGCCAAAAGTTTTCATTCTAATTACGACTGCACAACTTTAAAATTAGAGGTACTATGTTAGAATTAATAATATTTTGTATTTTTAGTGCGCCAACTAATAAAGTCGGTTCAATTTTTTTTAAGAAATATTTATTAAATGAACTTAAATGGTGAAAGTGCTAATTTATTCAAAATTCAAGGATTTAATAATAGATACAACCAATGGGCGGAAAAGTTTATTGAACCAAGAACACAATATCTTACCCATATCCATAGTGACATTTAATTAAGATGTTACCACAACTTGTTTGAATAATAATATATATTCTGTCACAAAAACTTAAATAATACGATATAATAGATTGCTATATCATCGAACATCCAACATTTATAATTGATACTTATGGTTCTTCTGTCTATATCTTTAACAACATATTCAAGAAACAATATATATATAAAATATTATTCTAGCATTTCTCACCAAACAAGGCACTGTATATGTCACAATAACAACAACAATACAACGTTGTTATTTTTTTTTTCGCTTCTCTTCTCGATCACAAAGCTGTGGGCTTTGCGAGCCTGCCTATCCCAACCTACAATCAACGGTTTAAATTTATTGCTGTTCGGTTAAACTTTTCCTTTAAACAAGTTACCAACAGATAACACAATAACAATTATAATAATGACAAACTAAACCGATCAGAGTATAGGTAATAAAATTCAACCTACATATAGTAGGTATAAGACAACTTCTTATAAAATCGATTTTTATCCGGTATAGAATTAAATGAGCAGTTATAACAGGAAAATACAGGCAGTAATAATAAGCTTCGATGGAAATATAAGACTGAGATGGTGGAAAAATGAAATGAAACTATTTTAATGGTGTCTGTTAAATACCGGAAGGTATTATTAAATCGATAGATAGATATCGGCGTTGCGGCGCAGCAGATAATATGATACCGTTTCCATAAATGACACAATGGCTCTCTCGGTATTTACAGCTGTGGAGTAGAACACGATGAAAAAAATTAGTCCTTGAAAACTTCAGCTACTTGTACAATATTTCAAGATCAGGAAATGTAATTTTTATGATTTTGAATAGCTGTTTTATGTTAGAGCACTGGATAAGTTAATTGAATAAGTTCAATAATGTTTATTAGTGCCTAAATGATATTTAAATTGGAAGGCAGACACAGAAAGCGACAAGTGAGAGTCTTAAGGAATAAAAATAACGAAATAATTCTGGAGACAGAAGACAGACCTGCGAGATTGAAAGAATACATCCAAACACTTTTCCACCATCCACAGGCATAGAATTAACTAAAGAAGAAGTTATTTATGTAATAAAAGCACAGAAAAACGTAAAAGCTACCGGTCCCCTTAAAATCAACGTCGAAATACTCAGAATAATCACAGAGAATTAAAGCAAAAGCCTAGACTGATTAACATTACTATTAAATAAGCCATATAGGTACCATCAAACTGACTAAAGTCAACATTTGCAACGCTACCAAAAAAACCTAAGATAAGGCTGATCTCTCACATTCTTAAAACTTTTCTCAGAATCATTCATACACGAATGTGTACAAGAAATGCGAATATCAGATGGATAAAACTCAGTTCGGATTCCGAAATGGACTGGGAACGCGCGAGAAGCTCTTTTTTCCTCAAATGTACTGACACAACGATGCAGCAGAGACATGAACGTATATGCATGTTTTATCGACTATAAAAAAAGGTTCAATCGCGTTAACCATCAAAATGATGATTGAAACAACTCTGAGAACTACCGGAGTCGATGTAGAAGATTTGCGTGCGCATTATGGCAGAACTCTATTGGCATCAAACGGCAACAGTCGAAATGGAGTAAACAACGTCGGAAGATATAAGGATTAGACGGGGGGAGTCCGACAGGGTTGCGACTTGTCCCCGCTCCGTTTTAACCTGTATTTGGAATCTATATTTAGAGAAGCATTAGAAGAATCTCAAGATGGAATCAAGATCAACGGAAATTTAACAAACAACATCAGGTACGCTGATGATACTGTCCTAATAGCAAACAGCGTGGAAGAGCTACAAAACTGTATTATATCCGTGGTTGGTCATAGCAAAGTCTTCGGGTTACAGCTAAATGTTTCCAAAATCAAAATAATAGTCTTCTCAAAGACGTCAATAAAAGTACATCTACATGTCAAAGGACAAATAATAGTACAAGTCATATCTGGAAGCTAATATCAACAGTCAGTGTGATCTAAAAAAAGAAATACGATCAAGAATTGAACAAGCTTGGAAAACTAATTCATGAGCATGAATTTTTTTTTATATGCCCAGACCTCAATCTGGAGCTTAGAAGTCAAATGGTCACATGTAACGTTTTCTCTGTATTACATTATGGGTGCGAAATGGACTCACAAATGGAAAAAAGAATACTGGTCTTCGAAATGTGTTGAGAGGTGAACGATACAAGTTACTTCGACTAATAATAGAGAGTAAAATACAGGGTAGAAGGTCAATAGGAAGACGCAAGAACCAGAACTCATGGCTAAAAGACCTGAGAAGATGGTTTGAAAGCTCATCTACATAAATTTTTCGTGCTGAACTTTCCAAGGCCACAGTTGCCATTTGAATCGCCAACCTTCGGATGGAGACGGCGCAATAAGAAGACGAAATTATACTTATGGCTAATAATTTTTGGAAAATTTTAAAATATTTGGATTGTTTTTCAGATTGACTCCCTAATCATATTCATGTCACCTAAATCAATTAAAGAAGTATTTTTTTCTACCAAATACAGAATGAAGGATGAATCTTGAATTTTTATGGATATCATCAATGACCTGGAAACAGAGATAGACGGAACTGTAAACAATAAATCATCCCTACTTCGGCCACTCCCCACTGCATAGCCGTATTTTCCCCCATTCAAATTAAAATTTGGTTATTTTTGAATACCAAATTATTGTTATTTAATTGAAGCAATTTTTATATTGTTTGCGTTTTTAAATCCTAGATTTAAAAAAATAATTATGAATCATTTCGACGTATAAATCTCAATTAAAGTAATCAATAACCACAAGTACAAACTAAAGGAACGAGACGCCACGGGCTTCATATTTCCTATGCGAAGAAGATGAGTGGAGGCGGGGTTAGCGTGAACAGTTGTATCCCCGCTGACCGCTGACCGCTTTCACAGCTCATCTCCCCCGGCCTAAAAGAATCTTGTCAACGAAACAAAACGTATTTTATCAATGCAGTGTTCCGTCTATCTGTGGTAATAGGTCATTGGATATCATCGAATAAGTTGACATTCTAGAATGTAAAGCATATTCTGATGAGAATACATTTCTATAATATAAGCTTATATCTTTGGACCCAAAATCATTAATTCGGAATTTCTTAACTAACAAATGGCAAACAACTTGAACTGAAACAACAATAAATTTACATGTAATTGAGCTAGTTAATGTTAAGTTATCCCTATCTATGAGAAGAAGAGATAAAGTCATTATCAATCGCTACCGACTAGAAGGAAATACAACTTCTCACTCATCAACATATCTTAGAGATGGATTTTGTTACACTCTGTAACAATTCACAGTTAAATATCTTCTGATGGAGTTCTCATCATACAATCAAGAAATAAGACCCAACAACCTAGCTGCAACATCAAAACAATCATCAAAAACTGTGATTCGGGCCTATTCTGCAAGACAACCGTTAAAAATGATCGATTGTTAATATTTTATGCTTTCTTTTGATCAAAATTTAACGCTTACGGTAAAATCTAATATTTTATAGCATCCAAGGTGCCAGACACCGTTTTGTATGGGAACTCAACACGGTTGTCGACTTTTGTGTTGATTTTAAGGTTATGATGAAATAATCTGTGGCTATGATCAACTCTTTTCCTATCACATATTTGATGAAAATTGTAAAATATAGACAATGAACCTTGCGAATCATATAAGTCAGAACTAGTTCTTTTAATAGTTTGTCTATTGCTGTTTAATTGAAGGTTTAACCTGGGATATGACATAAAGTAATATGATCTGAGAGTGGTACTGTAATAAGGCTTGAGAACATATAAATATTCTTTGCAAAAAATTGGACCGACGTTATTAGTTGGTGCACTGAAAATTACATAATAATATTAACTCTGGTGCTGATACTTATCAACTTCACAAGTACCATCACCAATATAATTATTATTATAGGAAAATGATCCGAAATGTGAAATATTAAATATGCAAAAAACACTTGTCAATTTTTATTCAGATATTAAACAATATCTGATTCAACAAACTTTAGAATAGTTTCCCGGAAAAGCTTGTTTTTAATCAACATGCAATACATTACTGTATGATAATTGAAAACTTGTAACAATTTTCCAGCGAAAACAACATCAATTTGTGGAAAATCTATTATCACTTTATTTTCCATTACAACACAAAATAACACTACATCCACTAAATTTTATATATAATATATACATATTCCATATATAAATGATTCACTCCAATTTACATTTTATATTTTGGAGGCTAACGAGTAGATAAATAGATACACATAATAACCAAGTGTCACAAGCTTCCCGAAAATGTTGCGCTGAAAGCGTTTAATCAAAACTATAATTATGTGTGGCGAATGTGAAAACGAATATACATACATAACATAGGTATACAGGGTCTTGCAGTGTCCCAAAAAACTTGTGACACGATTCTGTTGTATTTTTGAAATTGCATGTAATACATTCTGTTACATATTTTGTTACCTCTTATAAGTTATCTACACGGTCCTAAAGTTTTATTAAAATCAGTCCATTGATAGGTATTCTCAAAAAAAAAACATTTTGCGCCTCTTCTTTAAAGAAATAGCTCCTCTGTGATCGAAATCATACATGGTAGTCTCTTTGGAAATGTAAAATTGGGTAATGTTAACCTAATTATATTTATATGATTATGTAGGACCATAAAGAGAACCATAAAAGATTTAAAAAAATACAAGCAAATTTATGGCACGAAAACTAAAAAATACCTCAAAATGATTTTTTCTAATATTTGGGTCTGGGTCTGGAGAATCCAAAATAATTTCCCAAAATGGATCTTAAGTTATAGAAAAAAAATTTGAAATATGAAATTCATAACTTCAGAACTTAACTAACAACTACTGAGCTGTTGAAGAAAACGCTAAGAGCTAACATGCATGACCCTGTATATATACGTAACATATATACAGACATACAGAAAGCCTCTCATCATCAAATCTGTAGCATATGTGGTGTGTGCGCAATGTTGCAGTATCCGCAGCATCATCATCATCATCATCGTCATTATTATTATCATTATCACTTCACAAAACAATAATAATTCCAAACGACAGTTTCGCGTGAGCGATCATTTATATTACTCCACATTTTGTGGAATATTTAGGGACAGACAGATAGACACCTGTAACTAATTGGTCATGGTGCTGTTGGTTTATGTTATGTAAAACAGACACAGTTCAAGCCGGCTTCGTGCAATTTTTAATAACGAGAGAAAATGAGCAAAACACCTATTGCAAATTCATAAGATATTATATTTGTTCTAATTATTTCTTTATTTTGTGACATCAGCAAAATATTGAAAAAATAAATTTGAAATAACGACATCGAAAACAAGAAATGAATATAGAAATAGACTTGATAATTAGAGCTTAAATATTTTCAGCAAAGTGGTCAATTTTTTTAAATATGTATCTCAAGTTTTTGAGTGTTTCATTAGTCATAAAAGTTATGCAACTTTCACATATCTACATATACAGAGTGGTCCGAATTATAATGGAGAAACTTTAACAGCGTATTCAGCAGATAATAATTAAAGAATAATTAAAAAAGTTCATATAAACTTATCTCCAAAAACGCTTCGTTTTGGAGATACTGGGGTGTTGAAATATTACGAAAAATATCCTTTTTTCTTATTTTTAAGAAACTCTTCTAGATTTTGCTTTCAAACTTAGTAGGTATTATTGCCACTTAAAAAAAATTATAGCATGATAAACACTTGTTTTTGTTTTAACAGTGGCGTTCGTGAGACCGTTTTAACCATTTTAAATAATAAAAAAATGGTACACCAAGGGTTTATCGCAATTTTGTTAAAATTTTTAGATATATTGATCAATTCTAAACATAAATGGTGTCTCTAGTCTTTTCGCTAAAACGAACCGTTTTCGAGAAAAAAATTTGTTTGCATGTGCACCTAATATCTTAGGTTTGCAAATGTGATGTAAATAAAAACAAATTGAAATAGCGCGAATTATCTTAATTTAATTTTAATATTAAATCATTATTACTCATTTGTGGTCAGAGAGGGTGGCATCGGAGCTGACCCTCCATTCCGCGATTGATTTGGAGATCTTTTCTTTCGCAACTGAGATGTCAATCACCGTCTGACACCTCGAGGTTACGAACATGGGTTCGTTCCTTCGGATAAAATGTATAATTATTTAAAAACGGGCACTACCTTTAATAGAACTAAAACTAAATATTACTCTAAAGGGTGTCTATAAATGGTCTTTACAAAATCCTACCACAGATTTCTAAGAACAGAAAAACTCGAACTAAACAAACTAATCTTAGTAAAATGTTGATTAGTTTGCCCGGTATACGGAACTCAAGTAAGAATAGTATTGTAATCGGTTTCTGAGGTCAAAAAAACATATTTACTGTCATGTCTCTTAGTCTGTCTGTCTGTTTATCTCTCAGTCTATTTGTGCCAAGATTATCTCGAGAACGGATGGACCTATTTTGTTGCTGTCTTTTATGTTTTGTTTATGATATATATGAACCCCCGATCTCTATTTAAACGTGTTTTTTATGGATGACATTTGCAATTTGTAATGAAGTTGAAAATGGAACCGTTTCTCAGCTGCTCTATTTCAAAACAAGAAGGATTCGCTGAAAAGTCGTTTTTACTATGCAACATAAATACAAATTGTATTCCTTCTTGTTGTTCATTAAATTAATCCAATATACCATGATGTTAATTGGCTATATTAAAAAAAAATAAACAAAACGTCGCATTTATCACTTGGAACGAAATAAAGAGCAAATCTAGAGAGTAGACAACCTTATAAAGCTGAAATTCACAACGTGTAATTCCACAATCGTTTTTATTTTTGAAAATGCATTAAACTAAACAACGAAACGTAGTAGCTATGAAGCTTCACTTTTAATTACATTAAAAAAGAAGACAATTTCAGTAGGTCCTTATTGTCCGTACAACGGCACCTGAAACAGTAATAATTCATCATGGCGTTGCCGGGGCCGGTATAAAACTCGGAGAAAACGTAACGGGAGTGAGAGAGCAAGGTAAAGGGAACCCCTGAAAATAAAACCATCGAAAAAACAAAAAAAAATCCGACCACGAAATTCGACGATTCGAAGCGAGAGCGACTCTAGAGCAGTCATCGTCGTTCTCTTCCTCCTCTCGACCGAGTTAATTAAAAATAGTGATTAATATGCGACCGTTGTATGATTAATTACACATACAACAGATGGCGCGCATTCTATCTTTTCCCAAAATACATACACATAATATACACTCCGGCTCCGGAAAATAATTCGTCCGGGCGGTGGTATATATAGGATTTGTCGGTCGCCGGTTTGTTTTTTATTTTTACGGTTTAATTCAGAGTTGACTGGATACGTACAAAAGCCGCTTGGAGTTCTGGCACCACCAAGCGACTCTACTACTACCACTACCAACAAGCATTGGCGCCGTATCGAAATCCGGCTCGAAGGACCAATTAACGGATATGTGTATACCGAAATATTCCGAGATGTATTGTTGTTGTTCGATTGTTAATTTATATGCATTTTTTCTAGCGTATGCTTATATTATGATTGCACATAGAATAAAAAATGGCAATGTCATATCACGAAAATCACGCAAATATTGTGCTTTTATTGCATTGTGAAGAGAAAAATAAAAAGACAAAATATCCAAATTAGATCGAAAATACTATCACGGAAAAATGCAAGGCGGATTACAGTATGGATGATGTCTACAAGTCTAGCGGATTCATTCACAAAAAAAATAAAAGTAGTTCTATTTCATTAGTTTCTCTAATTATTATAAAATTGATAAAATAGGTCATATTTACATAGTTTATTTCAGATATAAATTACGATTTTCTCACATTCAGGTTCAAATTCTAGAAAACAAAATTACTCGAGTAAACAAAAAAAAATGTGTAACTGTCAAAAAAACTTGACATTTCTGCATCTCTATTGAAGCGTAAATGTTTACTTTTTTCACTGCCAAAATAATTCAACAACAAAATAAACATGAAATATGACTTTTTGAAGGATTCATTTTTAACAGAGTCAATTATTAATGGATTATTCATCATAAAACAAAATTCATTCTTTGGAATAATACTTGATAGTAGAGTTTGAACAATTACTTCCAACATAAATTTCTGAAGATGTTCCATGTTGCTGATGATCAGAAAAGTTAGATATTTCTTGAAGAGTTGATTCCACAATTTTATCAGATATTTTAATTTGTTTGGAAGAAGATGGACAATTCAATATTTTGTTATTCAAACTATCTTCAATATATGCTTCCAGCCACCGTGACGGTTTCTGCATCAATAGAGATGCAGAAATGTCAAGTTTTTTGACAGTTGTACAAAAATGCTTTTTGTATTTCGTGTATAAAATTCGTGTTTTCATGGCACATTCGAGAGAATTTTCATTCTCACTCACACTCTCATGTGCCAATCAAAATATCTCATTTTACGCACATAATACAAAAATAAAAAAAAATTCAATCAAATAAAATTTCTCTTCGTTTTTTCAGGGAAAATTTCATTAGTTCAGTACTGCTTTATAAAATAAATATTTTCTTATTTATTTACTAGACGCTGCATTACAAATTTTTAAATAAAATTAAGCAGAAGTAGATAGAAGACCGAAGGCACCAACTTGTACCAGTACCAAAATAATTAATTATTATTTTCACTTTTTCAGTGCTGGATTTGTTCTATTCTGGTTTCTGTAAAAAATGATTACTTAACATTTTTGAGGTGCTCATTAGTCATCAAAATCTTTGAACGTTAATTTATAAATGTGATTTTAAATTACAATGAAGTAAATTTTGAATTTCCACGTGATCTAACTCCGACCTTTTTTTAAACGTTAGGTTGAAATTTTGACATTAACTTATTTAACAGATTAAATGCTATTTAAAACTTGAGCTAGAAAAACAATTTAAGGAAAAAAATGCCCGTATTTCTCGAAAATATAGTCAAATGAAACCCGTAACCTATAAATCTCATAGACATTATACTTATAGAAAGATTTTTTAGATTAATTGTGAGAAACTTTATAATTTATGCTTATAAAATTAGAACCAATGTATTAAAAACAATATTGTGGAATGTATTATTAAGTTTAAACATGAGTTTTTAATGCGATAACTGTACGGTTCTGACAATTCTATGAAAACAAGTCCTTAGATCATGACGTACTGCTTTTAGAATTATGACATATATAAAGGTCAAGAATCTTGGTTGAGAAAAAAGACTGGAATGAATTCGCTCACCTATGTGAATACACACATTTATTATAATATTAAAAGAAAAACTTGTAAATGCTGAGATGACGAGTCGACACTGACAGAGTCCGTATCGTTGGAGCATCACAGAGAGCGGAACGGTTCTTAAAATTTTCATGTGCTCGCGAATTTTTAATTAAAAGCAATGTAGGTCATAGTACTCGTGCGAATTTTCACCTAGAAAAAGAACTCAACTCAAACAGCTTTTTTCTATTTCTCTCGCGTTTTTCATGTTGTTTTTTTTTCTCTCCTTTTCTTTTTCTATATACCTAGGTATATTCTCTGCCGACTCTGCGCGCTCTTCTAACGTCACACGGACACAGAGGAACATAGTAATTAATTTTCACCAGAATTTCGGGATGAATAGAGGAATATGACTTTTCTCTCTTTTGCAATTCTGTTTGTACTTCGTCGTTGGACCGTCGCATCGTTGGTTGGTGGATGGATTCTTTGAAATGGTCGAAAGAGTCGAGAATGGGACGACGCTTTGGGGTCGTTACTCTCCCGTTTTATTGGAACGCAAATTTTTCCACGATTCCAGAGAGAGAGAGAGAGAGAGAGAGAGAGAGACATTTTTAAACAATGTGATCCGCTTAACAAAGAAGTAATGCATATATTGCAGATCCAAATTGATGATAGTAAAACAATAGAAGAAAAAATTGTCATGTACGACTCGGGATCGCGTAGAGAGGGTTCCGTACTTAGAATTTAGACTGTTTATTTATTTATTTAAAATCATTTGCAGTCGCCATTTGAAATGGGGAGTGTGTGTTGACTAGATTCAAGTATTTGTCATTTCATTATCGAATGCGTGTATCCAGCCAACATTTGGAACACTTGAACACTTCGAACGATGACAATGTTATACAGAAATAATAAATTAATAACCATATTTTTGTGTTGATACTTTGTCTAGTTTCGTAAATATTGCTTCTAAAAAGAGAATTACACTATGTAAATAGTGCCGATAATAGTATTTTTATACGTTTTGTTAGCTGTACTGGTTTGTTTCGCATCCTACTCTTCTATCCGTCTTGTCATTTGCCAGTTGCCTGACAGCAGTGATAGCCTGGAATCTTTGGCAGTTAACCGTTAATGCGAAATGCGATTACGATATTGCGAATCCAATCACTACTAATATGGTTTTGAATACAATTCGAAGAGCATTTTTTATTGAAAATTACTTTCGTAACGGCGTCAAAGTTGACGGAGAGTGGATATACTCTGTTCTCGCTTGTTTAGAGGAATTCAGAGAGAAATATCCCAATGAAAAGATTGAATATAAACAATTTTTTGATTTGATTAATCATTTCGTCTGTAATTTTAGAGAAACTGGCGATGTTGGAAGAAAAAAGGGTTCTGGTAGGCCAAAGAAGAGATTACCTCCGTGAATTAATGATATTAGGCAACGAATTGACGAGGCTCCACGAACACCTATTAGGCATTTATGTCAACAGATTGGTGATTTAAGTTATGGTACATCCCAAAGAATGTTGAAAGAAAATTTGCATCTTCATTCTTATAGATTTACTTCTGTTCAGGAGCTATCTGTACAGGATTTTCCAAAAAGAGTTCAGTTTTGTCGTTGGATAATCTCAATGACAAGCAATTAACTCTAACTTTTTTCGCAGACGAAGCCTGGGTTTACCTCATTGTGTATATATTAACTCACAAAATATGCGAATTTCGAGAAGTGAAAATCCACACGTTACAATTGACGCACCTCTTCATCCACAGAAAATAGGAGTATGGGTTGGAATGAGTCGGCGTAGATTAGTTGGGCCAATATTTTTCGAAGGTATTTTAACTGCAGCAAGGTATAGAAATGAAATATTGATGAACTGCAGTATGTTTTTTTCCAACAGGATTGGGCATCAGCTCATGCAGCTATAGATGCAATACATTTTTTCAATGGCCTTATATGAAAAATACCATCTTTAAGACACCAGTTAATGATTTAAATGAATTGAAATTAAGGATTGAAGAACGCTGTCAAGAAATTAATAACCCAACTCAATTAATAATTAATAATGAGAATATCAAAAAAAACGTAGATACTATGAAATGTTCGGAGACAGAAGGAAAACATTTTCAAAATTTATGATAATCTAAATGAATTCAGTTTTGTCATTTTAGTGTAGGTAAAAATAAAATATTCATGTTCTGAGTGACAAGTGACGTTTCAATATTATTTGATTTTAGGTGATTCAAGCAAAGACATGATCCCAAAAGACATGGCACACTTCGAATGGATTTTTTTTGGATCGCTCGATATAATTTCGATACTTGCAACAATAAGGTAAATAAAATGAATGTCCTGGCTATTTGTAGAAAGATAATTTTCCAATAGATCTTTCCAGTAAGAGAACCGTTTCTTTACTTATAATCATTAATCAAATACTCATAATAATAAAAATAATAATAGTATTGTTAATAATAATGGTATTCCTATCGATTCTTCTCTCGATCGCTTACATTTTCCATTATATGCAAATTTATAATCTATATACATAGATGTCATTCACTTGCCGAGAGTGATGTAATAATATAATCTCTCCAAGGAAAAGGCTATACGACGACATATTCTTTTTCTTTTTTTTTTTTCGTGAGGCTTTGAGCTAATGAAAAGATTTGAATAATGAATTTTGTTTGGTATAGAAGAGAGGAAAGCTACTCTAAAGTGGTTGTGCATTCCGACACGCGAACTCATATAAATTCTGGTATGTATATATATGCAGAGGGGAAATATTAGTTTCCCGAAGTAATAGGAAGCTTTTACGAGCTTTACGAGTTTGATAATTAAATGGGGCAAGAGAAATAACTTAATATAATATAACTTAGTTTTATATGTCGTGTAGTTTTCTTTATGCATACGTTATATTTAATGATCATAGATAAGTTCTCATAAGAAACAGATATAAAATATATTAAGTACAAGTAACACTCATAGAATGAAGGTTCCGTACATTTGTATTCAAGTAATGCATAGTTAACTCAAGGACTCTATACGAGAAATTGTGAGATACAAACGAATAAATGAATTTATTTTCACACAAAATCTGAGAAATCTGTTTTATTTTCATCATCATATTATAATTATATTTTCTCATATATGTTATTAGAGCTCCGTACGTCCAAAAAAAAAACGGAACACTTATAGGATCACTCGTGTGTCCGTCTGTCCGTCGTTCACAGTCAATTATCTCCGAATCTACTCGAACGATTGAATTGAAATTTTGTACAGATTCTGTGACCCAAACGCAGAGGTGTGACATGAATAGATGAAATCTGTATATGGGGTGTACTTTTGGGGGGGAAGGCGGAAAAATTAAAAGAAATTGAAAACTGCATCATGTGACGTATCAAATGGAAGGTCTTGCTGTGAAGATCTTATATGTATTTTTTTGTAATTTTAAAATAAATAGTTTTCAAGTTATTCAAGAAAATAGACAAAAATTGAACATTCCCCCCCTTATCTCCGAAACTTACAAAAATTTAGTTTTCTACTTATAGATTATAGGAAAACCTATCAGAAGACGTTAAGTATATTAGTTCTAAGCCTGACTGACACTTGAGTGAATGTGTGCGTAAAGTCATTTATTTTTTACACTCATGCGGTAAAGTAGTTTATGTTTCTGAAAATAGCTACTCTACTTAGAAGTGTTACAGAGTGAGAAGTTATGGTTATCTGTGAATATTGAACACTTTTGTGACAACAGAGCTTGCAAATTTATCTTTATAGGTTGGTGCTCACAATATGCAATCATATTAGGCAAGAAACGACCCATAGAAGCTTGTGTATCGAAGTCTCCCTGGGGACCATGCCTAGCTGGTCGCTGTTCATTGAGTATATAGGTGTTGCAAAAATATATTTATGTTGATGTTTTTCAATGAAATAGTCTGTTTTTGATTTCTAGAGGGAGGAGTTTAGGGGATGAAGATTGCAAAATACCCTTCCAAGTGTTCAAGGTCCATCATATTTATATTCTTACCGAAACACAGCATTATACAATGGCAGACTCACCTGAAACAATAAAAAAGAGCCTATTAATCAAACAATATAATTCCAACATTTATTTTACGTTTTGAATAAATGTAGCAAGTACGCATAGAACTCAAACAGAGGGGGTTTTGTTCATTAATATAATCATAAAGCATCGCTATTACAAGGATTCCAGAAATACCTATATCAAATTAACTTCAAATAAATACATTTTCAGAATGTATATTTCAAGTCATTCAACTAAAAACTGTTGTATATAATGGTTAAAAGAAAAAAAACCGTAAATTATAATTTATTGTACTGTTTTACATCATTCATTTTATTGACTGACTTACCAGAGGACGCATACATATGACTGTTTGTGTGCTTTTTGATGTCTGTTCGCGCATTTTAAATAATAAAAAATGTGCCCCGATTTTCATAATTCGTTTTTCATTTGGAAGAGGACTATTGAGAGTTGATCCCATTGAAGAAAAAAATCACATTCAAAACCTTCCCCAAAAAAATTATCCCAAAGGGAATAGAATTGAAAATATGACACGGTCAAATTAAAGAACAGATTATATGTAAAAATATTTAAATTGGACATTTTTCTATGAATTGTCCTGTTTCCGAGTTACAGCGGTGGTGAATATGGTTGAATCTCTGAAGCAAGCATATTTCCTTTGGTGACCGTTGAACAATTTTGATGTCTAATGACACTCAAAATTGCAAAATATTTTATTATTTACAAAAAAAGTGGACCGACTTTATTAGTTGGTGCACTGAAAAATACAAAATAATATTAATTTGGTGCTGGTACTTTTGAAGTTGGTACCAAAAATCTAACTATAACTTCAAAATTACCAGTACCGATAGAATTAATATTATTTGATATTTTTCAGTGCAGCACCTAATAAAATCGTTCAAATTTTTTTTCCATCAATAATCATAAAGAAGTTTTTTCGATTCGACCTATTTCATTTCTCGTTGAAAAATTGTCGAAACTTGAAAGCTTCCTGCTCTATTGTATAATCTCTACCATAATATCACCATTCAAATTAAGGGTTGATCATGAGGTAGAGAATCAATCACCCCACCATCAAACAGGACAATCAATTGGAATAAAATCAACAAGACAGAGACAGCAATAGTCTGTCTGATTCAGTCCGTTCATACGTCCAACTTTGATTCTACGTGAACATCACCTGGCTGAGTGGAGTTTTTTCATTCCAATTTCAAAGTGATTGATTATCTAAAGGTGTCATTGTGATAAAAACAATGGCGCTGTTGTGGGTAAAGCATATCTGTCGGTAGATTGCTTTGTTGCATGCATGTGGTCGTAGTTCCGTTTTTTGTTGTTTCGTTTTCTTACGTTTTGTCGGTGGTTGTATGCCTAGTGTCCACTGAGAAACACTTAAATTAGTACGATGTGCCACGACAAATTGATTTTCTTTTGGCTCTCCCTCCTAGTTGGTAAATATTACACCGAGGAGTCGATTTACAATCTTGACGCCCATGTTAGTTTGTTGGAGTGATTACCAGAGGTAGCAAGGCTCATTTGTCATTAGTTTGTATTTGTAAATAGTGGATATCAAATGAACGTATGAGTCGTATCGGATAGAGAATTAATTGATTGCAAGTATGTTTTGACCGGCTTCAGAGAACATTTTCCGATTATTTGTTTTTTTTTTAAAATCGAAATACATCGATAGACGAATTTGGACCTAGAAAGCAGGTCGGTGAAGATCAGCCATCTCAGTCAGTAAGATCCAAGGAGTTACATGCGAACACTGGAAAGCGTGGTGTGCAGATGCTTGCTTCAACGAGGTTAGCAGACTGCATGAAGAGATCGGCTTCTTCTTCTGAATTCGCTGGTGGTTATGGCTGCTTGGCCATGAAAATTCCAGTGCTTCGAGTGTACATTGGCTCATTCTGGGATTAGTGAGCATATTGGACTGTGACTGAAGCCTGGTGGTGGAGTTAAACAGGAGGAAGGTATCGAGTGCTCGTCACTGTCAAGGCGGTGCTCTGCGACAAAATGCAGCTGTTCTTATTGGCACCAGGTAGGTGTCGATTGGAGGCAGGAATTCGTGTTGCCTGCATAGAGACAATGAAGCTTTGGATGGCTGCGTCTCGAGAATATTTCAGATTGGGACGAGGAAAGGTCTTGCCTTTATTTAAAAAGAGGATTCAGGAGAGATCAGTACGGTGCAATTTGGCAGTCCGGTGCTGTCGGGTCCCAAGTATGGGGTCAGTAACAACAAAAAGAACTCACGGTTCAAATATGAACAGTTGTAAATAGTAAATATAAATTGTACATAATAGTGCAGTGTAATAGTTTATATAAATAATTATCTGTGATAGTATATTGATAATTAAATAAAGTTGAGACATAAATAAATTATACCCAGTTTATACTCGTTACAGTGTATTTTTTTTCATTTTATGCTTTTTAAGTGGTTCCATCTAATGAAGTCAACATTTAATAGAGTTATTAATCAGAAGTACCTAAAAATCGATTATTTTATTGGTGTAATATTTTCCCCGTTGTAAAGTTTGGAAAAATGATTAACCCTAGTGACATATGCATGAAAGCTGTCACAATTCAGCGTTAACATTTTGTGACTAAATATAGTTATATCAAAAGAAATACCAATATCCAGGTCAAATGAAAAATATAACTATTTATGAACCAAAATAAACCTTTTCCATGCCATATATAAATATATATGTATAAATTAGATTATTGATCAAATTATTAACTAAAACCCACTGTGTGATTTTCAACTCTATTGTATATCAATTGTCCACAACGCAATTATCATAATTTATTGATATTTAATTATGCAAATGTCAACTCGCTGTGGCTCGCTAATTTTTATATAATAAAATTAATGAATTATAAATCATATTGTTTGTAGCATCACTGTTTGGGAGGGGGGAGGGGTTTGGTCAAGTGGATCAATTAAATTAGGTGAGGCCAACATTTCAATTGGAGTAATGAACAATGCGTTGCTTCAGGAGCTGGAAGCAAAATATGATGATAGATTTAAACTTGATTAAAAAAATACAGTAATATGGTTTTCAGCCGTATTAAGTTACAGATAATGATACATAAAACTGTTATGTCATGTCCGAAAAATTATTTAAAAAATCTTTCAATATATTTTATGTATAGTCATGGCGCTGGCAACTAATTTCGGACAAATGTATCATTTGAAAATCTGATATATTCAGAATAATGTAACTTGTGACAATTAGAAAGTTGTCGCTATAAGGACAAGCATTAGTAATAAAATCTCCCTTATTTAGGCATCTGCGCATGCGTAGACGTAACTTGATTTAATGTTGACTTTATTAAGGATAGTGCTTGACCTTATTTATGCCAGAATATAGACGACATTATTTTTACTGGCTCTACCTTATTTTAATGGTTTGAACGAATTACCATGAAGTCTACCTGTCGGGTGTCGGGTGTCATTGGGTTAAGTGTTATTAACATAATATTTAAAAATTTAAATATAAATAGCAGACTCAAAAAACAGCTCTCGTATTCAGTATCTTCGTTATTAGTATGTAATGTAATTTAAAATAAGGGATGTCAAAATAAGTTTGAATGATGAATTTGGCGTGCGATTACTTTTATTTCACTAAACGAATACGGTAGAGCAGTGTTTTATTAACGCTGTTTATAATACTTTGGTATAAATCGTGGTAGATTGTCATGGAGCTGGCAAGTAATTCCAGATAAATTTTTCAGTTGAAAATCTGATATATTCAATTATTTGAACATTATTGGTAACGACAATTCAGGATCTTAAAAATGTAGGTACTCTTATGAAACTATTTTATAATCCGTTGTAATCAATACCATCCAAATATATACCTCCTTCATTCGCAAGTCGGTCAAAAATGAGTTCATATTTACTCTTTTTTCATTATACAAATACATAAAGATACTATCTTCAGGCGGGCAACTTTGAGTTAAAAAACATCCAAATAAACCATTAAAACCGTCACGTAGGTATATTATTATTAGTATTATTAGTCAACTATGCCCATTAGTATCTATTTTTTAATATTCAATTAGCCGCGCTTCCTGTTTTACTGACAACACATCTCAATTTAAAAGCGCGGACCGTAATCATAATTTAAAACAATAAATATGTATAATCTTCACCTTAATTGCACATTTCAAACAATCAAGTGTGGTGGAAGAAAGGTCACTGTCGCAGCCATCGGCAGTTCGTCTGACCGTCTGTCTGTCTGTCTGACTGACTGTCGGTACACGATCGTCCACATAAAGGGTGTAAGCAAAAGAAGGACAGTGGGAGTAGAAGAAGGAGGACATTCTATACCTGTGGGAAAGTAGTCCGATCATCATAGAAGGAGACTACATATACAAAAGGAACAACAAAACACGTGGTTCGGCCATAGGGAAATTGGATATTCCTCATTTGAATATCAAACAAAGACTAATTAATCATCAGCCAAATGGGTTGTTCTCTCTCTTGTTGTTTGTGTTGGCTTTTATTTATTTCCGTCGTTTTCGATGGATCTCTCTTTTCTTATGTGAATTATTGACCGCGCCAGCTCCGACCATTTGGAAAGTGAATAGGTAGTGCAATCATTTTTTTAATGAACATGTTCACAATCGACAACACATTTGTAATTATTGCCATCCTATATCAAATACGTAACCAGCTTATATCATCTGTTTCTGACCGACGACCCAACCGGAGGAGGTATACAATTCGACTTTTAGTATTTTTAATGGATTTTCGCACCTTATTAATAGTAAACGTGCTCCGATTTTTCATGATTCTTTTTTTATTTAAAAGAGTAGAATCGATCCCATTAAAAAAAACAACAATCAACATGTCCTTTCCCCATAAACTTCTCCCAAAGAGGGTGGAAAATCGAAAATTTGAGAAGACAGAATTAAAGACAATATCCGGAATCATTTCAATTTTTTTTTTTCAAAATAGTTACGCTTTTCGGTTTACAGCAATGGTAAAATCTGAATTAGGTGTATTTCCGCTATGTGGAGGGGGCAATGTTTTTCGAAAGACGGCCAAATTAAAGGAGAGATTATTTGTAGCAACATTTGAACTGAATTTTTTTCCATAGAGTCAAGGTTTTCGAGTTACAGCAGTGTAAATATGTATATGTGTACTTGTACTTCCGCAGCGATGTTCTTAGATACCTGAATAATATCAAGTACAAGCAAATAATACTCATGGGTAATAAAGCAGTATTAGTGAAGGTTCAACGATTTTCGTGACTAATGTTACACTCAAAAGGGTGTTTTTTTTTTAATTGGACCTACTTTATTAGTTGGTACATTGAATAATACAAAATTATATTAAATCTATTGATGCTGGTACTGAATTTTTCAGTGCACCAACTAAAAAAATCGGTCCAATTTTTTAATAAAAAAATCATTAGTTCATCTAATCAAAACAACATTGTTTTTTGGGATTGACTATTTTCTTAACGTCTAATGTTTTTCCCTTCGATTCGATACATTCTTTAATAATATTAAGTCAATTGGTGCTGGTACTTTTGAAGTTGGTGCCTACAAAAACAACCAACTATAGATATTTTTTTACAAAAAATTGGACCAACGTTATTAGTTAATGCACTGAAAAATATGGTTCTTTTGGAGTTGGTGCCTACAACAACAAACTACAACGACACAACTTCAAAATTACCAGCACCAATAGAATTAATATTTTTTTGTATTTTTAAGTACAACAACTGATAAAGTCGGCCCAATTTTTTGTAAGAAATATTTATTCTGATTTCCATTAAACAAACAACGAAAGACTGATGATCCTGATGTATTCAATCTTGGTTCTATTCTAGTTCAACTGCCATATTCATGTTTTTCCAGATCTTCTGGAGGAAAACGTTAAAATATAGATCTAATACAATATATAATAAATATTTTTTACAAAAAATTGGACCGACTTTATTAGTTGGTGCACTGAAAAGTATAAAATAATATTAATTCTATTGGTGCTGTTACTTTTGAAGTTGTGCAGTTGCAGGTAGATTGGTAACTTTTGGCACCAACTTCACAAGTACCAGCCCCAATAGAATTAATATTATTTTATACTTTTCAGTGCACCAACTAATAAAGTCGGTCCAATTTTTTGTAAAAAATATTTATTTCCAACTTTTGAGTGTAACATTAGTCACGAAAATCGTTGAACGTTCACTAATACCAATGAAGATAGTACTTATTCTATTACCCACGTATATTCCTTGCTTGTAGTTGTTATTATTGAGATCTCAGAACATCGCTGCGGAAATACGCTTGAATATTTTAGTTGTTACCATTTTAACACCGATTTTACTCGAAAACCGTAACTCTAAGGGAAAAATGTTCAGTATAAATGTTGCTACAAATAATTATGTCTTTCATGTACTGCAAACAGATTTTCAATTTTCGACAGAAATCGCCCTCTCCACATAGCGAAAATAGGTATATTTGAGAATTTAAAATGTCTCTATGTCGAAAACCGTTACTTTTTTGAAAAAATGTTCCATTTAAACGTTTCCGGATATTGTCCTATCTGTAATTATATCAACGCAGATTTTCAATTTTCGACAAAATTTGCCCCCTCCACCCTCTTCGGGGGCGGTTTTCGGAGGGAACGAGATGTCGGATTCCCGTTTTTATGAATATGGGACCATTTCTCAAGCCTCCTCTTTCAAATGAATCAAAAATCATCAAAATCGGAGTACGTTTACTATATGAAAGGCGCGCACAAACCAAAAAAAAAAAAAAGCACACAGTCGAATTGTATACCTCCTCCTTTTGGGAAGTCGGTCAAAAATATGAAACCGTAGAGAAAATTTAATATAATTACCGTGCCTACCAACGATGACAACAACTACTCGGTAAGCTAATACTTCATCCCGCATTGCCTTACATCATCGTTGATAGGTGCAATATGATTGAATACAATTCAATATTTCTAAGACTTTTGCTTTAATTTCATTCCTAACAAATCACAGTTGAGTCAAGTGTGTTATCGCCTGTGCAAAACACGCAAACATACATAAAAAAATAAACATACCTGCCAAACCATATATTCGAGCCTGGGTATTACGAGTATAACAATAAGTACTAAAAAGTTCAACATATTTCAACAGGTAGAATATATTAAAAATGTTTGAGGAAATTGATGCGATAAAAACTTGATATATTTTTTATGGAAAATAATATAACCTACAACTGAATGAAACTTTCCATGAACTTTCAAGTCATTTTAAGGATAGGTGCAATAAAAGCATTTTTACAACCTATTTGATTTGCTTCGGTCTCATTATTTGCAGTGATACATAAAAATATATACAGTCTTGGTAGTATGGACCTTAGTTTCAATAAATTTATGGTTTTTACATAACCGAAAAAAAAACGCCAGACTGAACAAAATTGGATGGTAGTGCCAATAACATCAGGTTCATAAAAAACTTTTGATGAGTTTCTAGAAGTGGCAGATCCAACAGCAACGAATAAAGAGGAAATATTTAAATAAACTTTATTAAGGATGAAAAATAGGAATCATCTAGACTCTAGACTTAAACAGAGACAACCAAATCTAGATATTTCCATATTTCATGGTAATTCAACAGATAGTGTCAGCTCAAAAAAACGAAACCTCTTAAATTATTTGTCAATTGCTCCGAATTATATCTTATCTCATGAATTTATTTCCCAACAAAGATCATAAATATATCAAGCAATCGAATAGAAAACATCTATGTATATATCACAGCACTACCCACTACATTTGAATATCGGAAAACCTTGCGCTATCGGTGCTCCAATTTTCCTCAAAAGAATGAAAAAAAAACTATGTAGGTCAATTTTATTAATAGTATCATCTACAAAGTTGCAAAAAATCGTAGGTAATGCACAGGACAAGTTATCACGGTCTAATATATTGATGTAGATTTGATGCATCAAAGTATTTTATAAGCTTAATATTTATATACTTAGAAAATAGAATCTAAATCGGTCGCAACAGCGAAAAGCACTTAATGATGAAAAAAAAAGAAGTGGAACACGAGACCTGAATGCTATGTCATGAGAATTTGGTGCGCACCAGTGACAAAGATACCTATTTTTTTAAATGAATATATATATTTTTTACAAAAAATTGGACCAACGTTATCAGTTGATGCACTGCAAAATCACAAAATAATATTAATTCTATTGGTGCTGGTACTTTTGAAGTTATGCAATTGTAATTATATTAAAAACGAAAACTTTTGGCGTTAACTTCACAAGTAAGTACCATAGCACCAATAGAGTTAATATTATTTTGAATTTTCAGTTCAGCAACTAATAATGTCGGTCCAATTTTTGGTAAAAAATATTTATTTCCAACTTTTGAGTGTAACATTAGTCACGAAAATCGTTGAACGTTCACTAATACCAAAGAAGATAGTACTTATGATATTATCCACGTATAATCTTTGCTTGCACTTGTTATTATTTAGAGATCTCAAAATGCCGCGGCAGAAATACGCATAAGTACATATTTTAGATTTTACCATTTTACCACCGCTGTAACTCGAAAACCGTAACTCTAAGGAAAAAATGTTCATTATAAATATTGCTACAAATAATCTGGTCTTTCGTATGGTTGCCTCGGATTTTCAATATTTGAAAGAAATTCCCCCCTCCACATAGCGAAAATACAAATATTTGAGATTTTAAAATCGCTGTAACTTGAAAACCGTAACTCTTTTGAAAAAATGTTCAATTTAAACGTCTCCGGATATTGCCCTATCTTTAATTCTGCCCACTATGATTTTTGATTTTCCAAATGAAAAACAAATCACTATGCAAAAGGCGCAAACATCCATGAAAAAATGCAGACCTACAGTCGAATTGTATACCTCATCCGATTGAGTTTGTCGGTCAAAAATCAGCTGCTTATGACTGAAAACGAAGTAGGTTTTTCCATCATTTAATACTTCACAGGTTTCATTTCGGCGATTTAAAGAAATATATACTCGTCTAAACATAAACAATACAATCATGAATCTAATATTGTTTCATACTATCCGATACTACGATGACGTTACACGATTCTATTTTCGGTGGCTTTGAAGTCTTCTTCGGAATTCTTTGGTCACGAAATCGCTGAACCGTAACTATAAATCAACCACAATTTGGAAATATTTCAATGTTAAGGATGTAGCTGGTATATCTTTTGCATTTACCGTAAAATAATACGATATGTGATTTTGACTCCTATAGTTTGTTTCACGAATGTTGGCGTCTGCCTTGAAAACACGAAAAATGGATCAATTTAAATGACGGGAGAAAATCAGTAGCGTTACGATTTCGAGATAGGATATGGTATTTAATTTTTTTATACGCTTCAAGTTCATATAATTAGGGAGAAAAACATATCGATTGATTAAATAAGCAAATAATATGAAAGATTTATTATCAAAAATAATAATGCAGAAATACAAAATACAAATTTATTGCTTCAGTTATAAAATAAAAATGTATGCACCTGAATTATTTGAAATGTCACATTGACTTTATGACGTCTATGAAATAAAGATTGTGTTGCCTTCGGACATACGTGCAGCGCTCTATTATTGTATTGAAGGATATCAGCTGGAAATACTGATGTCGTAGCTTAGATCGACAGATGTAGGAGAGAATTTCGTAAGAATGAGATGCGATGAGACCTATAGCGTGATGTACGTAGCTCGTGAATAATTACACGCAATAGCCATCATTCGTGAAACAAACTGTATACTCATATCCTTAACTAAACAGGTGGACACAATGTTATTGTTGAGAATTAGCTACATCAAAATGGAATATTCTGATGATTTTTTTTCTGTTATAATAAAACAGTTTATAAGCTTATTATTTTTCTGAAAACCATGGAAAGGTAAAAACCACCCTAATGTTACCATAGATGACATCGTATTTTTTTAGGACTGTCCCTCTTCAATTTTTTTTATGGAAAGCTGTACGCATTGCAGCATTTTTTGTCTTTTGCATAAAACATGTATCTCTCATGGTATTTGAGTAAACACTTGGAAGCTCGGTAAGAACATTTTTTATATAGAAGTACTAAAATTATTTTAGCTCCCACTGTAGATCTTACCATTTTCGGTATATATTTACAAGACCCAAATTTAACTTTTTGACCGACGAACCAAACGGAGGTGGTGGTGGTATACAATTCGACTGTTTGTCTGCATGTGTTTTTAATGGATGCTCGTGCTAGCGAAATTTTAAAAAAAATTGTAGGTATCCAAGTTACAGCAGTGGTAAAGTCTGAAATATGTGTGTCTCCGCTATATGGTGAGAGCAATTTTATTGAAAATTGAAAATGTGAGACAGCCAAATTAAAGAAGAGATTATATGCACCTACATTTAAATTTGACATTTTTCAAAAAAAAGTTTCGGTTTTCAAGTTACAGCAGTGATAAAGTTCGAAATATGCATATTTTCGCGATGTTTTGAAATCTCTGAATAAGTATAAGCAACGTATCTTCTTTGTAGGAAGTTAAATTATTTTGATGACTGAAATAAATATTTTCTACATTTACAAATTTTAAGTAAAAAATATTTTATAATAAATATTCACATTCGAACTTAGCATCATTTACTTTTATATATTTTAAACTCTTCGCGCTATGTCCCACACCTCTTCGTTTTATAATTCGATTAAATTGCATTCATATACCTAATTTATCATAAAAACCTTCTAACTACATAACTATGGTGGCAGTATAGAGACAAAATATAAAAACAAAGCCATCCCGAAATCAATATTTTACCTCCCTACCGACATAGCGTAGCTGCAGGCATTTACTGTACTCCAACAAAAATGGTCTCACACTACAAATAATATAAAACAAAATCCTTAATAGCTTTCGTAAATTGCCAGATTACATAAGAAGCTTCTGCAGGCATTTGGTAGAAACAACAGCAACACCACTGTAGTAGCAGAGTAATATCCTCCCTTATCCCATCCTAACAACCTGTTGTAGAAACAGGAACGAGAGACGACATCACTCTGTGTCGGTCCAAGTAAACCTAGGAAGAAAAAAAAAACCTCCTTCCTGAGACAAACAATTCACGCTAATAGGGCAAGCAAACACTATGTGCGTCTGTTCGCTTTCGCAGAGGTAACAAGAAAGGACGACGAATTCCTCTTGCAAGCAGGCGATGATCATCATCAACGGGCGCACAAAAACCTCCAAACACGGGGTTACTTCAAGATTGATAAGGGAACATCGTTTCGTACATCCCGGGAGACACACACACATATACACACAACATAAGGAAAGAATGGCTGGATTTTTTGTTTAGTTGGGATATTTGCAATGTATTTGTGGTGCTTTATTGGGGTTCGAGAATCTACAGTGGGAGTTCTTGAAATGGTAAAGCTTTGTGTGAAGTTTCAGGAGAATGTATTGTCAAAAAAAAACAGTCCGACGATAACCCAAATGAAGAAAATGAAGATATAGAAAAGTATGTCTCCGTCTCCGTCCCATACTGACTGACTTATATCATCTGAAAGGTCAGATAATGGTCACAAAAGAACAGCTAGTTCCATCATAAATTGGCAAGCAATCATTTCTAGTTGATGTTTAAAGTTTTAAAAGGTCATTGTCAATGTTTAGCACCCTATCTTTGAAATTAATTAATTACATCCGCTGATAGATCAGAAAATGGTGATAAAATGTCATTTTGTTCCACCTATTGGTCACAGTTAGATAATATTTTATCAATAATTGAAAAAATAATTCAAGGTCATTTTGAAATATGCTATAGAACCTTATATTGAGAACTTTGAGATACCAAGAATTATAGTATATAATCAGATCAGAAAATTGTCATAAAAGGTCAGAAAATGTACATAAAAGGTTAGCTAGTCTTATTAATTGGTCAGAACATTTATAATAAATGTTTCATGTTTTCCAAAGTTATTGTCAATTTTTAGCACCCCATCTATGGAATTTAAAAAAGCCATTTATACCATCTGAAAGATCAGGAAAAGTTCATAAATGGTCAGATACTTCCACCTATTAGATAATGTTTTATCGATGATTTAAAAATAATTCAAGGTCATTTTGAAATATACTATAGCACCTGATATTGAGGACTTTGAGATACCAATTATACTGTCTAAGGGGTCAGAGAAAATGGTAATAAAAGGTCAGTTAGTGTCTCATTAATTGGTCAAAAACCAAAAATTTCTAGGTAATTTTTCAAGTTTTAGAAGATCATTGTCAATTTTTAGCACCCCATATATGGAATTTAAAAAAGCCATTTGCATCATCTGAAAGATCAGAAAATGGACATGAAAGGTCAGTTAGTTCCGCCTATTGCTCAGTGTTAGGTAATGTTTGATCGATGACTGAAAAATAATTCAAGGTCATTTTTAAATATGCTATAGCACCTCATATTGATACCAATTATATCATCTAAAAATTAATAGAAAATGCTCATAAAAGGTCAGCTAGTCTCATTAATTGGTCAGCAACAGAACATTTCTGCTTAATGTTTCGAGTTTTCCAAGGTTATTTATAATTTTTAACACCCCATCTGTGGAATTTCGAAAAATCTAATTTTCTGTCTGAAAGATTAGAAAATGGTCATAAAAATTCAGTTATGCCCATTGAGCGTTAGATAATGTTCTGATTTAAAAAAATTAAAGTAATATTAAAATAAGCTAGCAAGAAAATTGTCTTTGGAGGTCAGTTGCGTGTACGTTTGCTTAGGTAATATAATTAAAATTGCTCATATATCTTATTGAAAATATTAGAATGCTGGGAATATTTCATCATTTATAATATTTGTTTTGTGGGGTATCGATACCGCTCGTCAGTGCCACAGATTGGGCATCTTGCTTGCACTGGCTGCTATGCAAAAGCTGACTAACGTGTTTTGTTCAAGGCTGTGGCGCGAAAACGACTTCAAGCACTTTGATCAAATTTGTATAAAACATTTGTTTAGAGCTCTTTACCACCCGCCATAATGCTATAAAGAAAAAAGCAGGAAAACAAGTTATACTCAACTGAACTACAAAATTTTCCATCTGTATTTATATGGAGTATAATCTTTGTTATTTGTCTTGGCAAGCTGAAAGAAATAAATAGTCACATAAGCGATTTTTATATTTGATGGAATCCGTTTGACTCGTGTGAGTGGACATACCAGATTTTTAGGTAAATTTCTTATAGAAATGTACCTATTGCGATCGTTCACACTTTTGAATTTCGAAAAAATGTCAACGGCATGTTGTTATATGTCTATATGTAAGTCCAAACAATTTTTTTGGTTCAATAGGTATCAAGTTCAAATTTGCTACAAAAATCAATATCTTGAATATCTGTGCCGAGTTCTGGGCAATATCGGGTAAGTAGTTTCAAAATGGCAACCGTTCAAACATTTGAAAAATTTATCAAAAAAGGGCGTAGTGTAAATATCATCAAAAATAATTTTGGATTATAGATATAATCAGTACCTACAATTTTTGTTCGAAGCAATTTCTCATAAAATACACAGAAAAAAAAATTAATAAAGCAAAGAAATATTGGTGAAACATGAAAACTCAATATAAATTTGATGTTATTGTACATTTTCTGGAGATCTTAATATAGACCCTGATTATATAGTATATTTATTGGTAAGAAATAGGCGAAAAAAAAATCAGCTTTGAACCTCTAACCACAAGGCTATGACACATGCGGTTGAAAACAGGCAATTCGCATGTAATGACATGTAGATATACCTACCAATGAAAAGGTTGTTCAAATTTCAATTCAATAAATTTTGAGAAATTTACCTTTCCGCTGGCAACAGGCCATCGGGATTTTTTTTCTTTTGCTTTTAGTACTAGATACCTTTACCATCACAGCAATCACGTAACATAAAAAAATACTAATAATGTGGACAATCTTGCAAGATTTGCGCAACATAATAAACTAGCTCACTATACAGGTAAAATCATTCAACTGATGGCTAGCAGTAGTAGTAACGTGTGTGTGTACAAATTGTACCGTAGGTACATTGTATTGTATTGTAGTACCTACCTAATGTGCTTTCGCAAACATGTATGTATGAACGTTGTTGTATATTAACATAACAATCCGATTTTGGTCGGAGCCGAAGCCTGAGCCGACATGGTGGCCGCATACATCCATCAAATATCGGCATCGGCTCTACTCCACACGCGACAACATCGTAACTTCCTCCTGATTGGAGGCGAGTGGCAGGATGGATATAATAATATATGAATGCATCCCATCCTATATACAGCTCTGCAAACACGCGCCCCGTCATGGAATATGGAGTTATATCGCATTTGGCAGAGAGAGAGAGAGAGAGAGAGAGAGAGAATTTGGGAAAGGCGAACTGGAAAATTCGCGTTTAACGCCTGTCCGCTCCTGGAGATTGATGATGAACCCCGGAACCTGTTCCACTACATACAAACGGTACATTGCGGGACTCTAATTAAGAGAAGCGTATATAATATAGAGGATTTCGTACTACGGTTCCAAATTTATATCTTTTAGGGAATTTATATTTTCGAAGAAATCATTATAATATGAATAAAAAAAAAATAAAAATCAATATAAAAATTGGGACAGACCGTATTAGTTGGTGCACTGAAAAAAATATTCTGCTGGTTCCAGAAGACCCATAAATGCAATAATATTCGAAAAGAACTAGCACCAGTACAATTAATATTATCTAAACATGCGGTAGTGTGCCAAGCCAAGTTCAAGCTAACAGAACTGGCGAGCAGCGCCGTGTATTACACCAACCATTTGGTCACTTTTGACCCCTCATAACTCAAAAACTATTTCACATAAAGATGTCATATATTGAGACTTGTGAGATACATATGTGCTCCAAATTTCATTAACACAACTCAAACGGTTATTTAGATATTAACATCTGAAAATCGTCATTTTTGTCACTGACTGACCTATACCTAGATAAAAACCGAGATCAAAACTCTAACCCAGTTCTAGATAACCTAGAAAGTTAGTGCCAAAAGATTTCAATCTAATTGTGACTGGACAACTTCAGAAGTACCAACACCAATAAAATGAATATTATTTTGTATTTTTCATTGCATCAGTAATTAACGTCAGTTTAAGAAATATTTCCCGTTTGATTTATTGGTCAACTAAATCGTTAAACTCTCACTTAAATTAAGAGATTTCAGAATATAGCGGAAACACACATATTCCAGACTTTACTATTGCTATAATTCGAGGTCCGTTAACATTTTTGCAGTTGTTTTCATAAACAACTCTTAGTGATCGATGCTAGTTTAGTTCGATTTTTAGTTAATAACGTTAATATCATATGTAACAGTTTTAGTATAATTCTGAGCCCAAAACGACCACCAAACTAGTTTTGTTTATGAATAGGTCTGATAGACTTTTCTTAAATTTTGGCGTTTCAAATTATTGATTTTTCTAGCCCTCCCCCTTTGGGTAAGTTTTTAGGGGTTAGGATATACTGGATTTGTTTTTTTTTGCTGAAATGAAAATGAAATCATCAAAATCAAAGCAAACAGTCGAATTGCATACCACATCCGTCTAGAAAGTCGACCAAATAACATTGTGGGCATTATTTATTTTATTATTTATTTTTAAATATATTACCCACTTTTGCACACGATACCTACATGTTTGTATCAAATTTGGCGATGATAGTGTGAAATTTGTTAATTTTTCAAATAAACTAGAAACTACTTCACCGATTCCAATAGAAACCCATTCCCCATATTGCATCATGAATGAATGAAGTCATTTCGACGTAGATATCAATTTAGAAAACTCATTATAATTTTGAAGATACGTCTAATCGAGGTAATAGAGAAATTGTTTGAAAGAAACTTGTGAAGTCGTAGAACTATAAGATGGCCAACAATAATGTGGAAGGATCATGTGCAAGAAAGCATGCAAGGAAATTGATGATCAAAAGTGAGGATTGAAGGCAACGAATAGAAAAATAAGTTAAGCAAGCAAAAAAGTTAACAAGATATTTATATTTATTAGAAAAAGTATACGCGGTTAAGACGAAACAAAGGATATATTTTTCCAGCAAGATGGAACTCCATCGCAAATATTAACACAACAATTTTTCAAATAGGTGGTGCTACAGAAAAAGCTCTTAGATTATAAAAACCAATAGATCAAATGCTATAAACTCGTGTATATGAGAGAATGGTAATCATTACCAAAAATAAATATAATACTTTAATATTTAAGTGATTCCAGATGAATTTGATAAAATGCTTGATATAGACAGCAATTCCAAGATACTAGCCGTCCAAAGAATTATAAACATTACCTATTATGGATCAAAAGTTAGTTGCACTATTTCTGATAAATACACCGAATCTGTGCCTGCATTTTTTGGGTATAAAGCAGGAACACTCCAACTGGATTTCACCAACAATTGTTCTTTTTTCTGATCCAGATGTAATTGGTTTAACGTTATCGGATTTTTTACAAATTGTAAATCAAATTAAAAACAATCAGTGTCTTTGACATTTCAGCTATTTTCAGTCTGTGAATTCTATATACACTTTTTTCTACCCATTCAAAATAAAGACTAAAACGGCTGGGAAAAATCAAATAAACAACAAAATCCGTGTGCTCCTGATAATTAAATGACGTAGCGTCACAATCCGGTATACACAGTAGACGTTTAGATGCAATTTAAAAGAATCCAACTTGAAAGCTAAATAGAGCTCAACGAAACCAAAAAAACAAATGCAGCAACGCTATAAGTTGACTGCGACGTGAAAATAATTCGGAAAATGAAAAAAACAGACGTGTGCTAGAGAGTCCGTATCCATTTCCAAATGATATTTAGAGCGTGAATTTTCCGCAGCTGGTGTGCGACCGAAAAATTTGCACTACGTCTAGGCAGACTCTCTCTACCTGGCTTGATGATGATGATGATGATGGGGATAGAAAAGAGTGTCGGAACAAGAAGGAAAATGAGACAAAAAAGAAAGAGGACATGAGACACACAAAAAAGAAAAAGAGAGGAACAGGAACAGGTCTCGCGAGAACAAAGGCGGGAAATTTCGAGGGCTTAGCACAGCGCAAAAGTATCGTTTTTCATGAGGGTATAAGTGCGCGTCGAGCAAAGTTTTATACAACACACGAAAATAACGTATGCGGTGGTGAAAAATTTACAGGAAAAATTTACTTGGAAAATTTATGTTGAAAATAACATTTATACTTTTTATTGAATTTTCAGTTTCAGCTTACATGCATAAAAGTTTCCTTAAGGTTGACATATTTTCAAAAATTATATTGCACAAATGAGGAAAAGAAACATACTCCACTTGGGAATTAGTTCTTCTGATTGATAAATTTGTATATTCTTAGGGTGAAACACATCGAAATTATATAGGCTGTCCCACCTAGAAGTCATTTTGTCTGATACAATTTATTTTCTCCAAATCTACCAAAATAGTTGAGGTTGAAGTTAGAAGATCGAATCAAAAGCCCATATAAATGAATCGTAAATTCTAGGGGTTAGTTTTTTTTATAGCGAAATGGAAAATTTTAGAGAGATAACTTTTTCCCAAAACAATTTCATTCAGTATGAAAGCTATAAATCTCAGTTACATTAACAAAAAGTTGAAGAAATAGTATTAGTGGAAGCATTTATTACTTATCTTGAAAGAAATTAAAGGAAATGTAATGCAAGCTTTAAGCCAGAAAAAAAAGCACGAGAATTATTGCAAATATAAAAGAGAGCTCAACTTTCACTTGAAACACCTTGTATAAGAGCCCCAAAAGACAATAATCAATTAAAAACCATTATAGAATTTGATAGAGTATAAAATAAGTTTTGGATTAATTGATTCCCATTTACTATAATATTCTATATGAAAAAAGATCAACTGTTAGTCCATCACATGCCGGGTCATTACTTAAAATTTTTGCATAAAATTTCCTGCATTTTCCAGATATTTTCTTTTCCCGCTACTGCTCCTCCTGTCAATGTTCGTAAATTTCCCATAATACCTATTAAACCATTTATTTTATAAATAAATTTGAATTTCTGATTACGAGCCTTTTAATTTGATATATCGCCATGCACTTAGTTCTCCAATCTGCCTTTAAAAAATAGCTGTCAGAATCAAAATTCGTTTATTTAGTTAGGTATAATTCTTTTTAGAATAAATGGTTAACTAAGTTTTTTTTTTATCTGGGACGTTTTGCTACAGGTCTGCCATAAACATGCAATAAACTGTCGGTCAGGGTCAGATCCTAATATAGTTTAATAATATTTAAATAATTTTTTTCTACGAAATAATTAACATGTATTCATGTCATTAATTATATTATATAAACATATAATGTGTGTGAGATTACCTGTTTTCTAAATACCTCAATAATTTTAATTTCAATTAAATTATCTACCGATATTATATACCGAATTAAGTATATAAAGTCAGATCCTCTAGTGTATTTGCTTCTGGATTGTGTACATAATGGGAATACACAATACCATTTATTGTGAAAAGAACTATACATTAGACGTTTTCAAGATTGATTTACCTAATTTCAGTTACTTTTACTCAGCAGATTCGAAGGAACCAACGGACAGAAGAGTGATCTGAAGGATTATCGTATATATGGAAACCTAAGAAGTATATTCTTATAATTATGAAAATAAAATATATTAGTGAAGTTATTCATTACCATCTCATAAAAAAAAGTAGCGACCTCACTTGTGTATACAAAATTCAATGAATAGTTTTTGGACGATATTAAAATGGATTCCTTGAAGGTTATCTTTGGCATGGAAGACGAAGAACAGACACGATAGAGGTCATAGAGGACTAATACATATTGCATAACTATTTGCGACTTGCGACCGTACTATGAGAAAAAAGTCGCATACGCCGAAAAACAAAGGAGAGCCAGGTGGAAATCCTTAGGAAACGGGTTGCGGTGGGGGTAGATATGGCAGTATGGTATGAGGGAAATAAGCACACCGTCGCGCGTCACCCAGACAGAGACAGACCGACAGGCCGAAGAAAGACCGACTTGCGGGAGTTAAGTTTCAATGACCGAGAAATACCTTTTTAAAAAGATTTATTTCACATTCAAGTATACAATTACAAGACAAGATTATATCTAATCTGAGAACAAGTATTACATGGCTTTTATAGTTTAACAAATGAAAGATCAGCATTTAGTTGTAATATGATCATCAGAGACGTTGTGGAGCTGTGTCTGGCTACATGACTCCTCCCCTCTAGGTTTGAAGCACGTCCTCGTGGTTCGACTTAAGGATTGATCTAGGTAATTTTCTTTCTTCTAATGGAATTTCGATGATAGCAGATGGACTTGGTCTCCTTGATGGTAGAATATTTATTTTTCTACTTATCAGGTAAATGATGGAAAAAATGATGATAAGTACGATGCAGGCAAGAGTGATTCCAAAATGTCCTTGGTGGAACTCGATTGGAAGTAATTTGGGCTCTTCATATAGGGGTATCATTTTAGTTGGATCGTCTAGGTGGAGTGGTTTGACATTTAACCTATGTTTAATTTTTGATGGTTCTTGGTGACTAGGCCATTCTTGTGAAAATGTTTTATTTGAACCTATCCATGTATACTTTTGAAACGAATACGTGCAGTCTGTGTTCCCTAGAATAGCATTACATTTTGAAATTTTAACAGACTTAAAGGATTTTGAGCAATCTTCATTGATGTCTTCTGGTTGTTTTGTACATATGATTGTGTTTCCATTCGATAGTTGAGTAAATAAAGTAAAATTATTATCAACAGTGGCAAAATTGCATTGTGATAAATCGTCTAGGCTGCAGAGGTCTTCATGTGGCACTTTTTGGCAGTACCAGAGAGAGAACGTTTTAATGCAGTCTTCGTTGGTCCATTTAGTTGATCCTTTTGAGTTGAGTGCAAATGTATGGGGTGGTATTAGGATATTGTTATGGGTACTAGGAATAGGAATTATTTTGGACAGATGGTATAATTCATTGGCCAATATAGGTATTTTCAAAGTACAAATTAGTGTTTTTGTAGTAAACATAAGATTAATTTTGGTGATCTCTAATAAAGTTGGTATGTCGGGAGCAACTTCAGTGTGGGAGTGAATCGATTTAAGATAATTGAAAATTTCTTGTAGTTCCCGTTGGTTAATCAATTCAACATTAAGTATACCTTGATTACTAAATGATATAGTTCTCAAGAGTCTCTGGATGTAATTTCTTAAGTTTCGAATCTGTTCTAGTTCTATATGAATAATTATTTCATTATTCAGTCTATCCTCTATATCAGATAGATCTTTATAAACATTTTCTGCATGTGCTTGAATTTTGAGTAGATCTTTTTGCCATCTTTCAGTTATTTGACCTGCTAGTGTATGTAGTTTGGAGATTTCAGTCATTAACTTCTCTTCGTTGGAATTTATTCTCATAAAATTATTTTTTATATCAATTAAATCATTTTGGTCTAGATTACCTGAAATATATCTAATAGCTGAACCTAAGCCATCGAACAGACTTCTTTTCTGATTTTTGTCAGGGCGGGAGTATATTCTTAATTTGTTGATATCTTCGGATAGAAGGTCAATGTCTCTTTTGTAAGTAGTTAGTAAATTAGGTTTGTCATTTTTAACTTGATTCATTATAGGTATTTGATTTAAAGATAATTTAGCATAAGTTGTTTCAATACTTTCTATACTTATTGTAAAATAAACTTTGTGGTAATTAACTTTATATTTAGCTAAGCCTAAGTCGTCTAAAATGTATCCAGGGGGGTCAATTGGTGTCAGCTGAAGTGCCTGGTTGGTGGTTGTCAGTGTCATTGTCAATCTGAAAACATTTGGTGTTTTTGATCATGTGCTTACTAATTTTCTTTCCTTTTTGTGAGATAAGAGTTTGTTCATTTGATTTGTTTGGGTCTAGAAGCACTTTCTTGTATTTAGGTTTAATCTTATTTCTAGGTTCTGTATTCAGATATACAATATCGGTCTTAGGAATTTTTCCGGTACGTTCTGTATTTACTTTTTCTAAGTGATTTGTTCGTTTCTTGAGTTGTTTTTGATATAGATCGTTATAGAAAGGGATGATCTCTTGTTTTCTGTGTTCATTGTAGTCCTGAAATATTTGCTTATCTAGGTTGATCTCATGTAGATTGAGGTTTTCATATGGGCCATAAAGTAATGAAAATGGTGTGAAATTCGTTACTGAATGAACAGATTGATTGTATATTAGGATCGCGGTGGTAAGTATATCCGTTGTACTTTCTTTTGATTTTTGCCTAAGGATACGCAATTTTTCTATTAAAGTAGAATGTGCTCTTTCTATTGGGGAATTCCCCGTATGAGCTTGAGGTGTGGTGTAGTGAACTCGAATTTGGAACATGGACATGAATTCCTTAAAAGTTTCACTAGAAAATTCTTTAGCATTGTCACATGTTATTTGTGATGGATAATTGTGATGAGAAAAGTAATGTCTTAATTTGCTAAGAATAGTTATAGAATTTGTGTCAGGAAGTTCATATGCTTGAAGATATCTGGTAAATAAATCGATTATTGTTAAGAATCGCTTATTTTCAACAAAAAATGTATCTATGTGAATTATTTCGAAAGGTCTTTTGGCTATAAGTGGACCGGAAAATGGAAATTTTCGAGGATTTCGATCGTATTTCGAAGTAAGGCATAAATCGCATTTATTAATATGATTTGTAACAAGATCCTGAATTTTTGGGAAATAGTATTGGGACTGAAGATGTTTTATTGTTTCAATTTCCGGTAGTCGATGACCATACGGAATTTTCTTTTGCCGCTAGAGTCTAATTTTTTTGGAACAATCCAGACAGGAGAACTATAAGGCGAAATACTGGGTTTTATAATCTTATTGTCTAGAAGTTTCTGAATCTGATTCTGGATTTCTTCCTTAAGGTGGTACGGATACCTATATGATTTTTGATAAATAGGTTCTTCATCAATAGTTCTTATGTTGTGTTTTACCATGTGAGTAAATGATAAGTCGGAGTTCTCATTATAAAAGACGTTCTTAAATGATTTACAAAGTGATATTATCTGGCTTTTTTCTTCGGGATTGAGATGTTCGGTACGGATAAGTTTACTTATATCGATGTTATTGGTTTCACAGTTTGGATTAGATTGTTGGAATTTTGAGAGGGGTTGTACTAGAATTGGTTCGTGATAGTTTATAGCGATATGAGATAATGGTAGATCTTGTTCAATTGGAATATGAACGTATCCATCTAAAGCTGAAGTTATACATTCAGGGATAAAAATGTTATTCAAGGATATTTCCGGAAAAATTACTGGTCCGTTTTCTATAGTAACAGGAATTTTAAGAATGGGTTTATTAAGCTTTTGTTCATATGGTTTAAATAAACTAGGATTTAGTTCAAAATAAAATGGTATTCTAATATTTCCTATTTTTAAAATATGGTTACTATAATCGATTAGAGCCTTAAGAATATCAAAGTCTTGGCTACCAATAAGAGCGTCGAATCTTTCATGCCACGGTACTATAAACATATCGAAGATGTGTTCAATTCCAAACTCATTGAGTAGGGGATATTGACAACTTAGGGAACCATTATATGTAGTTTGAATAGATTTAACAGAAAATTTTGATTCGTAAATGTAATTTGAAAATAATTTAAAAGCTGGTTTCGGATTAATTATTGAATTAGTGGCTCCTGGATCGATCAAAATCTTAAGGTCCAATCCGGCAAGATAGATAAAAGGTAGTTTTGGCGATGAGTTTATATTATTAATATCTATTCCGAGGCTATTAATTAAAAATTTTCGGTATCATCGTTTTCTTCTATATTTAAATTTTGAAATTGATCATCTGTATAATCTAAGTATGTTTGTTCGTCATGTGTATAGTCATCTTCATAATTATCGTAATATTGGTTTTCATCAGCGTTGTGGTCTTGTTCAACATTAAATAGCTCTTCCACCATTACTCTGGGAGGGCCAGTTTGCTTAAAGTGATTCTGGGGTCTATTTTGGGGTCTGAATGTATGAGCGGTTGATATGCTCATTGGTGTGGGTTTGTAGTTATCATGTGGTTTCTGTTGTCTTTTAAAAACTTGAGAGTTAGAAGGGAATTGTTTGGGTGGGGTGGGCTTATTTTCCGTTGGAAATCTCTGAGGAAATTGGGGTCTGAATTGCTGGTTTTGCAGGAATTGATTTGGAATTTGATGTTGAACTTGTTGATATTGTAAAGGTTGAATTTGCATTTGTGGCTGAAACTGTTGAGGTTGATTCAACATATGAGGCCTGAATTGTTGATATTGGAAAGATGAATTTTGGGGCTTAAAATGATGAGATTGGGATAGTTGTTTAGATTGATAGTTTGGAAATTGAGATTTCGGGAGTGGACGTGATTTAGAAGTTTTTTGAGCTCTTAGGAAATTTGCGAACTCTATTTGGGATCTTTCATTATCAAGTTTCTTGCATTCGAACAGAGCATGTTCGAGGCTAGGAACAGAGATATGAAGGAGATGATCTCGATAGGGTTCTAAAAGACCTGCTTTGAATATTGCAAGGGCTTGTTCAGTATACATTTCTTCTTTTGATTTACGAACACTTGCATCATTAGTATTGATCGCTAAATGTTCTTTAAGAATTTGTAATTTGGAGATCACTTCTTCGTAAAATTCGGAAAAGGTTTGAGGATATATTTGAATCGAAATATTTAAGTCATGAGCAAGTAGCTCTTCAGATCTAGGATCGCCGAAACGTTCAGTAAGGGCTTTCTTTAGGCTTATCCAATTTTCAAAAGATTGATTGATTATGACATCCCTAGCTGGACCGGAAAGTTTAGCTTTAATTTGTTCTAGAACCAGAGTGTTGAACAATGCATTATCTTTCGTTTCCAAAAGTACAATGTATTTTTCGGATTGTCTAATAAAATATGCAAGGTCTTTCGAACCTCCCGAATATTTCGGCAGAAGGTTGTTGGCCATGCTAATTTCAAGTTGAGTGATTGGATTAGACATGTTTGATGTTTGATTGGTGGAAGAAATATTCAATTGTTTGAGTTGTTCTAATAAACTGTCCGTCTGTATAGGTGATCTAGATCGACTACGATTTTTGCTCATAAATAAATTGATTGAAAAAAAAATCGAGAGAAATTAATTACTTCACTATTTTTGTCTATATATAAATGATTTAAAAATCAAGCAAATCTTGCAGTGAATGTTTTGTAAAAAAAAATTATTCGAAAATGAATAAAATTAATCTTATCTTATAAAAATATGTTCTCTGAAGGAACTCTATTTTTGTACTAGATTCTACAGATGAGAATTAGCCAATAAATTAAATTAAAGGAAAAATGACTCACAGGATGATGCACAGAAGGATCATTTGCCAGCTTATTCCTTGTCTCTTGGTTCACTGGAGGAACTGGAGCCTGTCTTTTCGACCTGGATTCCTCTGAAGGGTTCTGATGTAGGCCGGAGATATAACCTTTGATGCACCTCGTAATTGCACTTGGTCACTAATGTCTTTTTTAATTTTTGTTCGTGATATCGTCCGAATTTCTTGATAGAAAACAGTAAAACTATTATCGCACTGAAGGGATAACTTTATTGATTTACCGACGATATCCTGTTCGCAGCGCCAGTTAAGTTTCAATGACCGAGAAATACCTTTTTAAAAAGATTTATTTCACATTCAAGTATACAATTACAAGACAAGATTATATCTAATCTGAGAACAAGTATTACATGGCTTTTATAGTTTAACAAATGAAAGATCAGCATTTAGTTGTAATATGATCATCAGAGACGTTGTGGAGCTGTGTCTGGCTACATGACTCGGGCGAATAGAGTAATTCGGGGCTAAGGACCTTCGTCGTCGGGCGGCTTGAGCCTCGGCCTGCTCGAGTGGGGGTAACGTCTCATTAGAGTAGACTAGTTCTTTTTTGCGCTTTTTTCTCACCTAGATACTTGAACCTCAAGCTTTAATCGATGCGCCCGGGTGCATTCAAAGAGAGAAAGAACGCGCGGACGGACTGACTGCAGCGTAGATGATGATGACGACGAATACGACGACGAAGGTTTTTTTTACCTTTTGGTCTTAGTCCAAGAGCCACCCACCTACTACTACTAGAATATAAATCCAAGTGGAGGATGAATCATTACAGAACTATACCTAGGAACGATTATGATTATCCTCATTTCTGAATTGCTTCAAGTTTTGGTGCATGACAAAGACCAGAAGTTTGCCAATTAAGTCCTGAGTGGAGAAAATCTATTTTAGTGATTCAATATTACAAGTAATTGGTATTAACGATGTTCATGGAAAAATTGATAGAAGAATATGATGAAAAATAATAAATGAGAACTGTATTACAATTTGGAAAACACACAATACTGAAGAAGAATGAAATAGAGGCAGTTAAGTAAAGCTTCTTTTATGATGCAACTAGGGATATGCCGAATATAAAGTCTATGCGGAATGATATCTCGTCGATATTATTGTAGAACGTAAGATCCCTATCCACATAAACAGAAGAATCGGGTATTCAAATATTGAAACGTTAGAAGCGATAAGAAGGTGAAATGTAAATTTTCGCAAATGCTTATCCGCTTGCAATAAAATACTTAAGGGTTGTCTTAATTAAGTTTAACTTTCATTAGTATCGTTGAAAAAGCGATGACTTGCGTTGGATATTTATTCAAATGCGATTTCATTAAAAGATAAAGAAACTTAATAAAATGATTATGTTCCTACAAATGTAATGATTATAACAGATGTGTAAGATGTCTATATGACAATCCAAATATTTAAAACTTCACTTTACCTCAACCACACTGACAGCCGTATTCATAGAGCTTCCTTGAGGAATGAGGATTTCTCGTTCCTTATTCCTCGTTTCATACATATTCCTTCATCAAATAAGGAACCTTATTGGATCCTTATGTCAAGGAAGCTCTCGAGGTACCTTGAAGGAGCCAACCTAACCTCAAACCAGAGAGAAGGTGTAATAACAAAACAAATTTTCTCTGACCTCTAAAGAGACAGTTTTAAACTTGTGGAAAAAATAGTTTGAACACACGTTCAGATTTCTTTACGGAGCATAAGGGACAATGATTTTTTGAATTAATCCAACGATGAATTTGAAGACGAAGATATTGTTAAAAAGTACATCCGCAAAATGGAAGATCCATTCGAATTTTTTGACAATGTTCCTTTTGGAAAAAGTTACGTATAGATTCAGTAAAAGGTCTGTTATTTTACTGTTCTATGCAACAGGCAGTTTTCAGTAATTAACCACATGTAATTCATTCTCGTAGGTGGTTAGTGGTGATTTTTGTGGATTTAATTTGAGTAACCCTCAATGAAGGCCTCCTCAGCTCTTAAGATAAGGACGAACTATAAATTTGGCTGTTAGTCATAAATGAAATCAATAGCTAATTTTCTGACCGAATTCAGTTCAATTCTCAATTTTAGTGCTATTGATTCATTTGATATTATAGTTCTAGAAGCTCCTAATCAGCCAATCTATAACATCTTAACATGGATTATGAGATGAATTTTATTGTAAATGTTGACAAAATGAATGGATTTGCCATTGAATGTAAAACAGCTTCAGTTCAGAGTAATCAAAACATCATGCATTTATGACAATAAAATAGACATGATTACAGAAAATAATGTTAGTTCCAAATAACATTCATGTAAAGATGCATTACGAAATTGTTTGCAGAAGATCGCCAAAATAAGACACCTTATATGAAGAAGAATCTCAAAATAACACCGAATGGTATCATCAGTCCTCATGGCACTCACCATTGTAGGTCGCGAATAACGATTCATGTTCATGGCTCTACGTTAATAAGCGCACAACGGTCAGCGTCTACTCTAAGCTCTTCCGGTTGTGATTATAGACTCACTTCTTGAAAAAATATTACTTGGATCCAATTATCCATGTGTTATAATTCAAGACATTAAAATAGAGCAGTGCCCTTTGCCTATATACATGTGACAGCACCGACATTTTTTCTTCTCTGTCGTGTTTTTTTCTCTCTCTCTCTTGGTCTTTTTATTTTTTTCTATCCACCGGCTCATTTCAATGCACCAGCAACCAGCAAGCAGCAAGGCTGCAGAAGCCTTTATTTTTTAGCGGGAGCTTCGTGGCGGAGACAAATACGCGCGCTAGAGTTGGCTGTGCTTTCTAAAAGCCACCTATTATGCACGTTTCAATTTTCTAGATCACCGTTCCAGAGAGTCTCGCTTTCTCTTCTGTTTTTTCGTCTCTTTGCTCGTGCGATATTATTTCACTTTTTTTTTTATTTTCTGCTACCTTTTTCGGGATTTCGTCGCCCACTATTCAAATACATCACGGCAGTGCAGATTTGATTTTCGAGTGTTACTTACATGAAGGTTGATTTTTATTTTGGGGAGAAAGAAAAAAGTATGAATTGAAAATGTACCGAGTCTTTATATATTATCTAGATATAGGGTTATTCACGGTGAATGGTCTTTTAGAAGAGTATTGAGGAAACTATTCATATTCTAGTTCTGAAAATTTTCAGTAGCGACTTTATGAGAAGGCGGTGAATTACTGTCATAGACACTAACTTTCTAATTTCAAATGGAATACGCAGGCAAATTTTATCGGAATTCCCTATCTAAGAAATCTAAAGCTTCTGAGGTAACTTGATTTTGGTAAAAATATGTGCTAAAACGGGCAAATTAGCACTCTGCACTGTAATGGATTGCAGATGATCTTTTTACACGTTATAATATAGTATAAATCTTATGTTTAAGGTAGATATAAAATCAGTCAAATGTAAAAGTTGTTTGAAAAAGAAATCGACTTTAAAAAAAACATAGTTTCAAAAGGAAAACACTTAAGGTTTTTCGAGTTATAAGAGTGAGTTATAGAATTTGGTGTTAATGTTTTTCCAGTTTCTCATATAACTCAAAAGAATTTTAGAAGAAGAAGAATTTAGGTATAGGGAATGATAATCTAGATCGAATGAAAAAAACTTAATACAATTCAAACTTGAAAATACAATGTGTTCCTTTTGAAATAATCGATCTTTTACATTTTGAAAGCACTCTAGTTTTATCCAGTGCAAGTTATTAATTTTGTTTGCTATCTAAGCCCTTTTTCGTACACATTTTCACAAAAATCAAACTACCTCAAATAGTATAGATTTTTGAGATAGGGAATGGCGATAAAAGTTAATAAATAAACGTGTAGAATGACATTTTTGAATAAATATTATAGTATTCTATTATTTTAGTTTGCTAAAGCTTTCCCATAAAGTCACTTCAACCTGAATGACCCTGTGCTGAAGATATATGTTACTATGTGGGCTTTTGTTTGAAGAATATTGAATATCTGAGTATAGCTACTATGCTGAAATTAACAATCAAACGAGAAATGGCATATATCATAGAGCTTCTGAAAAGAGTGATCACATTTGAGTGCATACAAGGAATGTACAATATAACTTACCATGTAAAGGTAAAAGAATATTTGAATAGAGTTACCAATATCAATGAAGTACCTACAATAGGCCAATAGGTAATGCAGAATATACTACATATATATACATATATATATATATATATATATATATATATATATATATATATATATATATATATATATATATATATATATATATATATATATTCTGATATGCGTTTTGGTATCACAGCATTGTCAAAGTTTGACTTTTAGTGAAAATACCTAAATGACTGGTCTTGCAATACCAAGACCAGTCTCGCAGCATCACTAAATAATTTCCAAGCTGTTCATCAATTCTCAGTTTCATTTCGTTTGGATTATTATGTGTAGTATTTTCCACAATAAATGGCATTGACTTATTTACTACCATAAAACTGCCGGGAGTACCTACTCCCAATATGTACACAATCCACAAGCAAATACACTATAGGATCGGACTTTATATATTCAAGTCGGTATATAATAGATGTAGGTAATTTAATTAAAATTAAAATTATGGAGGTAGTTAAGAAAGAAGTAATCTTACATACATTGTTTATATAATATATTTAATGACATGAATACAAGTTAATTATTTCGTAGAAAAAAAGATATTTAAATATTATTATACTGCTATATTATGGTCCGAGCTTGACCGACAGTTTATTGCATGTTTATGGCAGAGCTCTGGCAAAACGACCCAGGTAAAAAAAAACATAGTCAACCATTTATTCTGAAAATAACTATACCTACTTGTGTTAAGAGCAGCTGAAAAGTGATAAATTGCTACATAACATGTAAGCAAAGCTAAATATTATATAAATTTAAAAGTTTTAATTCAATTGATGAATTTGAATGCTTTTGACTTGGTTGTCTAACAGTTTCAATTGAACCGGGTTTTATGGTATTTGGCCTTTCAGACTTGGGCTTGAAATATTTACGAAATGCTTTGATTGCAGACCAATATGCAGCAACGACTGACATATGACATAAACATGACAGAACAGATTATGAAGTAATCACAATTATTGTCAATATACACGTTTATACAGGGCAGTATTTTTTTATGAAATACAACAATCTTCCAACAGAAGAAGCATACAGTTTTATTTATTATTTCTGATTATTATTGCTGGTGTTAATCGTTCGCTAATTGAACGCGAACACACTCAGTATGGCATGACAATTGACGACAAATAACTCAGTCATCTGATTTTAGCAAAGATATGCTAAAAAATCTACCTCATTTGCTACTACCTACCTACCTACTTCGAATGACTTTTTTTTGATCGATCAATATAAGCCACCAGGTAACAAAAAATGTGGAAAGATGAGCTAAAAGTTGAATAGCTTCGGATACCTTGACAAAAGTTTGAAACGTAAAGAAAACAGGGTTAAGTATACCCTACAATAAAAGTAGATGATAGAAGGAGAACTTTCACCCAATTCCACATAGGTATAGGTATCCAAGTAACTTGGAATTGGGTAGATAGCATGAAATAAAGCAATACGTTGTTGTTTATTCTGTGGCAATACTTTCTAAGGAAGCCGATAAAAGGTGACCTTGAATAAAAACTTAAGATGACGTTATGTCGAATGAAACTTTTGATAGCCCATTACAACGAAATAGGATGATGGTATCAAGACGAACATGAGATAGCAAGAAGTTTCTTACGAGATTTACAATCGAAGTAAACAGAGTATTGATTAAAAGAATCATACCAATGTATACGATATAAATAAAATTAATAAACCGTTGAAAATGGTAGAACAAGTACGTACATGTTTCAATTTTCGCATCAGTGTTCTACAAAACTTTCATGGCCCTTGTACCCTTGTAGTTTCAAAGAAACAGGGCATTATTTCTGAAAATGTTGCATTTTGGGACCTCCTCGTGTCTCTGTTATCATCCAAGTTATCGAAAAGGTAAAATAATATTCTTATAAATTTTTTTCTGTCGAATACAGTGGTGTAGATAATTTTTGTTACATATTTACTATGTTTGAGTTATAAGCTCAACTTATATTTTTCTAAATGGAACACCCTGTATATTGATAAACTAGAAAATTTGTCTTTTCTTATCTTTTCAAAAATATATAATAGTATGAACGTTCTCTCAGAAACACGCAAATAAAAGTCAATTTTCTAAAATGAAATGCAGAATTTAATCGTAGGCCATGAATAACAATAATAAATAATTCAATGTTACATATTACTAACAAAGAATTGGATTCCTTATATATAGGTATATTTTTATAAAAGCATAACATTTTCAAAAATATTTATAGAGTTTTTTCTTATAACAGTAAGTTTGTAACAAACGATGACCATTTCTCTAATGCAAAATTCGCACATCTTTGTATTTCTTTGAGTATTAAAAAGAACCATTTGTCTTATTCGCAGATTTTTGAAAGGCTAAATGAATTGCCATTCGAATTTCTTTTATGCAGTCATATCGTGCCTTATACATATACTTCATTTTATATATAACTCCATCTGATATTGAGATATCTTGAGATCTTGGGGGGCATCTAACAGGTCCGTTGGTACCTATCCAACTCTGAGGAAAGTTATTATCAGGAAATTCCCTTAAGAGCCTAGAGTTATGACTCAGGGCGCCATCTTGCTGTATGTTAACAGCACTACAGTAGGAGTAATGGAATATATTCGAGCAGTTCTGGAATAACTTCAACCTCAATGATTTTTTTGTAACTATACGTGCTGAAAGATCTCCTTCGAAAATCCTATAAAGTATATGTCAGCCCAAAATAAAACATGACACCCCAACTCCGAAGCGTCCTTGTTGTGCCATTACAAAACATTGAATGCTTATTTTCTGTGTACCAGTTCCTGGTATTGTGATGATGCCCACACTTGAACACAAAAAGCATTCGTCTGACCAGATAACAAGTCTGCAAAATAAATCGTTAGCATCGATTTGCCAAATACCACTGGCAAAACAGCGTCCGACGCTCGGCATCGTCAGATTACAAATCTGGCACTATATTAAATTTATATGGATGATACTTATATTTCTTCAAGATCCTCTGAGAGTCAGTTTTTGGCACACCGATTTCCTTCTCAATTTTTCTACATGAGGACGAAGGTGTTGCTTCTATTTATCCCATAACATCTATCACTTTTCTCTCGCTGTTCTGTCTGTTGTATGTTTTTGGACGCAGATAAACAAATGATTCGTGCTTAACTAAATTTGCTTTTAAAGGAGCAACTATTTAAAAAACGGTTGTCTTCTTTTTGGATATCTAACAAGCACAAAGTTATACTGACAATAGAGATTTTCATAGTCATCATAGCTTACATACCTCTGGAAATATAATCGAAGCTTCTTCAGAATTTTCGTTACTCTGTATAAAACATACCAGAATATCATATTTTTCATACACTGCCATTATTCAAAGAAATTGTTAGATATAAAAATACAAAAAGAACGAAAATAGACACCATTTTATTAATCAAAAGTCGATCCAAAAACCGATAAAATCGACAAATATTTGGCATTTATTTTTGTTTCTTGTCATAAACAATAACCAGGGCCAACAATTAAATTATGCATCTAATTTTAAAAAATGTCATTTGTTTGCGTGTTTCTGAGAAAAAGAGCATACTACTATATATTTCTCAAAAGGTAAAAAAAGTTAAATTGTATAGACTATAAATATACAGGGAAAAATCTATAAGAATGTTATTTTACCTTTTTGAAGACTTGAAGGATAATGCAGATACGAGGGGGTCTCGAAATTCAATATTTTCAAAAATGCCCTGTATCTTAAAAACTAAAAGGGCTATGAAAATTGTGTTTACGGCATCTTTAGTTTTATGAAAAAGTAGCACACTGTTGCGAAAATAGCAACTTTCTATCTACAAAAATAACGGAGATACCCAGCAAAAGTATCCAGAATGGGACATCGTGTACATCTGTTGTTCATATTTCTATTCCTGTCTCCAGATAAGATGGAAGTTGTATGTCGTAATACTTCAAGTTTTCATAGAAGTTTGATATCTGGTCATCTGTGAACCTCAAAAATTCATGAAATTATCGTTGGAGCAAGTACCTACTACTAAATTCTATAATTTGAATTGTAGAACAGGTTCGAATTATAGCTTGGATGACTGGATAAACGGATGGCTAGACAGATTAATAGGAAAAATATACAGGGTGTGTTGTTTGAAGGTATATTTGAATTTTCTGTAAAATCGTGCATCCGGTATGTTCTCTAATTATTTATGCTGACAGGTTGATTTATTTCTTAAAACTTTTATTGAAACATTTTTTGTTACCCAATTCGAGTTGCCAGATTTAAAGATAGGACAATATCCGGAAACGTTTAAATTGAACATTTTTTCAAAAGAGTTACGGTTTTCGAGTTACATTCATGTTAAAATCTCACATATGTGTTTTAGGCTATGTGGAAAGGGCGATTTATTTCGAAAACGGAAAATCTTTGGGTTCTATATCAAAGACAATAATATTTGTAGCAACATTTAGAATGAACATTTTCTCGTTAGAGTATGGTTTTCGAGTTAAGCGGTGGTAAAATGGTTAAGTCTAAAATATTTAAGCGTATTTACGCAGCGATGTTCTGAGATCTCTACATAATAACAAGGACAAGCAAAGTATAAAGTATATATGTGGGTAATAAGATAAGGATTGGTATTAGTGAACGTTCAACGATTTTCGTGACTAATGTTACACTCAAAAGTGTGAAATAAATATTTTTTACAAAAAATTGTACCGACGTTGTTAGTTGGTGCACTGAAAAATACGAAATAATATTAATTCTATTGGTGCTGGTACTTGTGAAGTTGGTGCCAAAAGTTATCAATCTAACTGTAACTGCACAACTTCAAAATTAATAGCACCAATAGAATTAATATTATTTTGTATTTTTCAGTGCACCAACTAATAACGTCGGTCCAATTTTTTGTAAGAAATATTTTTGTACATACTATATAAGGAAAATAGTAGAATGTAAAAAATATGAAAACTATTTATAGTGTATTCTAATAAAATTGTTTCTTTAGTTATCGCACCAATATTTTTTGCGTTGAATTAAAGAACGTACTAAAGACTTTTCTTCTTATTATATGTCTCGTGTATCGTATCACTTCCGTTTCCGAACTCCATCATCAAAAGGACCCGATAACGACATCAATCCAATCCGTCCAAAGGAAAGGATTATCGAAACTATTCCGACACTCTCAATCTATCTCGTTCTAATTCTCTTTTATATTAGAAAACTCATTCGTTCGCCCCTTACACTCTAATACCTACCTGTCCTGTCCTGCTGTCAAAGAAACTCTCCATCTGTGTGCCAGCAGCGACGACAACGCCACGACGACAGTTTTGATGTTCGTAAGCCCGATAGGATTAACGACCTTTAAACCTATTATGTCAACAATGACGGGATTGTCCGTTAGGATAAAAAGAAAAGCAAGTAATCGATCCTGTTTCCAGAGACACTTCTTTTCTTCTTGTTGTTTTTTTTTTCTCGTTCGTTTAAAAAAAGGACGTTGAAATGTATACAGGGTGAGTAGGGACGAAGAAACCCAGCTCCATAAATGGAAATAATATAGGTGCAAGTGAAATTTTTAAGAAAAATAATTGCCAGCTGTCCATACAATTTTTCTATAGAACCAGGCCGTTCAAATTATACAAATCAGACCTATTAAGAATAACTAACGTCACAAATGAGAAATGAACGGGACGTGGGACCTAATCTATTTAGTGATTAACAATGTTGCCATTAGAAAGTTACAAAAATCCCTAGTAAATGTTTTCCTTTTGGAAGGAAGCGTTGAGATTTAACTCTGAAATGAGGCTCCCCTTGAAGGCTTCCTCAGCACTTAAGATAAGAACGGACTATGAATTCGGCTGATAGAAGACGTTCGGTAGAAGTATATGATTTTATAAAAGAACAGAAATACTGCCTCTAATCTATAATACTATTTTATTCAGTGGTGGATTCTCTCCAGCCCCAATTTTCTGGATACTTGAGAGCGCTTGGTACGAACACGTGGAGAAGAGGAGAATTCAGGAAGCACATTTGACAACATCAACAACAACAGCTTGAAGACGTTAACTCAGCTTCAGCCAATATAGTAGTGCTGATGTAAGCGATTCTATTGTTAACTCGTTGAATATGCTCCTCGTTTCTACAACAACGTCGGTAGCTGGTAGCTGGAATGACGATAATCCATTGAAGAATTTTCCACAACCAGCTTTCTGAACAACAACGACAACAAGAACTTCCAATATATATATATATATATATACCGAGACAGAATTCTTTTAGGAATTCTCGCAACAACGATATTATATAGTAAAGCGGTAAAGAGCAAAAATAACTTTCCCGGTAAATGTGGTGACAGGTAATTTCAAGCTATTCCAAAAACGCTCCACATTACACACAAATCGACCAGTTCTCACATATTATTATTATATTATCCAATTCGATTAAAACATCAACCGGTCTTATACTATTGCACTGTCTACTCTCTAAGGCCGCGAGCACATGTGAGCGTTTCAAAGACGACGGACGTTAAATAAACTAGTAATGATTTGACAAGTTAGAAGATTACAGTTCATTTCAGCGACGTTGTTAATATTTCAGTAACCAGAGAGATTTCTACCAGAATCGACAAGAAGAATCTGGAATTATTTAAAATTACATTGATTACTCAAATCAAATGGAAATTTAAAAGCACCACAAATTAACAGTTAAAGCTTAAAAACTCCACAAATATCTAGCTCTTGACTGAGTTGTATTGACTGAAGCGACATTGATAATTAAAAAAATGGAATTGATCATCACTGGCTGATTATTAGTAAAATAAACCCTATTTATGTAACTACTTTGGTTGTCCTACGATGGTTGCTTCGTTCTTATTAAAACTAAAAAAAAATGGTAGCTAGGTAACTCTGTAAAACTGTACAACTAAACCTGACAAATTTCAAAACAAACATTTTCAAGGTAGTTTTGAAAGTCCTGTGATTTTTGCACATAAATGTTTTTATTTTTTCACCCTGTAGCATTAGATGTTTACTACTGTCAGGAGTACTTACGTCATATGGTTATAAAAGTTCTCATTTTTGATTTGCTAGACTTTATTTTTGTAAACTGGAACCGTGGGCGAAGATAGAACAAGTAAAAAAATACTTTCGTCACTGTTAGTGACTCCTGAAGATGCCAACTCTTTTGGCGAGAAAATTCTCGACTGAGAACGCAGACATCTAGAAATTTCTAAGTCTATGGGTGAGAATAATAAAAGTATTTTTTTTTGCATTTTTAGTCTTTGATTTGTTGTTAGTCTTTGAAGAATAAAAGAGAGTAAAATCAAAACAGTTAATAACAGGTTATTGGCTTTAAAAATTAGCATGATAAAAATGGATTTGTTCAACACAACCACCTGCTGATGAGTAATTCGTTCATGATTCGTTGTTCTATGGAGTGTGAAATATTAATAAAACCTTTGTCATAGTTCTATGAAGCGTAGAAAATAACATGTCTTAACGAAGTTGGTTTAAAATTTAGAAGTTTTTCTAATACAGTTTTAGAGAGTCATCTAATCGATTTCTCATTCCTGTCAATGCCTCTTGTCATATTTGTAGGTTATGTTTCGTATTTAATTTTTATCTTACCTGTCATTACCAAACTAATCACAATACGAAACCGTAATATTATTTCTCTTTACTTATGTCGGATATTTTGAAGGATGAATGTGATAGAAGATATTATAACCTAACTAAATTAGGTAATAGGTTGATTCCAATCAATTCCTAATTTAGAATTTGGCAACATTGGAAATTTCCGACATACCAGTCCACCTGTGACATAAGACAAGTGGTTGATCAAACATACCATATTTTAATTGAAAAAAACAGTACCTATCTGACAGGCGACGAAGATTAAGTAGAGATTAAAGGCACTCGTGTGTTCCCGGCCTAACAGGTGAACAAGGTAGGTAGGTAGGTATATTATGTGTGTAGTGGGTAGGCAATTGTGAAATCGAAACTCAACGTTTCTTTTTTTTCCCAGACTTTATCTGTGATGTCGCTGCACAGAGATTTATACGAGTTGGATTGCTCTCGCGCAATTCATTCGTTGTTAATTAAGAAAACATGCGCGCCTCAGATTTAGCGGAAACACGCGAATACCCCAGCAGAGTATTCAAGTGATAGTGAGCGAGTGAGACGGATAATGTATATAATACTTGTGGAACGGACGTACTTACAGACGGACGGTTTCACGCGCCTCATGACTTGAAATAATTGTGCAATAATTGAAAATCGAGCTCGTGTGTGCTGCCCTGAAAGTTATGTTGCACGTCAGGTTGATGAACATTCACAATATTTGAATTCTTTATAATATTTAAAGATACCAACAGTTTTACCTATGGGTTAGAGTGGGTAGGGTTCCGTACTTACGAATTTCCCATGAGTTTTTTCAATACCAAATTTCATTTTTCTCCATTTTGTAGATTCAGAGAAACAGACGGACAGAAAAACAGAGAGACGATAGAGTCATCTTTTTTATAAGGGTTTCGTTTTTGCATCGGATGCTCAAATTCCCAGTAAAATCAATTTATTTGCATTCTTTATGTCAATTCCATTTAATTTGAAATTTATCACCAATCCACCATCTATTTTACAATCTAGAACTCCAGGTTTTTTTCTTCTCTCTCCAAGTCCTGATAGCATCTGTCTGTCAATCATCATCGATACGATATAAATAATTCATTATATGTGTAATTCTTTCGCATATTAGCAGACAGCGGACAATGTTTTTGCATTTCAAGCACGCCCACGTCTCGACGATAAATCTTTCTTTGGTCTAGTAATCTCTAGTAGTCGACGAACCAGTAGTAGCTTTAAAAAAGTAATATATATCATCATCCATTCTCTTTCTTCTATTCCGGCTTCTGAATTGATTTGGATGGATGATGATGATGGCCGTCTTAAAATTCTACTGGTCTCTTTATTGCTGAAACGAATTAACATCAATCTGGTTTACTTTGAAGGTTTCGATAGATTCGATATTTATTGATACATTATACAAACTGCTCCATTATGTAAAGCTGTCCAAAATGTTTATTCTTTTAACATTTCCTTCAATTATTAACGTTATCTTAGACGGATTTTGTTCTTTGTTTTTTTTTCTATTTGAAGAAGTAGATGGTAGATGGTACCTAGCTATTCTAAATTTTGATTGCCCCTAGAACACCTCCTCAATACTTCTTATTTTGTTTTTTCTCTAAAGAGGACGAGATGAGAATTGAATTTATTTTTGAAGAATAGACGATTCTCATCACTTTTTAGGGTTAGGTACGTACATACGTGATCACTCTGATGTCAGTAATTTAACCGAAGGCATTCAAGCCTAAACAATCCCCATCTCACATTCTAAGTGTTATCTTCAACCATTTTCATAGCTTTTTCGGAAGGTAGCCTTTTTGGCTATATTTTGTGGTAGATCAGAAAAAACTTACAGTTGCCATTCAAGTTCCACCGGTAGGCCCAATCCTGAGCTAAATGAAGACTGATGCTAGTTATATAGGCAATTTAGACCTTCTGATAACAAGTGAAGACACTGGTGACCCAAGGCAATTCGGTGACTTCAAAATCTGTAGGGCTATGCATTTCCAATGACCTTAATTTTTTGTAGGCATTTCTATACCTATATAATTTCTTTTGTAACAAAACCACTATGAGTTTTTCTATTTTATAGTTGCAAACAAATTAAAAATAAAACGTGTCCATTTACTAAATTCTGTAGTTGTGCTTAAAATATCGTTGACCAGCACATTTTAATAAATCCAGCTCTCCATTTCTTCCATCAGAGTTTTTCATTTTTTTTTTTGGCAACCATTCAAACATTGAACCACAAGATGTACCACATACTTATTTAACGAAGCATATATTTACAACATGGAGTTTTGCTGTATACTTTTTGTTGAACATGATCCTAATAAAGAGAAAAAAACTACCTACTCTATTCACGTTCTATTTAAGTTTTTGAGAAACAATTTTCCAAAGCGATAAATCAACCCGATCAAACAGACAACAACAAAAATAGCCGCGGACCAACAACAACTAAGTTCTTCTAACTAATATAACTCTCTCGTTCTATCTTGTCGTCGATGTGCGCGGAGAGAAATTCCTCCCGTTTAAATTATTGTACTCTGGCCGCCTTTTATTGCCGCCCCAAATTAACAATGAAACTGTGCCTCAGATCTTCTGGTGCAGTCAAAACACGAGTAAATAAATTAAATGTGAAATTACGTGTTGTTGTGCTCTTCTTTCTTTTAGTCGTGGCAGACAGAGACACCACATAAAGACGATGGGCCAAACGGAAAACAATTCCATATAGTGGCCTTGTTCCAACTGTAGTATAAATTCGTAACCCATATTTCCAGCACTTTACAAATCACCATTAGCCTTAATGCGCATGTCTGTAGAATTTTAATTTAAATGAAATCTCATTTGATTGATATTTTCTTGAACTTAATATTTAAATACTTTGCTGTACGTCAGTCACTCAATATACAATTTTAACGATAATACCAGCTAACGGAGGCACTTTGAAATTAAGCTAATTTTACGTGCTTCAGAAGAACATTAATTTCATCAAATATCCAAATAGAAACATTCAACCACTTTGTTAGGTTAGGTAAGAATAAGAAGTTCCCTCAGACTGTATTGAAGAATATTCAGAACAACTGTAAATCGATGTGATAGTTGGTAAAGTGTTACAAACCTTAAGTAGAACAGTTTGCTTATCGTCAGAAGCTTGAGATTTGGAATGAGTTTGAGCAACTGCGCAGCATCTTGACTGTAAGAAACGATTTCTATTGGGGGTTGGAACGAAGCCCATACTGTACAGTAGGGAACCGACATAAATATAGATGCGTTTTCTTCGTTGGTGTTCCTCCACCTCTGTTGCCATCGTTGTTTTCTTCTTCTTCAACTAGAAGCGGGGGCCTTCATCTCACTCCTCTCTACGAGGAATTCGGCGCTCGATTTATGACTGTAGGATACAGCGCGTTTGGTTCTTGTTTATTGGATAGTTTATTCTTGCAATAAGATGCGAGGATTTGGAGAAAAATTATCCAAGCTGTTACAAGTGGAGCTTGAATCTATTTAGTCTTTGTTAACAGTAAATAACAAAACAAATATATATCTGAGTTCATTAGATGATGTACCAAAAAGTACAAAATAATATGTGTTCTGTTGCTAATGAGACTACTCGTATCTATAAGCATACGAATACAGGATAAATTGGAAATACATTTTTTTAAAGATTTTAGAAAAATATTAAAATAATAAATCTATATTTATAAAAATAAACTGCTGTGTGTATGTGCCGTATTGGCTCTTGCACTATTCGAGATATCCCAACCAAATGTCGTACACATGTTTATCATACTTTCATACTTTCAGTGCCCATGGGACTCTATGTGGTGGGTTCCCTACCTGAAATTCTATTGTCTATTATTTATTTCTGAATGTCTTTTACCTCTTATGAATGTAGAATTTTATAAGAATGAAATAGTAGTGGCTGTAAGACGTAAGTGTGTCTGGGCCTTCTAGGTAGAGGGTTCCATACCTTTAATACACAAAGAAGTATCTTTTAGCTCTATGGCTGAATTTTCGTGATTTTTTCGCTATATTTGTGTATAGTATGTCACTGGACTGTTTTTTGACAGTTCGTCGGTGGTCGGTGCGACTGGGACTTAAATGTAGAGGGTTCCATACTGGACAATCCCTAAGACATATGTAGGAAAAATTGGTGCATTTCTGTGGATGGATCTAAGTTGGGGTTCGGACTGGTTCTACGTGTGAGTTGGACTCTGAGGTAGAAGCGTTCCATACTCAAGACTTTTTATGACTTTATGTTTTCGTACCAAAGTCTACCAAAATGTTTGCCCGAGAAGTGCCGGGTAAAGCAGCTAGTTGTTATTATAAAAGGAAATATTTAATTTTATTTTAGAAAGTCCGCTTCATCAATTTATTTGGGACATTGGTGGCACCTACGCTTCTGAACAAGAATTTATCTCCATCCGTACAGCTTTTCAGCTGTAATAATTTATGCTCGCTAATTATTTCATTTAAAAGAAATCCGATAAGGAATTCAAAGTGACTGTTAAGATTACAAGTGATTTGATCAATATTAGCAATGATCACATACAACGAGTGTACTCTAGAGTTGTGACTTGTCTTGATAACTATCAGCCGTAATTTATTTAAAGATAAGTTTTCCGAAAGCACAAGATATATGTACCTACGGAGTCATAACATATGACGCGAGCTTATAACTTGAAATGAATTCGATAAATTCAAAACATTTGTTATCTCAAGAAAATCCTTGGACATGCTAATTTGTATTTCAAATTGAATAATTTCAGAAATACCTGCAATTATTGTTGATATCAAATATCTTTGAAATTAATATACAGATATCACATTCTAATGCAAAGTATAATTTGTAAATATTTTTATTTATATCTCAATATTATATTATATTAAATCCAACCCCCCACTACAAAGGAAACTAGCTAAGAACATCTCCAACAAAAAAATTGGACGGCTCGTAGCTCACTCACTTTTACGAAAAAAAAAATGTTATATGGAATTGTTTGGATAGCATAATTAGAGAATGATAATTAACATTTTCCAGAAATTCAATAACATAATTCCAACAAACTTAAACCTTAAATCAACTTCATATTAATTTTAATGAAAATTCTCTTGTAGCTAAATAATCGTCACCACAACGATCTCAACTTGAGTGCATGACTGACTATGACTATACTACACTCCTCATCCCGAACAAAATTATTTCCGCTCAAAAAAACGAACATATTGCCTTTGCCATGCATACTCACAAACACTGCATATGACATTCATATAAACGTTTTCCAGTCTGCGTTTTTGAAATTAAAATCATAAATACCGCCCAACACACACACACAAACATATAAATATACAAAATACGGCCCTCGGTGCAAAACGTTCCATTATAAAAAAAACCGGCCACCAGGTCCAGCGTACCGCGAAATATGTTATTAAATCCCCGAAGAAGAAACTGAAAATCGCCAGAGCTAGCAGTAGCATCAGCTTCGTTTTCTCTTTCAACAAATATATGAAAGCTTCTGGCTCGTTCATTCGTTTCGCTTTCATGTCCTCCTTTTCTGGATGCAGCGCTGCGGAGAAGGAGAGTTTTCCGCTTCGATTAAGGGGACTCCGATATTATTAAGCCGGAATCGAAGGAATATTAAAAGCCCTCTCTCTCTGTATCCGGTTGGTTGGTACACGAGACCATTAAACAATAATAAACGGATAGATGGACGAACGGACGGACGCAAAGATCGACGGAAGCACGGTCGGAGGAGAGTGCGTTTACTGGTCTGGTGGCTGGTTGGCTGAGTCCTGGCTTGTGATCATCGACCACACACTAATTCTCTATTAATCGTATATGGGTAATGGACGGAAACATGAGCCCCACAAATGGAACTCTAAATTATTATGAGGAAACATCAAAATTATTAGCAAATTTTTAGATTAAGACGAGTTTGAGTTCACCGAAGACTAAGTTCATGACAACATTAACTTACTGGTTTAGTTGTAGCAACATTTCTTCAATTTAGAGATTTAAAGAGTGAAAAATCTCATCTCTAAAAAAGTCCAACATGGTAGGTATACCTCAAGGCTCAGACCTTGAACCATTCTCATTTATTATTTACCTATATAAAAGAGCACATTCGGATTATATACCTTAAACGATCAGATAATTCCTAAAGAATCATCATGAAAATATATCCACAAATCATGCCGAAATTAAATTTAAATCAATTATTTATTTGACGCGGTACTATTACCAACTTACTTGTGTGTTGAAAATATACACAAAACAAAACATTATGGAAATACGTAGATAATGTTAAGACTCTTATTAGCCTAACATCAGAAATATCGCTATATCACAAACTTATTGCTTTGCAATAATGATTAAAATTCGATTGGGAAACTTGTTACAAATCACAGAAGTCTCACGTATTACGTATAACAATAATAGTTGACTTCTGCATACTTCCGTTTTGCGCTATGTATTCTTTCCTATTCCTCAAGGTTACACTTCCACCAAAAGACATCGTTTTCGTTAACAATCACCATTGTGTCTGTCATTTGTCAAATTCCACCCCAAAAACTTGTACCCTCAATTCCATATACTTATATACAATATAAAAACTCTCGGGTTCTCTTCAATCACAGCCCTAATGTGTTCCTAACAACACCCAAACCCAGGTAGGTAGATACCATTTTCTTTTCAACCCAAGGAAAAAAATATTTGGAAGATTTCAACACAAAATACTGACCATACTTACAACATTCGTTGCGGATATTTAGTGTAAAAGAAGATTAAATACCGGAAAGGTGTGGATGTCGAAATAGAGAATGATATTACGCAGTTTTAGAATTATTAGGGGATGAATTTATATGGAAACAGAAGATGATAGATATTAATATAGGTAAGGGCTTTTGTATAAGTTTTTGACAGGCGGTGATCCGGATTAAAAGAAGTAGTGAATGTGTGATACCTAGTGCCTCATATTCCCAGAGCTCAGCTGCTGATGTAGGGGGAATATAAGTAGGTTAATGCTACATATTTATAAAAGCTGAAGGGAGATGTCAATATTTGGGGACGGATTTCGATCTATCAAAATTTACCACTTATACTTGACATTCTACATAGGCGTTTCTGCAGCATAGAATCGTGACTATAATGTGAAAGGAGTTGAAACATGAATTTCAGAAATTATTAAAAAATTATAACTTGAAAAATTAAATATAACCTTCTATATTTCTGTCTCAGTGAATTTCTTAGTCTAGAAAGAGATGGAGTGATAATATGATAAGAAGCCCCTTTTTTGGACGTTGTTGACAATTTTACCAAATAATATTTTGAATAAATAATTTTTATTGGAGTTCTTAGAACCTAGAAGATAGAATGAAACGTTAATGTTTGAATTCGAAACAATTTGACAGATATAAGTTATTGCAGGTATTGATAGTAGATTAAAAGAATAACTTTTTACAAAATAAATCAGCCAAGTGCGTGTCAGACTCGCACACGATGGGTTCTATAGCATCATAAAAGTACTCTAATTATTACAAATATATAGTCAGTATTACTTAATTTTATTTTCATCATTTATTACTTACTTTTTGAAAATTTCAAAACGCCGACAAAATCACGTTTTTAATTTTATTCCAATTTTTGTTATTGTTGTTATAGATTTTATACATCCTGTGAAAAAGTCTGTAATTACAGCTGCTCTAAACTAATGAACCAATTTCGATTTAGTTTATTTCTATGAAAGAAGAGTTGATCCAGCGTGTTTGCAAACGGATAAACCGATTTTGATTCAGTTTTTTATTGGTAACTTGATTAAGAGTGTTTGTTATTAGCTTTTTTTTCTCGGCGATTTATTCATCTAACATATTATTTTGTATTTTGGTCCTGGTTTCTATAATATAAAGTAAATATAAATCCATATATTCTACATTTTTGAGTGTCGAAAAACTTTCAGTAGATATGTAGGTAGAACGATTAAAACATTTTTCAAAAACTCTATCAAAGGATGACATCAGATGTGAACAAAGTAAAATTGCGGATTTTCCAATTACCTATCCACTATGCCCGCAGAAATATATCCCTAGAAAGACAACGAAATTGAAATATCTGAAGTTACTTTGTCACTTTTGAGGTTTGTAGCTTCCAATTTGTCAAGGGTTGTTTTTTTGGCATATAATGTTTCGAAGATACAATTATGTATATTTTTGTCAAATAGGTTAGATTAGGTCAGGTTAGGTTAGGTTAGATTAGGTTAGGTTAGGTTAGGTTAAGTAAAGTTAAGTTAGGTTAGATTAGATTAGGTTAAGTTAGGTTAGGTTGTTTGCCTTAACACTCTGAAAAAACATTTCTGAGCGGCAGAAAAGTAAGGGTGTGAGTGGAAGCACTATATTTTTTTAAAGCAACGAAAACAAGATAAATTCAAAGGCACGACCAATTGAAATATAACTGATGAACCTATTATAAGAAGTCTAAAAATCTGATAAATATTGTGATGGAGAAACAGAAAGGAATTCATTTAGACCACAAAGCTCATAAATACTGACACCAAATATGTCTCCTTTATAAAGTGTACTGATTTATTGCTATTTTCTTGTTTCCAATGAAAAACGATACTGGGAAAATATTTAAATTATTTATTACTAAAACTGACACTACCTCATGAAAGTGACAAATAACATGATTAGGTAATAGAAAGTATATTCACTCATTTTTATTATGGTTCAACAGTTGCTGTTACAATGTCAATAGGGCGTGTCATATTATCGGAGAGAGATATCTTTCTTTGTTTTGCCATTTCAATTTCTTAAACAAAATCAACATCATATATCATTGTTGTTGTGTCTGTTACATTAATGTTTATTTATTGCTGGCAATGTTACAATGTCACGAACACCTATTCATATTATATTTATATGATATAAATGTGAAAGATCAATAAATAATAATAATGTCTTTTGTGAGTCAATTAGAGATTTCGAAATGAGATTGAACATTGAACACCTGTTACATATGATACAATATTTGAGAGTAATCATATTTCATCAACTGATTAAGTTGGTAAATAATCTGGTTATTATTTAAATAAATCTGGTGTGTCCACTTACGACATTTCTCAAACGAGTTCCATCGATTATAAGAAAAAAATCGTCTGATCAGGTTGTATGACCATTCATTTTTGTTTAGTATACCAAGACAAACATCAATGGTCATTTTCAATTTTAACGCAGAAGGAACCATTTAGCTAGAATATGAATAAATAGTGCGAAAATTTAATAGTTCATTTTTCAGCATAACTTTTTTATCTTACTTTTTAAAAAAATACTCGTTAGAGCAGGTGGTAAATGGCTTCAAGCAGGATATTTTAGACAAGATTCAACAAAATTGTAGGAGACGTTTTTAGGCCTCAGAAATGTCAACATCTGTTGAAAACCAAGATTTTCTCTCTAGGCTACTGAGGGTAGGAAAGTAAAATGAATTATGTTCTTAAGTAAGAAGCACATTCCATTTTAGTTAACAGTTAAACTACGTCAAAGGTAAATTGGTAGATATGCCTGAAATTTCCAACGTTGCAACATCAAAACTGATTAGAATCAGCTGATTAACTTTTTAATAGGTTATGAAAATATTCCGTCACATTCGTCGTTCTAGATATTTGACATAATATATTAACGAACTTGAATTGTGATTGCATTGACGAGTATGTAACGTCAAAACTGAATAAGAAACATAACCTACAAACATGACATGACAAAGGGGCATAGATGTCAATAATGAATAGATAGATTTGACAACTATTTAGAAGTGTGCTTATTCAAACATATCAATTTCAAAACAAACTACTATTGGTATTTATTTAAAAAGTACCAGTAGATACCAATAAAGAAAATATTATTTTGTTTCTTTCAGTGGTTCTAGTAAAAGATGTAATTTATAGCAACACTTTCGTGTGTCTATAGAATCACATAAAACTTGAAAAAAAAACTATAAGGATTTACAAAGTTTTCGAGAACTTCCTGCCCTCTTCCAAGGGCTGTAACTCGGTTCAAGTATATGTTCGAATTAAAAGTTTCGATTTTAGACAAACACTTCCATTGGAAGGTATCTGTGGAGAGAAATACATGTCGATATTTTTTTCAGCACCATTTCCAAGCACTTCTTCCTCTAATAAAAAAAAATCATCTAAATCTCAACGCAAAAAAATTGCCGATTTGTATACTTACCTTCTTTATAGCATAATAGTTTGGGTATCGTAATAAAATTATCTCATGGAAAATATTGGCACTCTGCCTATCTTTGCTTAATGCTCTAAATAAAGAGAAAGATAAAGCATATTGTTTTTGACTGACTTCCAAAAAAGGAGGACGCATACAATTCGATTGTATGTTTGCTTTTATTTATATATTCTATTTATAGCGACAATTAGACCTGCATTGCTAACGAAACCTTCAAAGTAATGAAATTTCGATGGCCACGCTAGTTACCGATCGTCTCTCGTCAATTCATAAAAATTCATAAAAAATGAGCTGAAACACCGTCATGAATTCTTGTCTGATTTTGGCGAAATATAATATTTGTATTTATTATATGCTATAGAAAATTCAATTTTATGCACTATTATAAAATGAGAACAGAATTGTGGGAAACACCCCGTATATTTATATACTCATGTATATTCTATTAGCATTCAGTGAAGGTACAGTAAATGACAAAATTATAGCATTTCAAGTATCTTGCCCATCCAGTTTATACTTTTATTAAATTCAATCGAGGCCAATGGCGGACAGACACCCTTCCCAACCGAAGACCTGTTTTCATCATCGACTGACTCTTTTTCTCTCATCTCTAAATTACATAAACTCACGAAGGTGTCGCGTCGTTCGACTTTGACTAAGCGCGAACGACTTTTTAAATCATAAAATATACATACTCATAGTATTTCTTGCTCTCTCTCTAGCCAGCCACATTTGCATAAAAAGCATATTTATACGGCAAAGTGAATAATTATACACGATTGGCAAGAAGAGAGAGGTCAAAAACAGCCTCTTCAACTTTTCAAGCTTCGTTCCAACCCTCAACAGAAACAGTTTCTTTCTTACAGTCAGGATTCTGCGCATTGGCAAGTGTCTGCCGATCAGCAAACTGTGTTACTATTCTGTTGCACTCAAGATTTGTGACACTTCTCTGACTATCAGATCGATTTGCGCATTTTCTTCTGACTATTCGTTGTGGACATGAGAAATGTGATCAGAGACAGGATGCTTTTATTCCATAGACAAATAAGGTATTTATATGAATCTAATCCTACAAAATTGTTGAGTTTGTTTCTAATAGGATTTTTGCGTCCACTCCTGAAGAGGCCTCCTCTTCAGTGCCTTATCAGTATTGCAACTGATAAGGGGACCTACAGCTTAAGGTGGACTCCAAACCACCGAAATGTCTCTAAAAGACATACCATTCTACCAGATCAGAGGGTTTTTGAGGCGTACATTACCACGCTGCCCGAACGCGGGTTGGTAAGGGGCAAGTGATGTCGACCGCTAGTTTTTGCCATTTTATAGCGATCCTTCTAACCCCGGAATTTTTTAGGAAATTTTCATGTATGGAAAAAGTCCTTAACTAGTTGGGCTCGAACCAACAACCTCTCGATTAGAAGTCTAACGTCTTACCAACTAGACCACCGGGGATGTTCAGCCAATGTAATTAAATTAAAAGTCCACATGGCCCAAAATGGATACTTCACTCAAAACTCGTTGGTGGACACTTTGCCCAAAATGTCCACTTTGACCAAACTAACTGAAAGTTCACTAAGCCCAAAATGGCCAACTCGCAAAAATTATTTATTTATTTTATAATTGTTTAAATTTTATTAGAAAAGTAGACCAGCATAACTTAGTATTGAAATTCAACCTCACATTAATTAAGAAAGTCATCGAGAAATAAATATAGAAATTCAACCAATAAATATAAATGATAAATATATTATTATATAAAATAATCAGAGAGCTCACTTTATTTCTAAAGAAAATTATATTATTTAATACATAATACAGTTCCCAAATATGACTTAATTCAATAAAATCCCGATGGCCTGTAGTCAGCGGAAAGGTAAATTTTTAAAAATTCATTGAAGTGAAATTTGAACAACCTTTTCATTGGTATACAAACATGTTATTACATAAAATTGTCGTATGTGTCATAGCCTTGCGGTTAGCGGTTTTTGTTTTGGCTGTTGAATATATAGAGCAGACAGGGTTCGAGTTCCACTTCAAGGCAGTTTTTTTTTCGCCTATTTCTTTTCAATAAATATACTATATATTTTTTTAATCAGGGTCTATACTAAGACCTCCAGAAAATGTACAAATACATCAAATTTATATTGAGTGTTCATGTTTTATCAATATTTGTTATTTTCCTTTATTAATTTTTATTTTTTTACCTGTGTATTTTATGAAAAATTGCTTTGTTCGAAAGTTGTAGGTACTGATTATATCTATGATCTAAAATTTTTTTTGATGATATTTACAGTACGGCTCTTTTTTGATATTTTTTTAAATGTTTGAACGGTCGCCATTTTGAAACTACTTACCGGATATTGCCCAATAACGAACTCGACCGAGATATTTGAAAGATTGATTTTTGTAGCAAATTTGAACTTGATACCTTCAAAACTGCGACCTCCATCGTGTTAACAAATTTCGTAATATATATTTCTAATTTCTATATATATCTATATATATATACATATAAACTTTTGAACCAAATGTTTTTTTGGACTAACTTATAGACATATAACAACATGCCATTGAAATTTTTTCGAAATTAAAAAGTGTGAACAATCGCAATAGGTACATTTCTATTAGAAATTTACCTAAAAAGATATATCTAATATATACTAAAAAAAATTCAAGGTAGTGGAATGTTAACGTCGCCCAAAATGTCCATTTTATCCGAAACTGGTTGGAGGACACATCGCCCAAACTAACTGAAAGTGCACAAAGCCCAAAATGGCCACTTCGCACAAATTATTTATTTATTTTGATGAAACTCTGTTCGGGACCTTAGTAATAAGTTAATATTATAACTGTTTAAATTTTCCTATTCAAGTTAGGTGGATGTTAAGTTCATTATATTACTGTTTTTTAAAAATAACATCTTCAGTAATGTATTAGTTGCATATAATCAATATATAAATTTATAACGGAATTTTAAAATTAAAAAAAAATAAAAATACAAAAGTTTTCGAAAAAAGCCGGGGGAGCTCTTACTACTACTTAAATACTAATAAACAATAACGATAATCTATGGATATTATTGAAAATGGATGAATTAATATTATTCATTCGTACCTTGGTAATCATTGAGCAAAATCTTCAAGAAAACAAAGAAAAACCCAGTAGACCCTTGGTCCTCACTACGAACTTTTCGGTATATCCTTTACCTATTACAAAACTGTAGGTAATTTGAAATCGTACGAAAGAATGTTTATATTGCTTATCAATTTTTTTGATTTTTTCACTTTCGAAGGCCTCTATTTTGAAACTACAAAGTCAATCATTTTTATTATCTACATTTTTCTTAGTCAGTCAAGGACCGATTTTTTATTTTCTGAAAACTCTTATATCCCCGAAAGTCCCATACATTACTGATGATGTTATTTAAAAAACAGTAATATTATGAACTTAACATCCCACTAACTTGAACTGGAAAATTTAAACAGTTATAATATTAACTTATTATTAAGGTCCCAAACAGATTTCCATCAAAATAAATAAATAATTTGTGCGAAGTGGCCATTTTAGGCTTTGTGGACTTTCAGTTAGTTTGCGCGAAGTGTCCACCAACGAGTTTTGGGCTTTGTGGACTTCTAATTACATTAGGTGTAGTGGCTCTGGAAACTGTTTCAGTACAAAATTTTTGGGCAATGTGGTCAATATATCCTTTTGGGCGAAGTGTCCCAGACCCGCTTAAATCTTTTCATTGGGATAAATTCCTTTGCTTGTGTTTGTTTGTTGTAATAGATAAATCGAAGTTTGACATAATTGTACCTGTCTAGTCTAGTCAAGATTCATCATCAGAATTCTCTGAGAGACATGCGCACTGAGGACGATTTGCAAACAGATGTAAATCAGTGCCAGATTTACAGTTGGAACGAAACATATATAACATTTGCATCCTGGTGGATGCTTCCAAGCCACATATGAATCTCTCTCTGGGTTATTATTAGAGTAAGTTGTACGTAATGATTACCGTTCATCACTCTCTCGAGGCGGCGCACCGCGGGTATTCTCGTTACCCAAGCGTACGGAAATGGAGAAATTGTTGCTGCCGTCGATGGATTTTTTCCGGTTGCATGACAAATATATGATGAGATCGATGAGATTCGTTTGCAGCACACGGAAGGGTGAATAAAATGCATCAGCATCAGCAGTAGCAGCAGCAGCAGCAAGCAGTATCGGAGGCACCCAGCAGCAGTCAGCAGGAAATAATCGGTAGGACGTCCGACAAGATGTGAGATAATTGACGTGAAGTTGATTTGTTGCATGCAACAACAACATGATTTGATTGAGCGCCTTGGATTCTTCTAAGCCTTAATAGAATATAAAAATTGTGAAATGAATGAGTAAGTCTAATACCTCGAGTATTTTAAACATTAAAATTACCATGACGTATAAATAATGCAACAAATATCCTATTTATCTTGAATTAGGAGATCAGGCATTTTATAAACCTTCATACCTAATCATATTTTATTATCCTTTTACTTTTCAACTCACATATTTCGGCAAAGCCAATCTCCAATTTCACTTCTGTAAATAACACTTGTCATTTTTTAACAACTTCCAAAAAAAAGAGAGATGTATGGCTGTTCCGATTCATTTGAAAGAAAAAACATGAAAAATGGTCCCACATTTAGAAAATCTCAAATCCAAAGTCTACTTCCCTCTAGAAACCACCCCCAAAAGGGGGGGAGGACGTAATTTTTTTCGAAAATCGCATATCTGAGACGGCAGAATTGAAGATAAGACCATATACGGAAATGTTTAAATTGAACATTTTTTCAAAAGAGTTACAGTTTTCGAGTTACAGCAATGGTAAAGATTTGAAATTTTTGTATTTCAAATTTCAACTGTCTACCCATTACGGTTTATAATATAGAGCTTTATCATCAGGACGGACACACAGCGGAGTTACGAAACCCTAATAACACAAATACAAGTAGGTAAGAAGCTTGTTATGTCAAATGGTTGGCATCTTATTATTCGCAGGGTATGGGGGATATGGAAATAATCAGGAACATTAATTTAATACAGGTATATCTAGGGAGCATAATAATTTATATAGATTATGTTTTTATAAGTTTTTTTGATTTTGTTTTTGACTGGTTTTATGTATAATAAAAAGATAATTCTTGGGGTTGGGAATGCAGTCGTTTATTTAATAATCCGACTTTAATTATTTTTAAAATACTATTAAGTTGTTCAAATAATTTTGTAACAATTTGTAATTTTGCCCTGAAGAAGAGATTAAACATTCTGGAAAGCTCGGCTTAACTCAAAGATTTTTTCTTATTAAATGACTGCACCCCTAAGGATCATCTTTTTATTGATTATAGATAATATAAGTCTATCAATAAAATAATTTGGAATAATAAGATAATGTATTTTTACCCTTTTCATTTTCTTAAACTTTCAAATTTACTGCCATCTTGCCACATTATTCTATACCAGCTTTTGCTAAGATCCCATGTCAGATCCAGAAAAACCGCTTCATACATATTCTCCTTTTTTGGAAAAATTATATTTCCTTAAAGATAAAATTCTCTTCAACCTAATTCCAAGCATTTCCAATAATTGTTTTCTTTTGTCCAGCCAGTTTTATTTTATTTTAATTATTTATTATGACAGTTATTAGTTGAAAGTAGAATTGTCACTAATTTCGCCTTATAAACGAAACGGAAATGTCAAACTAATTCAGTTCACAGTTGATACAGTAATAACTATTCATAATCTGTTATTGCAACCCATCCTGTTGTGAAGAATCCATTTTAAAATTCATCTATAGCTCATAGACTATCTTCTTTGGACCCCAGGTATTATACATTTTTGAAATCTTTTTTATGAGGAGAATTCGAAATTGCAAAAAATGGGTGTTCCATTAAAAAAAATGGAGGGGTGACCTAGATGGTGGGGGATGGAAGTTACACCTAGTATAAATATTCAAAAATGTGCCCCCTTAGAAATGTTACTTGACGTGTTTTTGCCTTTTTCATGATAATTTATCTATCAAAAGTTATTTAGAATGGACAGTTTATAGTTTTCATTGAAAGACACTGTATAGAACTTTTTGACGGTAAATAGCTTCTAAAGTAAAACACTTCTTTCTAAATTTTTGCAAATGGTTTTCTAATAAGAATGATATGATTTAGTAATGATGTAGTAATCACGGTAATTAAGTTATACCTGTCACTAGTTGTCATTTATGTTTAGTAAACGCCAAAAATTTATTAGGGCTAAATACTCACTTCAAGAACATTTGGTTATTGCCAAAATTACGAAAGTGGTAGTTCTTTTGTGAACACTTTTCGCGCACTTTGCGAAAACTTTGATCCAAATCAATATCATTGAGAAATTTTACTCTTCACGATTTAAAAACACCAGTAAGATGCCGAAATGCCAGAACTGTTGAAAATATTGCTGCTATAAGAGTTAGTCTTGCAGAAGATCCAAAATTATCTATTCTTCGTAATGCATAAGAGATAGGAGAAAAACAATAACTTGGCTAATTTTGCAAAAAGATTCAAATTTACACCCCTATAAGATTGTTTTGACTCAAGAACTTCAGCCACTGGACCATCGTCGGCGTCGCAAATTTGCTGCTTGGAATTTAGAGCTACTTGAAAGAGATCGCAATTTTGCGGAAAAAAATTATTTTCAGATGAAGTTCATTTTAGTTTAAGTAGTTACGAAAATAAGCAAAATTGCCGTTTTTGGTGTGAAAACAATTCACAACAGATTCACGAGAAGCCTTTGCGTCCCCTGAAGGTAACTGTATGGTGCGGTTTTAGTCAAGGTGATATCGTTGGACCATTTTTTTCCAAAATTAGGTTGGGAATTCAGTTACACTGAATGGTGAACGGTATCGACACATGTTGACAAATTTTTAATGGCCAAATTTGGATGTGCTTGATTTAGAAGATATGTGATTCCAGCAAGATGGCACTACATGTCACACCGCCCTTGAAACTGTCGCCATAGTGCAAGAAATGTTTGGAGAAAAGATAATTTCAAGGAATTCAACTGTTGCCTGGCCTCCAAGAAGCTGTAATTTGACTCCTCTATGCATTCCTGAGATTACGCCCGATTTATTGCACAAAGTCTTCCACAGACATTTAAACGACGTGCTATTCAAAACATAAACGTTATCGATTGTACTTTAAGATACTATAAAAAATGTAATTATATTTAAAATCATTTATATTTTATTTCATCTTAAAATCAAATCGCTCTTATTGGAAAACCCTTTACGATCTAATTCATGATGCATCAATAAGAAAGGCGTTATTTCAAATACCAGTGAAACCAAAAGAATCAAACACACTATGTATATAAAAACGGAACTTAAATATCCGACTGCTTCAATACACTATTTTATAATACAAAAATCAACACCTCCCATAGAACAAGAAGCGAATAAAGCCACAACATGACCTACCGACACAGACAACATATACGCTCGACATACGTAAACATCCTTTTACAATTGTTGTTCGTTTCTTATTACAAGAAGCAGACCAAAATTATGTGCTATCACGAACAGCAGCTATATATATATATAAGCTATCGCGTCCAAGAAGCTTAGCATAATATATACATACTTATAAAGCCGGATCATTTGCATAAAATCGTTATTTATTTAAACGTGAGTAATTACAGAAAAAGGAGAGAGAGAGAGATATATAGTAATAGTAGAAGGTTCTCAGAGGAGCGTACATGGAATATATTTTACACCTTAAATATGATTAACACCGGTTATTAAGCCACCGAAACTATTTCTTTTATATACAGGGTGAGTCGAGATACAGACCCAATATGTGCCGACCAAAATTTTTATTTCCTTACATTGCAGGAGATTAACCTCAACTTTTGTAGGATTTTTGGTTTGATAGTCCGAATGCAAAATAAGACTAATAGCAGGATGGTGCTCCTGTACATTTTGCGTGTCAGGTCGAGCTACATTTGATTAAAATCTTTCCAGGGCATTGGATTGGTGAAGTTGTACTCAAAAAGTAAAAGATGGACACATTAGAAATACTGTAGTCAATATTAAAGAATAAAGACATAAAGAAATTATGGGCGCTAATCTGTAACTTGAAAAATAATGTGTTTTCTTACAAAAAATTGGACCGACGTTATCAGTTGGTGCACTGAAAAGTATAAAACAATATCAATTTTATTGGTACAGGTACTTTTCAAGTTGTGCAGTTGCAGTTAGATTGAAAACTTTTGGCACCAACTTCACAAGTACCAGCACCAATAGAATTAATATTATTTTGTACTATTCAGTGCACCAACTGATAACGTCGGTCCAATTTTTTGTAAAAATTATTTATTTTAATATTTTGAGTGTAATATTAGTCACGAAAATCGTTGAACATTGACTAATACCAATGAAGATAGTACTTATCCTATTACCCACGTAAATTATTTGCTTGTAGTTGTTAATATTGAGATCTCAATACATCGCTGCGGAAATACACTTAAGTATTTTAGATGTTCCATTTTAACATCGATTTAACTCGAAACCGTAACTCGAAGGAAAAAATGTTCAGTATAAATGTTGCTACAAATAATTATATCTTTCATGTAGTACCCACAGATTTTCAATTTTCGAAAGAAATCGCCCTCTCCACACAGCAAAAATACATATATTTGAGAATTTAGCATGCTTCTATCTCGAGAACCGTAACTCTTTTGAAAAAAATGTTCAATTTAAACGTTTCCGGATATTGTCCTATCTTTAATTATACCACCTCAGATTTTTGATTTTCGAGAAAATTTGCCCCTGCCACTCTTTCGGAGGCGGTTTTCGGTGGGAAGGAGATGTCGGATTGGCATTTTATGAATATGGGACTATTTCGCAAGCCTCCTCTTTCAAATGAATCAAAAATCATCAAAATCGGAGCTCGTTTACTATGTAAAACGCGCGAACGAACCAAAAATAAATAAATAAATAAAGCAGATTGTCGAATTGTATACCTCCTCCGTTCGGGGTTCGTCGGTCAATAAAGTAGAGATTTTTCTCGCCATAAAGTAGCTACAGAAGAGAATATCTGGTCTCCTCTATGTATTTACGCATTACATATTATTTTCTGTTGTTGTAAATTGATTGAAAATAATACACATGGAAATTGGTTCGGTTTTTCCAACTCACCCAGTAGATGTATAATTAAATTCTATTCTATGTCTACAGCGATTAATCAGGGGCTGAAGTGAAAGCTGGTTGGATCGATTATATCACGGTGAAATTGACAATTAAGTTGGAATTTTGTCGTGATATTCAATTTCATACTGAATTTAGTTTTTAAAATGAGCGTATAAATTATCGTTATTTTCCAATTATTTCGCATTATGCCACCAAATATGTCATATTAATATTGGATCAATAGAAGGTTTCCAGCGCAGCTTGAAAAATCTCTGGATAGTGAACTGGACTGAGAATTGGTCAATTTCAGTACCAATAAAACACCACTAGATTTTAATTTAGTATTCATCAATTGATACTTTGAATCAGCAAGAAATTTAATTTGGTAATACTAAGTAGCTACATTAAAAAACACGATTTGTAAGCTTGTTATAAAGCAACAATCGAAAAACTGTATTCGTACCTTAACGTTGAATAGCATTCTAACGCTATTATAGCAATATTATAACTTACAGAAGATTCGACCCTGCTATAAATCCATTATAAACCTCTAAAAGGCTAACATGAACTGAAGACTTCAGTTGACTTTTGATTGAGGTTATATTTTAAGTCACATTTTTAACACTTTTTGATAGAAATCAGAAAAATAAAAGCTGCGAAAATGTTGCTATGGCAATGAAATGGCATTTTTAATTATTACTATCAAATCATATAATCAGATTTTGTCTTAGGATTTACCCAAATTACGGTATTAATATCGTTTTAGTTATGACAGCATATTATAGTAGATATGTTTATGTGCATGGAAAGTAATGAGCATTTAAAATCTATTCTAAGGGATAATATAGCGAATCCTTTGAATGATGTAACATAAATATATGTCAAGACCTTAGGGGAATAAGAAGGGTCTAATCATGGTTAAACACCGACCAAAGACATTCTTTTATAGTTATTCTTTTCAAAAGCACCTGTATTCTTATCTTAAATTATTAAAATTTATGCTAGTTTTTCGATATGATGGTTGTTTAATATAAAATTAATGTTCATCAAAAAAATATTATTCAAAAAAGATAATCTGACACTCCGATTGCATCATCATCAACTAATTATGAATTTAACACCTTAATTATGACAAACTTTGGATTGGATAGGTTGTTCGTTTTATATTTTTTTCGGAATAATCTTTTCTAAAACAAAAATTAATTAATCAAAAGATGTACGAGTATCTTCTACGAGAGAGATTAGTCTCGAAGACATATTATAAATATGTGGGCGGGAATCCAAAGGTGCGAACATAAGGAAACACCATAAGTAGTAGACTTGTCGTGGCCCGATCAGAGAATCGCTTATTTCATGAAGTAGCCGATCATGAAATATCTATATATCATAAAATGATCAACTAGTTTTAGTTATATATCATTATTCATCCATGTTTAATGATTTGTTAGAGACCGAAACTCAGAAGATTATTTCAGCATCCTTTCAAACCAGGACATTTATCAAAAATTTAAAGGGATCCTAAGTGGGAGCACTTGTGATTCTTGAAAGCAACTTCATTATGAATGCATGCCAAGGAGACCATAGCGATTATTTGATTTTATTAACTATGATTAATTCAACATTGCCAGCTCTAGAAGTGGATAATGTAACTTTCTTTACGATATGCTTAGTTTTATTAGAACAAAGTCATTTATCGTGCGATGGGAGCTACACTGGAAAAAGTATCATACCAAAATATTTGCTTGTGGTGAGTTTACAGTTAGCTAGAAAGAGAGTTAGTCGGGCCAGTCGATCAGTACGATATAAGAATGAAGTTTTTGAAATACGGACACGCGTACCAATCATCTATCTCTACTTGACCGACTGTAAAACCCTTTGTGTTTCCCTTTCCGCAATAGTCAGGCCGCAACCATTCTTTGCTTCTAGCATTCACGATACTCGCTGCTTGCTCCATTCCGTATAGAAATAGCTGAGTAAGGATGTACATAAGAATATTGAGAAAATAGATTCTGCTGCTTACGATGGTTCATTGCGTGCGAGGAAATATTTGTTTGATAAACGTTCTTATAACTTCTTTAATAAAAGGGGGACCGACAAATAAAAAAACCTAAAACCAATGCAAACAAATGTAAGGCATATCGTGAAAGACCGAAAATAACGAAAGAAATTGAAGTACGGAAGAAAAACGCACAAAAATATCCTGAGAGACTAAAATCTATTAGTGGCGCATTGAATAAAACTTCAGCTAAAATAAGAAAAAATACCGACGCAAACTTTCGACTAGTTATATATATATAAAAAAATACTCAACTAACTAAACTATGTTGCGAAATAAAACAGACTACTTTAACTAAAATTGGTGGAAACCCTATTTAATTAAAAATTATTGTCGGTATGGGTGTTATATTCTTGTGAATATATATTATGAAATAAATGCCCGGCATCTCCATGAATATGGGTAATTCTAGGATCTGGCCACGACAGTCAGACCAACTATAAGCGCAGATGATGATGATTTGTCCACGTCCTTTTGAAATGTTGGAATATATGTTTGGGTTTTGTGTTTTCGGGTGGAAAAAGAGACTTGGAAGTATTTCTTTCGTTCATTCACTATGTTGTGTTCCGTGACTTGACACGAATATGCTTTTATTTCGACATTGTTTTCACACACGTGAGAAATCGGAAAGCAACTAATACACATATATTATCTGTATATAGGGTTATTCACGAAGAGTGGTCTATTAGATGTTTTGAGAAAATTATTCTAACATCCTAACTAAAATAATAACTAGCAACGTGCAGCCAGTTCTAGTCATACCAGTCAGCTTATTTCAAATGGATTACTAAATGTTTTCTTTAAAATTATGATTCTACTCCATTTTTGACCGACGAACCCCGAACGGAGGAGGTATACAATTCGACTGTCAGCTTAATTTTTTTTTTTTGGTTCGTGCGCGCCTTTTATATAGTAGACGATCTCCGATTTTGATGATTTTGGATTCATTTGAAAGAAGGGGATTAAGAAATGGTCCCATATTCATAAAAACGCAAATCCGAAATCTCCTTCCCTCCGAAAACCGCCCCCGAAGGGGTGGTGGGGGCGAATTTTCTCGAAAATCGAAAATCTGAGTTGGTATAATTAAAGATAGGACAATATCCGGAAACGTTTAAATTGAACATTTTTTCAAAAGTGTTACGGTTTTCGAGATAGACGCATGTTAAATATGTATTATTGCTATGTGGAGAGGACAATTTCTTTCGAAAATTGAAAATTTTTCGATACTACATGAAAGATATAATTATTTGTAGTAACATTTATAATGAACATTTTTTCCTTAGAATTACGGTTTTCGAGTTAAATCGGTGTTAAATGGTAATAACTAAAATATTTAAGCGTATTTCCGCCGCGATGTTCTGAGATCTCAATAATAACCACTACATGCAACGAATATACGTGGGTAATAGGATAAGTATTATCTTCATTGATATGGTATAGTGAACGTTCAACGATTTTCGGGACTAATGTTACACTCAAAAGTGTGAAATAAATATTTTTTACAAAAAATTGGACCGACGTTATAGTTGATGCACTGAAAAGTATAAAATAATATTACTTCTATTGGTGATGGTACTTGTGAAGTTGGTGCCAAAAGCTATCAATCTAACTGCAACTGCACAACTTCAAAAGTACTATCACCAATAGAAGTAATATTATTTTATACTTTTCAGTGCATCAACTATAACGTCGGTCCAATTTTTTGTAAAAAATATTTATTAAGGAAATATTTACCAGGATTCTCTATTTAAAAAGTATTTTGTATTTTTTTGAATAATTTTGATTTTGGTAAGATCTTGCGCAAAAATGGTCTCTGGGTATAAAATTGATAATTCCCACTGTGAATTTTAGACTATAAGTTGTAACAGTATACAAGTTCAATAGAAACTACGCATAAAGATTGGAAATAATCAATATTTTTCGTGATAAAAATGCTATAGTTTGTTACAATATTTGACCGATTTTGTATTAAGCTTAATCAAAAGAGGTTTGAAAAAACTTATCATATGATATTAATTACGTTATGTTATCAAATTTATAAGCCTGATTTTGCACAAGCTCTTTTTGATGGAGAATCCCGAGAAAAGTCGATCATGCATTACAAATGTAATAAAATCACAAGCTTAAATAAGAAATATAATATTCCATTTGAAATATGAAAGTAAATATGACCGGAAGTAACTATAAGTTCAAATGATTTTAGTTAGACTCTTCTTATAGAGTTATCATAATTTTTTTTTAAATTAAAATATGAGTAGCTTTTTTAAAAGTCTAATAGACAACTCACCATGAATAACCCTGTATATTCTTTGGAGTTTGGAGTAGAATTTAGAATTTAGTTACTTACCTACCATATATATTATTCAAGATTATAGGTGCATTCAACTATTTAAAATTCTTTCCGTTATAAGAGTGACTGCAAGAATTCCGGTTATTTTATCAAAATTGTTGGCGTGTAAAAATTTTTGAATTCCTGCTTTATAATTCTGAGATTGGAAAAGACTGTATACATGATAACTCGCTCCTTTTCCCATTTAGTTCTTGGGCAAAGGTGATTTTTGTATAAAGTGTATAGTTCTTAATAGTGCAGAGTTCATTCGACTTTCGTCATCTTCATTGTGCTTCCTGCAAGTATATACTCATTGAATGGAAGAAATAGTGAAAGTTAATTAAATTGTTTATGCATATTGGAACATTGATAATTTCTTGAGTACTTCCTGGCCAGAAAACAGGAACTATTACAATTGTGTCAAATGTCAATTAAGTGAATTACCAGCATAAGATGTTGCAAGGCCTCAAAACATCGACTTTATTGGATTTGTCGCCCCTGTATAACTCTTATTGAGTAGATATAACAGGATCCCTCCCATTGATGTCATTAAAATCATCAATTCGATTCTTATCATATACCAATCATGTTATCAAACAAGATATTCTAGATCTACTCATACTATGCTTAGATCAAAATTATTTGGAATTGGATGGGAGAATTTATACTTCTAAAGATGGTTTGATTATGGCCAATCAACTCAGTCCATTACTGAATGAAATTTTTATGGATACCTACTTTATCCCCCCAGTAGACATTTCCTATATTGATATAGATATGTTAATGACTTCATTAGCACTTATAGGAACCTTAACCGATTTTTGAAGTCGAACGCCACTAGCTTGTGAAGATTTCTGGAAAGTATCTTTCAGTGCAGAAACTAATTAAGTAGGTACATTTTTTTTAAATATTTATTTCGCACTTTTGAGTGTAACATTAGTCATCAAAATCATTCAACGTTCACCAAAGAAGATAAGATACGTACTTATCCTAAATTGTTTGCTTGCACTTGCTATTATGCAGAAATCGAAAAACATCGCAGAGGAAATACGCATATTTTCTAATTTACCAGTTCTGTAACTCGAAAACCGTAATTCTATGGAAAAAAATAAATTTAAATGTTGCTACAAATAATCTGGTCTTCAATTTGACAGTCACAGATTTTCAATTTTCGAAATAAATTCACATATTTCCGATTTTAACATTGCTGTAAATCGAAAACCTTAACTCTTTTGAAAAAATGTTCAACATAAACGTTTCTGGATATTGTTTTATCTTTAATTCTGCCGTCTCAGATTTTTGATTTCCGAGAGGAATTGCCCCTTCACCCCCTCCGGAGGAAAAGAGATTTCGGATTTGAATTTTTATGAATATGGGACCATTTCTCAAGTCTTCTCTTTCAAATTAATCTAAAATCATCAAAACGGAGTACGTTCATTATAATCAGCGTGCACAAACCGAAAAAAAATCAAACAATCGAATTGTATACCTCCTTATGTTATGTCCGACTTCAATCTATTGTCAATTATATAACATAATTGGCATGGCATTGGTTGAGCAAATCCACCTTTCATCGCCCACTTTGTCGTATCTCTAGAGACTCTTATCTAATTTAACGACATGCTAAAAGATATAACATCATTTCTAACAAGCCATCCAAATAGATAGACACAGTTACTCCATTATCCACTCATTATCATGGCTGAGATTATGAGGGCTGAACAAGGAAGCCTCTTTGTCGCATAACGATTGTGGTGCTTATTATTAAGTCTTAAGTATGTTTACAAAATAAATATATGCACACCATATTCACGTGTTCATGCAACACACAACAATATGTACGCATTCTGATTGTGACTACAGTATATTAGAGAACGAGAATAATTGTTTTAGGCTGAGGGCCAGGAACATGTATTATAATCAGCGCTCCATTATCAAAAGACAGCTCCATGTATTTTCTATATCGTAGTAATATTCTACAATAAAATCGTTTTTGCCAGACGTTCGTCGTAAAATTACAAAGAAAATGATAAGAATAAGATTCACGTTATTCCATTTGTTTTCCTTTCGACATTGTTCTCCACTTATGAAAATCTGGACGCAGGATTTTATCCCTCCTAATAGAGAACTTGCCTTTGGAGGAGGAAGACGCTAAAAAAAGTAAATATAAGTTCGCGAAAGAGTAAGGTTAAACGAATTGATGATTGACTTATGCAGTGTGTTTGACGTTTAAAAACTGTCAATTGCATTGTTGCCACCAAAACTGCCAATATAACGTTTGCGATATTGAACATTTTTTTAAATATTCGATAACGATAGTATAAACCAAGTGGTCACATCGTATGTATCTGAAGGTATAGTTTCATGTTTGAAATTGACTAAAAAATTATTTTTTACAAATACTTGCTTTAGAGCAAAAATACGATAGTGTAACGTGCATAGGTAGTCATGTACTTACGGTTATTATTCCTTTAGTCTCTCGTTTATTTCTACTAGCTCGTTTGCTATAGTTGTTTCATGTATAATTCATAAATTATTTCTAGAATTGATATAATTATTCTCGAAACTTCCAGAAACTATATGTGAGGTACAGTTTGTCACAGTATTGTCAGTAAGACAAGCCTCTAGAACATTATTATGTGCGTCTAGATAGTCATAGAACATTCTCGATGAATGTCATGTCAAGATTCAGATATATAAAACCGTGTCGATCACGGGTCACAGTCAGAGTTTATAACAGTCAGTCAATGAAAGTCAATCTATGGAATTACAGACGGAGAAGTCTGTAGCAGTTTAGATTGTCTAAGTGACAGGTAGTGACGTTTGTACTACAACAGAAGGTCGTGTACAGAGTGTAAATAAATATTTTTACAATAAATTGGAACGACCTTATTATTTGGTGCACTGAAAAGTATAAAATAATATTAATTCTATTGGTACTGTTACTTTTGAAGTTGTGCAGTTGCAGATAGATTGATAACTTTTGGCACCAACTTCACAAGAACCAGCAGCAATAGAATTAATATTATTTTATACTTTTCAGTACACCAACTAATAACGTCGGTCCAATTTTTTGTAAAAAATAATTATTTCACACTTTTGAGTGTAACATTAGTCACGAAAATCGTTGAACGTTCACTAATACCAATGAAGATAGTACTTATCCTATTACCCACGTATATTCCTTGCTTGTAGTTGTTATTATTGAGATCTCAGAACATCGCTGCGGAAATACGCTTGAATGTTTAGTTGTTACCATTTTAACACCGATTTTACTCGAAAACCGTAACTCTAAGGGAAAAATGTTCATTATAAATGCTGCTACAAATAATTATGTCTTTCATGTAGTATCGAAAGATTTTCAATTTTCGAAAGAAATCGCCCTCTCTACATAGCAAAAATGAGAAAGTAACATGTCTCTATCTCAAAAACCGTAACTCTTTTGAAAAAATGTTCAATTTAAACGTTTCCGGATATTGTCCTATCTTTAATTATACCAACTCAGATTTTCGATTTTCGACAAAATTTGCCACCTTCGAAGAGAAGGAGATTTCGGATCTGCGTTTTTGTAAATATGGGACCATTTCTCAATCCTCCTCTTTCAAATGAATCAAAAATCATCAAATTTAAACGCGCAATAAAACAAAAAAAAGCAGACAGTCGAATTGTATACCTCCTCCGTTCGGGGTTCGTCGATCAAAAATAAACCATAGGAATCAAAGTGTGAACTTTTGAGTATTACGCAAGTGAACTCACTCCACAACGTTTAGCACAGGGGTAAACGTTACAATATTTACGACCTTTGTCTTCAGGCTTTCGAAAATATGAATTCAGTGATTGCTTTACTAAGATATATCGTCATTATTTTTTATAAATCAAATATTCTTGGAAATGGAATTCATAAAATAGTCTAATGCTACGAACGTTCTAAGTAGTGGCAGCATTGGCAACATTGATATTAACAGCACTTGATCAATTCGTTCACTTTTTCGCGAACTTATGTTAAGAATTAACAAGCATTTTTTTTGCTAACTTTGAAGGATGTTAGTGTTTAGTATAATGCAAGGATGATTTTCTGTACTATTTGTGATTGAAACGATACTTCCAAATCGAAAATTCCAGCTGAAAGTCGTAAGTCCTAAGAACACCATTTTTTCCTTTTTTATTAATAAATCGTTAAAAATAGCATCATCTTCGGCCTCAATTTTATTAAAAGTTATGCTAAAATATATCGATTTTTGCGAACATTTCATTTTTAGGGCTATTATAGCAAAAGCCGCTAAACCAGACTTTTGACTTATTTTTATCACATCCATTATCAAAGTCATACACACTTTCACACAGACGACTCTAAGTGATTGAGTCATCTGTAGGAATTTGCAGTCACGAATACGTTGGCTGGCTCTTGGTCTAAAATAATGTTTATCATTTTTTAAGCGTTTAGAGTGAAAAAGTCACTTAGCACCCAATCAGAGATAATGTGATCGGTGGTGGTGGTGGTGGCATTTCTTGTGTGGGTCAACACACCTCGGAAATGGAAGAAGATAGATAAAAAGCTTCGTTATTTTACCTCTTCTTTTTCTTTCTTTTTAATGAATTTTCGGTAGGCTCTCAGGTAGGTGAGTGAATAACGGACGAACAGTGGCACCACTAAGGACATTATCGTGTTTTATCGGCGTTCGGGGAATTTTTAAGGAAATTACGACGATTTTTCAAAAAGGTATCATCACAACATTATGTATTAGGTAGTTAGGTAGGTATTATACCTATACATGATTATTTTCAAATTGGTATTGGCTTATCTTGGAACATCCTCTCTCGGCGGCTTCTGAGGATTTCAATTCAGTTCGTGACACAGACGTTTGATATAATGTAGAAGCCTTTTTAATCAATATAATTGCTATATTTTGAATGTATCTATATCTACAGTCAAATCCCTCATAGCGGACACATCTCTTTAGCGGACATTTAGTCCCGTTTTTGTTCCATTAAGGTGGCTACAGATATAATACAAAACTTCGTTTCGTAAACCCGTCGCGTAGCAATTGTTTGTTACGCATCGAAGATACAACGTGTCAACAAATATTGTGTGTCAATACATCGTCGCATATCTTATAAACGGAACATGCTTCCGTTCCGTCTTTACTAAAACAGCCCGCTCCGTGGCTCTTTTTAATTTTGGCTTTCTCTCGTCTAAATGCTGCCAGAACATTTTTTTGCATTCATCTACTGTTACCCAAAACTGTACAGCAAGTTCTTCACAAGCATAATGCTTTTTTATTTTATTGTAATATTTATAATGTTTTGTATCACATAAAATATCTCTATTACGCTAACTGTTTATAAAGTCAATGGTAGATTCTTCCGTCCACTCCATAATAGCGATATCTTTAACTGAATAAATAAAATTAAAAATAAATCGCAACTGTTTACCGCAGAGCTGTCCAAACCTGCTATCAAGTGGTGCAACATCAGTATGTCTCATTTCTTTGATGCGGAGTCAAAAAACCGACAACCGATGGGATGTCTCTAAGTTACGGTGTTACTGTGTTACAAAGTGCCGTCCAGACTTGTTACGCGACGGCGTTACGATATCAAGTTTTGTTATATGTCTGTAACGACCTTTAGGCATATACGTATTTTGATATTTACTCAACAGACTCTCCCTTGGACGGAGGCGGACAAGCCTGAATAGCGCTAGGTGAAACAAAATTATTTTTTCAGAGGACACCGGCACCTGCGTGCCGTAATGTGCGCTACAAAAAATTAGGGCAATTACCGGCAGCAAATATGTTTCTAGTGCTTAAAACGTTTTTGTACGTGAAAAAGGAACGGAAACGGAATGTTTTGACGTTGTCGCAAAAAATTTGTATAGTTGAGGTGTACAATAAAGAAAATTTGATTGTTCGTAAACTGTCTAAAAGGTTTGAAATTTGTAAAACAAGGAGTTGCTCCTGCGAAAGTGGCACTCCAATGTAAATATCAACGAAAAGAGGATTTCATTAAAAATAGAAGGTCGATAGATGGACAGACGTTGTTACGAATGGTTCACGGCGGTCAAAAACAAGAAAATTCCATTATCAGGCAGGAAATAAATATAATTTACCATACGTCACTGTCTCGTACGAACGGGTGCATTAATTTTTTCAAGGTCCATTGCTAAGAAACAAGGCTAAACAGATGGCAGAAACTTTGAGACATGAAGGTTTTAGTGCGTTCTCTTCATCTTGGCTTGAAAAATTCCGCCTTCATCACACCATTAGCTTTCATGCGATATCTGGAGAAGCAGGTAGCATAAATACAGAAGACGCAGCCAGTTTTTATCAATAGAAATAGAGCAATTAACAATAATCGGTCCCAGTGAGGATATGCAAAAGTTTCAGTCACTTCATCAAAAAGAAGAAGGTGACACATTCGAATGTATGTTTGCTTTTCCATATATCTAGTTGCACTATGCATAGTTAAAGTGTTAAGATTCAGATGATTCTTTTTTTATCTGAAAGAGAAATACTAAGATTGAAAACTTCAAAACCTAAAATGTCGTTCCCTCAAACTGTTATATACTATACTCCATTTTAAAAACAGAGAGAGTAATAAGTCATGATAATAAAGGGATCTCTATTTGTATTCTGCCATATAAGCATCATAATACAATAGTGATCCCTTCAATATCATAATTTATTACTCTCGCTCTTTTTGATATGTAGTATAAGATTAAAAATTATTTCATCGTTTTCAGCCACTTTTGAAAAAAAATTTCTTCCAAGAGACTTAAGATTATTTCTGCATTTATCCAGGCATTACTGAGAGATGGTCGTTTATCATTTTTTTAGAATGTGAATATGAAAGAATTTTTTTTAATTGAAAATATACAGTGTGTTCAAGATGAGGATGGGATAGCATTACTATCTCGAGCATGGTCATAGATACAAAATCGGTAAAATTAGGAAAAAGTTAAAAAAAAATAAAGTATAATTTTTTAAAGCTAACAGAAGAGTTAGGCAAGCAACTTTATCTAATCTACAAATAAATATTTTTCACAAAAACTTGGAACAACTTTACTAGTTAGCATAGGTACTGAAAAATATCAAATAATATTAATTCTAATGGTCCTGTTCTTTTGAAGTTATGCCGTTTTAGTTAGTTTTAGGAACCAACTCCAAAAGTGCCCCAACTAAAAAAATCGGTCCAATTTTTTGTAAAAAATATTTATGTCACATTTTTGAATGTAGTCATGAAAATCGTTCACTAATACCAAAGAAGGTAGTACTTATCCATCCGATGTACCTCGTCCTCGTACCTACTTGTTATTATTCAGAGAGCGCGAAATATCGCGGAGCAGGTACACATATTTCAGACTTTACTGCTGTAACTCGAAAAATAATTCTTCAGAAAAGAATTTCAATTTAAATGTTGCAACATACAATCTCTTCGTTAATTGGTCCGTCTCATATTTTTAATTTTCTAAAAAAATAGCTGCCTCCACATAGCGGAAATACACATATTCCAGACTTTAATTGCTGTAACTTGAAAAACGTAATTCTTTTAAAACAAATTTCAATTTAAATATTTGCGGATATAGTCTCATCTTTAATTTTGCCATCTCAGATTTTCGATTTTTGAGAAAAATTGCCCCCGCCACCACCTTCTAGGATGATTTTTGGAGAGAAGGAGATTTCGGATACAGGAAAAACCATACAACCAAATTGTATACCTTCTCCTTTTTTTTTTGAAGCCGGTTAAAAAGGAAATTCAATTCGCTTAATTAATTAATTTAAATGGCCAAGTAGTAGGTACTTTTCGTTTTTATAAAAAAATTGTGAAGATCACCAAATCGCTCAACTTTATTCATATTAACCAATTTCATATCTATTACTGTTCTTGAGGCCGCATGACTGTCCCATCCTTATCTTGAACACACTGTTGATATCAATATTAGTTAACTCTTATTATACAAAATGCACTTACATAAATACAAAATCGCATAGATCAATTACACCTCTTTCTTATTATGAAAAATTTGGCTATAAATTAATAAGCACTTTTACACCGACAATAAATGCTCTAAGTAATAAATAATTATTAATCTCATTGTAGAAAGTCAAGCTGTCATTGATTTTCTACTGATGCTATTTCGAAAAATCCCACCTCAGTTGTTGCCAATGCCGTTAACGTTTATTCATATTTCTATTATATAACTTTAGTATAGGCATTCAAGATGTCTTATAAAAATATTATGTATTCTATATTCAACCGAACCGCTTATCTCTGTGTCTGAGAATAAGTCTTCATAAATTTATTAGTAGGTGTATATCTCCGTATGAATATGGAAACAGGTTGATTGAATGCCGGATTTTATGAATAATATATGCGTGGAAAAAAGAAAGCCTTCCACCTCCAGTAGTATCTAGTAAATTGTGGGGTAAATAAAAAAAGGCTTGTAATTATGGCCAATGCAATTGAAGATACACCAACGATATAGATGAATGGTGATAATTGATCGTCTGTAAATAAATTAAATAGGCATTTTACAAACACACAAAGTTCGATTTACTGAATTCAATGAAGGAAATTTCGATCAACTTTGAAATTGATTGAAAAAAAAATAAGAATACTAGAGAATCTAACTTTTTCTACTGTTCACTAAGAAAGTGAAAAAATTGAATTACCAAGAATGATATATTAAAATAAAAAATTAGTAAAAGCCTTATGATACCTATACCTATGACTTCCCTCGACAAACCACCCCGCTTCGAGATGGAAACAACCTCGTCGCTTCTACCGTTCTTATATTGCCACTTAATATTTTGGACACCCTGTATATATGATTAACGAAAACCCTTACATTGCGTCGCCGGTAGTCCTTCAATATGCATACAACAATTCGTTGTCCTAGGTCAAGCCGTTATTGAGCTACAACGTCAACAGACTACAGACAGACTACAGACAGACAGACAGACCGACGGACTTGAGATACCATGATTTTCGTGATCTAGGAACCCCAAAACGTAAATATCAGCAAAAATCTCGAGGTCGATTTTTTACGTGAATACAATACTTCCCTTATTGAAGGTAGTAAAAATGGGTACAAGTCGCTAAAACACTTTCGACCAATTCACCTTTCAACTAAAAAGGCTAAATCAGGATCGGTTCATCTGTTTTGGAGGTATGATGCCAAGGACAGATAGATAGACAAAGGCGTTAAACTCAAGTGAAAAAACGACTTTCATACCGCCCTCAAACGAATACCATCGAAAATAAAAATCGTCTGATCAGGTCTTGTGAAACTAACACAAGCCTTCTAATCCGTAGTTTTCCAAAATTTTGCGCTCAGTAGCGAAGCTTTCTCCTCAAAATTAATCGCTATATTTTATCCGTTAACCTAACTAATTCGGCATGAGTAAATCATTTGAACTTTTTTCATTCAGCAGATTCGTAATAAGAAACAACGGATACTAACTTTGAAATAAAACGTTTTAAAGAGTTTTCTGCATGTCACATGTCACCAAGTATATGCATAGTTTTATCGTTTTTTTGTAATGTCAAATTTGACTTAATTAAATTGCTAAATTCAGAGTCATGTTTCTGTTGCAATTTTTATTATACCTACTGTTTATTTTATTTCAATTGTTACATCATTCATTATTAAAAAATCAAAACTATTCCTAAATTATATAGATAAATAATCTGGTAAAATCAAAAAAAAGTTTCCTTGACTCTTATTTATGTTCCCTGTTTTTCAGATCATTTATCTTCTTGAAACCGTGAAATCATTAGTGTGATCATAGCAATAATTTATGTCAACTCATTTTTCAAGTTCCGTTGTGTGGTATAATAATAATTCCACTCCCACTTTTTCACTATTTAAATAAATTATGACATCAAAATGGTGAAAAATTACTACAAAATGTATTTAATAGAGCAGCCCAAAATGATAAACATCAAGTGTGTGCATGTAGGAACGAACATATAACAATAGACAATAAGGAAGAATGAAATTAGAAACAGCCGAGAGAAAAGTGAAGGCGATTTTAAGGTGCCTTAATAACATGACAGGCGCTTATTAGGCATTCAAGTTTTCTCAAATAAATTGAATTTGACAACAATAATAATTAAATCGTTCGGAGGCGGCGCAGAGCCTGGTTCTGGTGATCTATATTTATAATAGTTGAAAACTGAAATGTGTCAGCTCTGAAAATTAAACTGTTGTCAAATCAAACATTAATTACTTCTTTGTTTCGTTACTGAAATTTTAATAAATGTATAAATATTTTTTACAAAAAATTGGACCGACTTTATTATCTGATGCACTGGAAAACACAAAATAATATTAATTCTATTTGAACTGGTAATTTTCTAGTGATGCAGTTTTACACTTTTGAGTGTAGCATTAGTCATGAAAATCTTTGAACGTTCACTAATACTAAAGGAAATAGTACTTATCCTATATTCTAATCGCTTGCACTTGTTATTATTCAGAGACCTCAAAACATTGCGGCGGAAATACACATATTTCAGACTTTACCACTGTGTAACTCGAAAACCGTAACTTTTTTGAAAAAAATTCCGATTTAAATGTTGCTACATATAATCTCTTCTTTCACATTTCAATTGACGAAAAAAAACTATCCCCTCCACATGTCAGAAATACATTATTTCAGTTTTTATCATTGCTGTAAATCCAACAGCGTAACTCTTTTGAAAACATGTTCAATATAAACGTTTCCAGATATCTTTAATCAACTTTAAATCTGCCATCCCAGATTTTCGATTTACAAGGAAAATTACATCCCATTAGGAAAGGTTTTTGGAGGGAAGGATTGTTCCGATTTGAGTTTTTCTAAATATGGGACCATTTCTCAACTATTCTCTCGCAAATGAAAAACAATCATCAGAATCGGAGCAATTTTTACTACGTAAAACACGCGAACAGCCATACATAAAAAAACATACAACAGAATTGTATACCTCCTCATTTTTTTGAAGTCGGTCAAAAATAGAATCACGGTGACTGGCCTTCTAAAGGGAACTACTTATGAAAATTTGCAGCAGGGGCTTTTTGAGAAGGTTATATCTAACTAAAATAATGGCAACATGCAGTCATTTTGAGTTTACCGGAAGTAGATACTAACTTTCTTATGTAAAGGAAATACTAGATTTTTTATTTAAAATTCCGATTCTACACTTTCTTCCGAGTTAAAAGCGTCAAGTTTAAGTCTTCACTTACGTACGTTATCGGCCCAAACAAAACAAAAGTAGAAGTTTTGATCGAAATTGGCACTTATGTGTTAGTCAATTAAATGAAAAATTGACTTTGATGGAGGAAAGCCACATATCAAATGAATAGAGTCTTTATATTTTTAATAAAATTTTAAATAGACAATTTAATACACATTATGGGAGAAACTCTGTTCACGCCATCATCAGTCGTTCATGGCCAATTTTTATGACATAATTTAAAAACGGTACCTATATAGAGTCAGGCGAAAGAATCATCTCTGTGAAATAAATTGGAAAAGAGTAACTTTGACTGTGGCTGCTAGAAAATTTTGGACCGACATCCCAAACTATTTCTGTGCATGTTTTTTTAAATAGTTTTTACTACTTTCGGTTCTTGTATCAATGGACTCCGCAGCGATTTCTCAGGCCCCATACGGTCTAGAGACTTGAAATTTCGAATTCGTACTTAGATCGCAGACATCTCGCCGCCTGTTAAGCTCAAAGTGTGATCCAATATTGGTAATTATAATTATCTCATTCAATCTCATTCAACCAAGATCATTATTTTGTCGACATGGAACGACAATGGGATCCGTCACTGGAATTACGCACGAGCATGGAGCTTATATATACGTTTCGTTCTCTGGTATATAGGTACTTTCTGGAAGATCGTCTATGGTTATGTCGCAATTGTCAGACGTCAGACGTTATTGTTAATTTAAAGTTTAATTTTGTGTTGTGGTAGACAAACACTAATTTGTTATCGAATTGCTGTTGCTGGCAAACACATATACATAAGTATAGTTAAAATCGAGAAAAGGATAGCAATAGTAGGTACTCATCGGTACGGTTTAAATCTTGAATGCCCAATAAAAACTATTTTTAATTTTTTTTCAAAAATTTCACTTGTTATCATTAAGTTTGCACCTCTTAAATAGAATCTATTTGTAGTCATTGAGAATATTTAGCTATTGTTCCTGCTAAAACTACTCTAAACAACTAGTATCCAGTCTCTAATTACCAAAAACGACCATTGGATTGAAAAGTATATAGTAGTATACAACTGAATTCGAGTTTGGAAAATGCAGACATTAAATTCCACGAAATACGAAAGTCTTGATTGGGCGATGATGATGCCAGACATTTTTTTATTTGCTTCTTTATTAATTAATATGCTACCAAATAGTCAGAGAAAGAAACAGAAAACTGAAACGTCACTATAATTTTTTAGAACTCGACAATACCTAGTAATTTTCCGGAAAATATAGATGCATTGCTGATATAGTCGACAAATCGTTCACTGTTCTTACTTTTACTACCATCGAAAGGATATTTATAGGATTTTTTTTTCTTCAAATATCCGTATGTTACATAACTGAAAAACATCAATCCAATCAAATACATTTATAGAAACACGTTATTTATCTATTTGTCTATAACTACTAATGTTAATTAAAATCGATTCAACTGATATAAATAACGTATAACACGATACCTATAATAGAACAAATCCCTCTACACCGTCCCATTTGGTGACCCTGCTAAAAATAGGCGTCATTGATATTGCTCAATGCAACTTTAAAGACGTCTGCCGCATTCAAAACCTATATCCCCCTACATGCAATTCCATTCATTCATCATATGGGATATCAATTAATCATAAGCAGGCCAGTTCTAACTGGGTCTGACGTAAATACGTAGATATACTGTGTGACAATGAAAATGCAACACCCAGCAAACATAACGAAATTAAAGCTAATAATGAATTGTTTTAAAAGTACATACAACTGAATCTTGGTTGCAATCGAATGTAGGATTTCTATTTTTGTGAGATATTTTCAAATGTTAATGCTAATAGGAATCTTTAAAATGATCCAGTTTTATTGCTTTACTCGCTTTAAAAACAATAGTTAATATGCATCCACTGAGAAAACGCCCCAATTTTCATCAGTTAAGTGCGTATGAACGAAGGATGGATGAAGGATTATTGGACTGCGGGAAGTCGTTTCGGGAAAATGGCAATAGGATTGTTAGAAATGCATGGTACTTTGAGTTTGGAATGACTCTATGCCTAACAACGTCGTAATGGTAATGGTGCTGTTCGAAGAACTACAGACCCGAAGAACGCCGCTAAAATGGCACAGGAATGGCTGGTTACTATTGGACAACAATCAGATTGTAGTCTCATCTTGCCTGTGACAAAGCAGGGTGATATTGTAGTGGTGTCGAATGGCATCAGGAGTGGGATCAAAAATGGAATCGAATTGTGTTGAGTGACGATGCTCGATTTCATTTCTAGACTTATGATGGACGGAGTAGAGTTCGCCGAAGACTTACTGAAAGGCCTACCTACAACGTGAGACAGCTCTTACCGGAGAAGTTATGGTAAGAGGTGTATAGAAGCTGGTCTTCATTGGTATTTCTTGAAAGAAACTTGAAAGTTCAGGATTATATCCCCAATTTTCAGCAGCAGTTCCTACGAAGTCAAGTTACCGTTCTTCCATGGCCAGCTAGGTATCCTGATATTTCACCCATTGAACATGTAGAAGATTGGGTCAACATCTTGTCTCAATAATGAATTGACATAGCCTAAGATATGAATTCAAGTCGCTTGAGACTCAATTCTTCAAGAAGACACCTTATTTGAAGCATACCTAGAAGTTGCTATTAAGAAATCTTCTAATACAAGAGGGAATCTTACTTATTATTAAAATTTTCCGGCAAAATTAAGGAGCTATGCAGTTTTGAAATTTTTAGCATTGATTATAGGTACTATATGAGCTCTTTTATGTACTAAAAATACATATTTTTTAAATGTTTTAAGGCTGTTGCATTTTCAGTGTTGCACAGTATATGAACGTATTGTACCTTGTTTTAGATCTATCGATTTTTGTCTATATTCACAGAAACGACGGGACAACATAGCACACGACAATATGACAAGGCATTGCTGTCAGGGCGTGGGAGATGTGTGTAACGAAAGCAAATGCGAATTTATTTAATATCTCTCTGAATGTACGCATGTAAAATTGAATGTCGTCAGTATATTTTGCCATTGTATGATGTCCGTCTATATGCGCGAAGAAAATCGATATAAAGGTACTTACTACCTACAAGCATCATAATATAATATCGTATTATGCAACACAAGTATAGATATACAGATCGAATCAGCGGAATGTAGCTCATATTCTAAATAACGTAAATCCATTTAAATGTATCCCAGGAGGACGGATTGGATGACAGGCGTTTTCCCAGCATCGTTATTGACTATGGAGTGGGCCAAAAGTAGTACAAAATTAGGAAATCATATAATAATAGATTCGACCTTTTCCAGGATATGATTGTAGTTGGCTGGTTCATATGGTATACATACCATATTTTAATATAGAAAAGGTACCGAAGAAAAGGTGCCTTGGCTGATAGGTGTATTGAATGCTTAGTCGACTTTCTGTTGTTTCCATTATCAGAATATATATGGAGACCGATACTTTAAGTTATAATCGGACAATAACTATGAATAAGAAGACGAAATTAATACCACTTTACAGGGCATTGGGAGTATATAAGGTATTAATGTAATTTATTAGGTGATTATTTACATTTATCATAAATATATAAGGTGAGGTCCACACAATTAGACATATAGTAACACCTTTCAGTTGATAATCGAGAGTAAGATAGCAAAAATTCATTGAATTTAACATTATGGTAAGAGATTTTGAACTGGATGTGATTTCTAGATCGCTCAATATAATAAGAAAGCGAGGGTGGCAAAATTCTCGAAACGCTACAGCACTATTAATCGGATTCTGAGAAAAAGTAAACCAATTACGCTTATTAATTTACCTGGAATAACGTTTATTATATTCACACGATACTTTCTTCCCTTTTTTAAAGATTCGTGATATCTAAGCCATGCTAGTTTTTATCATATAATAGTTATTATTATTTTATACTTTTATCTTTAAAATAGTCTAGAAATTAAAAATTTTCTTGAAGAACTTCGTCGGAATGGTGTTGTATTCTAGTGTAATACTAGTTTTCTAAAAGTAGAGATTTTTTAGAGCTCATAGATAATCATCATCCACCACCAAAAAATTAATTAAAACAATTATTGCAAACAGTGTTTATCAGAAAACAGCGTATCATAATTACAGCAAAAAATGGTTGAATGCGAAATTGTCAATGCGCTAGCCTTCATCAAAAGTGAGTTTCTTAGAGACGTAGGTAGACCTCTGCTCAGTTTATCCACATTTACCTGAAAACATTAAGGACTGCACCTGCTCTGGATCTACACGAATCATGAATTTGAGACCAGTAAGTGTCTTCGATGAACAATTCAAAAAAATGTCAAATTACAGGCTATCCCATTGACAAAATCTTAATTTTGATCAGACATCTTTGGTATCTGACCCCTGAATTACTTTCTCAAAATGGCATAATAACTTCCAGTTAAGAACTTGAACATCATTTCAATATAATCGATTCCGATGGGACACCCAGTATATAAATATGTATTTTATTATCATTTTCAACTTTAGAGATTCCAACCTTGGAAAATTTTAGACAAAACAAAATGTTGGAAGTAAGTTGTTGAAAATATTCCAGTGCAAATAGACTTATTGTGATTTATGTGTTTGATTATATTTTTAAAATCACCTAACAATCTGATAATTGTTTAAATCTCATTTAAACCGCAATTTACCCAACTATTAATTTTTTTGACGATCTATAACGTATTTATCGTGTTCAAACTGCGAAAACTTAACAAAGTACATTTGTTTTATTATCATTCAATTCCATAATATTTTCGACCCTGCTTGCCTTGTCAATGATACACCAATGACAATCTATCTTGTGTAGTACGCCTATGACTAGTCTACCTTTCTTGTGCGGAAACTTTCGGCATACTATACAGAGAAGAAGAGAACCCTCTTTTCTACTAAAGACAGCTAAATAGACAGGAAATGGCGGAACCGAGAACGCCGTGGACACATTCATGTGACTACCAGAAGGGACAATATAATTGATTTATTGACACACACACAACAAATATGTCGAAAGTATCTGTGCCTATAGTCTATACTCTCTATACCTACCACAAACACTTCCTCTTTCGGAATTATAGGGAAGTCGATGACAGAAAGAGAAAAAGAAGCAGAAGAAGAAGAAGAAGAACACCAATATGCCACCTGTGTCCATGTGATGGTAAATGAAAGACATGGTCTGTCCATTACACATGTTAAATACAGGATGTTTGGCATTATATGTTAGACTAGAATATATGCTTGTAATCACTGATCATTCAATTTACAGGGTGGCTCTGAAAGGTTTAGACTAAACAGCTCATCTACTTTGTTGGATTAATGGTTTTATCATTTCCATTGTCTTATTAATATTTTATCATACATTCGAAATGTTCCACGACTCCTTAGTTTATAAGGGGCCACTATCGAGAATTTTCGCCCGTCTCTTCGAAACGAAGCACCTATATTTAGCCTGCTGGTGAAAATATTGGGGGTATTTTTAAAATTTCTTATTGAAAATAACCCCTTGACTTTTCTACGTACAACGAACAGTCGAAGACTGAATGTTGCTATAAGCCTCTGAAAATAAAGTGGTAGGTATGTATGTCCTTTTAATGAAAGAATAACAATATTGCAAGAAGTTTGTCACATTTTTAAATTTTGGAAAAAGAACAAGCACAGCTTGTATTTTCTCATACTCCAATTACGACTAGATTATATACTCCAAGGTGTTTATGAAACTTGTTTGAAAAATTGTTGTTCTTATGTAGGTATCATGATAAATACTGAAAATAAATAAATGAAAAAACTGAAAAATCTAATTTATAACGCCATCTCGAGTGACACCAAAATCCTAATGCAGGGATTCAATAAATATTTTTTACAAAACATCGGACCGACGTTATTAGTTGGTGCACTGAAAAATACAAAATAATATTAATTCTATTGGTGCTGTTACTTTTGAAGTTGTGCAGTTGCAGTTAGATTGAAAAGTTTTGGCACCAACTTCACAAGTACCAGCACCAATAGAATTAATATTATTTTATATTTTTTAGTGTACCTACTTATAACTTTGGTCCAATTTTTTGTGAAAAATATTTATTTCACACTTTTGAGTGCAACATTAGTCACGAAAATCGTTGAAAGTTCACCATTATCCATGTATGCTTTGCTTGTATTTGCTATAATTCAAAAATCTAAGAACATCGTCACGGACATACGCAAATTATAAAATTTACCACTCTTTTATCTGGAAAACCGTAAGTCTAAGGGGAAAATGTTCAATATAAATATTACTACAAATAATTAGGTCTTTCATGTAGAACCCACAGATCTTCAATTTTAGAAAGAAATCGCCCTCTCCACATAGCAAAAATATACATATTTGAGAAATTAACATGCCTCTTACTCGAAAACCGTAACTCTTTTGAAAAAATGTTCAAATTAAACGTTTCCGGATATTGTCCTTTCTTTAATTATACCACCTCAGATTTTCGATTTTCCAGAAAATTTGCGCCCTCCACCCTCCTTCGGAGGCGGCTTTCTAAGGGAAGGAGATTTCGGATTTGAGTTTTTATGAATATGGGACCATTTCTCAAGCCTGCTTTCTTAAATGAATCAAAAATCATCAAAATCATAGTACGTTTACTGTATAAAACGCGTGGTCAAACAAACAAAAAGCAGACAGTCGAGTTGTATATACACCTCCTCCGTTCGGGGTTCGTCGGTCAAAAATTGCAGACACATTATTCCTTTTTCTACGATAGACTGAGAATCAGCACATATGTCTCCATTATGTCACGTATGTCCTCATATTCGAAAACTATGCAGACACAATAAAATTAGTATCTAATAGATTGTTTTATAGGTAATATATGAATATAATTCTATGTAATTCCGATATTAACTATATAAGTAATATGAGCACAGCTGCATAATAAAGTACAATTTTACATCGTGACTCACGATCTATGTGGATATTAGATACATAATAATCCAATGAATGTTTTAATCAGGATAAATAAATATTAGTAATGATAATACTTATCATAATCATTTGCTTTGATAAAAAGAGTAGTAGGAACATGACATTGTTAGGTATATATGTATTTAGCTTATTTTGGAAAGTTGTAATACATAAATATTTTTTAACAAAGATTGGTCGAATTTTATAAGTTGGAGCATTGAAAAATTTAAAATAATATTAATTCTATTGGTGCTGGTACTTTTGATATTGGTGACAAAAATCTTCTATCATACTAAAATTGCACAACTTCAAAAGTACCAGCACCAATAGAATTAATATTATTTTATATTTTTCAGTGCACCAATACCAACTTATATAGTCGGTCCAGTTTTTGGTAAAAAATATTTATATTTCACACTTTTGAGTGCAACGTTAGTCATGGAAATCGTTGAACGTCCACTAATACCAAAAAAGATAGTATTTATCTTATTAGCCATGTATATTATTTGCTTATACCTGTTATTATCCAGAGATCTGGAAACATCGCGGCGGTAATACATATATTTCAGACATTATCACTGCTGTAACTTGAAAACCGCAGCTTCTTTTGAAAACTGTCCAATCTACAGACTTTCTACAAACTTTCTTTAATTTGGCCGTCACATATTTTTTAATTTCCTCGGCTGCATAGCGGAAATACATATATTTCAGTCTTTACTATTACTCAAAAACCATACCTCTTTCAATTCAAATATTTCCGATATTTTCCGATATTTTCGATATTTTCGAGAAAAACTGTCCCCTCCGCCCCATTCGAGGGCGGTTTTATAGAGGGAAGGAATTTTCAACTCCCTCTTTCAGATGAATCCAAAATCATCCAAAATCTGAGCACGTTTACTGTGCCAAACACACGAACATAGAAAAAATTAAAAAAGCAACATACAACCGAATTGTATACTTCCTCCTGTTTTGAAGACGGTCAAAAATAAGAATCACAAATTAAATAAGAAGGGTTTCGAATCTTGTTAATATAGTGAATATTGAAGAAATATATTTTAAAACTTATGTCTCATCTGCCATTCTGGTTCATAATGGTATTCTTCAAGAATCCTACTTGGGACCACTATTTTTTCTCAAATTCAATAAAGAAGCCTCATCGGCTTCGTCCGCGCTACCTACCAGAGAAAATCCTATCTGAATCGTTTTAACCATTACGCAGATTCGCCGCAACAAAGAGACAGACAAAAATTAGAAAAATAGCTTTTTTGTTATCAGTGACAGCTATACTTCCATATGCAATTAGTTAAAACCTGTTATTTTGAATTTAGTAATATACACTTCGATTTTATTTATTTCTAGGTATAAATATTTTGACGATCGAGAATTATTAATCTTATTGAAAGATTAACTCAAAACATGAATCTCTCAGATCATTATAACTTTATTATTATCTATTTCTTGACCGACGAGCCCAAACGGAGGAGGTATACCATTCGACTGTATGTCTGCATGTTTTTTTTATATACCTATATATTTGTTCGCGACTTTTGCACCATATTAAATATGCTCTTTCATTTTAGAAAGGAGAAATCGTCCTATATTCATAAAAACTCAAATCCGAAATCTCCTTCCCTCCGAAACCCAACCCCGAAGCAAGTGGAGGGGAGAGGCAATTTTCCTCGAAAAGAGAAAATCTGTGACGACAGAACTAAAGATAGGACAATTACCGGAAATGTTTAAATAGAACATTTTTTTTAAAAAGAGTAACGATTTTCGAGTTACTGCGATGTTAAAATATCAAATGTGAGTATTTTCGCTATGTGGAGGCGACCGTTTCTTTCGAAAACTGAAAATATGAGGCAACCAAATTAAAGACCGGATTATTTCTAGCAACATTTATTTCGAACATTTTTTTCCATAGAGTTACTTACGGTTTTTGAGATAAAGCGGTGGTAGATTCTAAAATATGCAATAAATATTCTGAAAGGCTGTTTGGACATACCTGAATGGTTCAGATTCTTCCATTCTAACGTTATACCATCATTGTTCTTAGTTATTAAGTTTCTCTTTCATTTCTAAATTCATTTGTTGTCTTTTTATTTAGTGCTATTTTCAAATAATTGTGTTATTATTACTTTCGATGTTAATATCACCGTCGAAACAGAAAAAATTGTAATTAATATATAAATAAAACAGACAATTTCATAAAACACTACATGCCTGTTATTCTTACTTTCTTCACTTAATAAAAAATACTGTGTTACGTTAGCAAAATGCAAGAAATTATTTATTTATTCACTTTTATGGCTCTAAAGATCACACCTCATTTTTTGCAAAAAGATCTTCTTTTAAATAATAATGTAGTACTCACAACCATTACACCCCAGACACATCTGCAGCTTACCTGAAAAAAAAAGAAGAACCATCATTAAAGTTCTGGTGACACACAGTATAAAAACATAAAAAGAAAACTTTTGCATAATATGTTATTTATTATTCTGTATGCTTTGAAATGCTTTTGAAGCACGTTTTTCCATATAGATGATGAAACAAATTAAATGTCAGTTGCATTTATATACACCACCCTCAAAAAGATACAAAGAGTCATAAATTATAACAAAGCTACTCTGACAATGAGACAATAATATAATAACCTCATTAGGCACGATGTAACCTAGTTATCTATTCATATTCGACCTAATTCATTACGACTCTGGGTAGGGGTTTTTCACGTTTGAATACTGCCAAGACTTCTGGTATATAGCAAAAATAGAACAATATCAGGCGAATTCATAATCCAATCTTAGTTCCGTACTAGCTAGTATCGTATTAAAATAAAAAATAAACCACTATCCTACCATAACACCACAGTATAAAGAACTATAACTGATATAAGAGTCTTAAACCAAATTTAAGGTTAGAGCTCCGCATTTAATTTAGTAGCGTACTAAGTTTCAATTATGAATACGCCTGTATGTATTTAAGTAATAAGTTGCTTTACGTCACAGGAGGATTGGTAAGCTGCAAATTTAAAAACGTTGGCAAATTGTAAAAATTGAATTAATTATAATCAGCTGATTACTTTTTATACAGGGTATCCGGAAAGTTCGTACCGAAAATGATAGGAATTACGGTGAGAGCCAAAATAAGAGTATTTCATATAAATACATAATTTTTACAAAAAAATGGGCCTACGTTATTAGTTGGTGCACTAAAATATACAAAATATATATATATATATATAATATAATTTTTTGTAAAAAGTATTTATTTCACACTTTTGAGTGTAATATTAGTCACGAAGATCGTTGAACTTTCACTTATACCAAAGAAGATAGTACTTATACTATTATCCACGTATATTCTTTGATTGTTCTTTTTATTATTCTGAGATATGAAAACATACATGGAAATACGCATTTTAGGTTTTCCCATTTTACCACCCCTGTAACTCGAAAACCGTAAAAATGTTTTCCTGCCTTTAATTATGCCACCTCAGATTTTCGATTTTTGAGAAAAATTGCCCCCTCCACACCCTCCAGATGCGTTTTTTTAAAGGGAAGGAGATTTCGGATTTAAATTTTTACGAATATGGGAACATTTCTCAACTCTCCTCTTCAAATGAATCAAAAATCATCAAAATCGGAGTTCGTTTACTATATAAAACGTGCGCACGAACAAAAAAAAACATTCGAATTGTATACCTCCTCGTTCGGGGTTCGTCGGTCAAAAATAAGTTCGTATCGGGCTTCGTTATCGAGTTATTCATCTTGGTAATGAGAATTCGAAAAATTCATTTCATTTATATCTTTAAACAGTTGCATGGTATTAACGGAAATTTGTGGAAATAGATTAACCCATAATAATGTTTGTTTATTTTGGTTCGTGTGCGCCTTTTATATCGTAAACGAGCTCCGATTTTGATGATTTTTGATTCATTTGAAAGAGGAGGCTTGGGAAATGGTCCCATATTCATAAAAACGCTAATCCGAAATCTCCTTCTCTCCGAAGGGGTGGAGGATGCGAATTTTCTCGAAAATTGAAAATTTGAGTTGGTATAATTAAAGATAGGACAATATCCGGAAACGTTTAAATTGAACTTTTTTTCAAAAGTGTTACGGTTTTCGAGATAGAGGCATGTTAAATATGTATTTTTGCTACGTCTCGAAAATTTAAAATCTTCTGATACTACCTGAAAGATATAATTATTTGTAGCAACATTTATAATGAACATTTTTTCCTTGGCGTTACGGTTTTCGAGTTAAATCAGTGTTAAAATGGTAACATATTAAATATGCGTATTTCCGCAGCGATGCTTTGAGATCTCAATAATAACAACTACAAGCAAAGAATATACATGGGTAATAGGACAAGTACTATCTTCATTGGTATTAGTGAATGTTTAACGATTTTGAGAACTAATGTTAGGTACACTTAGAAGTGTGCAATTAATATTTTTTTTGCAAAAAAATGGACCGACGTTATTAGTTGATGCACTGAAAAGCAGACTTGGGTCGAATACTGGAATCCGGTATTCGAATACGAATCCTGAATACTTTATTCTAAATTGTATTCGAATAATCCAGATTCGAATACAAAGAAAAAAGTATTTGAATACCGCTGTATTTGAATACGTGGATTCGTTGACATATGAATATTTTAGGAATATTCCAACTAAAAAGAACATATCTATGCGCACATAAAGCTTGTTTTTTTCTATGTTCTGTTTAGAAAAATATATAACAAAAATAAGAAATCTATAATAAAACTAAATATTTTTTTTGATACACAGTGTCACCAGAGATGTTAAATAAAATGCATTAATTTTTATTTATTAAAGTTTCAATAACAAAGATTTGAAAAACAATATTAAAGTTATGAAAAAAACATAAAATGCTTTGGTACACGCTTCATTTGCGTTAAGCCTAACGATTACTAGGATTCGAATAGTGGGTATTCGAATACTGGGTTTCAAAAACGGATCCAGAACACCAAGTAGGTACTGTGCAAAAAATTATTCAGTAGAATAATAAATACCAAATACACAAATGTATTCGAATAGTATTCGAATACCAGTCAAATATATTCTGAATAGGATTCAGAATACCGCGTATTCGAATACTACCCATGTCTGCTGAAAAGTATAAAATAATATTAATTCTATTGGTGCTGGTACTTGTGAAGTTGGTGCCAAAAGTTATCAATCTACCTACAACTGCACAACTTCAAAAGTAACAGCACCAATAGAATTAATATTATTTTATACTTTTCAGTGCATCAACTAATAACGTCGGTCCAATTTTTTGTAAAAAATATTTATCATATATGTTTTCTGTTCAGTATATGTCTTTTATACAGAAGGGTGGTTAGTTTCGAAAAGATCTGGACAAATCAACCAATATTCATAGTTATTTTAGAAGAAATATGACTTTCAATCAAAATAGTCAGACATTTTGATATTTTGACTATCTACTAGTAAAAAAATCTAGGTGATGAAGAAGAAGAGTTGCACATTTGTATAGACTTTAGATGAAACTTAGATTTCAATCAATAAACATATTTTTGAATTAAATTGAATATTGTGTTACATTGACATTTCCAGATCAAAAAAAAAGAATAAACCAGAGCAATTCCGCTGGTACATCGAGTATTAAATAAATGCAGCGTATATTTCTGTATAACTGAACAAAAATATAGGGCAAGCCTCTTCTGGATAAAGCCTCTCCTCTCACTCGTTCACGATCAAATTCAAAACGGTGCGCGGTGTAAAGGACGTGAACAAATCCCAGGCGTAATAAAATTAAATTTCAATGAAATCAAACTTTTAATTCGAACGGGATTATCCATTTTGTCAGCGTAGGACATAACAGGATGTCCGAATGGTGAATGCTAAAACCCTCAAGGATTATAAGGATTCGAATGCTGAAAAGCCGGCAATATTTCAGTTTTTGTCCACGACAAAAGCTGACAGTCTTTTTGGGGCCAGTGTAAATATTTAGTGGGATTTTTCATTGGATCTTTGGGAGCTGTAGGAGCTGTTTAATATTAATGAATTCTCTATATTTGTCGGATTGGCTTGGAGGGCTTAATTTTTGACCGACTTTGCAAAAGAAGAAGGTATACAGTTCGACTGTATGTCGTTATTCATGAGTAAAGTAGCCAAACGGACATGATTTGTCTACCGTATACAGGCTGTTTCAAATTCGACTCTATGTGCTCAACAATACGCCGATTAAAAAAAAAAAATTCGAGCTGTTCCGAAAATATCCGAAAAAAACCGAATTTTCAGAAAATCATTTTATTTTTTCCTGGTTTTATTTCTTAATGAATTTCTAAATAAATAGCACATTTACATTTAAAAATCCAAGAAATTTAATAAATTACTTTTATAAAATAGTTGGCTTTGATTTTTCCACTTGGTGACACGTAAATGACATTCTGTATTATGTCAGTTGCTGAGTCGTTGAAAATGAAGTTATTCAATGAAGGAAAAAGAGATATGATAAAACTTTATTAAAAGAATGATAGAAACAGTATGAATACATTGGAAGTGTATCATCTTAACATGTATGTATCCCGAGAGACGATAACCCCACCGATCTTTATTCAACTTATTGGATAGAAATTTAGCATGAGCATGGTTCCTTTAGAAAACCTAAACAAAAATCTGGAGACAGGATTGATGAAGAAACTAAAGAAATCATTATTAATGAGGTATAACTATTCTTAAGTTTTTCCAACGATTTTTGTCCAATAATTTGGACAAATTTGGTTGTGGTTGTCATCTCTCGGGATATATTTTAAAATACACTTCCAATGTATTGATTCACACTGGTTCTATCATTATTGTAATAAAGTTTTACCATATCTCGTTTTTTACTTTCCTACGTTACTATATATTATAGTAGCTGTATAAGGAAAGTATTGTAATCGTGTGGAATTTTCGGTATCGAGATTTTTACAAATGTTGACGTTTCAGAGTTTTTAAGGCTAATAAACATATTTTCAGCCATTGGTCTGTCCGTCCGTCTGTCTGTCCGTCTGTCTGTGACAGCATTATCTCGAAAAAAATTAGTGGTAGCACGATTTGACCAGAGGATTTTTACTTTAATACCGCTATTATCGTCGCTATGTAAGGAAAGTATTGTAATATTGTAAATTTTTTCATTCACTGGAATTTTCCTGCGAGCGGTAGGAAAGTCGTGTGAGTGGACACACCAGATTTTTTTTATTGGAGAACTCCATTTTCAACGACTCAGCAATTGACAATAATACAGAATGTCATTTACGTGTCACCGGTTGGAAAAATCAAAGCCAACTACTTTACAGAAGTAATTTATTTCATTTCACGTATTTTTAGGACAACAAGGCCAACTTATTGGAATGCCAATATGGCTTCCATAAGGAAAAAAGAAGTTCATGATAGTTACACATAGAGGAACCGTCAACTGACAAAACTATTAACACCATTGGAAATAGTGAAAAAAGTGGTAATGTAAATGTGCTATTTATTTAGAAATTCATTACTAAATAAAGTCATAAAAAAATAAAATGATTTTCCGAAAATTCGGTTTTTTCCGGATATCTTCGGAACTACTCGAAATTTTCAAACAACAAATGCACAACTTTGCCCCAATTTAACCATCTTCGTATTCCCTATAGTTTCCGAGATCCCAATGGTGAGAGTCGAATTTAAAACAGCCTGTATAGCCTGGATTTTATGTATAAGTGTATTTGTTTATTCTTTTTCACATTACAAATGGTAAACTGATCAACATATTTCTTTTAATAAAAAAAGATAGAGAAAAACAAAGACAAGAAGCATTCAAAATTAGTCGTATAAGTGGACACACAATCCTAGTAAATTATTTAGAAAATATTTCCTGTCAAGAATTCTTTGCATTGATATTTTATTCACACTCTCATCTAGATTATGAAAATCGAGATTCTTAATAGCGATAACTTCAACGCCAAATACCGCAATGGTTCCCACACAAAAAATGTCTTAAGTTCTGTTTTACTCCGGGTGAAAGGCTAAAGGTGATACGATACGACGATGCTTTTGTTATAAAGTTTACATTACAATGTTTTTTTTTTCAGATGTCAACTACCCAATCAAACATTACAATCGTTGCACATACAAGACTGGATGTTGAAAGAAATAATTGTCTATACTAATTCATAATGTTTTTATTATAATGTAACAAAGAATATTTAAAAGTAAATACTTGAAAAGAATAAAATCATTACGGACTTGTTAATTAATATAAATTCTTCTCGAACTTTCTGCTGTAGAAATAATTTGTTAGTTCGGCAAACTGCAATGAAATATTCGCTTCTGCAAAGTACACAATATACTTATTTCTTCTATAAAAAAATCTTACAACTCCTCCAGACTGTGCCGTAAATTTTGGAATGCGGAAGAATTCATTCAAATTACATAATAAATGATACAACTTCTGACATTTAAACCCAAGTTAACCAATGCGATAGCAAAACATGGCTGTCGAGTTTTCGATACCGCCCTCTACTGAATATTTATCAGGTATTAATATAACTGCCAAAATATTTTACAACCAATGATAAAGTAGATAAAACTGTTTGTAGGAGTGATAACAAACAATTCCATCCAATGACAATCTAGTGACACACAAGAACATTATTCTGTATGAATATTTATCTCCAATATTATGTAATCCAAAACAATATTGTACTGAAATAAATATTTTTTACAAAAAAATTAACCCACTTTATTTAGGTGGTGCAATGAAAAATACGAAATAATATTATCGCTACTGCTAATTTTGAAATTGTGCACCTGTAGTTAGATTGAAAACTTTTGGTGCCAACTTCGAAAGTACCAGAATAGAATTAATATTATTTTTTATTTTTCAGTGCACCAACTAATAACGTCGGTCCAATTTTTTGTAAAAAATATTTATTTCACACCTTTGAGTGTAACATTAGTCATGAAAATCGTTGAACGTTCACTTATACCGAAAAAGATAGTATTTATTCTATTACCCATATATATTCTTTGCTTGTACAGTTTGAATACCCATCGAGTGGGGTTTCGTCACGATTCCTGACGTCATCTGCCATTTTACGCATGTCGTAAATAATTTAAATTAAATTTTTATTCCTAACCCCAAAACACTGACACTGACATATTTGTAAAGGAGCTAAATCACTTTCAGAAAGAAATGTTTGACATTAAACGTCAAAAAGAACAAGAACAAACGTCAAAATAACAATCAGCCGATCTGATCGAAGACATATGTTTAAGACGTTAAATTTTTATTTCACCTAGTTTACAAAAGAAAAAAAGAGATAGACTAGGTATGACGAAACCCCATTCGATGAGTACTCAAACTATAATTGTTATTATTCAGAGATCTCAAAACATCGCGGCGGAGATACACATTTTTCAGACTTTACGACTGCTGTAACTCGAAGACCGTAAATTATTTCCGAAAATGTCCAACTTAAATGTTGCTACATATAATCTCTTCTTTAATTTGGCCGTCTCATATTTTGAATTATCATTAAAAAACAAACCTTCCACATAGTCGGGATACACATATTTCAGTCTTTACTATGCTGTAACTTTAAAATCGTAACGCTTTTGAAAAAATGTTCAATCTAAACGTTTCCAGATATGGTCTCATTTACAATACGAGTATTTTTATCTAAAATATTAGTTTTGTCAATGTATTTCTTAATTCAACAAACAAGCAGTAGAAAAAAATATTCCGTTCACATATATACAAACTTACAAATACACGGAAAATTCCAATGTTTTAGGAGTGAGCCTTATGGTAGTTTGCCATTGCTATCCATGACGTAGCCACATCATAGCCCGTACCTAATAAGAGGCCCCAAAACGTGTACGTTGTTATTTTAATGGTTTGAGTCTGAAAGAAGGCACAATAATTTCCAACTACAAAGCTTATAAATGATTTCAATCGAGATCAAAAGCTCATTTTCCGATGCTATATTTCAAAAAAGAAGATCAAAGAAAGCTCCTATTACAAAAGAAATCGTCCAAACAATAATAAATAATCTGTATTGTCGGTTTAATTATATTTATAAACACTAAATATTTACCTCATTCTCGTTTGATCACCATAATACAGAAAGCTAATTAAAGCACTTTCTCTATCTCTATATATATATATAGTATTATACAGATGAAAATACCCAAGCGTCATAACACCAATTAAAACTTCAACTACAAACTGAAAAGCGCCGGGTATCAGCTGTATGCGACAAAAAAGTAAATACTCGTTCGTTTGTCCTACTCCTCCTGCAAAACTGCGCTCCATAAAGTGATAAGCCGATTAAAATCTTAACGGGCCCCAAATAGCGAGATAGGATGATGAAGAAACAGGAAGAAGGAGCTCGGTGTGCATTTCTACCTCGCCGCTCCTCCTATGCTCTCTCCATTGGGAAAACATGATGGATGTTGGGCGGTGTTGGCGGGAGAGAGAGATATGGATTTTTACCTCTAAATAATTTTTCTAACGCCTTTGCAAGAGAGAGAGAGAGAGAGAATTCGTTTTGAAAAAAGTTTGTTTCGTCAAGTTTCTCCTACTTCCTTCAAGGAAGAAGCACTACAACTCTTCGGGAAAAGTTGGGAATTTCTCGAAATGCAGCTCACCCAGCGTTTCATGTTTTCGTCGTCGATAATAATATCCTTCCTGGCTTCCTTGTCCATGAGGGAAGGAAAAGGAGAAGGATATATTTATAAAAGTTTGCAGACAAGCGTTGCGGTAAAAAGGAAACGCCGACTTTGCGATTTCTTTAATGCAAGTGCATTATAGAAAAATATGTGGAACTAATAAAATTTTGTTGGAGAACTTTCTTGTGTGCAAATTGAAGTAGGAAAAATGTCTTGGAAGTGGTAAGAGATATGCTTTGTTATACGAAAAATATATATGAGTGTAGGTATATATATATCCATCAGGTAAACTTCAATAATAAAAGCTAAGCTCAAAGACTATATAAAAACAAGCGGAAATAACAGTTTTAACCTGGATAAAGTTTGATATATTCTTTGAGATGACCCAAAGTTGATTTCATGAGATAAAATTAACTATGTATGTTCTATAAAATTTAGTAAGTATTTCAGAGTAGCTCTGAGATTTATTATATTGATGAACAAAACTATTTCACGGAAAACGTTTCTAGAAAAATTGGGATCGAATTTATTTGTTCATGCACTAAATGGTGCTGGTAATTTTAAAATAGTGCGGTGGAATTGATATTATTTTAAAGTTTTCAGTTCGTCAACCAATAAAGTCAGTCCTAGTAATTAAAAAAAAGTTTTATTTCACATTTTGAGTCTACCATTCATCAAAAATGTTAGTAAAGTATCTAATAATAAATCGGATGAATCGATCGTACTATACAAAATTCTTCTTTGATTAACTAATTTAGGCAAATCTAACAATGATCCTAGGGTCTTCTATTTTATCAACAGCTTTTAAAGTAATATTTCAATACATAGCGATAACGAACATATTTCAGACTTTAGTACTGCTATAATTCGGAAACCGTATCATTTTTTGAAGAATCTCCGATTTAAATGTTGCCCGATCTTTAATTTTGCTACCCTTCACTCTCTTTAGGAGCAGTTATTCTGGGGAAGTAAATTCTGGACTTTTTTATCTGAGACCTTTTCTCAGCACTTCTCTTTCAAATAGGAAAAAAATCATTAAAATCTGAATACTTTTACTATATGGGAAAAGAGCAAATGAACATGGAGAAAAAGAAAAAGCCATCCTTTTTTCGGTCAAAAATAAGCAAAAATAACACTTTCAGTCTGGAAAATGTTTTTTAATGAAGATAAAATCAGTTATGTTCTTGAGTTTTGTTATTTCCGAGTTGCTTATTATATTGGTGAAAAGAGCTATTTTAAAATATATTTAACTTTGAACTATACCTTGCTGTTTTAGGACAAGTTTAAAGAATAAACTACTTTTTATCCCTTTTAAATAAATTTTACTGCGAAGAATTTCCCGTATGATTCCAAGTAAACTATTGCCTAAAAGATTTCCGTTCTGATTTATGGGTTTCAACTCCAATTTTTAGTTATTCTCTATTAAGGGGGCTCGCTATCCAATGATATCGTAGTTTCATTATTTCTCTTAAATTAATTGTCCTATGTGGTCAAAATTTTGTATGCTTACTGAGAAGAGTGCGGAGAATTGCGGATCATATAGGAAAAATGTGAATTCTAAGCTTTCAGTTGAGAACTTTGTTATTATTTTTTTATTGAAAATGAAAAATATGATCCGCGATTCTACAGGCATATTTGTGCTTAAAAAAATCTCTTTCTGAAAATAAAAGAGTTATTGTGGAAATAAATTTTTCACCTAACTATCGCTTTACCCGCTACTACCTGTAATACACTTAGGGCCGATTTCATAATGACATTTTTCCTCCTATTAATTGAAATCTCACATTAAAAAAATCGTAATTTTTGGACATATAATTCAAAGTTACTTAAAAAGAACGAAAGATAACTAACGTTGTAAAATTTATGGAAAATTCACTATTTTTATTCCGTCATCAAGATATGACTTAAACAAATTTGAGAGTTAACCCGTTAGGGATTCATTATGAAATCGGCCCTCACTAAGACGGGTTGTCGGGTATTATATCATATGGATCAACCTTCATACTCCAACATCGGGAACGTTAAACAGAAAAATTCATAAAATCTACACTGGGTAGCGAGGCCGCTTATTTAAAAAAATATATATTTTGAATTATTCATTTGATCATTCCTTTCATTTGATCAGATCCAGTATCATCTAACTTTGTAAAGTAGCTATTTTCAGTTATTGCATTTAGCAAATTTGGATAAGAATGACAATAACAGGAAGGCGTACAGACAGAGAGACAGACATACATAGAGAACCCTTTTCTGCTTTTTAGATGAATTTAGGAAATATGAGGTTTTTGATAGCTGATTTTTCATACAGTAATTTAAATTATGAATAAATAAACAAAAATATCATAAATTTATGAATTTATTAATTATTTGGTACTTATTTCATAAAGAGGCGGAGTTTATTTTTGTATCGTTCAGAAATCATCTAAAGGGGTGATCTTTGATTTTTTTTGTTTTTAAGGGATTCTAACTGGGTAAGTTTTCTTTTTTTTAAAACATCTTCAATTTGGTCTGACACAATGATCATTAAATAAAAAGTCTCTTTTACCACTTTTAACTGACGTTGGATTTATAAATATTTAATATGTGCCCATTTTAAATAAAACAGGTGTACGCAAAACCCGCTTACAAACATAATAATGCAAACATTAAATCGAATTTTACACCTCCTCTGTTTTATGAAGTCAATCAGACTAGCAAACTATCCATTACTCCAAACTCTGCTTAAGCTCCAAACCGCTTAACTTTAACAAAATTAGCAGCGCCGCCCTATTTATATCAATTGTCAAGGAAATATTCCATTTATTGCTATAATCCTCTATTGAGAAAATATTGAGCAGCCAACACCACCAATTAAAAGGAAATCCTCCTCTCCTCCACAAAGCTGTCCCAAGAAAAAAAATAAGCCGATTAAAATCTCAACAGAGCCAAAACGTAATAGCAACAAAAAACAGCGATGGGACAAAAACTTTGTTTACCCCATTTCTACTGAAAAGCATGTTTTGGATGACGTGTCCGTCTCTCGACTCGAGGGATTCACCTCGAAAATATATTTTCATCGTCAAAACTTGAGTTTCACCTCGAAAAGTTTTGTCAAGTTCGTTGAATTGGCTTGGGGTGGGTACCTACGTACATAGCCTTGAAGCTGTGGAAAAACTTCGTTGGGATGAGTTCCTTGAAGTGCAGCGTTTCAAATTGCATTGGTGTATTGACGCTGATATGGGAGTTGGTAGATTTATATGGTAGGTGGTAATAGTTGAAATAAGAAAGTAATATATCCAAAACCAGAATGGCCAGTGTTTCTTTTGAGCGTCTATCTGATCACACTGACAATGTTCAATTTCTTCTGTATACTTTGCACCAAATTCATTTCTATTTATTTATAGGGATACCTATTGTTTCAGTCCCGAATCAAATAACTCTTTCACGCATTTTTGACCTTTTCAATTTCTGAAGGTTCTACTAGGAGGCGACTAATTTGTTTTTGATCACAAATAAAAAAAATATACATTTGACTAAGAAGGAATCTTATTTACATTTGTCTAACAACCAGAAGTGATGGGAAATGGAAGACATGAATTGGATTGAAGCAAAACAATGAACAGTTTGCAAAGCAAATTTTCTGATAAGCAAATTGACATAAAAGAGAAAATAGAGAAAACCCACAAAGCTTTGTCTGAATATAAACTGACTTGGAAAAACCAGTTCAATGAATGCGTTGTACATTTTGGGACAAGAATTAATATTTTTTATAATAAATATTTTTTACAAAAAAATGGACCGACATTATTAGTTGGTGCACTGAAAAGTACAAAATAATATTAATTCTATTGGTGCTGTTACATTTGAAGTTATGCAGTTGCAGTTAGATTGATAACTTTTGGCACCAACTTCACAAGTAACAGCACCAATAGAATTAATATTATTTTGTACTTTTCAGTGCACCAAGTGATAATGTCTGTCCAGTTTTTTAAAACAAATATTTATTTTACACTTTAGAGTGTTACATTTGTCACGAAAATCGTTGAGCGTTCACCATTATCCATGTATGCTTTGCTTGTATTTGCTATTATTCAACTTCACCACTCTTTAACTCGAAAACCGTAACTCTATACAAAAATGTTCAATATAAATGTTGCTACAAATAATCGGGTCATTAATTTTCCATTCTCAGATTTTTAAATTTCGAAAGAAATTGCCTCTTCCACATAGCGAAAATACTACACATATTTCAAATTTTAACATCGCAGAAACTCGACAACTGTAGCTCTTTTGAATAAATGTTCACTTTAAACATTTCCGGATATTTTCGTATCCTTAATTCTGCCAGCTCGGATTTTCGGATTTCGAGAAAATTTGCAAAATCCACTCCCTTCGGGGGACTTTTCAGAGGGAAGGACATTTCGGATTTGAGTTTTTGCGAATATGGGACCATTCTCAAGTATCCTCCCTTAAGTGAATCAAAAATCATCAAAATCGGATTACGTTTATTATATAAAACGGGCGCACGAAACAAAAAACTGTCAAAAATTGTGAGGAAGGGCAGGACATTGATAGTTTAGAGTTAAGAGGATTCCACGAGCTTTGAGCTTTAACAATTAAATTAATTCAATAACAAGATGCTTGTGGCTGCTAATTTATAAAATAAATCTTGTTAAGGTGAAGTTAATTCATTATGAATTACATTGTATAGTGTGCACATATTATATACACTGTTTTTTATCAAATGTAAAGTCTTCACAGATTTCATTAGTTATATTGTGTTTTTGTTGTACAACATGCGTTGATTGTTTTGGCTGCAGTTTGTATATTGAAACGTCTCTTATCTATGATAACCACTCATCGTTTGGATATGTCTTCCAGCACGTTTTTTCATACGATTGGATTATTCATGAACATTGAAAAACGACGCAAGACAAGCCATAATAATGATTAATATTAATAAATAAATAACCTAACTCTATCCAGAGACAACCATCTCTATATGTAGAACCTGTAGAACTATGCTGTACGGTCCATAGGTGGAACAAACCAATACAATATTCTTGGGTAGACCCAACGTGTTGGTAGAAGGTAGCTACTTTGCATTCATTACTGCTATCGTTTAATTTTGAGGTTAGAAATAACTGTCAGAGAGACAAGATCAAAGAATAGAGACCGCTTCTCGATCCTACTTAGTTCCTATTCGATCCACCATCGTGACGGATCCTGACTGTCATTTGTTTTGATATCGGATTCGATTGATTCAGTATTCGATGCAGTAAACTTTATGTAGTTAACTGAACAAAGATAAATAAGTACGGAAAATAAGGAACTATGAATATTTACTTTCATCAAATTTAAAGACCTGATATTCATAAATGCAATGAATTTAGAAAATAAACCATTTACAATGTAGTCAACATAAGAAAAATTGTACAGTTCCACATATTCCTTCCTTTATTCTTTCATTTCGAATAACCCTGTACCTTCCCTATAGTATGATCCAAAAGTAATAAAAAAGAAAAAATCACAAACTACTTGCGGTTACAGGTAGATATCCTCGTTCTATACCTGTCTTACATATTATATTTTTATATAAACATATACAAGACCAGCTACGGTAGGTGCATCAAATTTGTAGTCATAGGAGAACCTTCTGGAACCAACCATAATAACTATCATTACGTCATTATCTTCGAATTTTACAAAATGTAACAAATTGCCCTACTGCCCCCACAGAAACAATAAACAATTTAACATGGCTGAATCTTGGTGGCAGGTAGAAAACGGGGGTACCTTTTTGGTTATATAGGTATTCCGTATGTCACACAATATACGGGGTGTGTGATAAAAACATACTTTTAAATTTTTTAATTTTCAATTTATTTATTACAGAATTTCGAATCATCTTGGTTAGTATCTAACGAAGAGGTATCTTGTATGACTACAATAATATGTGGAATATGGAATATGTCAGAAGACATTGATTACTGAAGTGATCTTGTTGATTATATGGATAAAACCTTGTATCAGAGACACATCTTCACAGAAAAAGATAAATTAATGAATATTAAGAAAAATTATATACAAGTATTCGTAGATTTATTCATTCCAGACGATAACACCGGAGTCGTGGTTATTTATAGTTCAATTTAAAAAAACTCTGAAAAATGTGAATACTTGAATGCAACTACTACTGAGTCACAGATTTTAAACTGATATAAAACTTTTAAATATTGGGATGAGCTGTTTCACAATATCCTCGAAATGAGGCGTGGAATGATTCGCACGTATTTGTTGTTCGTGTTGTGCACTCTGTCAAAGCTGCCCAAATTTTTGGTGGAAATAAGGATTCTTGACTGATATAGTTATCTATCAAATAATTTGCGAATTCTTCCATCCTGCCATCAGGCGGTAAAATGGACATAAAATCTTCCACAAATGCATCTCCAACATCATGCGGGGGTAAAAACATCAGGCCGAATATGTGGTGTAGCCATATTATATCAACTTCGTAATTCGGAATTAGTGTTTCGATAATCTTCATATTCGACCGCACACTGTTCAGTTCAGGCAGAGATTAAGCGATCCTTTTTACCTGTTTATTTTGACTTGGGCCCGTAACGCAATTCGAATGCACCCATGATACCAACGCGTTCACCTCAGATTTCAGATAAACTGAAGCTAGTGTAAGTGAGGGTATATGTTTTTTTACTCAAATTTGATTTACCCAACATATGCTTCAGAAATCTGTAGTTATTATGTAATTATTTACCAACCATTTACAACAGTCTTTAATACTAATGGTCCTCTCATATTATTCTCAGATCAATTCAGGGTAGGTGAATGTTAAAATGATTGTTGATGGGATTGGTTTGGCAGCTGAAAAGATTATGGTGATATAATGACCATACCAAGCTTCTATTTCTTTCACTAGGTAGTTACATCTTAAATGGATGTTATTCTTGTAAAATATGATCTTGAATTATAAGATTCAATGCTAAACTTCCAAATGAGAAGTTTATTAAATGTTTCAGAAAATTATTTTAAAACAGGATGGTAATTTTTTTTAAATTCAAACCGTTTAGTAGGTACTTATAACTAGATTCTAGTCACTGACAATATAAGACATACCTAGCGCGTCTGATTGGCAAATGACTAAGTTTACTGTGAAGGAATCTATCTTCCATCTTTATAAATAAAAATGAATCGCCAAATGCGTTGCTAAGCGCAAAACTCGAAGACGGCTCGTCCAATTCGGATAATTTTTGTTTCAATATTTTCGTTAAGGCATAAGGAAGGTTCTTATGGAGACAAAAATCGTCAAAATTGCGGGGAAAATAGTGAAAACACAACACACCAATTTTCCCATATGCTTTCTTAGTGTGGTGTCAGATATGTCATACACGTCAAGAACCATTATCCAAAGAACGCCTATATTATCTCGAACATGAGCCTTTTTCCTGAGAAGAGTGTGGCCTTTTGCTACGAGAGGGCAGCACTTCTGGTAGGGACAGGGACAAATATTAAACCTACTCCAACTAACACTGTGGAAATATAGGTGATAAAAGTAAATTATTTAAAATAATCAAACAAGTAAAAAAATATCATGTACCATAAAGCATTACAATAAAAATATTATATTATTACTGAAGTATACAAAAACAGGAAGTTATTTTTGTAAGTGATCGTCATTTAAAATTGAGATAATAAATTAATAATTAAAGTGATTACTCTGAAATTCGTTTAATTTATTCATTTTTTTTTTTGTTGTACTGCACATGGCCAATAACCAACTTAACTATTTATTTAAAATTTCATTTATCTCTACAATTATTACTGGTACGGCAGCAACGCGCCGAGTACTGCTAGTTACAAATATTTATGTGTCAGATATATCAGTTCGAACACCTCAGTTACTAAAATTTAGGGGAAGAGGGGGAAATTTCTCTCAAAAATCGAAAATCTGAGATGGCAGAATTAAAGATAAGATAATATCCGGAGACGTTTAAATTGAACATTTTCTATTTACGGTTTTGCCAGTTACAGCAATGCTGAAATCTGAAATATGTATATTTCGGCTATGTGGAGGGGACAATTTCTTTCGAAACTTGAAAATCTGGGATTATTTGTAGCAACATTTAAATTGAATATTTTTACCACATAGTTATGGTTTTCAAGTAACATCAGTGGTAAAGTCTAAAATATATATACTTCCGCAACGAAGTTTTTATTAGATCACTGAATAATAACAAGTACAAGCAAAGCATGGCCATGGATAATAGGATAAAAACTATTTTCTTTAGTAGGTATAAGTGAACGTTCAACGATTTTCGTGACTAATGTTACACTCAAAAGTGTGAAATAAATACACAATAATATTAATTCTATTGGTGCTGGTAATTGTGAAGTGGTGGTGCCAATTAATTCTATTGGTGCCAAGAGTCTTCCATTTAACTACAATTGCACAACTTGAAATTTACCAGTACTTACCAATATAATTAATATTATTTTGTATTTTTCAGTGCACCATCAAATAAAGTCGGTCCAGTTTTTTTAAATATTTTCTTTGAAAAAAGATAACTATGTCTTGGTCATAGTTATTAGATAAGTCATAAGTCTCACTGAAAAAATATCCTTTAAAAAAATAGGGTGCAGTTCACACACCGTAGAAGTGAAGCTTCGAGAGTTTCGAGACACCTTTGAGGTACATGGGTATGGAACCCTGCACGATCTTAGAACCTTCACAACATCGAGACAGAGCAATTCACACCTCCACAAAAATACAGCATCATCATCTGTATATGTAAATACAAGATCATACAGGTATGGAACCGTCCACCTCTGAGTCCCACTCGCACTAGTCCAGACTCTCACACACCAACCCAGTAACATAGTAGGTACACACGCATATCGAAGCCGACACACACGAAAATACATCCGTAGGTCTCAAAGATACGTACAGGTATGGAACTCTACGAACCACAGCATCAAATAAACGGTTACACTTTTTCGTTTCATAACATCCAATTCACAACGTCCCAAAAGAAGTTTCACTTCAAAAACGCAAATCTCAATCATGATCAGTTACTCTTTGGAGATTTTCTACTTTATCTACTTTCCGGAACACAGAAGCATCTTTAAAATACAGATGTTCAACAGTAGGCACTCATAAATAAGTACTAATTGCACCACCATTATTTATTTTCAGCAAATTGTAGCAAGCATACAGAACACGTATACCTACCAGAGGATATTTTTTAGAACAAACATTACCAGTTTACACTTTGCTTATTTATTTTATTCCAGCAGTATGCTCTGTTCTTTCAGAAATATGTACATTTGTTTCAAACCATTTTTATTTTAAAGAAATTTCAAATTCACAAAACAGAATGAATTAGAGAATATGAATACGATTGTTTTTTTATCCATCAGTTAGATGTGAGCGCACCTTTAGAATTGAACACAATAACCCTTCTTTTTTTTTCAGGTAAAATCTGTGTCGAATCATCATGCACATGATGGACCTTGAGCCATCCATCATCCATCACATACACTTACATGGAATACCTTACCAGCATATTAAGAAAGAAAGCATTTACCTACAAGTAAATAAAAACAACGCCTACTTGTTTAGTTGTTCTATTGAAACTAAACAATGGAGCATTTGAAAGGAAGACACCAGTCACTAGGTATCTCTCTGTGTGATGGTTTGAAGAATCTCGATTTCTCAATTTCTTCACATTTCGAACAAAAAAGCATCTTGGTGAACCATGAAATCGTAATTACGATAGATAATACCACAGGATTGCGTTGTAGCTGGTTTCTTTTATAGGATAATATGTGCTTCTGCATTGGCGTGGATATTACAACGTCCGGAGGTGCGTAAATAGGCAATGTTGAATGCTGATATAGGCGTCCGTAGGATATGAAAAAGACAATTGAACTAACTAGTAACACAATATTGGATTTTTAAATTTGCAAGTTTTGGGAATAAAGATGAAAAGATAACAAATTGTAACAATATATACAGGCTGTTTCAAATTCGGCTCTCACCATTGGGACCTTGGAAACTATAGGGAATACGAAGATGGTTAGATTGGGGCAAATTTGCAAATTTATGTGCTCAACAATACGCCATTTAAAAAGTTTGAAAATCTCGAGTAGTTCCGGAGATATGCGGAAAAAACCGAATTTTCGAAAAATCTTTTTATTTTCTTCCTGGCTTTATTTCTTAATGAATTTCTAAATTGATGGCACATTTGCATTGCCACTTATTTCACTCTTTCCAATGGTATTATTAGTTTTGTAATCTGACGTTCCGTCTATGTGTAACTATCATGAACTTTTTTTATGGGGCCCATAACGGCATTCAAAAAATTTTAATAACCCTTTTTATCACCTTTTTGACGATGTATCATATATATGTATAAGCCCTTGTTGTCCTAAAAATCCTAGAAATTAAATAAATTACTTTTATAAAGTAGTTGCTTTGATTTTTTCTTCTTCATTCTGCATTATTGTCAATTGCTGAGTCGTTGAAAATGGAGTTATCCAATGAAGAAAAACGAGATATGATTAATAATGATTTCTTTAGTTTCTTCATCCATCCTGTCCCCAGATTTTTGTCTGAGTTTCTTAAAGGAACCATGCTCAGCTAAATTTCTATCCTATAAGTTGAATAAAGATCTGTGGGGTTGTCGTCTCTCGGGATACATGTATCCAATGTATTCACACTGTTATATGAACTTCCTTAAATGCCATAACTTATCTCGAAATCGTTACGCCTCTGATTTACCCCCATGTTTTCAAGGCAGACGCCAACATTCGTGAAACAAAGTATAACTTACTTACCTTTGGAAATATAATTCCGAGGCGTCTTCAGAATTTTGATTACTCTGTATAAAAAAACATACCAGCATATCATATTTTTCATAATTTTTTATACACTGCCATTATTCGAAGAAATTAATAGATATCAATTGAATAAAAATACCAAAAGAACGAAAATAAACTGCTTTATAAACCAAAAGTCGATCCAAAAACCGATAAGATAGACAAATATTTGACATTTATTTTTGTTTCTTGTCATAAACAATAATCATGGTCTACCGTTAAATTATGCATTCAATTTTAGAAACCATATTGTTGAAAAGGTAAGAAAAAGACAAATTTTATAATCTATAAATATACAGGGTATTCCATTTAAAAAAAACATAATTTTATTTTATAACTCAATAATAGCAAATATGTAATAAAATTATCTACACCTCTGCATTCTACGATTTTTTTTATTAAAATGTTAGTTTACCTTTTCGATAAGATGAAGGATAACGGAGATACGAGGGGGTTCCCAAAATGCAACATTTTCAAAAATGTCCTGTATCAAAAAAATTGAAAGGGCTATGAAATTTTTTTAAGGGTATCTGTAGTTTAAAAAAAAGTAGCACACTGTGGCGAAAACCGCAACTTTCCATCTATAAAAATAACGAAGATACACCGCAAAAGTACCCAATCTCCTGTCATATTCAGTCAATCTATAGCCTACGAAAATGATTTGAACTTCTTTAATACTTTACCAGATAATCGGTCAATTCGAAAATGTTTTCATTGAGCTGCTTATACTGATTTATAGCTATGTACACGTTTTTCCAATCTTTAAAAAAAAACATCCAATGTGAGCTTTTGGATGAATCAGCCTATAAATGGATAAGTACGGACCAATCTAATACATACATTGAAATTCAAGTCAAGTCAAGTCCAACAACGATTTCGTTGCAAACGTTCTTCGATTAGTAATGTCCACATTACAATCGACGACTTCTCTCGAACTTTTCCATCTGTACAAAAGCTCAATTTACATTGTTGAAGAAACCAGCCGCCTTTTGCCGGGTTCCATCCATATTCCCATCCTATCTATCTCTTGAGGAAACTACTCTATAGCCATATAGCTTTATGGGAGCAGGAGGCAGCTGGCTGACGGGCCACTCGATCTTGGGGTAATTGCTTTCGAGGTCTGTGTGTGTATGTGCGGTGAAAATTATTGGAGGAAGTGCGGGCCGGGTAATTTGAGGCCGAGATTATCGTAATAGGGGCGGGGCTACAAATACGAGCGGCGCATAATTCTCTCTTGCTCAATGTTTGTTTGTCTTTGAACAACAACAACCATTAGGTAGGTAGCAATAGGTGCAAAGATAGATATATTTAGCCCAGTCCATGTGTCCAAATCATCTCTATAAATTAAAAATAAAATAAAGGTTTCATCGAGACGAGAAACATATAACACAAGTCTGCACGAAAAGATAGGATACAAAAAATCACGTTGAAATTCGGAGCTATATACTATGAACTATCGTCCCGAAAAAATATTGTTCCAAAAAATGAAAATTACACGAAATCTTCAATCTTTTCATTTAATCTTTTATCCATGCAAAAATGGTGTCATAAAAATATCCTTGGAAGTAATTTATAAACTTGAACTAACATTTTTGAAGAATACAAAGAAGTTTAAATTTATTGCACTTCATGGCAAACTGACCGAACAGTGTCGTGTCAAATAATTTCTAAATTAATTATTAATATTTATCTTTTAATTTTTTGTAGCAAAGAATCATAAAATAGCATAGCACAGGACATTAAAATATTGTTTGAATTTAATAAAAATATAATTTGTGAACGAGTCAGCATATAAACGAAAACATAAATTTACTGAAGTGAGGCCACAGCACCAAGAACCAGAGAAGAGAGCCCGGGAGTAGCGGGCTGCAAAATGACAGTTTGTTTATCTCTGAAATTACGTGACGAATATATTTTTTTAAGTTCACAAGCTACTTCAGTGACTGCAGACAGACTATTTTCAAGAGCAACAATGACAAGAGATCAAGGAATTTGAAAAATTTGTCCCCTCTCGATCTCGTCTTGAAATAGAGACGAGACGGAAAATCTAGAATTTCGAGAGTTTCATGGAACCCAAAATAAAATGGTTACCGTATATTCTTCTTTTAACCTCTTTGGACTTGGACTGTGGAAATCAATGATAATCTTAATACAAAATCCGGATTTTTTTAGGTCCACCACACTAGTTCTATGAAAAAATGTATCTCTTAAGTAACTCGGCCATATTCAATTTAAACTAAAAATCTTGGCGACAAAATTTTCTATATCTTTGGTGAATGCCATTTTTATCCAAGATGGATACTTTCTAAATAAAACCTGAGAAAATCGATGGAGTAAAGCTATATGGATTGCATTTTCTCGTTCACCAACTTTAGCCCAGTCGTAGTATCCAAATAATTTATCTCTGAAATAACAGAAATTCCGTTGTTACTCTAGTTTTTTATACGTATAACCGTGGGCGTTGCTGGTAATTTAAATTGAAAAAGGCTACCAAATCTGGCTGTTCTGAATTCTATGAAAAAAATCTCTATTTCAACGAAAAAGCGTAGGGATAAAACTTGAAAACAGAAATTCAAGTTCCAGCAACTTTTGTCTCTTTTTCTCTAAGATTGATACTTCTTAAATCAAAGCTGAAAAAAGCTGCAAAATAAAACTGTTAACGGAGGAAGTATACAATTCGACTGTCGGTTTTCTTCGTACTCCGATTTTGATGATTCATTTGAAAGAGGAGGCTTGAGAAATGGTCCTTTATTCGTAAAAACTCAAAACCGAAATCTCCCTCCCTCCAAAACACGCCCCCGAAAGGGGTGGAAGGTGCAATTTTTCTCGAAAATCGAAAATCTGAGAAAAACAGAATCAAAGATGGGACAATATCCGGAAATGTTTAAATTGAACATTTTTTCACAAGAGTTACGGTTTTCGAATTACAGCGATGTTAAAATCTCAAATATATGTATTCTCGCTATGTGGAGGGGACAATTTCTTTCAAAAATTGAAAATCTGAGGCAACCAAACAAGTTACGGTTTTCGAGTTACAGCAGTGAAAAGTCCCAAATATGCGTATTTCCGCGAGGATATTTTTAGATTTCTGAATAATAACAAGTCAAGCAAAGAATATACATGGGTTATGGTATAAGTGAACATTCAACGATTTTTGTGACTTATGCTACACGAAAAAAAGTGAAAAAAATATTTTTTTTCTGTGACGGGAAAAGAGTTTTAAATATTATGTCTGTTGACACGTGACAAACTTACCAGTACCAATAGAATTCATATTATTTTGTATTTTCCGGTGCACCAACATCAACTAATAAAGTCGGTCCAATTTTTTGTAAAAAATATTTATAACATTAGATGAACCTGAACATATTTCATATGAGGGTTTGAAATTATGTTTCTATTAAGTTTATATTAAAATCAGAATTATTTGGGGTTTTTTTTAACGATGGTCCTGCCAAATTAAAATTGCTGATTCTCACTTTGCCAACTTGTAAATTATCAATTTCTGGAGCATTTTTATTGAATTTTAATTGTTTGAAATACTCAATATTATTATTATTATCCTAAGCTTAATTATATAACTCTACTCCTTGCTGCTTCATAAGCTTAGGTATAGTTTTAAATGTTATTAATAGAAAAAAAAAGTTAAACAACAAAATTGTCACAAATGTAATTCCCTACAAGATAATTAATGCTTCCCTAAATTTAAAAATAAGCGAGTTAATGCATCGCTTAAATGAAAAAAAATCCATTTTAGAAAAAAGCTAAGATCATACATAATAGTTCCTTCTCACAAGTTTATACTTTATGATTTTTCGTTAATATTACTTCCCCAAATAGTTACAGCACCAGAGAGCAACCAACGCAGTTTAAGCAAGTACAAGTCTTCGTTCAAACACCCATCAAATTTTGATTTGCAAAGTGTTAGAGAAATAGGTGCAGACTTTACAGTTGGAACAAAGCCACAATAACTGGTCTACGTGCGCTGGAGGACGGAAAAGTGAAAATTAACCAATCATAACAGCTCATTCAGCGCTGCTGCGCCTACAACAAGTGCGATTAAACATTGATTACAAGAACTCTTTTCTACGTGTTGGGTCCATACAAGACACAAGTTGTATCAAGATGATTGTATGCCCTATCTATAGACAATGAACAATATTATAATATTATGTAAATTGTGTGTCCTGAGTACTGAGTACCTACGGCGAACAATTGTGACAAACGTGCTATTATATTCCCAGATGGTTGGAGTATAATGGTACTGATAAATTAATTAATTATGTCGTCAGTGTTTGTGATAGTATTTAAAGTTGCAGAACATAATATGCGACTTCTTTTAACATCGAGTTTGAGTTAGAAAACACAAGAAAAAAACAACTATGCATTGAAAGGGATCAAAATAATTAGGTATTTTATGTTAACATTCTTAACTTAAGAATGATTTCCAGAAACCGGAAAAACAGGTTGGATCTTCTAGGAGAATAATATTCGAGAAATTAGGTAACAATCTCCTAATGAATTAAGATAATCAACAAAATTTATAGACATCCATGATGCAAAATAAGGACATTTTGATCAAAAGGAGATTGTTTGTGTAATCTACACAGTCGAGTGTAGTTGGGAGTGAAGACTTCTACAATACACTTGTACAGGAATCAAGGCCAACATCTGGACAATGGATAAAATCAATTTTATTAATTTTATCTATAACGTTACTGGTAGTCCCCTCTGTCGTGGGAAAGTTAACCCACAAGCTTACACAACAATAGGGCAAATCTATGAATGAGTTCACACTAAAGATTATTAACCATCTTCACACTTTACATGAATGATGGAGGCAAAATGATAGCGATGCGATTCACAGATTAAATTCGTTCACAAGCTACAAGCCTTACAAATACTATGTGTGGTCGGAGTCACGGAGATCTTCTAGTTAATAATACGAGGAATTAAGTTCAGGCAAAAATGCTATTTGAAATAATGAGTATTTGTTATAATTCTCGATTAGGACATTTGAGTCGTCCTAGTCAAATGATATGAAATTTTGTTTACTTTATATTTTTATAATGGAACCTAATATACATACCTATTAGATTTCACTACTAAAATCATCGTGACCTTTTCAATTTAATAATTAGAACCTATTTTCTCATTTGTTTATGTGAAATATTTTTAAATTTTGTGACATTTTATCGAATTAGACGAAGTAATTCATCGACTTTCATAAAAAAAATCTAGTCGACTCAACCTTAGTTGTTGCCTGACTTTGTTTTTAGTGGCTTTTTTCTCGAATTCAGTGCTTTTGTGCCTAAATTCGATTTAGTATATTGGCCAGTATTGGGTGATATCATCAGCTAACTCCATAATGCTTTCACCAGTTATCATTTGTTTTTGTAATATTTGGATGTGTTACCACCATCACAAAATATAGCTTTAGTTGATCACGTCTTTCCATTCTGGTCAGTACACTGGATAGAATTTAGGGACACAGGCATTATAAATACTGGGTTCAGCTACTTGTCCATAAATTCAATTTCTAGATGTTTTCACAGCTGGCTGCTGGTCT